>CAJVRN010000234.1:3307500-3977500 GCA_911728415.1 Lagocephalus sceleratus
AACAAGGAGGAGGCGGACGCCATGGCCAAGAAGGTAAACGTTACGTAAGCGCTCGTGTAACGGCGCCGTGGGGGCGGATTCACCCCCCCCCACCACCGCCGCTTCGTCTACCCCTGAGGCCCCGATCTCCCCCGTCTTGTCCCAGTGTGCTCTGCTGAACGAGAAGCTGGACTCGCTCGTCAAGGCTCTGAGCGAGGAGGCGGAGGCCCAGGTAGGGACCGCCCCCTCCAGACCGGAGGTAGCCAGCTTCAGCTCAAACACGCCCCCCCCCCTCGCAGGTCGTGCCAGCGGGCTCGGCGCCCAGCCAGGAGAGCGGCGGCTCCAGCCCCGGCGACAGCGGCGGCGAGTCGGGCTCGGAGGGCCGAGCGTACCGGTCCAAGGAGCAGCTGATGCTGAGGGCCAACAGCCTGAAGAAGGCGCTGCGGCAGATCATCGAGCAGGCCGAGAAAGGTGGGAGGTCACCTGACTCCGCCCCCCCCCTCCTCCCTCAGTGCCCACGGCGGGGGGGCTAAGATCTCGTTCTTTCAGTGGTGGACGAGCAGAACCGGCACACGCAGGTCCACCGGATGTCGTCTTTGTCCTCCATCAGGAGGGAAAACAGCGAGGAGCTGAAGGAGGCGGAGCCACGTGAGTGGGACATGAAGCTGGGGGGGGGGGGCATAGAGGCATAGAGGAGGCCCTGACCTCCCCTCTGTCTTCACACAGGTCCGGGCAGCCTGAGCCCCACCTCCCCTATCGTCCTGGAGAAGCCTGAGGGCCTCGCCGCCGTCACCTTCAACGAGGAGTCCGTGTAAGCCCCCCGCCACCGCCGCCGCCGTCGTCCTGGCGACCCTCGGCGTCCTCTCATCCTCCCGTCTCTGCAGGCACTGCTCGGAGAAGTGCGTCATGAACAACTACTTTGGCATCGGCCTGGACGCCAAGATCTCCCTGGAGTTCAACAACAAGAGGGACGAGCACCCCAAGAAGTGCAGGTGGGACGCGTCTCAGATCAAAGGAGCGTGAATCAAAGCACCATCTGTGTTAAACACTCAAAGAGGGAGAGAAACATCCCAGAATAGTCAGCTTTTGCTGAGGCCTCTCTTCCTTCTGAAGCCCCTCCCCCTCTGTTACCTCCCAATGAGGCTCTGCATCTCCCCTTGGAGGCCCCTCTTCCTTCTGAAGCCCCTCCCCGTCTGTTACCTCCCAATGAGGCTCTGCATCTCCCCTTGGAGGCCCCTCTTCCTTCTGAAGCCCCTCCCCCTCTGTTACCTCCCAATGAGGCCCTGCAGCTCCCCTTGGAGGCCCTCCCCATCCACAGGTGTGTTGATTGGCTCGTCAGCACACCTGTGGAGAAGCTACTTCAGGCCCTGCAGCAGCAGCTGCTCTCTCTTTCTGATCCCGTCCACAGGTGAAGCACGTCCTGGTCCTGTTGAGTAGACTTTTGTCCACTTGGTCCTGGTCCAGCTTTGTGCTGGTTTCACTGGTGTCAGGGTTCTGGGTTTGCTGGTTCTTTGTCTAGGTGATGATGTTGGGGTATACCCTTGTCTCACTGTGTGCTACTGTAACATTGCACCCCCCCCACCCTGTCCCCTTGTCCTCCTGCAGTAGCCGCACCAAGAACATGATGTGGTACGGAGTCCTGGGCACCAAAGAGCTGGTCCAGAAGACCTACAAGAACCTGGAGCAGCGGGTCCAGCTGGAGGTAACGGTAGAACCCGCCTGGGTCGGGAAAAGGGAACCGCTTGTCTGACGCCGCCTGCCTTTGTCCCCCAGTGCGACGGCGTCCCCATGTCCCTCCCAAGCCTACAGGGCCTGGCCGTGCTCAACATCCCCAGCTACGCCGGCGGGATCAACTTCTGGGGGGGCACCAAGGAGGACAACGTGAGCGGTCACTCGGGCGCCCCCGGGGCCCTTGGCCTTGACGTGATCGGACGTGTTCTCGTCCCCAGAACTTTGGCGCTCCGTCCTTCGACGATAAGAAGCTTGAGGTGGTGGCGGTGTTTGGCAGCATGCAGATGGCCATGTCCCGGGTCATCAACCTGCAGCACCACCGCATCGCTCAGGTGACTCACCTGAGGGCCCGCTGGCCCCAGGGCCCTCGCAGTAGTGTCTAGTTGGCTTCAGAACAGTTGGCCGGCTCTCGGCGGTGCGGTCTATAAACCAGATTAACATGTCCTCTCCCAGCTTCAATGTCATTGTATCGATTTGAGAACTGAACTCAAACGAGTGTCCATAAGGGTCTGAGGCTTGCGCTAACGCCGAGGCCTGTTGCGCTACCCTCCCCCAAACAGTGTCGCCAGGTGAAGATCACCATCCTGGGGGAGGAGGGCGTCCCTGTGCAGGTGGACGGAGAGGCCTGGATCCAGCCGCCCGGCATCGTCAAGATCGTCCACAAGAACCGGGCCCAGATGCTCACCAGAGACCGAGTAAAGGCCCGACTTACCCCAACATGACCCCCCCCCCCCAGGTTGGGTGTTAACCAGTTTGTCGTCCAGGCCTTCGAGAGCACGCTCAAGTCCTGGGAGGACAAGAGGAAGATCGAAAGCTACCGCGCCAGCAGGCCCCGCCTCAACTCGCAGCAGTCCATGGAGTACCTGACGGAGGAGGAGTGCGCTCAGGTGCAGCAGCTCGGCATCGTGGCCGACACGCTCATCAACAAGTCAGTGTTTGCTTTGATGTTCCTGCTCTCTGCTTTAATGTTTTTGCTTCTTGCTTTGATTTGCTCCCTTTATCTTCCCTCTCAACCGTCCAGAATCCGAGAGGCAGCCAAGACCCACAAGCTGGTGGAGCAGGAGCTGGCTCACGCCGTCAACGCTACGGCGCTGGTGCTAACGGAGGCTAAGTTGTCCAGCCCCGAGGTAAGAACACGCCAATGCGCTCTCTGACGCCGTGACGTCGGCCGCTGACCTGTCCTCCCGTGTCCAGTGTCTGAGCCGCAGCACGGCGGTGGAGATCGTCAACAGCAGCAAAGTTCTGCAGGCTGAAACCAGGATGCTGCTCGACGGCAAACTGCTGGTACGGTAGCCTTAGTTTAGACTCGAGGCAGCCTTGGATTGGGGGTAGCCTTAATTTAGCCTTAGTTTATACTTGGCCTGTGGTTAAGCCGCGTCCTCACTCCCCATAGTCGGATTCTCCCGAAGAGGAAGAGCTGCGTCTGACTCTGAACAACCTGAGCACCGAGCTCCACAAGTTGGACGACATCCACTGGATCTGCCCGCTCATGCAGTGTCCCGAGGAGGTGGGCGGAGCCCCGTCGGCATCCGGCGCTCCACGCGGGAGTTCTGAGGGTCTGCTCCGTCTTTCAGGAGTCGGTGCGCGGCGGTGGCGGGAAGAGCAGCAGCATGAAGCTGAAGATCATCCCCAAAGTGAAGAAGGAGCGAGAGAAGCTGCACAAGCAGAAGTCCAACAGCTCCCTCTCGGGTAGGTCGCAGCCCGGAATTCTGGGAAAACCAAACTCTGCACATCCTCACTGGCGTCTCTCCTTCAGGAACCTGGGACATCAAGAGTGGAGCCGGAGAGGCCGACCTGGGTAACTGAAGCCCCGCGCCAAGTGCTTTAGCTCCGCCCCCTCCCCCCACAATCACCACCTGGGAGCTCCCCTTCCTCACCCCCTCCTTCCCTCCCCCTCCACTGGGCGTCCTCAGAGGTACGAGGGGAGCGCCGCCCCTCCTTTTTTTAAATGTTTTTTAACGTGAGGCTCCTGGCTTTCGCATCGCTGACGTTGAGCTTTTGGTTCCGCGCGCCTGCTTGAGCCCGGAGGACGCCTCGGTCGGCGGCGGATCGAGCGGGCGCCGCGAAGGTGTCGTTCCCCGCCAAATGGAGTCGTGTTTACGTGGTGCTCTCCTCGCATGTCCAGCGCAGCCATCTTGTTTCCCGCCCGTCGACCTTTTACTTCACTGGATTTTATTCGCGGACTTCCGAGCAGCCTTCAGGACTCCCGGACCCCTCGTTGCCGTCGGCAACGAACAAACCGGAACTGGTCAGCCGCGTCCGCCGAACCGAGGAACATCTTTAAACGTTGCAAAAAAACGTACCGAAGAATGTAGTGGACCCGCGTTGTGCTGCGGCCGTTCCGAAGTCTCCAACAGGATCTGACCTTTGACCTCATCCAGGTCTGCGAACTTTTAACGAAAGAGAAAAATCACGCACACGCTGGAATGTTTTGCCAGATCTGTTGTCCAAACTTGAAGAGTGATTGTTTTACCTCCATATCGACAAATATCCCCGTACCGGCCCGATCGCTAGGTTGACGTTTATGTCCGATACATTTGCCATTTTGGGGGTGATAAAAGCTAAAAACGCAATCAGGTTTTTCTTGACGCAACCAGGTTTCACAACTCGGGAGGGGTCAACTTGCCGTGTGAGGAATGTCACGTTTCACTTAGCTTAGCATAGACTATGGGTAAGTTTAACAATGTTTTATTTGCTTACACGGCTACCTGCCACGAACTGCTAGACGCTACGGTTTTGTGTTGAAGTGTGTGAAAACGGCTACTTAACGATTTCGAAGAATAAGCTGCGACGCGCTAACGGTTGCTATGAAACGAGGCTTGAATATGCAATTATCGACGATACTCGAGGGGACGTTTGCTTTGGCGCTTGGCTAAACATTCAGGAACTAGCTTTAGCTTGACACGATTCTCATTTCACAAATGCGTAAAGTCGCTCTTGAGCGCGAAGGTTGAATAGCTCATTAAGGGGTATCGTGATAATCGATGTTGAACTATACAAATACTAACAAACGGGCAAACTAGTTGCGCTACTTCCGAAACTCAAACTAAAAAAAGGGAACAAACTGTCGTAACGATGTTTAACTCAGGTGTGATCGAGAAGGAAAAAATATCGACGTTTACATCCCGGGACCGACCCGGGATCGCGCCTTCCTGGGTTTTTTTCTTTTTGCATAGAAGTGGAATTTCCGCGGTACTAACCCGTCGTAGATGTTGCGCTCTGTCGAGATCGTGCTCGCGTGTCCATAGTGTGCCGGTTACCCCGTCCTACACCGTAGAGGCTTTAGTGGTGTCGTGCCAAGTTCGTACAGAGCTCGGCGGGCGAACGGGGGCGGGGAGGGTGACCGCCCACCCCCACCCCCACCGGAGGCGCGCCGGCCCCCCGCCCGCCGACGTCGTTGTGTCGTACATTTCGAAGTTTACTGTATCTCGCCTTGCACTTTACGAAGAAGCAGACTTGAGGGGGACGGACGTTTGTGTGCATGTGGGTGTGTTTGTTTAACGATGGAGTGTTTTTTATGATTTGATGATGTCTTATTTATGATAAATGTACACGATTCAAATGTATATCTAACCAAACGTAAAAGAGCGATAATTATATATATGAAGACGTATACGCCGATGTTTGACAGCCGTACATTTACTCCAAAAGCAGCTTCCCGTGCGGGAACGCCGGAGCTCGACGCGGAGCTCGATGTTGCACGACCCTGTACGTGGCGAGGTGTGTTGTTGTGTAATTGTGTGTAACCAAGACGACGTCAGAGCTTTGGAGATTAAACGAACCGTTGACGTGTGAAAAGTTTCGATGTCTGGTGTCGTGACCCCCCCCAGTAGGACGTCCCTCCAAGCGTCTCTCACGGCTGGACGTCTGCCCTACGCCCAACTGAGGTCAAAGGTCGGTATAAGGCTCCCGTACGGGGTGAGCACGCTGACCTTTCCTGGTAACGGATGTTTTGGTTTTCCAGGTGGAGTCGGAGAGGAGCCGGAGGAGCTTCCAGCGGGAGACGGCGCTCCACCTCGAGGTTGGTCACATGTCCCGTTAGACGCCACTGTTGCGTAACTTTGTTTGAGAGCTGTTTAGTGACGAGTGGGACGTCCTTGACCTCCACCCGTAACGACCTCGAGTGTCGGGATCTAAACGCTGAAGTGTCGAGTTGAAAGAGACGAGTTGAAATGTTAACGGATGCACATCGATGTTGAGGATCAAAGGATCCGTCCACCAATCAGATCGCTCTCTTCAAAATGGAGCTTTAGTCAAACAGCTGGAAGTTTGTCGCTCCGCATTTGTATTCCTGTCTTGGTGACTTGTCCTGTCTTACTTGTCCCTTTGTCCTCTCCTTACTTGTTCATCCTGTCTTAGTTTGTCTAGTTGTCCTGTCTTTGATCTACTCCCTTGTCTTCTGTCATCCTGTCTTAGTCTCTTATCCTTCTGTCATTCTTGTCCTGTTGTCTTGTTGTCCAATCTTACACTCCTCTCTGTTGTGCTTTCAATCATCGCTCCCATCTGTCTCTCTTGTACCCTGTAGCTCTGTAATCTCTAGTCCTGTCTTACACTCCTGTCCTGTTATTGTGCCCTCATGCTCATGCTCATCCTGTCTTAGTCTATTGTCCTCTGTTCTTGGTGATCTGTAGTCCTGTCCTCATGTCTGCATTAGCAGCTGTCCCCACATGTCAACATCACACAGTCCTTGATCAGATCACTGGATGATTTATTTGATCTTGTTCAAACAGGGCTGACAACAGTCTCATTCCAGGTCCGGCATGTCTTCGTATCCCTCCTGCTGCCGCAGCGCCTCCTTCTCGTCCTCGGCCTTCCTCCTCTCCTCGGCCGCCCTCTTCATCTCGTCCTCCACGTCCTTCATCTGGAGGTCCTGCGTCTCTTTGCTCTGCTTCTTCCTGTTCTCCGGCGTGTCGTAGGCCCACTCCTCGTCGGAGTCGCTGATGTCGTCGTCGGCGATGTCCCAGCAGGACTGGGACGAGCCCTGGGCCTCCAGCGGGTCCTCGGGCTCCGGCTCGGCCTTGCGGTCAGGGTCCTCCAGCTTCCCCCAGGACACCTGGTGAGCTTTGCGCAGGACGACCTCGATCTTGGACGGGACCATGTTGACGGAGCTCTGTTGGACGTCCACCACCTGGCAGTGTCCACAAACACAACACAGTCCAGTCAGGGAGAGTGGGGGACCTGGACCCACCTGCGGGAGACATCCTCACCCCCCAGAGGTGGAAGGTCCTCTTGAAGACCTTGTCGTCCTCAAACTGGATGTGGCAGGAGAGCTGGAGACAGGTGGGTGTCCATCAGGGGTGGGTGTAGTTCCCGCGGCCCCCAGCAGAGGGAGCAACACTCACCACCGTGGCGTTGGCCTCCACGCTGCACAGCTGAGGGTCGGCGTTCTTTGGCGTAGACGGTGACCACCACGCTGTTTCCCGTCTGGTGCCAGTCGTGTCTGCACGCCACCTTCTTCTTGTCCTGGACACAGGTAGTGACATCGGTCCTGTCTAAACTGGTGCTGGGGTCAGTCCCTGACAGCCGTCTGTCCCCACAGGAGGGCCGAGCACACGAACCTTCCTGGCGACCCAGCGGTGTTTCCCTGAGGTGCAGCCGGGCTGGTCCAGGAAGGCGTTGAAGTCCACGGTCCTGATGCAGCAGCAGCTCCAGTATTTGAAGCTGTAGAGGCAAAAGATTACTTACTTACTTACTTACTTACTTACTTACTTACTTACTTACTTACTTACTTACTTACTTACTTACTTACTTACTTACTTACTTACTTACTTACTTACTTACTTACTTACTTACTCACTTACTTACTTCCACTTACTTACTTACTTACTCACTTACTCACTTCACTCACTCACTCACTCCCACTCACTCACTCACTCACTCACTCACACTACTCACTCACTCACCACCTCTCCACTCACTTACTTACCTCACCTCACTCACTCCACTCACTCACTCCACTCACTCACCACCCACTCACTCACCCACTCACTCACCACTCCACTCACTCACTCACTCACCCACTCACTCACTCACTCACTTACCCCACTCACTCACACCCACTCACTCACCCACTCACCCACTTACTCACTCCCACCCACTCACCTACTCACTCACCCACCCCACTCACTCACCCCACTCACCCCACCACTTACCCACTCACTACTTCCTTACTTACTCACTTACTTACTCACTTACTCACTCACTCACCCACTCACTCACTCACTTCCACTCACTTACCTACTTCACTTACTCACCTACCACTCACTCACTTACTCACTTACTTACTTACTTACTCACTCACTCACTCACTTACTCACTCACTCACTCACTTACCTCCACTCACTTCACTCACTCACTTCACTCACTTACTCACTCACTTACTCACTTACTTCACTCACTTACTCACTCACTTACTTACTTACTTACTCTTTACTTACTTACTCACTCACTTACTCACTCACTTACTCACTTTCTCACTCACTTACTCACTTACTTACCCACTTACTCACTTCACTCACTTACTTACTTACTTACTTACTTACTTACTTACTTACTTACTTACTTACTTACTTACTTACTTACTTACTTACTTACTTACTTACTTACTTACTTACTTACTTACTTACTTACTTACTTACTTACTTACTTACTTACTTACTTACTTACTTACTTACTTACACCTACCCTTCATGGAACACAGGCCCCCCAGGATGATGTTGGCACACCTCTGTATCAGTCCCAGAATCTTGATATGCCTTCAGGAGATGTTGTTTTAACATGTCTTTTCATTAATAAAGATCAATTTATCCAAACATTTGCTACCGTTTTACATCCACTGTTCTTGCATCTGGTTCCTGGGACAACAGCCTGACTCTCTGTAACAGATATTACACCACATTTTGTAAACATAAGTACAATAAAAATAACCTAAGTCCATTTAAAAAAAAACCTAACAGTCATATCAATAATTTTTTTTTAAGTGTTTCATTTACACCAAATGAAGACTCAAGAACCCTAAACACCATTCAAGTCCATGATGCATTCAAGGACAGTGGGGAAAAAAGCCCTCTCACCTTGCTTCTCTTTCTCTGCCCTGGTGCTGAGGTCCAGTTTCTCCAGGGCCTGGGCCAACGACGCAGACACCTTCACAGGAAGCTTCACCTTCGCTTCATCCGGGCTGCAGCCACACACAACACATTTAACTATCAGAGTGAGGACTCAACAGCAGGTGTGTGTGTTGTGTCCATGAACACACACCTGGGTCTGTCTCTCTGCAGCGCCTCTGCTGATTTGGGTCCCCGATAGATGATCTCACCCCCATCTGGGCGTTTGGTCTCGGCCTTCTCCGACAACCCCTCCGGCCTCAGGGGCTCCTGGGGCTTCTCGTTGCTATGGCGACCTCGGGTGCATCCCTGCGTGGAAACGGAAAGTCACGTGGCTCGTGCTGCCATCTAGTGGACGAACGCGGCTTAAACCAAGATCAAAACATGAAAGCTCTCACCGCGATGGACAGGAACTCCGAAAAATCGGTCGTTCTCTTCCGACAGCAGGACCATCCCTAAGAGCAAGTAACAGATGTCACAAAAACACCCGTTTTGATCGACGTAATCATTCAAAAGTAGCAGAGAGTTCACCTTCAGAGCGTCGTGGAAAATGGGAACGCCGGGATGGAACACGCAGGAATCTGCAGGAGAAGCACAACCCCCGTCAGCTGCCGGGTCGTCCCGCAAAAGGACGCCAGTTGTCACCCCCCCCCCCCCGGCGCATGTGTGGCCGCACGCTGGACCGATCTAACGGTTCGATCCCAAATCTACACCCCCTCTGATCACACCTATGAGCTACACGTAAATAACAAGTATCCACTTTAGTCAGCCCCTGCTGGGGGGGGGGGTAATGGATCAGCAGCCCTGGACACATTATTAGACATCAAAAATATAGTTACACTATCAACACATTAGAGCTCACATTTACTGAGTCACCTACAAACAGCCCAGTGAGGCGTCCAGGACGGACAGCTGATGACACAAGAGCAGCTAAAGGCCCAGGGCCCTGAACCAGCACGGGGGGGGGGGGTCAGACTCACCGTCTCCGTTGTCCCCGGCGTCAAACTTCTGACCGCAGCCTTTGTTGTAGCAGAGCAGGGCCATGGCGGACGGCGTTCCTCCACTCGGTGGGATCCTCCAGAAGGTTCTGCCGATCCCGACAGGAGCTGTGGCTCTCTCCCGTTTGGCCGGGGCTGAATGAAAGAGTAAAAATAGAACCCCCCCACCCCCCAGTTTACAGCTGTCAGGACTTATCTGAAGGTGGGGGGTGGACACGGAGGGACGGCCCTGATAATCGGGGGTCTAACGCTTCATTCCAGGGACAAATATGGACGCATGTAAGGACACAGCACATCTGGAACCTCTGCTTCAACAGCCTCCACATGACCAACGTTCAGAATGGACCCAGGCGCCCCCAGCGGCCGCTCTGAGAACTGCACCAAAGGACTTCAGCAAAATCAGGGCATGACCTGGGGGGGGGGCACGACCCCCCCCAACTATGACAACAGCACCCCAACTGACACCAGCACGCACATCTGTAATGAGACTAGAGGCCTTGGCTCCAGCAGCAACAGCTGGATCTGGAGCTGCTGTTTGTTTGCTGCAGCACTTCAGGGCCCGCTCACGTCTTTGTTTAAGCTGAGCACCGGCGGGGACGTGATCCCAGAGGTCGACTGGGGGGGGGGGGTTGCAGTCTGCCCCCCCCCCACTGACCCCAGGAGGACCTCAACATCTGGGGGAGCAGCAGCTCGTTTTCACCTCGCTGCAGCTGGAATTAAACCAGATTCCGACCTTCTGTTCACCTGAATTAGAGATGAGAGCTTTGACTTATTGATGACATCACACCTGGGGGGGGGGCAATGTGTGTGTGTGGGGGGGGGGGGCAGGGAAAACAGTTACAGCAAAAACAGAGAGGCCCGAGATTCCCAAACAAACAGAAAAAAAGAGACAGGGAGAGATCTGGATGGAAAATGAGTTTATTTCTTCCAAAAAAAAAAAAAAAAAAAAAAAAAGAGAAGAAAACAGACCCCAAAAATAAACAAATATACTGCTGTAAAATAAAAGCCTGCGGGTTGTGTGAGGCTGCTGGCCGCTCACACTTCATATACTTCTGCTTTAAATAAATAGAAAATAAATGTACAAAGACGTGAGGGGGCGTTTGTCATCATTCACCATCTGACGAAGGTCGAACTCGTCTGTCCGCTTTGTTGGCCGACGCTGAAAACTCCCCCGGTGAGAGCGCCTTTATTTACAAAAGAGCGACGCGGCGGCCCGAGGGTCCTCGCCGAGGCGACGGCGGCGGAGGAACGTGCTCGGGAGACGCAAATTGGCGGCGTCCCGTGGCCCGGGAGGAGGGGCGCCGCCGCGGCGGGCGGGGACAGTTCTGCCCGGAGTGACATCTTTGGGGGGGGGGGTGCTCCGTCCGTCTTCGTCGCCGAGACCGGGATCTCTTCCGAGGGGGCGTGGCCTCGCATGGGGGGGCGTGGTCGCACCGCAGCAGGCTCCTCCCCCTCGTAGGTTCACGCTACAACGGCGCGAGCAGCCTCCAGAGCGTTAAAGACGAGGGTGATCGCTGGCTGGGAACGGGATCGCGCAGGCGGGAAAGCCCTCCTCGATCCGTACGGACGCGTGGACCGACCGCACGAACGGTCGGGAAACCGAAAATGGCGGGCGTGGGGTCGCGGTTCCTCCTTTCAGACGCTGATCCCGGCGTTGAACGGCGATCTTGGAATCGGATGGCGGCGGTCTCGGGGACCGCAAAGAGGGGCGGAGCCGGGAGGGTTTCGATCCCCACAGTGGTTTCCACGGCGACGACGCCAGAAACTCTGGCCAATGACATCAGACCCCGAACCGGCGCCCGGAGGCGCCCGGTTCGAGTTTTCAGACCCCTGAAGGACGGCGAGCGCGCTTTTGTGCTGACCGACCGACCGACCGACGCTTATTTACACACCTCGGCGTAGCGCCGTCACGGGACGCTGCTGACATCATAACGGGAGGACGGCGAGCGCCGACGGCGAGGGGAGAGAGGGAGCGCGCTACGGGGAAAACAATCCCGCCGCCTCGGGAACGTCTACGGCTAAAAGGACAGACATCAAAGGAGAAAGGGGGCGGGGCTACTAGAGCTAACACAAGACTGACGGGGAGCATCAGAGCAATATCGATCCAACAGCGACAGGCGGGAGCGGGCGAGCGAGACAGAAACGGTTATATTCTCGTTTTTACATATCTACACGCGTCGAGTCGGCCGCCCGGACCACGACCATCCGGAGACGCCGAGGCGAGAGCGACGGGAGGGGGGGGGGGTGGATTCGCCGACGGGGGTTTGGGGGGGGAACCGGGAGAGTCCCGCCAAGGCAGCAGTCGCGTCGGCGAACGTTTGGCGTTCCCGTACGGACAGATCGCTTTTACGGGAAAGTCGGGAGTTCTGGCTCGGGCTCCTCCTCCGGGCGATCCCGGGATCGGCGCCGCGTCGATTCAGTGCAATTAAAGGCGAGCTCGGCTCCGCCCGGAGGCCGTCGTCGGCGCGGGCTTCGATCGAGCGACGCGTCCGCGCCGACCGCTCCGATCTTCGGGGAACTACGACATCGGCGAGGTTGGGGTGCGGACGCAGACGGCGCGGGGGGGGGGAGGAGGCGCCGATCATCGCGGCGGAGGTGTTTGCCGCTTCGGCCTCGCCGCGTGCGTCCGCGAAGCTGGAGGGAGAAACCGATGCGCGGCGAACGCCGGGGGCTTCAAACCGACAACGAAACGCTTGGACAAACCGACGTACAGCTCCAGGCGACGCCGCGCAAGAACACACGCTCTTAAAAAATACAAAGACACTTGAGAAGGTCGGCCTCAGAGTCTCTCGCTCGATTGGACAATCGCAGGTGGGCAGCGAGTGGGGGGGGTCTGAAACAACCGCACACACGCAGGAAAGAAACCTCTGGGGGGGGCAGGTAGCACCAGTTTGAAATAAAGCTATTTCCGGAGCAGAAAGGCGGGACTTCCTCGGGCTCTCAGCGAATCGCTCGTCCCGCTTGAGCCGCGAACGTCCCTCCGTTAGGGGGACACCACAAATTAGACACACACGCACACACACACGCGCGCGCACACACACACACCGTTGTTTCAGACGAGCCTGGGCTGCCCCCCCCCCTCCTCAGTCCTGTGTTTGGTCACCTCCGTCCGTCCCTGAAGGAGCTCCGCTGGTCTCGTTTTCTTCCGCCGCTGTTGTCACGGTCGGCGCTCGGCGCCCCCTCCAGACTGGATCACATGAACTGCATCTGCAAGAACAAGTGGGGGGGCGGGTCAGTCTTTGCTGAGTCAGGCTGCAGTGGTGGTGTTTTGGGGGGGGGGCTTACCTGGGCTCCGGGCATCGGCGTGAACGGGTTGGTGGGTCTGAGAACGGGCTGGTTGTACATCATCGGCTGGGGGGCCATCACCGGTACGCCGCCCATCTGGCCCATCTGGGGTGGGACCTGAGGGGGCGGAGTCATGTTCAGGCCCGCTGGGGGGGGGTCGGGGGGGTGATTAAAGGCAGGTTGCTGCTCCAACTCACCATTCCGTACACAGGCACTTGTGGTGTGGTCATGGGAAAAGCCATGGGGGCCGGAGCCTGGAGGGAGGGGGGGGGAGTTTAGCGCCGGGTAACGGTACCGTTTCCCTCGGGGGGGCTCAGTGGACCGAGCCTGTGGGCTCAAACAGGAAGGCTTGGGCTCAACAGATGCTGTAGTGACCGTCGACCTGTGCGCGCCCCAGCCTTTGATCCATCCGCAGATCCCGCCGACTACGGCGAGGGGGCGTGGCCTCACAAACGGGATCGATTATGTCGACCTTCAAGCGCTACTGAGGACTGAACGCTTCAGAGAGGGCACAGGTTCGAATCCCGACGCCAGCATCTGTACATCGCACACATTCCTGCTTGTCCACGTGCGGCGGGGAGGATTAAACAAAGAGGAAATGCTCTGGTACACCTTCACCCCCCCAATCTGCGGTCTACTCTCCACCCCTGTTTAGCACCATGCTGGACCTCACTGTTGCACCGATGAGAACAAGGGGGGGGGGTTAAAGTCTGAGAACATGCAGGAACAGACGAGCTCTTAAGCTCTCGGGACAACTAAACACTGAAAAGTACTTACATAACTAGTATAGAACATTCCATTCTGCATCAGGACGCAACAGGAAGAGAGGTGGGGGGGGGCAGATGATGGGGGGCAGAGAGAGAGAGAGGGGGAGGAAGAGTGAACGGTGAACGACAGATGGGTAGGAGAGGGGGAAGAGAGAGAAGGGAGGTGAAAAAGTGAAGGATGAATGACAAATGATGAGATGAGAGAGATACGGGGGATGAGAGGTGGGAAAGAGGGGGTGAGACAAGGAGGGGGAGAAAGGGGGGGGGCAGAGAGAGAAAGAGGGAACGGTAGAGAAACCACGAGGTCAAAAGTTCGTACACCATGTCAGAACGCGGCAAAAACAGGAGAAGATGACAACGCAAAAAAATAACACAACAAAAGGAGGGAAGGAAGACGAGCGGATGAGGGCGCACAGAGAGAGAGAGGAGTGCGCGGAGAGGGCGAACGGAAAGAGCAGAGGAGGAGGAGGAGGGTGAAGGAGAGATGCAGACATTTGAGGGGAGGAAGAGAGGAAGAGGAAGGTTAGTGACAGTTTGTCCCCGTCAGCCAGAAACGGCTGATCAGAGATCAGGAGGACAATCAGCAGCTGCCCACATCAGCACACACATCAGGATAAACACACACACACACACACACACACACCAGGAGACACACATCAGTATAAACACACACACACACACACACCAGGAGACACACATCAGTATAAACACACACACACACCAGGAGACACACACACATCAGCATAAACACATACACACCAGGAGACACACACACATCAGTATAGAGACACACACACACACCAGCAGACACACACATCAGTATAAACACACATCAATATAAACACACAAACATCAGTATAAGCACATACAGCAGGAGACACACGTCAGTATAAGCACACACACACACACACATCAGTATAAGCACACACACACACTAGCAGACACACACATCAGTATAAGCACACACCGACACACACACACACTAAGAGACACACATAAACATCAATATAAGCACACATCAGCAGACAGACACACACACACACACACACACCAGGAGACACACACATCAGTACACACACACGCATCCGTATACACACGTATCAGCACACACACACAGAGTCAGGATTTACTTCACGTCTACTCAACAGAGCTCACAAAGGACCAGAACCTTGTGGAAGAAGTGAATTAAGCAGAGGTCTGAGGAGCGCTCTCCTCCTCAACCTGTCAGATCAATCTCCACGGAGCCGTCCAAACTGGGCTTTAAAGGTGTCAACAGCCGACCGGGTAGTTTGAACGCCGATTCGCCCGCGCCGCTCTGATGAATAATTTCGGGGCTTGTGTAATCGCGGCTCACCACGTGCTGGACCGGCATGGGCTGGGGCGCCATGGGGGCGGGGCTCCACTGCGTGGTCGACATGGTCTTGTTCTGCCAGTTCTGCCCCCCCGTCAGCTTCTTCTCCCCGGGCTGGTTCCAGTGCATCTCCGGCCTGGGGGCAATCGTGCGCAGGTTAGTGAACTTTGGCGACAGGGGCGCTAATGTCGCACCTCTCCCGGGTGCTTGAAATCCTTGAAAGTACTTGAATTTCAAGGTTTTCAAGGTCAAAAGAAAAAGTGCTTGAATTTCAGTTAAAGTGCTTGAAATATTATTTAACCCTGAAGAACCCTGAGCGGCTTCCCTTTGTTTGGATAAAACTTTATTTTCCTGTAATTTCTAAAGTTTCTTATTGCAAAAGATAATTTTATAGTTTATAGCATAATCTGTATATATGTCTATATAATCTGTGCATCTGTAACATATTATATATATCATTGTGATAAAGTTCAACAAATAACCACGAGGGATGTGGAAATTACAGAGGTGGTGGACGAGTGTACGTATTCCTATCCATCTATCCATCCATCCATCCATATGTATCTATATATCTAGAGATATCTATATCCACCTATCTATATGTATCTATATATATATATATATTATCTATCTATATATTTATCTATATCTATATCTTTCTATATGTCTTTTACCCCAGCGATAGAACAATGGAACATTTTGGAAATGTCCCTTGAAAGTGCTTGAATTGGACCTTGAAGGTGTGACCCCTGTACGGCGTGGTCGGTGGAGGCGGACACGTTTAGAACCCTGAACGGCGGGTAAAGACACTCACTTCTTGGCCGGGGTCCCGCCGAACTGCAGATCTGCGGAAGGACGGAAGCATAGAGAGAGAGTGTGAGACGGGAGGTCGTTCGGCCCGCGTCCTCTCAAAACCCGCGACTGCAGGGGGGGGGACTCACTGCCCACGAGGTTGGCCAGGGACGAGTCCAGGTCATTGGCCAGCAGCTTGCCTCCCGGGTGGACGGCCATCTGGGGGGGGGGCGGCGCTGGGTGGGCTTGGACCGTGGGCTTCAGCAGGTCGCCGAGGGCGTCGAAACCTGGCGGGAGAGACGCGGGTTTGAGCGAGCCTCGTGACTGCAGACGGCGAGCGGGGTGGGGGGGGGGTCAGAGCACCGCCACCTGAAAGCCAACATGCGTTTACAGCGTACGCACGGGCGCCGATTCGTGTTCGGGAGGGGGGGTTGATTGATTGGTTCCAACTGTAGCCGGTAGGTGTAAATGACAGAGTAATTTCCTGTGCTGTGTGTGTGTGTGTGTGTGTGTGTGTGTGTGTGTGTGTGTGGTGTGGGTGGGTGTGTGTGTTTGCGCGTGTGTGTGAGAACCCGTCACGTCAGCGCTCACTCAGCTAAAAGCAGCCAGGACCGCCCTGGAGCCTCTAAACGGGAAGTGCCGCCGTTTAAACGGCTTTGATTCCCGCCGGCTCCCCTTCCAGCGACGGTCCTGACCGGGAGAGAGGACGGAAGATCGGAAAGGAAAGGCGGCTGATGTTGGGGGAAAAAAAAAAAAAGAGAGGCAGGAATAATATTTAGTTAGGAAGCGGAGCACAGGGCTGACAGTGGTGCTGACGCCGGGCTTTCGGAGCGCACTTTTCCTGCTGGCTGAGCAGACTGAGGGAAAAAAAAGGAGAGAAAGAGGAAACGGAGAGGGAGAAAGTGCGTGGCGGCGGTTTTGGATGTTCTTGCGAGTTCCTGTTGTTACGGCGACAAAACGCAGGGCCGTCGTGGGCGATCTTGTTTCTCAAAACTGAATCGCTCAGAGAAACACACACAGTTCTATCTTGTTCTATCTTTGTGAGGACCTTCACAATAAATTATCCAGGACCTAACTTAACCTAAACCCAATCCTAATCCCAACCTTAAACCCGGTCTTCATCCTCAAACTCTCCTTTGAAGCAGCAAAATGTCCTCACTTCCCAAAAACGTCCCCGCATTGATAGTACGACGAGTTCTGTGGTGCTCACACACACACACACACACACGCCGGGCAGAGATGAAGTAAGCTGAAGAGAAGAGCGAGCCACGAGGAGGATAAAGCTATCGGGATCCGACAGAGTTTAAGATCAAGTGGAAAGGAGGAAAATCCGTGTCTGGTTTTAAATGGGAATAATCTGCCACCGGCCTCCGACTGTGACGCTGGATTATCTGCAGACGGGTGGAGATACGCCGACGACCCCTCGCCCCGAATTCTATGTAAACCCATCAAGCAGCAGTTAAAAACAGACGGAATGTTCTGGTGTGTGTGTGTGTTGTGTGTGTGTGTGTGTGTGTGGGGGCAGATGGAGACAAGTTGCCTGGGTGATTCCTGTCTGCTGAGGTGTGATGGGAGGCAAAACAGAGGTAAAAATAAACAGGGGGGGGGGTAAGGGGGGGCCAGTTGGTGTGCAAACAGATGCTTGGTTACCGACGGTGACAGAAACGACTGCAGCGGCTGAGCAGAGGAACCAGGTTAGAGCGGATCGGTTCTCCTCCCGGGAAGGTCGGTAACCCGAGTCCGACCCGGAGGCGGGGGGGGGTCCTCGGGAGGTGAACCGATCCCGGCGGGGCTGAGGCGGATAGAGCCGGAAGGTTAGAGGTTCTGTTAGTCGGGTCCGGCCCGGACGGGTCCGGCTTTACCGGCTGCGGGCTGGGGGCCGTTGGCAGCGGGCGTGGCCTTATTCCCAAAGACGGCATCGAAATCTAGGCTGGCGGCGGCGGGGGTCTGCTGCAGAGGCTCCATCCCTGAGGAACACAGGACCGTTAATCACACGCTCCGGCGCCTCCCTGCCGCCGCTCCGCGACTCGGACTTCTGTCGGGAACGTCGGGCCTTCTGGGAAGAACCGCCTTTCCCCGCCGACCTCGCGGGGACCGGGATGGCGGGAATGTCCCCGGTGACAGATTAACTGTTAAAAGCTCCGGCGCATTGAGATTCCTCTCACTGGGAATGTTGCCAGGGCTCGGCGTTTATTCGTCGTATTCCGGGCGGGACGCGGCGTGAATTACAGGGATGAGCGGATCGATCCGCTCACGCGCGGCGAGCCGAGCGGCGCCGCTCCGTCCCGATTAAAGCGACAAAGCCGCAGCTCCTAATTCATTAGCCGGTCTTCCGCTGGCGATTCCGGATAAATACAGATTAACCGCGCCGCTCGCTGACCCGGGCGGGAACGCCGGCGCTTCGCTCCTCCGCCGACGCCGGGCGGAGCGACTGTCCGACATCTGAGGATCCGGCTGTTTAATCCGACAACGCCGAGCCTCTGAGGCGTCTCGCTGCTCCCGCTCTGAACTGGCGCCCCTGCAGGAGGGTGTGTGTGTGTGTGTGTGTGTGTGTGTGTGTGTGTGTGTGTGTGTCATACCTCCCCAGGCACTGTTGGCGGTGGGGATGGACGGGGTGCTCTGCACGGCGGGGATGAACGCCGGCTGCAGGTCAAACAGGTCGCTGTTGAGGTTGGGAACGCTGGGGAGAACAGAGAGAGACAGATGAGGGGGCGGGGACTGATGAGGGGGTGGGGACTTCTAAGTGAATGGGTGGGGACTGGTGAGGGGCGGGGACTACTAAGTGAGTGGGTGGGGACTGGTGAGGGGGCGGGGACTACTAAGTGAGTGGGTGGGGACTGGTGATGGGGGGACTGGTGAGGGGGCGGGGACTACTAAGTGAATGGGTGGGGACTGGTGAGGGGGCGGGGACTTCTAAGTAAATGGGTGGGGACTGGTGAGGGGGCGGGGACTACTAAGTGAGTGGGAGGGGACTGGTGAGGGGGCGGGGACTACTAAGTGAGTGGGTGGGGACTGGTGAGGGGGCGGGGACTACTAAGTGAGTGGGTGGGGACTGGTGAGTGGGCGGGGACTGGTGAGGGGGCGGGGCGTGCGGGCGTACCTGCTGGCCGACAACGAGGAGGGGAAGAGCTCGGGGGTGTGAGCGACGTGGTTGTTGTTGGCGCTGTTGACGGCCTCGCTGCCGGGGGAGGCGGAGGGCGGGGTCTGCACGCCCATCTCCTTGAGGCGCTGGTCCTGCAAGCGCAAACACAAACACCTCAGTTGACCTTCGCATCCCTCTGGACGGCGCCCGGCCTCACGTGATCCCACAACGCCTCACTCGGCCTCTGATTCCATCAGCCGCTCCGCTTTATCGTCCGTCTCATCCGCCCGGCGATAATTCCCTCCGGACCCCATCCCTCCTCGCCGCATCCGCGTACGGAATCATCGGGGAATTGGCCGCCGCCGTTTCGATTTGGACCCTTGCCGCTCGCGTCTACTTTATTTGCGCGTTGCCGACCGTTTCGACAACCTCTCCCGCCTTCGAGGGAATTTGGACTTTGAGCCGATTATATCCCGCCGCAGCCGCTCCGTCCCCTCGTTCGTATTCCCGCGGCGTGGCGGCGGACAAATGGAAACCGCTGTTATTGTTTGGGCCGCGGCCCCGGCTTGATGCCGGCTGAGAGCGGGAGAGCTGTGATGTGCTGCTGCCATATGGACGCCAGGGTGCCCAGACAGCTGCTCTGGTGTATCTGGACGACCCTGCCCCCCCCGTCCCACCCCTGGCACCCCCCCCTTTATGGTCTCCTCCTCTCTAAGCAAAGCAGAGGAGCCTGGCGGACAAATCAGGACACAAAGGATAGAGTAGAACACAATCTAACAACCCTCACAACCAGCAAATGAATAAGGACGCTGGTGTGGGCAGCGCTGCACTACCACCTCCGTCCTGAGGGGGCGGTGTCGAGTCCACAGGCGAGGCCAGCAAATGACATCACAGCAGAGGCGGATGCGCTGCTTTAAATAAACGCAGCCGGCGAGCAAACGCGGAGACGGCGAGGATGTTCGATTATAAAGGGATCGTCTCGAGCCCGGAGACACAAAGAGGTGCTAATCCCCGAGCGCGCGCACCCAGACACGGATCGACGAGCGCGGCGGCGTCTCGGAGAGTCCCGGTTCGCCTCTGCCGGGATGTGACGCGCGGCCCGAGAAAGGACGCGTTTTACGCTCGACTTTCCCATCGAGAGCTCCCGTCCTTCCCGTTTCCTGTCCTCCGCGCGACAGCTGGGAAACCTGGACCGCCGTCAAGCCCCGCCAACGATCTCCGTTACGAGACGTCGAGGAAGACTTCTGTCTTTCGGGCAAGGCGGACCCAAATAAAAAGGGAAAGCTCGTAAATCCTGACACACGTGGGACTTTTTGTGGACGCCGAGAGCTGCTTCAATCAGGATAAGTGGAGGTAAAAAGGGGGTGGGGGGGGGCGAGCGGAACCAGCGGAGCCGTCTGGAGGAAGAAATAAAGGAGGCGTCACCTTCAGGGCCTGGAGCCGGGCCTGCTCCTCTTCCAGGGCCTGCTGCTTCTCCTTCTCGTCCATCCTGCTGAAGGAGATCCCGGTGGAGGACAGCGAGCTGACCGCGCTGGACAGGGTGGACGCTCTGCAACGCACGCGCAGACCCTTTAGTTCGCTCGCATCCCGACCGCTGGGGAGAACCCGGCGTCAGGAGGGCGCCTACTTGGCGTCTGCGTTCAGCTCCTTGGTCTTCTTGCCCTCCAAGGAGGCCAGGTGCTGCTCCAAAGCCTCGAGGAGGCTGCTGGGGGCCTGTGGGGGGGGGCACAAATCAGTTGAGTAATTGATGCGCGTCGTGGGGGGGGCGCTCTCTTTCATGTCGAACGGCTCCTGCCCACACGCACGCATGCAGATAGTCGGTCTCGCAGGAAGGTGGCGGAGTGCATCGGGCTCCAGGAATAGCCATGGCAACATGCAGAAAACCCTTCAGTAGGAATACTCGGATACAGAGGAACAAAGGAGGAGGCAGCACAACAAAGCGGGGGGGGTCATGCTACTTCCGCTCTACACGAGAAGAATGTGATCGTTCCGTCGTCTTTTATGCGCACGTTTGTTCTGCTCGTCTCCCTGCAGACACAAAAGGGGCGTCGGGGGGGGGGCGGGGTTACGTTTAACCTCCGATCGAGCGCGCAATTGTTGTTCCGCCTTCCCTCGGATTTACTCGCAGGGCGGCGGGCCTCAAAGCGTGCCAGACGGGCGGGTTCCTGAGCGCGTTACAGGGCGATTGTTGCTACCCGACGGCGGGCCCGCATTCGGTATTGCGCAACGCCGGCGTCAGGAGCCTCGTTGCGGCGAGCGGCGCGACGCCTCATCGCCTTCATGCGCAGCGCCATCAACCGGTCCGACGCCTTCGCTTGTGATCCCGTCTCCCGGACTGCCAAGTGTAGCCAAACTGTTGTGGCAAACAGAGGGGACGCGATCTGTAACTGTCAGCCGGGCCGAGGCGGCGGAGACGATCTCGTGTGAGCACGGTCAATATTGACTCCGACGCCCCCCCACCGCCCACACCCCCCCGATTAAAGCCTTCATCCTTCTTTCTTCTCTCTCTGTCACGTTACTGTAGCACCATCGCCGACATGCATGCTACTGCCGATTGCAGCGGGGCGGTGCAGCCATGCAGGAAAGGTGTGTGGGGGCGCCTTGTTTTCTATTCATGAGGTCTGAGGGGTGGGGGGGGGCTCTTGATTGTCATGCCAGACCTAGCACCCCGACAAACTCAGGAAGAACCAGGCATGCCTGCGAGTGTGTGGGGGTGCAGCCTTACACACATACATGAGCACACGTGATGTTCATGCGGGGGGGGGTTAAATGTGCCGCGGGGGGGGGGGGTCATTACAAGTAAGGAAGCAGACACCTACAATGTAAGATCCTTTTGTTTTCTGTGACAAACGAGAGGGGGAAACATCTATTTAGCCGTTTTACAGGGATGCGCGTCTCTCTGCCGAGACTGGTCTACGCGCACACACACGCACGCACACGCGCACGCACACAGACACACACACGCACACAGACACACACACACGCACACACACAGCTTTGCATTTTCAGCGCGTTCGCGACGTCGAGCCGGGGGAGAGCAATTAAAAGCCGTCTGCAGTGTTTATTAATACAGCGGGGAAACTTTGGCCATCGTTACTGCTCCTCCTTTGCAGCGAGACCCAGACTGCTGGTAAACTCGAGGAGGAAATCGCAGTCTTGGCCGGCCTTGTTGCCACGGTTACCTGTAACAAAGGGCGTCTGCATCAACGCCGATGCGCGTCTCCAGGAAAAGCTTTGCTCAAAACTACCAAACTTCTCTTTGAAAAGCTGCACCCCGATAACGAATTGGCTGTTAAGAATCGGGTTTAAATATTTAATATAATATCAATTATTTAATATGTAAAGTAGCAGCCTGTGTTTTGAACGCGGTTCTCGCCTCTCCGCTCGGTCTGTTGGGCAAATAATCAGGGAATTATTAGCTTTGTCATTAATATGGAAATTTAGTCCGCTGATGGTCGAATTATTCCGGCATTAGCGCAGCTGCTCATTTGAAGCCGACGCTTGGCGGCGCCCGCCGGGTCTGCTGCGCCGCCTCCAGCCCGAGCGGCTTCGCCATCGTGGCTGTGGGGGGGGGGGGGGATTGGGGGGGGGCTCTGGAGATCCGTCGGGACCTCGAGGTGCGGGTCCGTTTGGCGCGACGTTCCGCGGGCAGGGAGCCCGAGCGGCCCGAGGACGAGGCGCTCCGTTTTCCCGTAGAGCTCCGTCCCAGATCGGGATCGACAAAAACATCAGCGCGGAGGATTTATCTCGGCAAACGCGGGCTTTAGCTAATTGCTGGCGGCGCGTAACGCCTTGGAATCCTCGGCGTGAAACCGGCGGATCTATACCGCGTGTTTAAACTGTAAAGAGATCAATCAAACAGAGCGGTTACCTCCAGATGGTTTGAAATTAAAATGAGCAGGAGGAGACAGGACGAGTGAAGGATGGCTAGACACGTGTATATATGGGAGAAAGGAGCTGGCGGGTGGGAGCGCGGGCGATGGAAACGCGGCTGGGGTCGATGGGAGAGACAGAAAGGTGGAGGAACGTCAGAGGCAGCGGAGGCAGAAAGGTGAGGAGAAGTGGAAGGTGAGATGTACACTGACCTGTGAGAGATCTGGGATGTCACCCTGATCTATTCCGACTTGCTGTGGTCAGAAAACAAAAATCAAGAAAATCAAAAACAAAGAGGGGGGAGGGAGGGGGCAGATGGGGGGGGGAGAAACAAAAATTTAAAATAAATGTGGAAAAAAATGAAAAAAGAAACAGGGGAATCGTTACTTCATGCAGTGGCAGCGTCAACGTAAACAACAGAAATAAACGAGGAAACGTCTCTGCGCGTGTGGGTGACGACAATGGTTCAAACAGTGACCGGATTGACCAATGAGGGACTGCCGCCATGGCGACCACACTGAACACGGTTACGGCAACGCGTCACACCGTTAAAAAAACAAAAAAAAAGTCACCTCCCGGTCTGACAGACGAGTGCGTGGAAGATGAACGTGAAGTCCTGGATGGGTTTGATAAAGAAACAGAAGAATGGCAGTAAATCTGGATAACGCCCCGGCGAGCGCGCGTCAACGGCCGCCCAACGAGCCAAGGAAAATATTAGTTGCACCTCTTTGCTCGTCCAGAAGTGACGGGCGCTCAAAGTTCCTACTCTCTCTAATTAAACGTCAGCCAGCAGATGTTATTCGCATCAGTCCTGTTGGCTCTGAGGGCCGAAGCTGTGGCTCCCAGCTTCAGCCCTCGCGCCCCGTTTGGACGGTTTTACGGCTCAAAATGCAGAAAAAATGGACAAAAAAGACAAATTATTGATCGTTGGCGCCTCTGTGCCAAACGGGGGGGGGTCCTTTTGATTTAGAAGGAAAGTGCCGAGTTGAACTCCCGCGTTATCTTCTCTGCCTGGAAGCCCCCCCCCGACGCTCCTGAACAATATTCACAAGAAAGCAGCCGAATTTATCAGAGTTAGCTCAACAGTTCAGACTGAATAATAAAAATAAACGATTCAGGGGGGTCTGACCCCCAGGGCCGTCTATAGGTGCATCTTCTATTGTGGCTGCAGTTGTGTTGATGACATAGTTTGGTGGGGGTGGGGGTGTCTGAGCGCCGGGGGGGGCTATCTGTCTTTGTCAGGAGAGGCGGGAGGGGAGAGGATTAGGATGGAACAGAGGGAGAGGTGGCTAACGGAGCATCTAACTACATCCTCCGTCTTTGAGTTGGTTCTGGGGGGTAGTGTGTGTGTGTGTGTGGGGGGGGGGGGCAGATACTCTCTCCCTTCGCCGTGAGGCGGAACCGGAGGGGAGAAACAGACCCGAGTGTACGATGCATCATGGCGAGGCGATTACGGCCGGGAACGACGACCGATCTTTTACCTCGGCCACTTTGAGGAACTCCGAGAGCTTTGTCATCCTGTAAAGGAATTTCTTGTAGATGTCCAGCGCGTCCTTGCACTGGTTCTTCTTCATGTCAAAGTACTTCTCTGCAGAGACACGCCACAAGGGCCGGGGGTGAGCGGAGGGAAGGGGGGGGGCGGGAGAGGGCCGGTCCGACGGGCGCGTTACCCAGCAGGTTGATGACCCCCTCGTTGTACGCGGCAAACAGCCTGATGGAGTCTTTGAAGAGCAGCATGAACGCCGAATTGATCACGCCGTTGGTCAGCTCGTTAGGGTTGGCCTGAGGAAAACAAAGAGCGGGGACGCTTCCAGCATATTTCCCAAACTTACGGCTTCAAACAGCCACAAAAACACATCTTTTATTCGAGCAAATACCAGCGGCAGACCTCGCGGAGAGCAAATGTCACGTTTGGCAGGAAAACCAACACGCACACACACACACTCACAGTCAGCCCACACACACACACAGAGGCGCATTCCGACGAGGAGCGTCAGCAGCCTTTTTATCAGCCTTTGAAGCTCTCCTGCACAAACCACAATGAACCTACCAATTTCTGAAAGCCCCCACCCAACCACCTCTCCCCTCACACACACCCACCCACCCACACCCACACACACACACACACACACACACACACACACGGAAAGAGTCAAATCTTGCAAACTGTCGTTTCATCTCAATTTACATTTTGATTGGAATTCGAACCAACCGCAACAAGCAGACGTGCGCATGTGCGCGCGTGCATCTGGTACCTGAAAATCCAGCAGAGCGTCCAGCTGGTTCTGGATGATGGGCAGCGTCTTAATCAGCTTCTCCGTGTTCATGGTGCGCATCACGCCATCGATCCTGGCGGGGAGAGCGGAAGAGCAGCGGACGCTTTCAGAGGGGGGGGGGCTCCGACGGACGCGTCAATGCGGGAGGAAATAACGGTCGCTTTAAAAAGGTATAATCGCCGGCGAAGACGTAATGGCTGCTTTTAGCTGGGACCAGACGGTTTTATTCAGCATCGACAGACTCTGCACTCTAGGGTCAGGATGGTTTTAACAGAAAGAAAATGTTTTCCTCACGTTTGTTCACGTGCCCCCCCCCCCGGTGTTGCACCTTATAACGTGCCCGTGTTTGAGGCGCGAGGGTCCCTTACCCTCTCTTCATCTTGGTGAAGTCCACCGCCACCAGCCTGTAGGACACGGCCTTCTCGTTCAGGTAATAGCTGTACCTCCGGATGAAGGTCGACATGTCGTAACCTGTCAAAAGAAAAGACAAACAAATAAACAAATAAGTAAAAGAGCCGTTCTTCCGCGTCCCCGCCGGGCGTCCGGAGGGTGGCGTTACCTTGCAGCGCTCCCTTGTCCAGGAAGTTGTTCAGGTTGAACAGGGTGTTCCTGGAGGCCAGGTACTGGATGAAGCGCTGCCGAGAGGAAAAGGAGGAGGAAAAAGTGGGGAAAAAAAATAAAAAAAAAAAACGGGCTTGGCGAGGAGCTGAGGAAAGAGTGAACGGACGAGAACCCGCCACGCCAGTCAAAAGCAGCGTTTTCAGGAGAGGGAAGAAAAAAAAAAACCCGAGCGAGCTCCTGACCCGCAGAGCGGCAGAACTTTCCACCGTGTAAGCTCACATTATCCGTCTTTACTGCAGTCAATGGCCCGGAGCGCCGGCCCGATAAAGGCCATCCTCCGAAGCGGCTCCCGAACTAAAGACCATCCCGCAGATAAAGCGGCTAATGGCGATGGGCCTGCGCACATTACTTGGCGACTAACGGCGGGGAACGACATCGCCCGTTTGGGTCCCTCCAGATGTTAACACGGGGACGACGGATCGGATCGGCTACCTCGTTTGCGCTCCGAGGAGATTTGAACCGTCGCCCTGCGGCTTCGAGTGCGTTTAAAGATGAGTTTTTTCCCCCTCAATGTGGGGGGGGGGGCAAAAGGAGAGGGGGGGAGTGGCCGGGAATATTCATTAACCTTTGAGGAGAGCCGGGGGACGCGGCGCGACGTCGGAAAAGGAGCCTGGAACGACCCGGTCAAAATGTTAATGAGATCAGAACCCGGGGCTCGGCTCGCCAAAGCGCTGAGTCACGCCGCCGCTGCCGTTCACAGAGAGACGAGGAGCTACATGTTGATACGAGGGGACTCCCCCCCCCCGACCTTTAACCACCGGAGCGCCCGGCATCTGACGCTTTTTAACGAAGGCCGTCGTCGCAGTTGGCGCGCTCGCTTCCCTCAAAAAAATAAAAGGATCCAGAAAGCTTCGGTCTGCTAATTAATCCTGCAGAGACGGCGCCGGGCCGGCCTCCCACCTCCTCGCTTCCTGATGGATCCCCTTCAAGTCTGAAAGTTTGAAAATTCCAGGTTCTCCGCAGGCATTTGCCGACACGTTCCTCCCTGTGCTGTTAATTCCAGGCCTGAATAAGCGGAACCAGGCAGCAGCCGCGCCGCGCCGACGGGCCCGATCTGAACTCTGGGAAGCCCTCCGCCCTCCGCGTAATCCCCTCCTCCGCAGAAGCCCATCCCGCCTCGGCTGCGGCGTTCTGGGAAGGCGCGGGCCCTCAGACTCCCGACGGCCTCCGAGCGCCTGTTTGCCAGCCTGGCAGGGGCCCAGCTCGGCCTGGCCGGTCGGAGCGCCTGGGAATGTGCGCGGCGGAGGTTTGCAGTGTGGGAAGAAAACTTTGTTGGAGCGGCCCGTGAGCAGCCCCCGCGCCCCCCTCCCCCCTCCCCGAGCCTTCACGGATGAAGCGAGAGCTCGTGAATACCGGTCCTGGAGCGGTTCTGGGCTCAGACGACCGCTGCAACCGATCCATCAGAAAGCCACGGGTGAGATTTAGGCACATTCTGCGCGCAACTGAAATAGACTCCGCCCCCTCGCTGCTGTAAACGGAGCGATTCCGCGTTAATCAGGGGGGTTTTTTTTTCCCTTTTTACGCCCGCGTTCCGTTAAAAACGGCTGCGCGGGGTTCAAAGCGGCGCGTGGCACCGGGGGGGAACGAGCTGGTGGGGAACGGCTTTCATTTTGGTGCAGTTCTGGAGAAAAAGGGGGAGGGGGGGGTTGGGGGCTGCTCGCCTCTGTGTCTGTTTGGCTCTGATGCTACAGCGTGTCCCCGACAGTTTTTTTTTTCTTTCTTTTTTTCTCTTCTCCTGCGGCTCATTGTGAACGTCTCAGAGTTAAAATTAGCCCTCATCCTGCGTCGAGCCCCGGTCCAGCAGAAAATGGAGCAACGTGGAGGAGGGGGGGAAAAAAAAGGGCTTCGGAAAATTCACAAGCCCTTTCTTCTCGCGCTTCTTCAGAAGTCCGTCTAACGGGAGTCGGGGGGTCTCCCTCCTCCCCCGGGAGGATCCATGTAAATGCGCCGATACAGTAAACAAAGGGAGGACGGAGTCTGGGACAGCGACGGGGAGGCGGTGGAAGGCTGAGAAACGCGCCGAGCTCCGGATTATTCAGCGGGGACAAAGATGCTTTTCAGAGATTAGGAGCCAGAGTGTGAGACGGAGGAGCTCTCCGAAGGGAGCCGCGGAATCCGCCCTAATAATTCATGCTATCATATCGGGGAACGCCATGTATAATTCACACGCTGGGACCCTGGCTACTACGGCACGAAACCTGCCTCCTGCCTGCTGCTCCTGCGCCTTCTTCCTCCGACTCTCTGAACTCCGAGAGCCGGCGGTTTCCGTAGTAACCGAACGCGCCGTGGCTTCGGCTGCCTTGAGGTGGCTTCGCCCCCCCCACTCGGCGGATTGTTGAAGTTGTGTTGAGGAGGAACCGAGGCTTGAGCTGAATCCTGATGTTCGGGAAAAAAAAAAAAATCGTGTTTGCCATCGGCACTGCTCCGAACGTTCGCCGTGTTTTTCCAATAAAGAGCACGTAAAGAGCGCTCCGGTGGCCGACGCCCACGAATAAAGGAGCTGATAAACAATTAACTCGGAGCCGTAAATGAATTCAAATCAGACCTCGCGCTTCCCCCGGATGATCCCTCAAGCTTAATAATTCACCGAGAGGCTGGGCCGCGCTCGCTGCACGCGCTGACCTCAGAATTTATTCATCTGCGCCAGAGCGAGCGCTGCCAAACAACAAACATCGGAGGAGATGAGCTCCGCTGCCGTTGACCCGCAACTTTCTCAGCGGTCGCCGCTCTTCGCAACGTGGTGCAGCGAGAGGCTTCAAGTAATGACTTCAGAGGGGAACCGGGAAGTCCTCGCAGGGAAAGTTTGTTTTAGCCTCAAACGCTAAAAAAAAAGGGCCTGAAAATCTGCGGTGAAAGCGACGGCGAAGCCGATGACTCAGACGAGAGGCGCGAGTCGGGATCGGGATGCGGCGGCTGTTACGCAAGCGCGCCGACGCACACGCACACGTGAGGCGTCCCCGGATGGGATCCTCCGCCGCCGGCGCCGCTCCTGCTTTCCGCACGGTCGGCCTGCGAACGCAGCCCCGGGCCTCCCGGGCCCCCGGAGGAGGCTGCGGCGGGAGGCTGCGGCGGCGCGTACCTGCAAGGTTAAAGGCGCGTGGGCGCTGCGGTGTCCGCCGGGTCGCTTCGCAACAACGTGAGTCATCGCCCGATACCGGGAAACAGAACAAGAGCGGCTAAGATAACGCTCGGCGCTACTTCTCCCTCCTAAGGCCGAGTGGCGGGGGACCCGGGGGGGTCGCGGCCACGCGCTCTTCCAGTGGTCAAGGTTGGCATTCCGGCCGATCCCCCCACTGTAGCCCAGGCCCTGCGAGCGCCGTCGGAGGATGTCATGTTCTTTTAAAGATGTTATTTCCTCGCTGCAACAGAGCAGTTTCAAGGATGTTGAAGCGCGGCGCTGCCTCCTCGCATGTGATAAAAGATGCTCCGGGGAGGAGTTCAATTATAAATCACACACACCGCTGCAGCGGCAGACGCTCTAAATCAATATCCTGGCTTCAAGACAAAGAAAAGAACAAAATTGATACAGACGTGACTGACTGGGAGATTCTCTTTCAAGCGAGCAGCTACTAACAAGTTTGAGGATGGCTGAGCCTGCTCATGCGCGCGCACACACACACACACGCACGTGTGCGTGCGCTCTTATATATTGATCACAAAGATACAGCAGGGTTCAAGCCGGAAAAACTTGTCCGCCTGGAAACGCCTAGCAGAGGCGCAGGGAAAGCGCCGGGCCCCGCGTGGGAGCTTTCGCCTCATTTTAATGGGATGTTTGGGCGCTGGAGATAAGTGCGGGTCTGGAACGCCCACGGTTGGCCTCCACTCATCATCTTTATGTCCGCCGTGTCAGCCGCTGATAGGAAGCGTGTGCGAGAGTGCATCTGAGCAATTGTGATTATCACCAGTGACCCCGATTAGAGCCGGGGGGGGTGACCTCCCCGGCGCACGCACGCATCCTCTGTCCTCGCTTCAGTCAGCAGCTTTCCCAACCTTTATCGCTTCTGTTTAGAATTCCCCGCCTTTCCTCGCCTTCGCGCTCGTTTCTGCGCGCGTCCTTGCTCTGGAGAGGAAGTGCTGAGCGCGCCGAAAGTGACGTCGCTGAGACAAACGGCACGTTTTTTTGGGTTTTTTTGGGACATGGACGGCGGCTCAGTCTATTACACTATATGGCACGAGGAGAGCGGCTCGTCCTGCTATCATCAGCACTTTCACCCGTGCCCTCGCCACACTGCCGTCTCCTCCGACGCTCCACACACTTCTGGGACCACTTGTGGCGCAACCCCACGCCCCCGTTTGGTTCTTGACCCCAGTGTTCCTGAAGAGGTTTTTCAGAATAAAAGCCAAAATTGACACGAGCACTACGCCGTCAAAATAAAAGCAGCAGAGCGACGTTTAAGAGGAAGCTGCTGTCTGAGTTTTGGAAGGAAAACAACCGCGTGTTTTATAAAAAAGTATTCAAAGGACGAGGGATCGAAACCTTGACTTTGAGCTGAAGTAGCGCGGCGACATGCTAAACCTGCCCCCGTCACTGAAACAAGAAAATCCTTCACTCGGTTCAGGAATGCGGCTTCATGAAGGGGATGAATCAGCTGGGGGGTGTGGGTCTCAGAGCCATTGTTTGGGGCTTCCTGAGCGATTGTTTTCGGTACATGCTGGCCTATCGTCTAGACGCCGGCCCGCGCTGACAAACGACGTCGCAGCAAGAACGCCGAGACGCGAGCTCGGGACGCTGACAACAGGCGACCCCCCCCGCCCCCCCCCAGGACAAAAAGGTGCATTTCAAATATTACGGGTTGTATTGCGTGTTGTTACGCAACCCGACGTCAACGCTCTTCATCATCAGAGGCCGCCGTGGGCTGAGCTGAAACTGCTCTGCGCTGATGTGAAAAGGAGCGCACGGTTCATTGACCCCGGACCTCGCGCTCCGACTTTACGGCCCCCCCGACTATAACGGATGGTTCGGCCCGAAGGAGGGAGGGAGGGGCTCCTGGCTGCCGAGCCTCCATCCTGGCAGCCCTGATGGATGCAGGAGACCACCCAAACAGGACGTGGTGGAAGAAAAAACAATCCCCGCTCTCCCTCCGAGCACCGTCGGCGTGCTCGCCTGCGCATAATTTGTGTTTTATCTGGACTCGCTGGGAGCCGGCGTGGGCGTCGGCCGGCTCCGAAGCCTCTCTCGCGCAAGCTGACCTCGCGCCAGTCTTCCTCTTTTCAGAGGAAGTGAACGTGATGACATAAGGAACCAAAAAAGGAGAAGTCCGACAACTCGACCCGTCGTTGCTAAACAAGGAAAAGCTGCGCTTCCCCCCCGGTAAAAATTAGGCAGGAATGTGGGCGGGGCTTCCTCGCCCGCCAAGGTTCCGCTTGGGAACCTGTCCGTTCACACCGTTACGCTGAGGCAACTCTGCGGATTTTCAACAAACTCGAGCCGGGGAAGGGGCTCCTTTAACTTCGGAATGTACCCGAACGCAGTGGCAGAGACGAGGAATTTCAGTTTCAGTGGGAACGCCGAGCCGCAGCGTGGAAATTCCAGCAGTTTTAGCATTCTCCGGAATATTACTGGACAACCGGAAAAGTCTCCGAAAGTACTTATATCATCACCCAGATGTCAGTAAAGCAGTAGTGTGTACGCATATACACGTAACAAGGGATCACAAGCCTATAGCGTTTGTCAGTGTGGTTTTCGCCAATTAAACGCCGGCGCTACTCGGCGGATGACGGCCGCCGACTTGGATATCAAAGCAGAGCGAGAACTGCGCCGGAATCCAGCCGGAACGCCGTCGCTAATCTACCTTCTGAAAATTAAGTGCACTCAATTTTCATCAGAGAAATTATGACAATTACGAGAATCCTCTGTCCCAATCCAAAAAGCTGCTCTCCGCGTAAACGGGTGTTTTGACGAGCGCAACCTTTCCGGTCTCAATCAGGAACCACAATTAAAACAAGCCGAGCGTCCTTCCGAGCGCGGCTTCCGAGAATTTTAATGAATCCATTTTCTGGCGTCTGCAAATCAGCCGTTTTCCTCATCACCCGACAGACATTAATGAAATTCTCTGCAGTGTGTACACTCTGTCGCAGCTGTAATCCATGTGTGTTTGTTTGATTGGCACTGATAACAGTAAAGCAGCGTTCTGGGGGGAGGGGGGGTGTCGTGTGTGCGCCTCCTACCTCATTTCCATACATCATGAGGTGGTGAGTGGTGATGAGGGCTTTGAAGACCACCACCCAGCTGGAGTTGGCCGTGCGCTCAAACAGCGTGTCCGCCAGCTGGGGGATGCTCACGTTCATCTCGTTGGTGCAGTGGATGAGATCTGGCGTTGGGAGAGAGAGGGAGGGGGAGAGAGAGAGAGAGAGAGGGGGGTGGGTGAATCACAAAACAAAGCAGAGCGGGAGCAGACAGGTTTCCCCGAGACGAGCCGGGAGAAGTTCAGGTGTCGTTCAAGAGCTGAACCTGGAGGGAAAAACCCAACGTTCCCGCTGGACAACGTCAACTTCCCCGGACAGCCTCGGAGACAGGCGTGGGAGGGGCTTGTGTCGGACTGTACCCATGCCTTTCCTTCATATAGCCTGGAAACACTCTCCCCTCTATTCAAGTGTGAAAAGCTGCATCATTACGGTAACCCAGGCTCTCACGTCTGACTTTAAACAGTTCAAAACACACACAAAAGGTCCGTTTCTCGTAAACCTGAACGCTGTCGCGGGAACTCCGCCGGCTGGTACCCGCCTGGTAACCACGGAAACGGGAGGTTGCTGGCCTGCCGGAGCGCAGAGAGTCCCGTCAGGAGTGCGCGCGCTCCCGTTCAACGGAGCGCGCCCAGCTCCCACTTTAGCGCATTAACGCTCCGGAGCGCTCGGCCAGGACGCGGTACCGCACACGCCGCGCCATCGATCATCTCGCTCCTTCAGAAGCGGCGCTCATGTTTTTTCATCAGGTCTGGAGCGCCGGGCAGAACTAAAGACGGCCTGATTGGGTCTGCGGGGAAGCTTCTGCATAACTGCGTGTAAAATTAAAAAGGGGCGCGCGCTCAGACTTAATCGGGAAGAGCCGAGGGAAGCGCCCGATTCCAGGCCAGCCAGTCTGTTCGGCGGTGGAACACGATTTGGGGGGGGCTGCTGAGACACCTCGTCCTCAACAGACGACCGCCCGCTTCCTATGGGCTCTCGGGGCCATTGTTGCCCATCATCCGAGGCAGTGAAGAAGGGATTTCCTCCCGCTCGTCCGATCGGGAATCACGTGTTTGCTCCCGGTCCAGCGGGGCGGCTGTGACGCATAATTTCTTCCGCTTCACTGGTCGCTTCCCATCTGCGACCTTCTCTCGTCTCTTCACCCGCGACCCCACCCCACCTGCTTCCGGGCAAGAACGCACCCCCCCCCTTCCCTACCTCCGTCCATCATCAGCCCTGATTGGAAATAATTACAGAGTCGCCCATCTGCCGTTTCACACATTTCCCTTGATTAAATCGGGAGCGGTGATCCAGGAACTCGGAAATTTCCCTCCCGTCGCCTCTTCAAGGCGCCGTCCTCTTTTCCCAGTGGCGGGCCGACTCGTTAGGCGCGATTACCCCGTGTCTCAAAATTGATTCTGCTCTCGCACTCGTAACGCGCTTCGCCGTGTTTTCGCGTTTGGACACGGTGACCGGCGGCACGTTAGGAATACCGCTGTCCAATCAGACACCAGGAAAAGGTGGATTAACCCTCGTTTGCAGCCCCTGCGACCGGCCTCTCAATCCCATCTCGACTTCTTTTAAATCCCCGCCCGGGAAATCAATGGCGGCCTTTGTGCGTTTGACACAGCGGGCTCCCCTCAGAGACCACCGAGCGGAGGCCGGTCGGGCGTACTTGGAATTCCTGAACGGATGGCTCTGGACAGGTCTCGGAGACGGTGGCGCTTGACCCTGCGCTGCTCCGATTAGAGGAACCAAAGTTTGACATCTGCTGACTGAGCGGGGTCGTGACCAGAGTCCCCCCCCTCCCCCCGCCCCTCCCCTTCGGAGGCTGCGCGAGCGGCGAGCTGACAGCGGATGTGCGGAAAAACGGACTCAAAAGACGCCAGGTGGAGCCGCAATCTGTTCCAGATTAACACTCTGCATATTGTCTCGCGTTTTCAAATAATCCCCCCCCCCCCCTCCTGTCTGCCTTTGTAGCCAGCTTTAGCTTCAAATGAGGACCCCCCACCCCCGACAAATCCTTCTGAGAGGTGTGAGGAATTGTCGGATTCATGGTTTTTTTCCAGGTTTCAGAGAGCTAAAAAGCAAACAAACACGAGAACGTCACGACTGTGGTGACCGGGACAGCGCGGCTTTCGCTCTTTTGGCAAAAGCGCTCCGACGCTGTCGCGGTTTTGGGCGGGCCTCTCGTCGCTGACCTTTAACGTCGTCCAACTTGGAGCGTTCGAGAGCCGCGACTGGATCAGCATTTTGCTCGCGAGGCTGCTCTGCCAGGTAGCTGATAACGCAAACGGCTATCAGAAAAAACCGCCGGCCGTTCGACCCAGACCGTCCTGCGAGGTGAACTTTTGACCGTTTTGATAACGCTCGGGGGGGGGGCACAACATTGTATAACAGATTCGATGCAACGCCAAGACCGGCCTGTGGGGGCGGCAGAGAGCAAACGAACTCAAAGACACCGTTTTCTGCCCTTGTTAACTCCCATCAAGTTCACGCCAAGCTCTCAGATTAAGCGCGCCTACAGTTCGGTGCAGTCCACTTGATTTCAGACCTACGCTACGCTCGAGCTTTCCATAAGCCCTCTGGCAAAAGCAGCTTGTTGAAATTCCACCGTTGTGCGACTGCGTAGCTGTTCAAACGTATATGTATCGCTGCGCACAACCTTGTATGATTGATCTATACGTTACCATACTGGGGGGGAACCGCTGAGGGTATCAAATGTTCAGCTTTAGCTCTAGTCTCGAAAAAGGAGCTTGCGGGGAATAAGAAAGAAAAAAATAAATAAAGTAGTGCTAATTTAATCTGCCAATAGTTCAGACGCGATCGTACGCAGCAGGGGGTAAAAAAACAGAAGCGGCGAGCACAGAAACCAGAAAGTTGGCAATTAATGAATTAGCTCGGGCTCTGTAAGTTTAATTCCCTCCCAAAGGTCTAAGCGAGAGTCTTTTCTCCTCGGTTTCTGTAAGTCGCACAGAGCGACAGAAATAGACCAAATTAGGCACAGACAGAGTCTCTCAGCCCCGGCTCCGTCTCTTTCATGGGAAAAGTCTTCTCAAGTGAACATCACTGAAGTCTGCACCTCTGGGCGCGAGCGCCCGTCGCCCCCGACGCCAAAGCGGCGCGCCTCTGATGGAGAGAATAGCAGGCAGACGGGTGGGAGCGCAAACAGGTAGAACACGGGAAGAGAAACAGGCGGGCCGACCCAGGCGGGGGCTCCAGAGAGAAGCCGTCTAAAAATAACCCCGCGTCAGAACGGGACCGTGACAGCGGCGCCGAGCGTTCCCAAACAGACGCGCGCAAAAAAAAAAAAAACGCAAGCGGGCGCCGGGTATCGCTCCGACGCACAAAGTCGGCGGAGGACCCGGCAGATCGGACCATCCCGACGGCGCCGACCGTTCAACGCGCCCCGGCGGTGGCGAGCGGGCCTATCTGTGCTCCGCAGCCAGGGAGCGGCTGCCACCCGGAGTCCCGCCCAGATAGCGGCGGGCCGGGACCGACGCCCTGCGAAGTCAGCGCGGCGGGAACGCGGAGACGGATCGTCGGATGGAGGGGGGACTCCCACGGTGAGGTCCAGAGCCATAAAAGCCTCGCTCGCTCTCCTAATTAGCGGTCCGGTCCCCGCCCGCGTCGGGAGCTTTGTTCTGCGTTCCTGTTAAAGTTTCGCTTTCACTTTCTGACGAGACCCACAAACCGCCGGCTCGGCTCCACGCCGGCGCCGCCCACGCAGGAGGCGTAAATTCTCAAGCGCGACAGGAAGGGAGTAACGGCCTCGACGCGGGTTCGATTAAGAGGGGAAATACACGCATCTGCAGCAGAACACACACACACACACACACACACACACACACACACACACACACACACACACACACACACACTAACAAGTGTGTCAAGGTGACTCGACTGTCGAGAAGATTCAAACAGCGACTTCGTCGATGAACATGCGAGTGCCGCATTCATCTGTGACGCAACCGTAGCCGAGATTTAAACTTCGGTTAAAACGGCGGTAAAGGACGTCGGGCCCGACCGTTGAGGCGACGTCGGACCTCAACCTTCGCTGCTGCCGCCGTGAGAGACGGCTCGGAGGCGGCCTCAGCAGCGGCAGAGCGGAGAGCCTTGATACGGTGAAAAAGCCCCCCCCCCCCCGCCATCAACTTAAAGCCGTTTAGCGCAACTGCTGCCATGACAACAGGGCGCCGGTTTAGATGTCAAAACTTCACTCCCGCAGCTCCAAGATGTCGCAACAATCGCGTTTGAGCCGCCTCGCCGCGCGCGAGAGCGGGCTGGCGTGTTGAGAAACACCCGACGCCCTCCCTCCTCACCGACCGCTGTCTCACTACTTCCAGGAACGGGAACCGCTTCCACGGGCCCGAGCGCGTCGCATCCGGACTGGCGCCCCCCTCCTGAAACTGCGCCCACGCCGTCCCCGCGGTGAGGTCATCAAACAGGCAAACGGCGCCACAACGGGGGCCCTTGTGTGCAGCCCCGCCCCCCCCCCGCGGTACCGAGGTCAGCGCCCTCGCAGAGAAATCGATAGACAATGATTAAGCTGGAGGAGCCGCGCGAGACTTTTACGGAGCATCAGCAGGCGAGGGAGCGGAGACAGAACGCCCCCCCCCCCCTCACTCCTCCCTCTCCTCGTGGACTCGCCGCTCTCGTCTCAGACGCCGGTGTCCTACGATGAGGCGTTCGGGGATGCGTGGGCAAACCCAGGGACAGGATATTTTGCGTTACCAAAATAAAAGCATCCCCGAACGACCCTCTTCCGCTTCGGACACCCGACGAAACAAACGCCGGCGTGGGCGAACGCCCGCACGACGGGAACCTGTTGCGAGCGCCGGTACGCCGACCAACGCCGGCGTGGAGGAGCAGGCGACAAACGAACAGACGCAGTCGGTAATTAATGACGAGGCAGAACCGGAGCGTCGTGCGGAGCAACAGCCGGCTCCTCGTCCTTCCAGCCGTGGCTGCCAGCCCCCCCAAACATCACCGCCGGGCTTTGGGAGCCCTCTTGACCCCCCGCAAAACAATCAACCTGTTTGGGGTTTCTCGTCAGACTCAGACAACCTCGGCTCTCGAGTTCCAGATTTTCAAGGTCGCCGAGCGAGGTCACCCGAAAAGAGCCTGGCTCCGCCCCCACCCCAAAGGTCAAAGGTCTCAAAGGCGACGTCCCGACTCCTCTGGCCCGTTTGCGGAGGCGGGCGGGCGGGCGGGCGAGCGGCGACACTCACAGTCCAGGTGCTTCTTCTTGGGCCCGCTGACCTCGTGCGTGGTGGCCTTGCACACGGCCTTGGTGACCGCCGACCCCGTCATGCTGTGCTGCGCCGCCGCGATGCGGTCCGTGATCGACTGGCCCGACATGGCCTCGATCCCCTCTCCCGATCACCTGGACGAGACACACACACACACACACACACACACACACACACACACACACACACACACACACACACACACACACACACACACACACACGTGCAGGGGTCACGACCCGGGCGATGCGTCGACGTCGCAGAAACAGGAAGTCGATGGCAAGGTGAGGCTGTCACGTGATCAGCCGCCCGGCCTCCCAGGTGTGAGTCGATCACTAATCACAGAACCGGAAATCGTCTCCTTTGATGACTTTGCTGCCCCCCCCCCCTTAAAAAACCCCCACTAATCTACCCGATCTGCGTTAGCTTTCGTTTGAGCCCCGCTGTGGAATTCAACACTTTTGACTACTTTCTGGCCTCAAACTAATAAAGCAAACTTCGTCGGTAACCCGGTGGGGGGGTTTAAGATGGGGGGGGGGTTAAGATGGGGGGGGGGGCTCTGTCGAAAAGGAAAAGTAGAATAATCCCGAGTTCCTCCTCCACGTCAACTTGTTAGCCGGGGGGGGCCGGGAGAAGGGGGGGGTCCGGGGGTCGAAGAGCCGAGGACCGAGCGGTGGGAGGGGGTGACAGCCGGGGCAGGTGGTGGTGGGGGTGTCGGGGGGGGGGTCGAGGGTCGCTTAGCCGGTTAGCAGCGCGAGCTAAAGCGGGAAGAAGTTGCGCTCCGGCACCTCTGGGTCGCTTCCTTTCACGACTCCCCGCGCCGAGGCTCCGCTGTCATGAGGCTGCGGAAGGCGAGCTGGGCGAGCTGTCCGTCCGGCGGTGCCGTCCCGCTGGGCTGGGGGGGGGCGGAGGCGGAGGAGGAGGCGTCGGCGGCGGCTCGGTGCGGACTGACGGGCTGGGCGCTCCACCGCCGGACAAAATGGCAGCGGACGGGATCAGCTGATCTCACTACCGCGACGCGTTCACGGCCCTGGGCCGGGCTGGGAATCCGCAACACTTCCCCGCTTCCTCCACACGCCCACCCCCCTCCCGCCACCTCCCGGTCCCTCCACCCACGCTTCTGCTTGTCTACCAGCGACACCTAAAGACACCCACTTGTGACTCAATCACGCATGACATGACCCGATCCACAAACCCAACCGCGGCGGTCCCGAATGAGTCGGGAGCTCATATTTCCGGCGGCCCCTGAACGCCTCGGCACCCTATTGGCGGGGAGGCGAGGACGGAGCGAAGCCTTTAAGGTGTGTTCAAAGTGTGGTGGAATTTATGAAACAATCGTATCGAATTTCACATTTTTCTCCGACTCTAACCCGTTTTTTTTCCCCCTCTGCAACTGCGGGGCACAGGCCAGACCCGTCTCCCTTTCTTTCCCCTCGCTGCGGATCCACGTTTGAAGGTGGCGTTTAAACGATTCCTCCGGACGCGTGTCCTCGTTTGACTCCGTTCTATGTGGAACGCGGTGTGCTGAGGAGGATGAGGAGGAGGGGGAGAGAAAAAAAAGAAAAATGTTGCGGGAGACGCCGCGTAGGGACCCCGTGGGGGTACCGCCGGAATGAAATCAAATATCTGGCGGTGCGGCAGCGCGCACAAGTTCCCACGCAGCGGTGTCCAGGGGCGCAGCTCCGCGTCACGGGGGAGGCTTTCCAGACTCTTTGCGCGCACACGAGAGCCACGGCGACCCCACGGGGGCATAAAAAAGACACAAGGCGACATTTTCTTGCATGTTTAATCAGCATCGATGCCCCGAGACTCGACACCCGTGTGCGTAAGCGCCGCGCACGACGCCTCTCGCGCGTCTCACTGGCTGACACTCGAAGGCGATTTTATGTTGTCTTGTGGAAAGTCGGTAAAAACGCGAGCTGCCCGGCCGCGCAGGCCCGTTCCGAGGGCACAGGGGCGAGCGTGCGCGCGTTCTCTCACGCGGGTTCTCTTCCTTTTTCGGAGAAACGCTGCAGAATTTCCTGCGCGCGTGAGAAATACCGCAGGCTGACCCCGGCACCAGACTTTCTTGGAACCCTCTGTTGACACTTCTCGATCTTTAACGACCCCCCCTCACCCCCCCTTAACCACCACCCTCCGCGTTTCGGCCCCTGAGCGAGGCGCAGCGGTCGATGAGATGCGGGCGCGCGCGGGGGGGGGCGTGCACGCGCAGCCCGGAGCGATCGGAGGCAGGACGTTTGCATGTGGGCCACGTATGCTCGTCGGCGAGCGCGGCCCGCCTCGTCATCAAAGGAAGCGCGACTGTCTGCACAAAGAAAGTGCACAGCGGCAGATGAAAGTGGCGCGCAGGGACCCCCCCCCCCTCCCCTTCCTCCCCCTCCCCCCCGGGGGGGGTCCGTTCACTGACCCCAAACTACTTTCTCTGTTGCACTTTTTTTTTTAAATTATTTTATGTTTGAAGACAAACGCCGACAGCACGCCCCCCCCCCTCTCTCTCAATCCGAGGGCAGCGTCGCCATCTGCAGGCGAAAGGGCTGAACTCCCCGTTCCCATGGCAACTGCGCGGATGCAGGGACTCCCTGGCAACAGAGGCTCGGGGTCCTCCCGGGGGGGGGGGCCGCCTCACCTGCTGGGGAGGTCCACCCATCACCTATCAGGCGGAGAGGGACAGCCCCCCCCCCACCACGACCTCCCACCCTGGATGTGGATGGATGGAGCCTCGGTTGCCACGGTAACCCCCCATCAAACAAAGTCTTCCAGGGTTTTTTTTTTAACAGTCGCCGCTGTTAATCGGGTTCCCGCCTTGCGGGAATCGCCCCCTCCACCCACCGACGTCCCGCGGCGTCCCACAGGGCTCCGTCGTCGGCGCGCTTCCCTTTCCGTCTTCTGGCGCCCCGACAGGAGGCGGCGGCCGTCGGGGGCGCTTTCAGCTGCCTCGACAAGCCAGATGGTTTCACCCCCCCCGACACAAACCCACGCACATCTCACACGTGAAGGCCTTTATCTGCTTCTTCATGAACAGATTTATTGTCTGATGCGTCGGGGGGGGGGGCGCATCCCGTCACGCTATCCTCTCCAGAAGCTCCGGGTCCTCGGCGAGGGGCTGGCAGCAGCCGACGCAGACGTACCTGAGCACCCACAGGTAGACGCCGCCCGACACGACGGCGGTCAGGCCCAGCAGCAGGAAGCTGAGCAGCGACTCGGGGCTGGCGCTCAGCAGCATGCCGGGGGGGGGGGGCGAGGCGTGCGGGGCTGGAGGGGGGAGGAAGGGGGGGAGAGAAGGGCGTCAAACATGAACCTTCAAACAGATACTGACCCAAACAGGACAAATCGGTTCAAACGGACTTGTTGCTTTTGCGGAACGAGCAGCCCCCCCAAAAAAGCGAGGATCGGTGAAATCAAGTTCACCCGGCGATGCGCAACAGCTGTCCGTCTATTATTAGACGGCAGGCGCCTCTGCTGGAGCGAGGAGGAGGTGGAGGGTTCTAGGGAGCGTCTTCATCACAGAGCGTCTTCCCTTGGGGGGGGGCAGGCGCACGCGTGAAGAAACCCCCCCGGCCCCTCCCGATCGTGGCGGAACGTCAGAAGGCTGGAAACAACAATCGTCTGTGGCTTCGGCCTTCGAGCTCACCAGCAAACACTCGTAGAAAAGCTGTTGTACCCAGACTAGTCCACTTCAGGGGGCATCTGTGCAACCTTTCCATCAGTTGCTATGGAGACTCGATGCCCATTGTTTGGAGCTGGTGATCAAAGCGATCGTTTTATCGTTTTTTTTTTTATCGTTTCACATCACATCTGCGCAGTCATCTACAGGTGTTCTTCGGCTTTCATTTGACATCATCTTGGCCAGTCAGAGCCTGATTTATCGAAAATAAACAAAGAACTGAGAGGCAAAGAACCGCTTCACCTGCTCCAAACATCAAAGCAAGAACAAAGAGAAAAGGCAAGCTGCTCTCTTTGTGGATAACTCACGCAGCACCGCTGGCAGGATCCTTCCCGGGCTCGCAGCTCCGCGACCGGCCTCCCACTTCTGAGGAGAGAGAGAGAGAGACGAGCAACGTGGGTGATAATCCAGAGGGTGAGGGGATGAGAGGGTGAGGGGGTGAGGCACTCATCTGGGAGGTTCTGCTGGCAGCATCTGAGGAGCAGCAGGGGAGAAGCTGGGAACAGGTCCACCCCCGCTGCCCGCCTGGACCGATGTCAATGGAGAAGGGAGGAGAGCTGGAAAAACAGTGATGGGGGGGAGAAAGGGAGGGAGGGAGGAAGGGGGAGAGAGAAAGGGAGGGAGGGGGAGAGAGAGAAAGGGAGGGAGGAACAGGGGAGAGAGAAAGGGAGAGAGTAAGGGGGAGAGAGAGGTAGAAAGAGAGGGAGGGAGGAGAGAGAAGAGAGGGAGGGGAGAGAGAGAAAGGGAGGGAGGGAGGGGGAGAGAGAAGAGAGGGAGGAAGGGGGAGAGAGAAAGAGCAGGAGGGAGGGGGGAGAGAAGGAGAGAGAGAGAAAGGGAGGGAGGAAGTGGGAGAGAGAGAAGAGAGAGGGAGGAAGGGGGAGAGAGAAAGAGCGGGAGGGAGGGGGAGAGAGAGAGAAAGGGAGGGAGGAAGTGGGGGAGAGAGAAAGGGGGAGAGAGGGATAGAGAAAGAGAGGGAGGGAGGGGAGAGAGAGAAAGGGAGGGAGGGAGGGAGGAACGGGGGAGAAAGAAAGGGGGAGAGAGGAGAGAGGGAGGGGGAGAGAGAGAAAGGGAGGGAGGAAGGGGGAGAGAGGGATAGAGAAAGAGAGGGAGGGAGGGGAGAGAGAGAAAGGGAGGGAGGGAGGGGAGAGAGAGAAAGGGAGGGAGGGAGGAACGGGGGAGAGAGAAAGGGAGAGAGTAAGGGGGAGAGAGGTAGAGAGAAAAAGAGGGAAGGAGGAAGAGAGAGAGGGAGGGAGAGAGAGAGAAAGGGAGGGAGGAAGGGGGAGAGAGAAGAGAGGGAGGAAGGGGGAGAGAAAGAGCGGGAGGGAGGGGGGGAGAGGGGGAGAGAGAGAGAAAGGGAGGGAGGAAGTGGGGGAGAGAGAAGAGAGAGGGAGGAAGGGGGAGAGAGAAAGAGCAGGAGGGAGGGGGAGAGAGAGAGAAAGGGAGGGAGGAAGTGGGGGAGAGAGAGAGGGGGAGAGAGAAAGGGAGGGAGGAAGGGGGAGAGAGAGGTAGAGAGAAAGAGGGAGGGAGGGGAAGAGACAGGTAGAGAGTGGAAGAAAGAGAGGAAGAGAGAGAGAAAGAGAGGGAGAGAGTGGTAGAGGAAGAGAGAACCATCTCCACTCCGTCAACCTCCGGTTGTCTTTCTTTTGGCTCCCTCTAGCGGTGATCGGCGGTGTAGCCGCGGGGGGGGGGGTCCTTCACTCCAGGGGAACTTCGGGGTTGACCTTGAAGCCAACCAGCGACCACAGGTCACCACGCCGCCAACGCTCGCCGGGGCGGGTAAACACGGCGCCCTGGTCCTGGTCCTGGTCCTGGTCCTGGTCCTGGTCCTGGTCCAGCGAGTGAGTTCACAGACGGACGCAGCTTCAGGGACACAACGCCTTTATTTCTCCCTCTTCAGCGATTACAAAGGAACACAAACCAGCGCCGAACAGAGCGCCGCCGAGCAGGACACGCTGCTAAATACTGCTGCCCGCCATTTCACCGGCTGTAAAGTGCTTTTCTTTAATTTACATGTATTTCGCTCCTCGTACACTCGGGATAAGCGACACAACTCAGCCCGTCTCCTGGTCCAAAAAGCAGCCCCCCCCCCCCCTCCACACCGGGGTCAGCGCCTGGGTTTGAGCGAGGAGCAGCCCGAGCACCCGCCGGGCCTCCGCTCCTTGGCGCCGTAGTCGAACCGGGGCAGGACCAGGAAGCTGCCCTCGGGCTCCCGCTTGGCCTCGGCCGCGGCGCCCTCCTCCTCCAGCGCCATGACGCCCTTCACCAGGCAGGCGATGGCGGCGTCGATGTTGGTGTTGTCCTGCAACGACCCCGAGGGAGAGGCGTTGGAAGCGAACGCTGAACAAACGGCTGAAAGCGAAAGCGCGTCAAAAATAACTAGATAAATAAAAAGAGAGGGCCTCTGCTGCCCCCTGGTGGGCGGTGGTGGTGCAGGCCGCACACCCCTCCCCCGCTCAGGAAGCGTTCGGGCCGGCGAAACTCAAGTCTCAGGGGACCAAACGAAGCTCCGAAAGCATCCCGAACCAGCTCGGGTGGATAAGTGGATAAATAAAATCTAATAAGGCTACGGGACACGGCAGCGGCGCTGGTTCGCTGCCTCCGATAGTCGTCAAATATGCGGTTTAATGTCTATTTTTAGACTTGGCCCGACGGACGGCGCTTGGGTGCCGCGAACAGACGGCTGGCCGACGCCTTTGGCCGTGGGGGGGGGTTCGGAGGGGTGTCGGCGGGCGAGGCGGGCGGAACGGGGCGAGGCCTTGCCTTGGCGGAGGTTTCGTACCAGCCGATGAAGCCGTACTCCCTGGAGAAGGTCTCCAGCTTGGGCAGCTTCGGGCAGAGGCCGTGGTCGCGCTGGTCACACTTGTTGGCCAGCAGCACGGCGGGGACCGGCCTCCCGTTGCCGAGGGCGACCTGAAAGGAAGCAAGGGGACCCTTGAACTCAGCTCCAGGACCCCCCCCCCCCCAACGGATTCACCTTGGAGTCCAGGTCTCCCTTCCACTTGAGGACGGCCTGAAAGGTGGACAGCCGGGTCATGTCGAAGACCACGAGGGCGCCCACCGCCTCTTTGTAGTAGACGCGGGTCATGTTGCCGTAGCGCTCCTGACCTTTAGGGACACAGAGTCAGCGGTCGGCCCCCAGACGACGGACGGTCACGGCGAACGGGGGTCGCGATTTTAGATATTTGACCGTTTCTTTCGGGGGCTTTCGGTCGGTTTTGAAGTTAACATGCGCGTACGGATTCGGGTCGAGATAAGAGGCCGAGGAATGTGTTATGTCTGTGAGTCCTCACGTTGACATGAATACGAGAACATGTGTGTGTGTGTGTGTGTGTTTCTCAGGTTATCACCACATTAGAATCATGTGAAGGGAGTTACCACTTGAATAGGTTGATTCAAACACACACGCACCAGCACCCATCTGATTTGGGAGCGTCGGGACATTCTGCTCTAGCGTTTGTGCGACTGTGTCGTTCGGATGAAATCAGATTACCGGGGCCGGCGGTCTGAACGAGCCCAATGTTTCGGTCGCTCGGGTCCGCGACGCGGAGGCGGATTTACGAGCTCAATAATGGGAACGCGGTGCTGTTGTTGTTTCTTAATCAGCAGCAGCAGGACAGTCATCGACATGGGAAGTTGTGGTTTATCACTTTTTTCGTCTGCTCAGCTTTGCCTGTGCCCCACACACACACACACACACACACACACACACACACACACACACACGCGCACACACACACACCACAGTCAAACCTACAGTCAAACAGCCTCTCAACAATAACGACTGTTTGGGCCTTCCCAGGAATCTCATTGGCATTTTTCCCCGTCCGGGAGTCGTTTTTTTTGTTGTTGTTGTTGTTGGCCACCGGAACCCGCAACGGCGCTGAAGAAACCCGCCTCCGGCCGCCGCTTCTGCTTCCTGGAAGGAATCGAAGGACGGTTATCGCCCGTTTTCGGAGGAACAAACCCCCTTTGTCAGAGGCCTGTCTGTTTCGATTAGCTGATTGCGATCGCGATACGCCGCCGCACGTTGGCAGATGTCCCGATAGCGGGACTTCGAGGCCGAGCCCTGAGCCCCTGGCGCGCTGCCCTCACGTCTTCAGAACACAGGGCCATTTCACTACGCAAATAAAGGACGAAAACGAACAAAGGGAGAACACCTTCCCTTAAACCGCCAACTTCCACCTGCCTAGAGGGATCCATACTAAGTATATTTCCCTCTATCAGGCGTCATATGATCCCCTCAAGTTGGTGTTGGTGCCACATTAGATCCGTATTAGTCAATAATAATAAATGTGTGCTGTATTTTTAAATATTAAATACGCGCTGCTCGACAGCGACACCCAGCGGCCTCCTGCTGCATCGACCGGAGGCGGAGCGACGTTGTTCTGGACCAGCAGACACCTGAATAATCCAGGTTTTTGCTCTTTTTTGGCCCCCCCAAGCGTCCTCCGGCCCGGTTGGGAACGCTTTTACCGCACGTACTTTAAAAAAAACAACGTTATTACGTCACATTCGGTCGAAAACCCGAAGTTGATGCTGCTTCCCGCAGCGGGACTGGACTCTTGCACATTTTTGCACAGAGCTGGAATTAGATTGGACAAATAAGTGGGTCCCTGACACGCACACGCACGCACGCGCACGCACACGCACGGGATCTCACCGGCGATGTCCCACAGCTGCAGCCGCACCACCGTCTTGTGATCCCAATTGAGGACTCTGAGGGCGAAGTCCACCCCGATGGTGGCGCGGTAGTGCTGCGAGAAGACCTGGTGCACGTAGCGCGTAATGATGGACGTCTTCCCGACGCCGAGGTCGCCGATCACCAGAACTTTGAGCAGGCGCTCGCGTTGCATCGCAAACGAAAAAAAAGTTTAAAAAAAGTAAAAAAAAAGTTTCAAAAGACGTTAAAAAAGTCGTCTCTGCTCTCGGAGGAGGGCTGGACAGGCGTCTTGTCCTGGAGGGTCCGGGTCACTTCATCCAGCTCCTGGGCGCCTCTCCGGTCCCTGCGCCGCGGCTTGTGCGCACATGTGGTGCGGCCGCTGGAGGACACCCAGACCCCTCCCACCGATGCGCGACCGTGCGGCGATCCTGCGCCTCCGAGCTTGGGTGGTGGAAGGGTCCGAAGCGTCTCTCGGCATGGAGACGCCCCGGTTTGTGTTACGATGAAGATAAGAAACATCTGGAGGCCGCCCACATCCTTGTTGGCCGTGTTCACCCCCTGGGGGGGGGCTGAATATAATAATATTTTAACATGGAAAACAAAGTTGACACTATCTGTAGAGAGAGAACTCTCCACCCTTTTTCCGTGTGACTTTGGAACGTTGTTTTAATAGATATTCCCACACGTTCTCTGCCCCCTGAAATAATAATAATTAAAAAAACAAAAACAAACTTTGTTGGTTATTATCGTAGTTGTTACTATCTGTACTGTCACCACTAGAAATCTTTTAAAGACTGGAGGTGTGCGAGTTTAGAATGAAAACGTCGATTACTCTGACAATATGAAACACTGACTCCAGAAAACAAAATAAATAAAATAGAAAAAAAAACATATAAGAAATATAAATAATATAACAACAAATAAAATAAAACAGCAATGTGTCCAAAACCTTTCTATCTTTTCTATCCTTCTCGACTCCTTCGACATCGTCCTTATCTAACAAGCGCGGTTCTAAACGGGCGAAATAAGACACATTTATCAGGACGACGCAATAAAACGTACGCGTTCAACGCAACGAACTACACCTCCCATCGTGCAACGCGCGCCTGCGCCGTGACGCATGCGCGCAGCGACGAGGAGGCCACCCTCGTCTCGCACTTTGAACAAAACTGAACATCGCTCTTCTTAAAGTGCTCGACCGGAGGGCTTGGCGCGCCGCCGCCTACTTTGTATGTAAAGATTGCTACTAAAATAAAACAAGGGCTAAAAAAACAAGCCTAAAGCGCGTATTATCGTAATTTGATGACTCATCTTTACCGCCGCGTTTCTCGCTGCGCCCCTACTCGGTCCACTTCGGTAGTGGTACTGATGCGGGATGAGTCAGGCGGCATGATGCTGCCATTTCATCAGCGGTGAACCCGCACAAACACGCAGCAAAAACACAGAAATGATACGGCGGGATCCCCCCCCGGCAGCCAGCGACTCGCCCCGATCAGCGGACGCGCTTTTCGGCGTCTGACGCCCCCGGAGAGGGAGAGACCCGCAAGGCCCCGCACCAGCTCCGGACGCGGGGTTCCTCGCTTTTTTTTTTTTCCCTTCCTCCGCCAGCGCCGTTCGGGCCTGACGTTAGCCGGGGGGTCGGTGCTCTGGTCCGGGGCCTGCTGCTCCACGTCCCTTCGGCCATGGAGCCCGCATCCGCCTGATCTCGGGGAGGCGCGGCGCTGCGGGACGGAACACCTCTGCTCCACGTAAGCTGGCTTTAGCGGGACATATGTGGCACTGAGGGAGGAGCGGCTCTCCAAAACACACGGTGGGGGTGTTGGGGAGGGGGAGGGGGGTAAAAGCTGCTCCGATTGGCTCGATTTGGAATAAATTGCGCTTTTACGCGTTTAGCGGAGCCTTTATTGGCATCACGCCTGGGGTGGGTTTTCCACCTGTGATTCTCTGAGCTGCTACATCCGAGGTGGGGGTTCGTCACCCAGCCCCCCCCCCACACACACACACATGTTTTCACGCCCCCATGACCTTCTGGCCGGCTCGGGTGCGTCTGGATCGGTGGCCCGTCTGGGGGCGGGGGGGGTCCGTCCGCCGCATTCGATTTGCAACGGCGACTCCATCCCGAGCGTCTACCCCCCCCCTCTTGCGACCAAGGCGCAAACAAACCTCGATCAAACCAAATAAAGTTGCGAACCGCACCGGCGCCGCTGCGTAGAGGTGCGGCAAGAGAAAGAGCGGTCATAAACGGCGGATTTGGACCTTCCCCAAATCTGCCTTCTTAAAACATCAATTGACATCAAGTGACGAGAAAAGAGGATCTACCCCCCCCCCCCCCGCACACACACGCACCGTGCACAATGGGGCAGTATGGGGGGGGGCGAACGGAGCTTTATGGAGTGTTTACGCACGAACGCCGATCACAAACACCTACCTGTCTCTCTCTCTCACGCACAGACAGACAGGCAGACAGACAGGACAGGCAGACAGACAGGCGGCCGACGGCTGCGGCGGAGCCATGGAGGCCATATGGCTCTATCAGTTCCGGCTGATCGTCATCGGGGACTCGACGGTGGGGAAGTCGTGTCTGATCCGCCGCTTCACCGAGGGCCGCTTCGCCCAGGTGTCCGACCCCACCGTGGGCGTGGACTTCTTCTCCCGGCTGGTGGAGATCGAGCCGGGCAAGAGGATCAAGCTGCAGATCTGGGACACGGCGGGCCAGGAGCGCTTCAGGTGAGCCCCCGGCGCGCAGATACCTGCCTTCCTTTTTTGGTTTCCCTTTTGCGCAATTTGTTCGCCTCGAATTAGAGGTCTGTCATTTGTGTCAACACCACCTGAAACCGCACCAAAGAGACGGAGGGGGGGGGTGTGCCTCACCATCAAGGTGTAGTTAGATGGTAGAGGAGCTTTGGTGCCGCTCAAGGAGGTGAAAGAGCATCTAGTGTGCGTTAATGCTGGTTTTGGACCAGCAGCCGCACCAATAAAAGGGTGTTTCAGTCCTCCTCTCACCTGATGAAGCCCTCCCAGGATGATGTTTCATTCTGACTAAGAGATGGAGGGATTGGGTTAACCTCCTCAGACCCGAGCTCTCTCTTGATTTACACTCTTAACATGTCTATTTAGGATTATTGGACCTGATAAGTGTAAAGACTGAGAATCATGTTTTAATAATATTTTAAACAAGTGGTTTGTGGGGACATTGATGTCCACATACAGGGACAATCAATCTAAATGTGTAATAATATAATGTTTATGGGTCCATGTATGTGGACATTTGGCCCCACACTAAGAAGAATTAGCTTTTATATGATAGGTGACCCAACATCTAATTTCACCAGGTCTTAGGAGGTTAAAAAGAGAACCTCACAGTTCGTTCTCACTCAGGCACTGACACAGACCCCGTCCCCAGAGGCGTCCAAACTCGAATTTCTGCCCTTTGTTTGCCGTCTTGGACAGAGTGGTTGTTTAAATAAGGGGCAGGCCTCGCTTCTCCTGCAAACAGGCAGAGAGGGGGAGGAGCTGAAGCAGTCGCAGGGTCAGAGTCGGCCTTTGTGATCAGAAAAGATTCATCCTGAGAGAATCTGACCCCTTCTGATATCTGAAGGGCTGACAGCCGCACATCCAGGCTGCTTTGCCGCCCCCTGGTGGGCGGGGTCGGCCCACCAGAAATCCCGCTTTCACCGCCGGGCGCTCAAGAGGTGGTGTGACTGTGGTCGCAGGTCCATCACGAGGGCGTACTACCGCAACTCCGTGGGGGGGCTGCTCCTCTTCGACATCACCAACCGCCGCTCCTTCCAGAACGTCCACGACTGGCTGGAGGAGGCGCGCAGCCACGTCCAGCCGCACAGCATCGTCTTCCTCTTGGTGGGCCACAAGTGCGACCTGGAGGCCCAGCGGCAGGTGCGTGAGCCCCCCCCCTCGCCATTTGGTTTGGCCCCGCCCCTTAACCCCTCCCCCTCTCCCGCAGGTGACCCGGCAGGAGGCGGAGAAGCTGGCGGGCGCGTACGGGATGCGCTACGTGGAGACGTCCGCCCGCGACGCCATCAACGTGGAGCACGCCTTCACCGAGCTGACGAGGGACATCTTCGCCCTGGTGCGGTCCGGCGACATCACCATCCAGGAGGGCTGGGAGGGCGTGAAGAGCGGCTTCGTCCCCAACGTGGTCCACTCCTCGGAGGAGGTGACGAAGAGCGACCGCCGCTGCCTGTGCTGATTCGGGCGGGAGTTCCTTGGTGGGAACGGGAGGACAGACTTTGGAGGGGGGCGACCTCGAGGACCTGAGGCCTCGACCCTCCGACGGACCACAACGGAACTGCCGGCGACCCCCCGGCGTCGTGATGTTGCTGGAGACTAATATTTATCTTTATTCACCACCTCTTTTAGCTCGACTTGCATTACTCTCCAGAAAACGTGTACAGTGACTTGGCGGTGGGGGGCGGGGACGGTGGGGGGGTTGGGACGGACCGAGAGGAGGCGTCTGCCGGAGGGAGCGAAGAACCCGACTTTAGGAAGGGCGTTTTGTCCTTCGCTCCGGGGACGAGGACGCCACATGGACGCACGAAACAGGACCCCCCCCCCCTCGGAGACGCTGAAATCGAGATCAAGCGGTTGATGCCTTTTCTTTTTTTTTTTAAACGTGTGTACAAAACTCTCACCGCTCATTTATTACTTACAAGATTTACCGTCATACCCGGCCTATTTTTTAAGTAGCGTAGCAATGGGGGGGGCCCGCGAAGACGCGCCTCGGCCTTGGAGGTGGTTTTTCCACGCTGCACCCACAGATGGCTCCGCCCCTCCCAAGCGGGCGGCTCAAAAAGCGAAAAGCAGGCCACCCGCCGAGGGGGCGGCGGCCTCGCTGCTCCCTCGCGGGCGTTGGCCCGTTGTATCCGTCGGCATTAAATTTGGCCGGACCCTGCAACAACCCGCCTCCTGTGTTCATTCCTCCGTCACAAGAAGACAACTCAGAAACAGCGCACACCCAGAGTCGCGTCTTTGCCCAAATGCTCGCCTTTTTACTTCGTTATTCGTGTGAAACAGCGATAAATACAGACAGCGTGGGGGGAGGCGGAGGAAGAGTTTGGGGGAACGGGTGAGGAGGGTGAAAAAGAGGGTGGGGGGGGGGGTCAGAGGTGAAATCTGTTACAGGGGGAGGAGGGGAAGAGGAAAGAAACTGAGCGTAAGAGGGGGAAACCATTAAAAACAATACAAAAGATACCTCGTCGCCTCGGTTTTCGTGAACTTTTACTTGAAAAAATACTTTTAAAAAGTAACAAACGAAAACAAAACCAGCGGATGGCAGAGCCCGCCAAGAGAGGGGGGGGTTCCAGAAAAAAAAAAAAGCTTCGCAAACTCTTATTTCCAAGGCGCTCAGTGCGTCGAGCTCAGGGGAGGACACGGGCTACCGGGGGTACGTTTCGTTTTATTATTATTTTTTTGCCAGTGGATTCTTGAACGCCGGGCTTAAGACTTGTTGGCCGATTTGAGCATGTTTTCTTTGCTCCTCCTCATCACGTCCCAGTTGTAGACCCGCGCCATGGCTGAGAGGGGGGGGGCAGGCGGTCAAGGAACATACCCGACATGAGACACGCCCGGCGACACGACGGCGTACAGACCCGCTTTCGCCTGCGCGCTAAGCCAAGTGTCGGTGGAAGGATACTGACTTCAGTGGTGGTGATCTGGTTCTGCAGGAAGTCGAGGTCACCGTTGAGTGTTTCGAGATTGCGAGACGCCGTTTGGAGGTTCTTCTCGAGGAGGGCGTGGGCTTCGTCGATGTCGTACTCTAACATGACATTAGCCTTCGGGGTCGGAAGAGGAAGGGAGGGAAAAAAAACGGATTGAAGTTAGAGCCTGAGCGGCAGGAAGGCGGGGCGGTGTGCGACGCCTACTGACCCCTAACCATAGGCAGACTTTCTCGGTGGGGGGGACCGAGGCCTTGCAGAAAACGCTGTCGGCCAGCATGAAGTGCGTCTCCATGGGTTCCGGGGTGCCCTGGAATCACCACGAATGAAGCCAAAGACATGAAATCGCCTCCCGCTCGCTGCTAAAAGTCCATTTTCAATCAGCTGTGCCTCAAAACCGGGCCACAAAACTGGAATTACGCCACAATTTTGAGTCTGAAAACAGCTACACTGAGATATACAATGACACAACACACAAAAAAACAAACATTTGACACGCCGCGGGTACAAAAAGGCTGGAATGAGACGATAAAAGGAGGACGCACCTTCTTCTTCTGCATGTGTTGGAGAATTTGTAGCGTCTGAGTGATTTGTGGGATCTGGTTTTTCAACCTAGACGACAAACACAGGTTGATGAAGCCCCGCGACTCGGTGGGCTTTTGTCGCCCCCCCCCCATCGAGCTCACCTGAGCTTCTTCTGCGACAGGTTGAGCTCCATGAACTTGTACTTCTGGTGCTGCTCGTGCAGCCTGGTGATGACGGCCTCCGCTTTCTCGTTGCCCGGCTGCTTCATGAAAGACTCCACGTCCTCCTGGAAAAGGCAGGAGACAGGTGAGAGCCTCCCAGGAGGCCCCTGATCCCAAGGGTCCCGTTGAGGGCTTCAGACCAACGACCCCGGAGCACATTTCCTGTCGGCAGACTCGAAAAATCGCCTCATCTTTTAACACAAACCCCAGAACCCACCCACGTCCGTGCAGCCGCGTTGATGAACGCACTCTTGTCTGACGAGCACGTCCTTGTCTGGTGGGAGTGTTTCTGACGTTTTATCTCCAGCTGGCGGCTGAAAACGGGGAGGATGTTTGAGGAGGCGACACACGCCCTTTAAATGCTAGCCGCCGCAGAAAGGTGGAGAAAAGGTGCCCCAGCCGGGACCAGAGGAGCCCTGAAGGATGGGGCGATGGGGGGCGGGCAGAGGGGCTAGGCCGCCCCCCGGGGGGGTGGAGGGGGGCGGGTGGAGGTCTAAATGTGGACGTGAGGAGCCGCGGAGTGGGAGGCTAGCGGTTAGCCTAGCAGCGGCGGGACGGACACGCGGCGGGCCGACGGGCACCGCCACAGGGTGGGGGTGACGGGTCAGGACGGGGGGGCGGCCGGGTTTACCCACCAGGAACACGGCCTCCGGGATCCCCAGGTACTTTTTCTTTGTCGCTTGGGGAGCGTTGCCGTCGTCTGTGGTCGCCGCCATCTTGGAGAGGAGCCGCTCTTCTTCGCGTCTTTTCGTGTGGGCGGAGGCGCCGCAGCGCCCCCTAGCGGCCAGAACAGGAACACACACACACACACACACACACACCCGGGGAGAAAAGGAACAGCAGAGAACTCTAAAAGTGACACTGCTGGTGTGTGAAAAGATGACTCGATGGCGATACAAATGGTAAAAATGACAACAGGGGTGGTGATTGTGATGGGTAGTTCTGGTGCCTCACAGCAAGAAGGTTTTTTAATATTTTATAAAAAAAAAAAAAAAAAAAAGTAAATTTATTGTAAATTATAATTGTTGTTGGGGTGTGGTAGTTAAAAGGTTTTGTGTGGTTTGTGTTGTGTAGGGTAAAAAAGTGTGGTAGGGTGGTGGGGTTTTTGGTGGTTGGGTGGTGGGTTTTAGGTGTGGGTGGGGTGGGGGGGGGGGTGTTGGTGGGGTGTGTTTGGTGTTGGTGGGGGGTGTTGTGGTGGGGGGGGGGGGGGTGGGGGTTTGGTGTTGGGGTGGTGTTTTTGGGGTGTTGTGTTTGTGGTTTTGTGGGGGTGTGGGGGGTGGTTTGGGTGTTGGTTTTTGGGTGGGGGTTGGGGGGGGGGGGGTGGTTGGGTGGGGTGGGTGGGGTGGGGTGGTGTGTGTGGTGTTTGGGTGGGGGTGGTTGGTGTGGTTGGGTGGGGGTTTGGTTGGTGTGGGGGGGGGGGTTTGGGGGTTTTTGGTTTGGGGTGGGGTTGGGGGGGGGGGGTTTTGGGTTTGTGGGGGGGTGGGTGGGGGGTTTGGGGGGTTGTGTTGGGGGGGGGGTTGGGTGTGGGGGTGGGGGGGGGGGGGGTGTGTGGTGGGTGGGTGGGTGGGGGGGGGGGTTTGTTTGTTGTGTTGTTGGGGTGTGGGGTGGTGGTTGGTGGGTGGTGGGGGTTTGGGGGGTGGGTTGTGGTTGGTTGTGGTGGGGTTTGGTTGTTTGTGGTTGTTTGTGTTGGGTGTGGGTTGTGTGTTGGGGTGGGTGTGGGGGGTGTGGTGGGGTTTTTGGGGGGGGGGGGTTGGGGTGGGGGTTGGTTTGTTGTGGGGTTGTGGTTGGTGGGGGGTTGGTGGGGGGTTGGGGTTGTTGGTGGTGTGGTTTTTGGTTGGGGGTGTGGGTGGTGTGTGTTGGGGTGTTTGTGGGGGGTTTTGGGTGGGTTTTGTGTTGTGGGGGGTGGTGGGGTTGGTGGGGTGTGGGGTGTTGTTGGGGGGGTTTTGTTGTGGGTGGTTTGGTTTTGGGGGGGGGGGGTGGGTGGGGGGGGGGTGGGTGGGGGGTGTGGTTTTGGGTTGGTGGGGTGGGGGGTGGGGTTGTGGGGTTTGGGGGGTGGTGTGTTGGTTGGGTGGGGGTGTGGTTGTGGTGTGGGGGGGGGGTGGGGGTTTGTGTGGGGGGGGGGGGGGGGTTGGGTGGTTGGTGTGGGGGGGTGGGTGGGTGGGGGGGGTTTTTTTGGGGTGTTGGGTGGGTTGGGGGGGTGGGGTGTGTTGTTGGTTGTGGTTTTGGGGGTTGGGGGGGGTGTGGGTTGGGGGGGTGTGGTTTTTTGGGGTGGGGTGGGGGTGTTGTGGTGGTGGTGTGTGGTGGTGGGGGGGTGGGGGGTTTGGGGTGGGGGGGTTGGTTTGTGGGGTTGGGTGTTGTTTTGGGTTGGTTGTGGGGTGTTTTGGGGGGGGGGGGGTGGGGGGGGGGGGGTGGGGGGGGGTGGTGGGGGGGTGGGGGGGGGGGGGGGGGGGGGGGGGGGGGGGGGGGGGGGTGGGGGTGGGGGGTGTGGTGGGGGGTGGGGGGGGGGTGGGGGGGGGGGGGGGGGGGGGGGGGTGGGGGGGTGTGGGGGGGGGGGGGGGGGGGTGGGTGTGTGTGGGTGGGGGGGGGGGGTGGGGGGGGGGGGGGGGGTGGGGTGTGGGTGGGGGGGGGGGTGTTGGGTGGGGGGGGGGGGGGGGTGGTGGGGGGGGGGGGGGGGGGGGGGGTGGTGGGGGGGGGGGTGGGGGGGGGGGGGGGGGGGGGGGGGGGTGGTGGGGGGTGTGGGTGGGGGGGGGTGGTGTGTGGGGTGGTGGTGGTGGGGGGGTGGTGGTTGGGGTTGTGGGGGGGTGGGGGGGGGGGGGGGGTGGGGGGGGGGGTGGGGGGGGGGGGGGGGGGGGTGTTGTGGGTGGTGGGGGGGGGGGGGGGGGGTGGGGGGGGGTGGGGTGGTGGGGGTGGGTGGGGGGGGGTGGGGGGGGGGGGTTGGTGGGGGTGGGGGGGGTGGTGGTGTGGGTGGGGTGTGGTGGTGGTGGGTGTGGGGGGGGGGGGGTGGGGTGTGGGGGGTGGGGGGGTGTTGTGGGGTTGTTGGGGTGGGGGTTGTGGGTTTGTTGGGGTGGTGTGTGGTGGGGGGGTGTGGTGGTGGGGGGGGGTGGGGGTGGGGGGTGGGGGTGGGGGTGTGGGGGTGTGGGGTGGGTGGGGTGGGGGTGGGGTTGGGGTGGTGTGGGTGTGGGTGGTGTGGGGGGGGGGTGGGGGTGTTGGGGTGGTGGGGGGGGGTGGTGTTTGTGGTTGGTGTGTGGTGTTGGGGTGTTTTGTGGTGGTGGTGGGTGGTGTTGTTGGGGGTGTGGGTTGGGGTGTGGGGTGGTGGGGGTGGGGTTGTTGGTGGTGGGTGTGGTGGGGGTGGTGTGGTTGTGGGGTGGGTGTGGGGGTGTGTGTTGTGGTGGGGGGGGGGGGTGGGGGGGGGGGGGGGTGGTTGGTTGGTTGTGTGTTTTTGGGTGGGGGGTGTGGGGGGGGGGGGGGTGGGGGTGTGTGGTGTGGGGTTGTGGTGGGTGGGGGGGTGGTGGGGGGGGTGGGGGTGTGGTGGGTGTGGGGTTGGTGTTGGTGGGTGGGTGTGGGGGTGGGTGTGTGTGGGGTGGGGGTGGGTTGGTGGGTGTGGGGTGTGGGGTGGGGGGTGGGGGGGGGGTGGTGGGTGTGTGGTGGGGGTGGGGTTGTGTTGGTGGTTGTGGTTGTGGGTGGGGGTGTGGGGGTGGGTGGGGGGGGGGTGGGGGGGGGGGGGTGGGGTTGGGTTGTGTGGTGGGGGGGTGGGGTGGGGTGGGTTGTGTGGGGTGGGTGGTGTGTGGGGTGGGGGTGGTGTGGGTGGTGGGTGGGGTGGTGGGGGTGGGTGTGGGGGGGGGGTGGGGGGGTGTGTGGTGTGGGGGGGTGGGTGTGGTGGGTGGTTGGGGGGGGGTGGGTGGGTGTTGGGGTGGGGGGGGGGTGGTGTGTGGGGGGGGGGGGGGGGGGGGTGGGTGGGGGGGTGGTGTGTGTTGTGTGGTGTGGGGGGGTGGGTGTGTGGTTGGGTGTTGGGACAAGCTGTCCCAGCTCAGTGTGCCTGACTCCCTCTGCAGGTGGATCACTCACTTCCTGACGGATCGGAGGCAGTATGTGCGGCTGGGGAAGACTGTCTCGGACCCCATCACCATCAGCACTGGATCACCCCAGGGCTGTGTACTTTCCCCTGCTCTTCTCCCTGTACACAAACTGCTGCTCCTCAAGCCACCAGTCTGTCAAACTGATCAAGTTTGCGGACGACACCACCCTCATCGGTCTCATCTCCAATGGCGATGAGACCGCCTACAGGAGGGAGGTGGCTCGACTGGTGTCCTGGTGCGGACACAACAACCTGCAGCTGAACGCTCAGAAGACAGTGGAGATGATTGTGGACTTCAGGAAAGTCACAGCCCCTTTGCCCCCCTTGCCCTCACGGACTCCCCCATCACCACTGTGGACTCCTTCTACTTCCTGGGCACCACCATCACCCGGGACCTTAAATGGGAGCTGACCATCAGCTGCCTCATCAAGAAGGCCCAGCAGAGGATGTTCTTCCTAAGGCAGCTGAGGAAGCTCCAGCTGCCCCCCAGGATGTTGGTGCAGTTCTACACGGCCATCATCGAGTCCATCCTCACCTCCTCCATCACCGTGTGGTATGCTGGCGCTACCGACAGGGACAGGCTAAGGTTGCAGCGCGTCGTGCGCGCTGCTGAGAAAGTGATCGGCTGCAGGCTTCCATCCATCCGGGACCTGTATATCTCCAGGACCCGGAGGCGTGCAGGTCGGATTACGGCCGACCCTTCCCACCCTGGTCACAGACTGTTTTCCCCCTCCCCTCAGGCAGGAGATTACGGTCCATTCGGACCAAAACCTCCCGCTACAAGAACAGCTTCTTCCCCTCTGCCATCAGGCTGCTGAACACCAAGTGACTTATCACTTAAGCACTATGTACAGCAGCCAGTCGGATTATCTTATTTATCTTATTCTAGTGTTTTTTAGAGGGTATTTTATGTTAAATGCTGCAGCGTCTCACTGAGACAAATTCCTAGTTTGGGTAATACCGTGTACTACATGAACAATGGCAATAAACCTGATTCTGATTCTGATTGTGGTGGGTAGTTCTGTTGCCTCACAGCAAGAAGGTCTCAGGTTCTGATCCTGTTGGGATGGAGGCTGGGTCTTTCTGTGTGGAGTCTCCATGTTCTCCCTGCGTGGGTTCTCTCTGGGTACTCCGGCTTCCTCCCACGGTCCAAAGACATGAACAACTGGGGATTAGGTGAACTGGAGACCTTCGGTGTGAGTGGTTGTTTGTCTGTGTGTGTCAGCCCTGAGACTGACTGGGACCAGTCCAGGGTGGACCACACCTTCACCAGTGTCAACTGGGTCAGGCTCCAGTCCCTCCACAAGCCTCTGTGGAGGAACCAGTGGTAGAAAATGATGGATGGATGGATGGATAGATGGATGATATAATTCTTCTTATGCTCTGAGGTGGCTCATTGATGGGAGCAACTTTGTTTATATTTATGTACTTTTTGTTACTTTAAAATCCCGTTTCTATTTACACTCTGCAGGCAATTGAATGTTTCCAGGAACACAATCATTTCACAAAACCTTCTTCAGACTGTCTTTGTGTGAATTGTTGTGTGTTGAGTTGATAAAATAAAAGACAACAGACCTGAAATCGATAATGTCATGATTTTATTTTAGATTCTGTGATTCAGTGTCATTTTAAGCTGAATGCCGTCAGTCCCAGGGTGTATTTTGAGTCACCCTGGTCTGAGGGGCTGAGACCCTTTTTTAAGCCTTGCTCAGGAGGAAACCAGTAAAGCTGGTGGTTCTGCCAGTACCCTGAACATGACATTGTTTAGGCAGGACCACAGACACCGTGTCACCTGTGTTAAGTTCCACACATGCGGTGTTGGACGCATTATCAACATAAGCCTTCCCCTGCTTGTTATTGTTGAAAGCCTTCAGGATGACCTCAGCATTCTTCATCAGAGTCATCCCTGATTGTTCGTTGTTGCCAGCGTGGTAGCAGAAGCTGAAGCAGTAATAGCCTTGGACAGGAGCTGTGAAGAGGCCTGTGAAGACAGAAAGGTGTTAACCTCACAAACACGGATGGAAGTGAGCCGCTCTGGTCCTGAAGGAGGCCCTCTGATCTCTGTCCATCAGTGGTGGGGAGTGGGAGTCACCTGTACTGATGTCATAAGCATTCCCCACGTTGGTGATTGATTTGTTGAAAACCACAGTTGTGTCCTCGGAAAAGGGTCCAATACTGTCTCCCTTCTGGAGGACCGCCGTGAAAAGGATCGGAGAACCTGTAGGGAACAACACACCCTCATGCTGCTGCTAGAGTGTCATTTAAAGTATTGTCTAGAAAGAGAACCTTCTTCACTCACTCATCTTTGTTGATGGATCAAGTCACGAAGGAAGTCGTCTGCTCTTCGCTCGGTGTCCACAGGTGTTGATCGTAGGGTGTCTGCGGCTGCTTTTATATCGTGGACAAGTGCACATTTGTCAGCAGGTTTGACGTCAACATGAGGCGGTACGTTTCTCTGGAAATCGTTGCACCCTATTTCTCAGTTTTATCAGAGGCCTGTGGAAAACTGATACAGATGCTTCTATCTATCCCTTCTTCTATCTATCCCTTCTCTCTAAAATTAAATCATTTACGATAAAAGATTTGTTTAAAAGAGAGCGCACGTTCAGGTTTATGTCCGTGCCGAACGTGCGCTCATCATGTCTTTGCACGGGAACGATAAAAGCACGGTTGCGTCTAGAAACAGTCCTGGGTGTTTGTCTATATGAAGTGATAGTTTCAATGGGATGGATGACCAGTGGTTCCGAAGGCAGACATGGTAATGGTGATGGAGAGGCACGTATGGTGCAGCGTGCGGGGGGTGAGTGTAGCTGTGAGTGCGAGTGAGGGGCAGAGTGTTGGTGGGCATGTGCTTTGGCTGTTAGTCAGGAGGTGTATGCCGTGCAGGAGCGGACAGTCAGGTCAATGTTCACAGATAAAAGCCGAGACCCCTCAGTTTGGGTGGAGGCCGTCCCGTTTAAAAAGATGGGGTCTATTATTATCCAGTTCCTATTACTTGATGGTTTAATGATGATAATGGTTATAGCTTAATACAAATAATCATAACGAATTTAAATTTATTGATAACCAATTATAATTTACGTTGTTCCAGGAACTGTGGTCCAGGTCAAAGGTTCACCAATGTGGCATCATCTGTCACATTGTGTCAAGGCAGAAATTGTGTGGAACAACAAATGGTGGGGTTCTCTCCGATGGGTCGACCAGCCTGACCATGGACATTTTAGATGTGAGTGCGAGTGAGGGGCAGAGTGTTGGTGGGCATGTGCTTTGGCTGTTAGTCAGGAGGTGTATGCCGTGCAGGAGCGGACAGTCAGCAGGTTTGACATCAACATGAGGCGGTACGTTTCTCTGGAAATCGTTGCACCCTATTTATCAGTTTTATCAGAGGCCTGTGGAAAACTGATACAGGCACTTCAGATACTACATAATTCCCTCCTTCGAGACTACACAGAGTCTCAAAAAACAAAAAGACCATCAAATCTAAATGGAGATGATTGTGACCAATAAAATGATATACTATGATATTCCTAAGTCAAAATTGATTCAATAAATATGGTTAACATATGAGAATTTAGTGGAGTGTGAGAGCGAAAAAGCCATTCGACAGACTTCTTTCAGTTTAAACCATCAAAACACTCTAGACAGGAAAATTCTCTCACGGTCCCTCTATCGACGGCAACCACCTACGGTACTCCGAGCCAATTTGCAAACAAGTTATATCAGGGGAGAGTCTGGCACCTATGAGACACTCAGAAACAAAGCAAAAATGTCCATGGTCAGGCTGGTCGACCCATCGGAGAGAACCCCACCATTTGTTGTTCCACACAATTTCTGCCTTGACACAATGTGACAGATGATGCCACATTGGTGAACCTTTGACCTGGACCACAGTTCCTGGAACAACGTAAATTATAATTGGTTATCAATAAATTTAAATTCGTTATGATTATTTGTATTAAGCTATAACCATTATCATCATTAAACCATCAAGTAATAGGAACTGGATAATAATAGACCCCATCTTTTTAAACGGGACGGCCTCCACCCAAACTGAGGGGTCTCGGCTTTTATCTGTGAACATTGACCTGACTGTCCGCTCCTGCACGGCATACACCTCCTGACTAACAGCCAAAGCACATGCCCACCAACACTCTGCCCCTCACTCGCACTCACAGCTACACTCACCCCCCGCACGCTGCACCATACGTGCCTCTCCATCACCATTACCATGTCTGCCTTCGGAACCACTGGTCATCCATCCCATTGAAACTATCACTTCATATAGACAAACACCCAGGACTGTTTCTAGACGCAACCGTGCTTTTATCGTTCCCGTGCAAAGACATGATGAGCGCACGTTCGGCACGGACATAAACCTGAACGTGCGCTCTCTTTTAAACAAATCTTTTATTGTAAATGATTTAATTTTAGAGAGAAGGGATAGATAGAAGAAGGGATAGATAGAAGCATCTGTATCAGTTTTCCACAGGCCTCTGATAAAACTGAGAAATAGGGTGCAACGATTTCCAGAGAAACGTACCGCCTCATGTTGACGTCAAACCTGCTGACAAATGTGCACTTGTCCACGATATAAAAGCAGCCGCAGACACCCTACGATCAACACCTGTGGACACCGAGCGAAGAGCAGACGACTTCCTTCGTGACTTGATCCATCAACAAAGATGAGTGAGTGAAGAAGGTTCTCTTTCTAGACAATACTTCAAATGACACTCTAGCAGCAGCATGAGGGTGTGTTGTTCCCTACAGGTTCTCCGATCCTTTTCACGGCGGTCCTCCAGAAGGGAGACAGTATTGGACCCTTTTCCGAGGACACAACTGTGGTTTTCAACAAAGCAATCACCAACGTGGGGAATGCTTATGACATCAGTACAGGTGACTCCCACTCCCCACCACTGATGGACAGAGATCAGAGGGCCTCCTTCAGGACCAGAGCGGCTCACTTCCATCCGTGTTTGTGAGGTTAACACCTTTCTGTCTTCACAGGCCTCTTCACAGCTCCTGTCCAAGGCTATTACTGCTTCAGCTTCTGCTACCACGCTGGCAACAACGAACAATCAGGGATGACTCTGATGAAGAATGCTGAGGTCATCCTGAAGGCTTTCAACAATAACAAGATGGGGAAGGCTTATGTTGATAATGCGTCCAACACCGCATGTCTGGAACTTAACAAAGGTGACACGGTGTCTGTGGTCCTGCCTACACAATGTCATGTTCAGGGTACTGGCAGAACCACCAGCTTTACTGGTTTTCTCCTGAGCAAGGCTTAAAAAAGGGTCTCAGCCCCTCAGACCAGGGTGACTCAAAATACACCCTGGGACTGACGGCGTTCAGCTTAAAATGACACTGAATCACAGAATCTAAAATAAAATCATGACATTATCGATTTCAGGTCTGTTGTCTTTTATTTTATCAACTCAACACACAACAATTCACACAAAGACAGTCTGAAGAAGGTTATGTTTTTATATTTGTCATGTTTTTCTTACAACTTGAAGTTGGCAAATGCATGTCTTTTTGGGTTAATAAATTAAAGAGCCAGCCCCAGTTGAGGTACAATAAAAGTCGCTCAGCCTCACACTAACTGAAAAGGATGTAGGAATCATTTAAAAGACACACTTTCTGCTCCCGGCTCATTCGCTTCTTCTCGTTTCCCTTCTCTGGAGGTTTTGTCCATCTCAGGTGAACATCTGTAGACACTCCTACGTTCCCCAGCCTCCCTTCCACCTACAAAGAATAGAAAATGTTCCATTGCCGTGTTTCATTTTTGATTTGTAAACGCAGTGTAATCGGGCAGGTGGACGACTTTGATGAAGGGGAGGAGGAAAAAAGTGGATTAAATCAAGTGTAGCATCTGTGGGATTCTGTCAGGAAAAGGAAGCACATCATGTTGGGATAAACCTTCAAACAGTTTCTGAAGATCTAAATACAAAAAAAAAAAAAAACGCCACCAATTCCAGGAGCGAGTCTTTCACCACCGGGTCTTGCATCAGTGAGTCATCAGCAGTCAGCTTCAGTCTCACCCAGTATTTTCTTAGAGGACCTGGGAGGAAGAAGCCACTTTTACACCTCTAATGTTGTGAAGATATTCGGTAATGTGATAACCGTAGGGGCCCCTTACCACGAGAGCAAAAGAAGAGAGCTTTTTCACCACAGCTTTTGCCTACCATTGCAGGAATTCTGTCGTGGATGTCAAGAGCGCCACAATTGGCGTTGTCGAAGGGAAGCGGCGCTCTCTTCCAGGGTATGAACGTGGTTTCGCTCCCATCGGACCACCTCCAGGTCATCTTCACCAGCCCGATCCACGCTGTGCGATTATTAGAAGCGTGCCGGAGCGCTTTGCTTTCCTGCTCGTTGCGCACCCGAGCCAGGTCGGTATGTTTCCCCCTGCAGTGGGCCTGGGCATCGGTCCAGTTCATGGACTGCTTGACCAAGATGAACCTCTGGGAAATGTCAGTGCTAGATGCTGCCAATGACATGAGCCTTCATTATATATTTAGAGAACCGATAAAGCCTCGATGCTTTTTAATAGTACTCGATCAAGCTGCCAAACCTCACCTAAATGTCATTAATTTTAAACTTTATACAGGACATCAACATTCTGACACAAAACTCCAAAATTATTTCTTACCATCGTAGCAGAGGAAGTTCATCTTGCTGCTACATCTGGTGGTAACCCATTTTCCCGATGGTTCTAACCTTACGCAAGGTTTCCCCTGTGGCTCATGTTCAGCCCAGTTCCAATAGGCTGCTTCCCCCTCCCTGTAGTCATCCTCATCGGACAGCGACCAACCCCATTCCTTGCGCAAGCCTAAGAAGACAACTTGGGAGTCGTCCTCGACCAGACCGGCAAGCTCCTCCAGATCCTGCAAGTCATTGACAGTGGCCAAATCGCCTCGACCCTTCCGACAACGGTGCTGCGCCCCACGCCATGTCGCGGAAGGTTGCAAGAGGTAGTACTTATTGGAAATGCAAGCAACATCCCACAGCCCTGGTGATGCAGAAACATAAAATGACCCCCACGTGCACCTCAAATTCACCTTTCGCAAGACTTAGGGGCAGAGTTTGTCACTTCACCTGACAGTAGCAGAACGGCAAATATTCTCATCCCCATGGTCAACAAATAAAATTCAGTGCTCCTTAAATCAGCCTTTAGGAAATTAAGTGGCTTGGCTGCTCCATGATGGGACCATAAAACTCACCTAAGATGGGTGAGGCTGATCGCGATCTCCTGCTCCTGCTTCTTCTTTCTCATCTCTTAAATGCTCCATGCAAATGCAAAGTAGGAAGCCCGCCCTGCCCACACTGTGTAACCCAAGATCCTATAACCTGGGATGACCTTTAAGGTTTACACTGACAAAACTCAAGAGCTTTGTCCCCGACCAGGTCAAACTAGCGCTGCCATCCGGTCCAGTTTGATTTGATATGGTAGGCCAATATTTTACTGTCAAAAGTTGTGAGAGTAGCAAACACCTCAGGGTTGCTGTCCCCCACTCTTGTTGCTAAGGTAATAGCAATCCCGTGGGTTTTAATAATCAGACCTGCTTGGCTTGGAAAATGACCTCTAGGAATGCAAACCACATGGAAAATCTACCAGGTCTGATGCAAAGGTTTTGCAAAAAAAGAACTGGCGTCTTGGTCAATCGAACAAGGGGATTATCTTAAAGACAAATCATTCTGTGTTGTCGTACAGTATTAGCCTTATTTGAGCAGAAATACTTAAATCTCTCTCTTTTATCTCAATGTGCGTACTCCTACTAGTCCATATGATAAGGTGAAAATCAAAGTTCTCATGAAAAGAAAAGTATTTCTTTGTCTTCATGGGAATGATGAGATATCTGTGTAGATTTAAGTTCCTCAAGGGTCCAGACTCAAGCTTCCATTGTTTGTCTACGTGCTCCCTCCATCTCTTTTGTTTCTCATGTTGTACATCATTTCCTGATCCCCGTCTCTCTGCCAGGATGATGCAGCAAGGCGGGGCTGATCAGCGCGGGAACACCTGCACATCATTTCTAATCAGCCACCCTCTTAAGCTGCCTCCAGCTGGTCCCTGTTGCCAGATGATTTTCGTTCCTGTGTCCGACGTGTCTACTTGCTCTGGTGAAGAATTCCCAATTGTTTACTTGCGTATGAGCATTGAATTTTTCCGAGTACATAGTCTTGCTAGTGAGTTTTTGTTTCCTGGTCATTTTCAGTCGTTTATTGTCTCGTTTAACCCTGTGGTAGACTTCAGTGATGGTGACATGTGGTGGACACCTGAAGCCATAGCAACCTCTACAGAGCACGACTGAAGCGCTGACACTTTCAATCCGATGATACCAATAAAAGTTAATTGTGTGTTTATCGAGGTGTTTTGTTCATTCATACCAAATAATTATATCATTACAATAAAATATGCAGATACTCTCCCCCTTACTCTAAAACACATTCAAGATTAACCTGAAGAATAAATGCCAATTATATTAAGTGTTCAGTGTTTATTGAACACTGAGATTCAGTTACTGTACCAAAGTCCCCAACAGGCTGAGAGATCCTTCCTACTTTGCAAATGATCATGGTGTTTGAATTCAGAAACATTGTTTTTCTTTGTGTAAAGTGTTTAAGGAAAACCTTTAAAGATAGTTATAGTTTGTCATTTGTGGTATGTTTGATTTGGAATGATTATTCACAGAAGCAGTAAAGTCATTTGTCCTCACAGGTTTTTATTGAGAAATCTCATTTTCTCCACTGTTGCAGGCTTCAGTCTGCTCCTCTTCTGGCTGACCAGCTTTGGAAAATATCCTTTCACAGGGAACAGATGATGCTGGGACGCACAGATACTTGTATGCAAGTTTCCACAGCGTCGGATATAAAGTCTTTCGTGCCATCCAGTACTTCAAGGGAACCTCGGCTCTTGTCAGAATCTGTTCTTTCAGGTATCTATGAATGGACGAGCTGAAGCTGCTGATGCGGGTTAAAGACTTCTCCACCTCATGTGTTCTCTGCTTCACTGAAACCTGGTTCAGGAAAGAGACACCGGACAGCGCGCTCCTCCTCGAGGGATTCCAGCTGTTCCGCGCCGACTGCGACCCGGCGCTCTCTGGCAAGAGAGCAGGCGGTGGAGTCTGCTTCTACATCAACAGTAACTGGTGCACAGATGTGACTGTGATCTCTCAACACTGTTCTCCTGCTCTGGAATACCTTTTCATCAACTGCAGACCCTTCTACTCTCCGCGAGTTCGCTTCATTCATTCTGGCCACTGTTTACATCCCGCCAGACGCGGACGCGCGCGAGGCTCAGCGCACGCTAGCAGACCGTATTCAACAAGTGGAGCGGACCTATCCTGACGCTCTGGTTATCGTGCTTGGGGACTTTAATCAGAGCAACCTGAGATACGAGCTCCCCAGGTACAAACAGTTTATCAAATGCCCCACCAGAGCAGAGAACACGCTGGATCACTGTTACACCACAGTAAAGGACGCGTATCGGGCGATCCCCCGCGCTGGCTAGGACTGTCTGATCACGTGATGGTCCACCTGATTCTGACATACAGACAGCAACTGAAACTAACAAAGCCAGCCGTGAGCACCACACAGAGATGGACCAGTGAGGCTGTGGAGGAGCTGCGCACGTGCTTAGATACAACTGACTGGGACATGTTCAAAGGGGCCACACGTGATCTGGATGAGTACACGGACACTGTGACCTCATATATCCACTTTTGTGAGGAGCGCATTCTACCAACGCGCACTGGGGTGAGTTACTCCAACGACAAGCCCTGGTTCACACCAAAACTCAGACAGATCAGGAAAGAAAAGGAAGCAGCGCTGAAAAGTGGAGACAGACTGCTACAGAGAGGCCAAATACAGGTTTAGCAAGGAGCTGAGGAGAGCTAAATCTGTGTATTCAGAGAAACTTCAGCAGCAGTTTACTGCTAACGACTCTGCTTCTGTGTGGAGAGGCCTGAGACAGACCACCAACTACAGGCCTCAGGCTTCAAAGGGTCAGGACGACAAAGCCCTTTGTCAGAGTCTGTCCCTCCACTACGCCCGCTTTGACACCTCGTCAGCCGTGCCCAACACCTCCCCTCCCCCCAGCGCCACTGCCCCCATGGACCTCACTCCATCAAAGGCAGTCCCCTCCTCCCCCCCCTCCACCCACCATCGGTGAACAGGATGTGCGCAGGCAGTTCGCCAGGTTAAACGTGGCCCCTGGCCCGGACGGCGTGTCTCCTTCCACCCTGAGGCACTGCGCAGAGGAGCTGACTCCTGTCTTTACAGACATCTTCAACTCCTCCCTGGAGTCGTGCCAGGTGCCAGCCTGCCTAAAAACTTCAACCATCGTCCCTGTCCCCAAGAAGCCACGGATCACTGGGCTTAACGACTACAGACCTGTGGCGCTCACCTCTGTAGTCATGAAGTCCTTAGAGCGCCTGATCCTTCCACACCTCAAATCCATCACCACCCCCCTCCTGGATCCACTGCAGTTGGCCTACAGAGCCAACAGATCTGTGGACGACGCAGTCCACCTGGCCCTTCACACCATCCTGCAGCACCTGGACTCCCCGGGAACCTACGCCAGGATCCTGTTCGTGGACTTCAGCTCTGCATTCAACACCATCCGCCCCACTCTGCTACAGGACAAGCTGTCCCAGCTCAGTGTGCCTGACTCCCTCTGCAGGTGGATCACTCACTTCCTGACGGATCGGAGGCAGTATGTGCGGCTGGGGAAGACTGTCTCGGACCCCATCACCATCAGCACTGGATCACCCCAGGGCTGTGTACTTTCCCCCCTGCTCTTCTCCCTGTACACAAACTGCTGCTCCTCAAGCCACCAGTCTGTCAAACTGATCAAGTTTGCGGACGACACCACCCTCATCGGTCTCATCTCCAATGGCGATGAGACCGCCTACAGGAGGGAGGTGGCTCGACTGGTGTCCTGGTGCGGACACAACAACCTGCAGCTGAACGCTCAGAAGACAGTGGAGATGATTGTGGACTTCAGGAAAGTCACAGCCCCTTTGCCCCCCCTTGCCCTCACGGACTCCCCCATCACCACTGTGGACTCCTTCTACTTCCTGGGCACCACCATCACCCGGGACCTTAAATGGGAGCTGACCATCAGCTGCCTCATCAAGAAGGCCCAGCAGAGGATGTTCTTCCTAAGGCAGCTGAGGAAGCTCCAGCTGCCCCCCAGGATGTTGGTGCAGTTCTACACGGCCATCATCGAGTCCATCCTCACCTCCTCCATCACCGTGTGGTATGCTGGCGCTACCAACAGGGACAGGCTAAGGTTGCAGCGCGTCGTGCGCGCTGCTGAGAAAGTGATCGGCTGCAGGCTTCCATCCATCCGGGACCTGTATATCTCCAGGACCCGGAGGCGTGCAGGTCGGATTACGGCCGACCCTTCCCACCCTGGTCACAGACTGTTTTCCCCCCTCCCCTCAGGCAGGAGATTACGGTCCATTCGGACCAAAACCTCCCGCTACAAGAACAGCTTCTTCCCCTCTGCCATCAGGCTGCTGAACACCAAGTGACTTATCACTTAAGCACTATGTACAGCAGCCAGTCGGATTATCTTATTTATCTTATTCTAGTGTTTTTTAGAGGGTATTTTATGTTAAATGCTGCAGCGTCTCACTGAGACAAATTCCTAGTTTGGGTAATACCGTGTACTACATGAACAATGGCAATAAACCTGATTCTGATTCTGATTGTGGTGGGTAGTTCTGTTGCCTCACAGCAAGAAGGTCTCAGGTTCTGATCCTGTTGGGATGGAGGCTGGGTCTTTCTGTGTGGAGTCTCCATGTTCTCCCTGCGTGGGTTCTCTCTGGGTACTCCGGCTTCCTCCCACGGTCCAAAGACATGAACAACTGGGGATTAGGTGAACTGGAGACCTTCGGTGTGAGTGGTTGTTTGTCTGTGTGTGTCAGCCCTGAGACTGACTGGGACCAGTCCAGGGTGGACCACACCTTCACCAGTGTCAACTGGGTCAGGCTCCAGTCCCTCCACAAGCCTCTGTGGAGGAACCAGTGGTAGAAAATGATGGATGGATGGATGGATAGATGGATGATATAATTCTTCTTATGCTCTGAGGTGGCTCATTGATGGGAGCAACATTGTTTATATTTATGTACTTTTTGTTACTTTAAAATCCCGTTTCTATTTACACTCTGCAGGCAATTGAATGTTTCCAGGGACACAATCATTTCACAAAACCTTCTTCAGACTGTCTTTGTGTGAATTGTTGTGTGTTGAGTTGATAAAATAAAAGACAACAGACCTGAAATCGATAATGTCATGATTTTATTTTAGATTCTGTGATTCAGTGTCATTTTAAGCTGAATGCCGTCAGTCCCAGGGTGTATTTTGAGTCACCCTGGTCTGAGGGGCTGAGACCCTTTTTTAAGCCTTGCTCAGGAGGAAACCAGTAAAGCTGGTGGTTCTGCCAGTACCCTGAACATGACATTGTTTAGGCAGGACCACAGACACCGTGTCACCTGTGTTAAGTTCCACACATGCGGTGTTGGACGCATTATCAACATAAGCCTTCCCCATCTTGTTATTGTTGAAAGCTTTCAGGATGACCTCAGCATTCTTCATCAGAGTCATCCCTGATTGTTCGTTGTTGCCAGCGTGGTAGCAGAAGCTGAAGCAGTAATAGCCTTGGACAGGAGCTGTGAAGAGGCCTGTGAAGACAGAAAGGTGTTAACCTCACAAACACGGATGGAAGTGAGCCGCTCTGGTCCTGAAGGAGGCCCTCTGATCTCTGTCCATCAGTGGTGGGGAGTGGGAGTCACCTGTACTGATGTCATAAGCATTCCCCACGTTGGTGATTGCTCTGAAGACGTGTGCACGGACACAGATGAGTAGAAGCGGTAAATGCTATTATGCTGTCGTGCTCTGTCCAACATGCAGCTTGACTTGTATTAATCATTACATTTGAACAAATTAACAAAATACCTACCAACAAGTATAAAGGCTGGGTTTATTACTTGGACAATGCCTGATCTTCCAGAGAATTTCAACAGTTTGAAGCTCAAGTTAAGACACCCCAACTTGGCAACAGTCCAAGACCAGATTAAAAGTTCTGAGAAAACACGACTGCAAGTTTGAATTGTTTGAACATGATGACTTTATAAGAGCTCACCAGGAGGGGATGTGTTTACTTTACCCTACATAAGGGAGTACCAAAAGTAAGCACTTCGGAGGAGATTGTCACCACCAGGACCAAGACAATCTCCCTTGTACAAGCTGCAGCGTCCGACTTATTATTATTATTATTATTATTATTATTATTATTATTATTATTATTATTATTATTATTATTATAAGAGTTGTACAGGGACAGAAGGCAGTCAGGTTTACCGGGGAACAGAAGAAAACGGCAGGTCGAGGACAGGCAGGGTCGAAGTCGGGCAGACAGGAAAACGATGGAAAGTCACGAGAACCACAGAGGACAATCTGGAAGAGGAGAATTGTTTGGCCGGGATTTAATTCGGCCAAGTGATTGGCCTGATTGTCCAGAGGTGCGCAGCATCAAAGACAATCTAAGTACGGGGCTGCCTACAGCTCTGACATACAGTACATGTATGAAGACTGGTCTTATGACCCGTCTGATCTTCCAGAGAATTTCAACAGTTTGAAGCTCATGTTGAGACACCTCAACCTGGCAACAGTCCAAGACCAGTATACGAGTGATAAATAGGGTGCACCTATTTCCAGAGAAACGTACCGCCTCATGTTGACGTCAAACCTGCTGACAAATGTGCACTTTGTCCACGATATAAAAGCAGCCGCAGACACCCTATGATCAACACCTGTGGACACCGAGCGAAGAGCAGACGACTTCCTTCGTGACTTGATCCATCAACAAAGATGAGTGAGTGAAGAAGGTTCTCTTTCTAGACAATACTTTAAATGACACTCTAGCAGCAGCATGAGGGTGTGTTGTTCCCTACAGGTTCTCCGATCCTTTTCACGGCGGTCCTCCAGAAGGGACACACTGTTGGACCCTTTTCCGAGGACACAACTGTGGTTTTCAACAAAGCAATCACCAACGTGGGGAATGCTTATGACATCAGTACAGGTGACTCCCACTCCCCACCACTGATGGACAGAGATCAGAGGGCCTCCTTCAGGACCAGAGCGGCTCACTTCCATCCGTGTTTGTGAGGTTAACACCTTTCTGTCTTCACAGGCCTCTTCACAGCTCCTGTCCAAGGCTATTACTGCTTCAGCTTCTGCTACCACGCTGGCAACAACGAACAATCAGGGATGACTCTGATGAAGAATGATGACGTCATCCTGAAGGCATTCAACAATAACAAGATGGGGAAGGCTTATGTTGATAATGCGTCCAACACCGCATGTCTGGAGCTTAACACAGGTGACACGGTGTCTGTGGTCCTGCCTAAACAATGTCATGTTCAGGGTACTGGCAGAACCACCAGCTTTACTGGTTTCCTCCTGAGCAAGGCTTAAAAAAGGGTCTCCAGCCCCTCAGACCAGGGTGACTCAAAATACACCCTGGGACTGACAGCATTCAGCTTAAAATGACACTGAATCACAGAATCTAAAATAAAATCATGACATTATCGATTTCAGGTCTGTTGTCTTTTATTTTATCAACTCAACACACAACAGTTCACACAAAGACAGTCTGAAGAACGTTATGTTTTTATATTTGTCATTTTTTCTTACAACTTGAAGTTGGCAAATGCATGTCTTTTTGGGTTAATAAATTAAAGAGCCAGCCCCAGTTGAGGTACAATAAAAGTCGCTCAGCCTCACATTAACTGAAAAGGATGTAGGAATCATTTAAAAGACACACTTTCTGCTGCCGGCTCATTCGCTTCTTCTCGTTTTCCTTCTCTGGAGGTTTCGTCCATCTCAGGTGAACATCTGTAGACACTCCTACGTTCCCCAGCCTCCCTTCCACCTACAAAGAATAGAAAATGTTCCATTGCAATTTTTAATTTTTGATTTGTAAACGCAGTGTAATCGGGCAGGTGGACGACTTTGATGAAGGGGAGGAGGAAAAAAGTGGATTAAATCAAGTGTAGCATCTGTGGGATTCTGTCAGGAAAAGGAAGCACATCATGTTGGGATAAACCTTCAAACAGTTTCTGAAGATCTAAATACAAAAAATAAAAATAAACAACAACTCCATTTACTATTCTAATAAAATTAAAAAAAAAAAAAAAAAAAACGCCACCAATTCCAGGAGCGAGCGCTCTCTTCCAGGGTATGAACGTGGTTTCGCTCCCATCGGACCACCTCCAGGTCATCTTCACCAGCCCGATCCACGCTGTGCGATTATTAGAAGCGTGCCGGAGCGCTTTGCTTTCCTGCTCGTTGCGCACCCGAGCCAGGTCGGTATGTTTCCCCCTGCAGTGGGCCTGGGCATCGGTCCAGTTCATGGACTGCTTGACCAAGATGAACCTCTGGGAAATGTCAGTGCTAGATGCTGCCAATGACATCAACCTTCATTATATATTTAGAGAACCGATAAAGCCTCGATGCTTTTTAATAGTACTCGATCAAGCTGCCAAACCTCACCTAAATGTCATTAATTTTAAACTTTATACAGGACATCAACATTCTGACACAAAACTCGAAAATTATTTCTTACCATCGTAGCAGAGGAAGTTCATCTTGCTGCTACATCTGGTGGTAACCCATTTTCCCGATGGTTCTAACCTTACGCAAGGTTTCCCCTGTGGCTCATGTTCAGCCCAGTTCCAATAGGCTGCTTCCCCCTCCCTGTAGTCATCCTCATCGGACAGCGACCAACCCCATTCCTTGCGCAAGCCTAAGAAGACAACTTGGGAGTCGTCCTCGACCAGACCGGCGAGCTCCTCCAGGTCCTGCAAGTCATTGACAGTGGCCAAATCGCCTCGACCCTTCCGACAACGGTGCTGCGCCCCACGCCATGTCGCGGAAGGTTGCAAGAGGTAGTACTTATTGGAAATGCAAGCAACATCCCACAGCCCTGGTGATGCAGAAACATAAAATGACCCCCACGTGCACCTCAAATTCACCTTTCGCAAGACTTAGGGGCAGAGTTTGTCACTTCACCTGACAGTAGCAGAACGGCAAATATTCTCATCCCCATGGTCAACAAATAAAATTCAGTGCTCCTTAAATCAGCCTTTAGGAAATTAAGTGGCTTGGCTGCTCCATGATGGGACCATAAAACTCACCTAAGATGGGTGAGGCTGATCGCGATCTCCTGCTCCTGCTTCTTCTTTCTCATCTCTTAAATGCTCCATGCAAATGCAAAGTAGGAAGCCCGCCCTGCCCACACTGTAACCCAAGATCCTATAACCTGGGATGACCTTTAAGGTTTACACTGACAAAACTCAAGAGCTTTGTCCCCGACCAGGTCAAACTAGCGCTGCCATCCGGTCCAGTTTGATTTGATATGGTAGGCCAATATTTTACTGTCAAAAGTTGTGAGAGTAGCAAACACCTCAGGGTTGCTGTCCCCCACTCTTGTTGCTAAGGTAATAGCAATCCCGTGGGTTTTAATAATCAGACCTGCTTGGCTTGGAAAATGACCTCTAGGAATGCAAACCACATGGAAAATCTACCAGGTCTGATGCAAAGGTTTTGCAAAAAAAGAACTGGCGTCTTGGTCAATCGAACAAGGGGATTATCTTAAAGACAAATCATTCTGTGTTGTCGTACAGTATTAGCCTTATTTGAGCAGAAATACTTAAATCTCTCTCTTTTATCTCAATGTGCGTACTCCTACTAGTCCATATGATAAGGTGAAAATCAAAGTTCTCATGAAAAGAAAAGTATTTCTTTGTCTTCATGGGAATGATGAGATATCTGTGTAGATTTAAGTTCCTCAAGGGTCCAGACTCAAGCTTCCATTGTTTGTCTACGTGCTCCCTCCATCTCTTTTGTTTCTCATGTTGTACATCATTTCCTGATCCCCGTCTCTCTGCCAGGATGATGCAGCGAGGCGGGGCTGATCAGCGCGGGAACACCTGCACATCATTTCTAATCAGCCACCCTCTTAAGCTGCCTCCAGCTGGTCCCTGTTGCCAGATGATTTTCGTTCCTGTGTCCGACGTGTCTACTTGCTCTGGTGAAGAATTCCCAATTGTTTACTTGCGTATGAGCATTGAATTTTTCCGAGTACATAGTCTTGCTAGTGAGTTTTTGTTTCCTGGTCATTTTCAGTCGTTTATTGTCTCGTTTAACCCTGTGGTAGACTTCAGTGATGGTGACATGTGGTGGACACCTGAAGCCATAGCAACCTCTACAGAGCACGACTGAAGCGCTGACACTTTCAATCCGATGATACCAATAAAAGTTAATTGTGTGTTTATCGAGGTGTTTTGTTCATTCATACCAAATAATTATATCATTACAATAAAATATGCAGATACTCTCCCCCTTACTCTAAAACACATTCAAGATTAACCTGAAGAATAAATGCCAATTATATTAAGTGTTCAGTGTTTATTGAACACTGAGATTCAGTTACTGTACCAAAGTCCCCAACAGGCTGAGAGATCCTTCCTACTTTGCAAATGATCATGGTGTTTGAATTCAGAAACATTGTTTTTCTTTGTGTAAAGTGTTTAAGGAAAACCTTTAAAGATAGTTATAGTTTGTCATTTGTGGTATGTTTGATTTGGAATGATTATTCACAGAAGCAGTAAAGTCATTTGTCCTCACAGGTTTTTATTGAGAAATCTCATTTTCTCCACTGTTGCAGGCTTCAGTCTGCTCCTCTTCTGGCTGACCAGCTTTGGAAAATATCCTTTCACAGGGAACAGATGATGCTGGGATGCACAGATACTTGTATGCAAGTTTCCACAGCGTCGGATATAAAGTCTTTCGTGCCATCCAGTACTTCAAGGGAACCTCGGCTCTTGTCAGAATCTGTTCTTTCAGGTATCTATGAATGGACGAGCTGAAGCTGCTGATGCGGGTTAAAGACTTCTCCACCTCATGTGTTCTCTGCTTCACTGAAACCTGGTTCAGGAAAGAGACACCGGACAGCGCGCTCCTCCTCGAGGGATTCCAGCTGTTCCGCGCCGACTGCGACCCGGCGCTCTCTGGCAAGAGAGCAGGCGGTGGAGTCTGCTTCTACATCAACAGTAACTGGTGCACAGATGTGACTGTGATCTCTCAACACTGTTCTCCTGCTCTGGAATACCTTTTCATCAACTGCAGACCCTTCTACTCTCCGCGAGTTCGCTTCATTCATTCTGGCCACTGTTTACATCCCGCCAGACGCGGACGCGCGCGAGGCTCAGCGCACGCTAGCAGACCGTATTCAACAAGTGGAGCGGACCTATCCTGACGCTCTGGTTATCGTGCTTGGGGACTTTAATCAGAGCAACCTGAGATACGAGCTCCCCAGGTACAAACAGTTTATCAAATGCCCCACCAGAGCAGAGAACACGCTGGATCACTGTTACACCACAGTAAAGGACGCGTATCGGGCGATCCCCCGCGCTGGCTAGGACTGTCTGATCACGTGATGGTCCACCTGATTCTGACATACAGACAGCAACTGAAACTAACAAAGCCAGCCGTGAGCACCACACAGAGATGGACCAGTGAGGCTGTGGAGGAGCTGCGCACGTGCTTAGATACAACTGACTGGGACATGTTCAAAGGGGCCACACGTGATCTGGATGAGTACACGGACACTGTGACCTCATATATCCACTTTTGTGAGGAGCGCATTCTACCAACGCGCACTGGGGTGAGTTACTCCAACGACAAGCCCTGGTTCACACCAAAACTCAGACAGATCAGGAAAGAAAAGGAAGCAGCGCTGAAAAGTGGAGACAGACTGCTACAGAGAGGCCAAATACAGGTTTAGCAAGGAGCTGAGGAGAGCTAAATCTGTGTATTCAGAGAAACTTCAGCAGCAGTTTACTGCTAACGACTCTGCTTCTGTGTGGAGAGGCCTGAGACAGACCACCAACTACAGGCCTCAGGCTTCAAAGGGTCAGGACGACAAAGCCCTTTGTCAGAGTCTGTCCCTCCACTACGCCCGCTTTGACACCTCGTCAGCCGTGCCCAACACCTCCCCTCCCCCCAGCGCCACTGCCCCCATGGACCTCACTCCATCAAAGGCAGTCCCCTCCTCCCCCCCCTCCACCCACCATCGGTGAACAGGATGTGCGCAGGCAGTTCGCCAGGTTAAACGTGGCCCCTGGCCCGGACGGCGTGTCTCCTTCCACCCTGAGGCACTGCGCAGAGGAGCTGACTCCTGTCTTTACAGACATCTTCAACTCCTCCCTGGAGTCGGGCCAGGTGCCAGCCTGCCTAAAAACTTCAACCATCGTCCCTGTCCCCAAGAAGCCACGGATCACTGGGCTTAACGACTACAGACCTGTGGCGCTCACCTCTGTAGTCATGAAGTCCTTAGAGCGCCTGATCCTTCCACACCTCAAATCCATCACCACCCCCCTCCTGGATCCACTGCAGTTGGCCTACAGAGCCAACAGATCTGTGGACGACGCAGTCCACCTGGCCCTTCACACCATCCTGCAGCACCTGGACTCCCCGGGAACCTACGCCAGGATCCTGTTCGTGGTCTTCAGCTCTGCATTCACCATCCGCCCCACTCTGCTACAGGACAAGCCAGGGGTGTCAAACATACGGCCCGCGGGCCGGAACCGGCCCCCAAGGAGTTTTGATCAGGCCCGCAGGATAATTTAAAAGTGGAAAAAATGCACAAACGACATGGAATTTATATTTTTAATAAAATGCAATTCGTGTATTGTCCACTAGGGGCAGTGTGGCGCTGTAGCGCGCTCAGCGTAGAGCGCGCCACAAAAAAAACACCGCTAAATGTTAAAAAAACACCGCTGTTTTCTTCTACGGCGTAGAATCTACGGCGTAGAAGAAAACAGCGGTGTTTTTTTTCCAACAGCGGTCTCTGGTCTCTACCAACACCCTCATTAACCAACATGTCATTATCCAAACGGAGAAAAGTAGATAAGGAGTGTAGAATTTTCAATGAAAAATGGACCACGTCATATTTTTTTACAGAGGTGCGTGGGAAACCTTTGTGCTTGGTGTGTTTTCAACAAGTTTCGGTATTGAAGGAATATAATATTCGACGCCACTACGAGACTCATCACAGCGAAAAATATGACGGCTTGCAAGGACAACTGAGAAGAGACAAGGTCGACGAATTGCTGGCGGGTCTGAAAAAACAGCAGTCAACTTTCACCCAGAGCCGAGAAGTCAGTGAAGCAGCAGTAAAAGCCAGCTATCTAATTGCTAGCGAAATAGCATTAGCGTCAAAGCCGTATTCCGACGGTGACTTTGTTAAACGATGCATGTTGAAGGCAGCTGAACTTGTATGTCCCGAGAAGCGACACGCTTTTGCCAATATTAGCCTGACGAGGAATACTATAGCAGAGAGGATTTCTGACCTATCAGCAGATTTAGACAGCCAATTGAAACAGAGAGTCAAGTCATTTATTGCATTTTCCGTTGCAATTGATGAGAGCACTGATATCACAGACGTGGCACAACTGGCCATATTTATTCGTGGAGTTGATGAGACATTGACTGTTATTGAGGAGTTTCTTGAGTTGGTGCCAATGATGGACACCACAACAGCTGAGGACATGTTCGGCTCTGTCGTTGCTGCGCTGGACAGAGTTGGAGTGGACTGGTCCCGTGCTGTCAGCCTGGCTACAGACGGCGCGCCATCCATGGTAGGAAAGAAAGCAGGTGTTGCGACAAAGTTCAGAGAGAAAGTACAAGCCCTTAATGGAGGAGATCGGTTCTGGACGTTTCACTGTATTTTGCACCAGGAGGCATTGTGTTGCAAGTCCTTGAAAATGGACCACGTCATGGAGGTGGTTGTTCGCACTGTAAATTTCATTCGATCCAGAGGTCTGAACCATCGTCAGTTTGACAAACTTCTCAGTGACAGCGACATTACCCACAGCCTGCCATACCACACTGAGGTGAGATGGCTAAGCAGAGGCGCTGTGCTGAGGCATTTCTTTGATCTACGAGAGGAAATCGGACAGTTCATGAAAAACAAAGGAAAGCCGGTGTTGGAATTGCAATCTCAGGAATGGCTACAGGACCTTGCATTTTTGGTGGATATTACTGAACACTTGAACAATCTGAACAAAATGTTGCAAGGCCGCAAAAAAGTTGTCACACAGTTTTCTGACAACATACATGCATTTAAGTTGAAGCTGACTTTGTGGGAGACGCAACTGGCAAGTGGCAACCCTGCTCATTTCCCCTGTCTGAGAGATGTGTGTGTGACCAGACCTGATGCGAACGTGAAGCGGTACAAAGACAAGATTGCAGGATTACTGTGGGAGTTTGAGAAACGTTTTCAGGTATTTGGTGAACTTGAGACAGAATTTTCAGTTTTTCGCTCACCTTTCACAGTTAAAGCTTCTGATCTGCCGGTCGAAATCCAGCTAGAAATAATTGATTTGCAATGTGATGTAGATTTGAAGGGCAAATTTGCCTCCGTAGGTCTGGACAAATTTTATCAGTATCTACTACCAGGGTACCCCAACTTAACAGCCTTGGCTGCTAAAATTTTGTGCATGTTTGGAACAACCTACCTTTGTGAACAAATCTTCTCAGTAATGAATATCAATAAAACAAAAACGCGTTCAAAGCTCACAAACAAGCACTTAAATGACATTCTGAAAGTGTCAGCTAGTCAGGACATGACACCTGGTATTGATGCACTTGTACAGGCCAAAAGATGCCAAATATCAGGAACAAAAACAAGTCCAGACTAGACTAACGCCTTTAAAATACTGCCTTAGAATGCAGCTCTGTGAATATGTGAATACTTTCTTCTTTACACATTTAACATCACTCTCCTTAGTTTGTAAGGTGTAGGCAGGGATTAAATATAGATATATAGGCACATGTGCAAATGGTTTAAAAATTCCTTTCTTTATAAATCTCATTTAATCTTAAAGTGCATTACTATATTTTTTGATACCAATTTATTGTTAAAGTTTTGTGCCTTTGTAGAATCAGTGGGATCAGTTGCAATGCATATATGTGAATGATAAAAGTTAATTGCACATTTGTCCATGAAATGAAATGAAATGTTTTGTAAAAGGAATGTTCATTAAATTCCATCATTTTCCTAATGTTCTTGTGCTTCTTTACACCAAAACAAATGAAAGACATGATATTTTGGTTATTTATAGCATGTATGGTATAATTTTAATGGTCCGGCCCACTTGACATCTACCGAGGCCATATGTGGCCCACCATGTGAAATGAGTTTGACACCCCTGGGACAAGCTGTCCCAGCTCAGTGTGCCTGACTCCCTCTGCAGGTGGATCACTCACTTCCTGACGGATCGGAGGCAGTATGTGCGGCTGGGGAAGACTGTCTCGGACCCCATCACCATCAGCACTGGATCACCCCAGGGCTGTGTACTTTCCCCCCTGCTCTTCTCCCTGTACACAAACTGCTGCTCCTCAAGCCACCAGTCTGTCAAACTGATCAAGTTTGCGGACGACACCACCCTCATCGGTCTCATCTCCAATGGCGATGAGACCGCCTACAGGAGGGAGGTGGCTCGACTGGTGTCCTGGTGCGGACACAACAACCTGCAGCTGAACGCTCAGAAGACAGTGGAGATGATTGTGGACTTCAGGAAAGTCACAGCCCCTTTGCCCCCCTTGCCCTCACGGACTCCCCCATCACCACTGTGGACTCCTTCTACTTCCTGGGCACCACCATCACCCGGGACCTTAAATGGGAGCTGACCATCAGCTGCCTCATCAAGAAGGCCCAGCAGAGGATGTTCTTCCTAAGGCAGCTGAGGAAGCTCCAGCTGCCCCCCAGGATGTTGGTGCAGTTCTACACGGCCATCATCGAGTCCATCCTCACCTCCTCCATCACCGTGTGGTATGCTGGCGCTACCGACAGGGACAGGCTAAGGTTGCAGCGCGTCGTGCGCGCTGCTGAGAAAGTGATCGGCTGCAGGCTTCCATCCATCCGGGACCTGTATATCTCCAGGACCCGGAGGCGTGCAGGTCGGATTACGGCCGACCCTTCCCACCCTGGTCACAGACTGTTTTCCCCCCTCCCCTCAGGCAGGAGATTACGGTCCATTCGGACCAAAACCTCCCGCTACAAGAACAGCTTCTTCCCCTCTGCCATCAGGCTGCTGAACACCAAGTGACTTATCACTTAAGCACTATGTACAGCAGCCAGTCGGATTATCTTATTTATCTTATTCTAGTGTTTTTTAGAGGGTATTTTATGTTAAATGCTGCAGCGTCTCACTGAGACAAATTCCTAGTTTGGGTAATACCGTGTACTACATGAACAATGGCAATAAACCTGATTCTGATTCTGATTGTGGTGGGTAGTTCTGTTGCCTCACAGCAAGAAGGTCTCAGGTTCTGATCCTGTTGGGATGGAGGCTGGGTCTTTCTGTGTGGAGTCTCCATGTTCTCCCTGCGTGGGTTCTCTCTGGGTACTCCGGCTTCCTCCCACGGTCCAAAGACATGAACAACTGGGGATTAGGTGAACTGGAGACCTTCGGTGTGAGTGGTTGTTTGTCTGTGTGTGTCAGCCCTGAGACTGACTGGGACCAGTCCAGGGTGGACCACACCTTCACCAGTGTCAACTGGGTCAGGCTCCAGTCCCTCCACAAGCCTCTGTGGAGGAACCAGTGGTAGAAAATGATGGATGGATGGATGGATGGATAGATGGATGATATAATTCTTCTTATGCTCTGAGGTGGCTCATTGATGGGAGCAACTTTGTTTATATTTATGTACTTTTTGTTACTTTAAAATCCCGTTTCTATTTACACTCTGCAGGCAATTGAATGTTTCCAGGGACACAATCATTTCACAAAACCTTCTTCAGACTGTCTTTGTGTGAATTGTTGTGTGTTGAGTTGATAAAATAAAAGACAACAGACCTGAAATCGATAATGTCATGATTTTATTTTAGATTCTGTGATTCAGTGTCATTTTAAGCTGAATGCCGTCAGTCCCAGGGTGTATTTTGAGTCACCCTGGTCTGAGGGGCTGAGACCCTTTTTAAGCCTTGCTCAGGAGGAAACCAGTAAAGCTGGTGGTTCTGCCAGTACCCTGAACATGACATTGTTTAGGCAGGACCACAGACACCGTGTCACCTGTGTTAAGTTCCAGACATGCGGTGTTGGACGCATTATCAACATAAGCCTTCCCCTGCTTGTTATTGTTGAAAGCCTTCAGGATGACCTCAGCATTCTTCATCAGAGTCATCCCTGATTGTTCGTTGTTGCCAGCGTGGTAGCAGAAGCTGAAGCAGTAATAGCCTTGGACAGGAGCTGTGAAGAGGCCTGTGAAGACAGAAAGGTGTTAACCTCACAAACACGGATGGAAGTGAGCCGCTCTGGTCCTGAAGGAGGCCCTCTGATCTCTGTCCATCAGTGGTGGGGAGTGGGAGTCACCTGTACTGATGTCATAAGCATTCCCCACGTTGGTGATTGCTCTGAAGACGTGTGCACGGACACAGATGAGTAGAAGCGGTAAATGCTATTATGCTGTCGTGCTCTGTCCAACATGCAGCTTGACTTGTATTAATCATTACATTAGAACAAATTAACAAAATACCTACCAACAAGTATAAAGGCTGGGTTTATTACTTGGACAATGCCTGATCTTCCAGAGAATTTCAACAGTTTGAAGCTCAAGTTAAGACACCCCAACTTGGCAACAGTCCAAGACCAGATTAAAAGTTCTGAGAAAACACGACTGCAAGTTTCAATTGTTTGAACCTGATGACTTTATAAGAGCTCACCAGGAGGGGATGTGTTTACTTTACCCTACATAAGGGAGTACCAAAAGTAAGCACTTCGGAGGAGATTGTCACCACCAGGACCAAGACAATCTCCCTTGTACAAGCTGCAGCGTCCGACTATTATTATTATTATTATTATTATTATTATTATTATTATTATTATTATTATTATCAGAGTTGTACAGGGACAGAAGGCAGTCAGGTTTACCGGGGAACAGAAGAAAACGGCAGGTCGAGGACAGGCAGGGTCGAAGTCGGGCAGACAGGAAAACGATGGAAAGTCACGAGAACCACAGAGGACAATCTGGAAGAGGAGAATTGTTTGGCCGGGATTTAATTCGGCCAAGTGATTGGCCTGATTGTCCAGAGGTGCGCAGCATCAAAGACAATCTAAGTACGGGGCTGCCTACAGCTCTGACATACAGTACATGTATGAAGACTGGTCTTATGACCCGTCTGATCTTCCAGAGAATTTCAACAGTTTGAAGCTCATGTTGAGACACCTCAACCTGGCAACAGTCCAAGACCAGTATACGAGTGATAAATAGGGTGCACCTATTTCCAGAGAAACGTACCGCCTCATGTTGACGTCAAACCTGCTGACAAATGTGCATTTGTCCACGATATAAAAGCAGCCGCAGACACCCTATGATCAACACCTGTGGACACCGAGCGAAGAGCAGACGACTTCCTTCGTGACTTGATCCATCAACAAAGATGAGTGAGTGAAGAAGGTTCTCTTTCTAGACAATACTTTAAATGACACTCTAGCAGGAGCATGAGGGTGTGTTGTTCCCTACAGGTTCTCCGATCCTTTTCACGGCGGTCCTCGAAAAGGGACAAACTGTTGGACCCTTTTCCGAGGACACAACTGTGGTTTTCAACAAAGCAATCACCAACATGGGGAATGCTTATGACATCAGTACAGGTGACTCCCACTCCCCACCACTGATGGACAGAGATCAGAGGGCCTCCTTCAGGACCAGAGCGGCTCACTTCCATCCGTGTTTGTGAGGTTAACACCTTTCTGTCTTCACAGGCCTCTTCACAGCTCCTGTCCAAGGCTATTACTGCTTCAGCTTCTGCTACCACGCTGGCAACAACGAACAATCAGGGATGACTCTGATGAAGAATGATGACGTCATCCTGAAGGCTTTCAACAATAACAAGCAGGGGAGGGCTTATGTTGATAATGCGTCCAACACCGCATGTGTGGAACTTAACACTGGTGACACGGTGTCTGTGGTCCTGCCTAAACAATGTCATGTTCAGGGTACTGGCAGAACCACCAGCTTTACTGGTTTCCTCCTGAGCAAGGCTTAAAAAAGGGTCTCCAGCCCCTCAGACCAGGGTGACTCAAAATACACCCTGGGACTGACAGCATTCAGCTTAAAATGACACTGAATCACAGAATCTAAAATAAAATCATGACATTATCGATTTCAGGTCTGTTGTCTTTTATTTTATCAACTCAACACACAACAGTTCACACAAAGACAGTCTGAAGAACGTTATGTTTTTATATTTGTCATTTTTTCTTACAACTTGAAGTTGGCAAATGCATGTCTTTTTGGGTTAATAAATTAAAGAGCCAGCCCCAGTTGAGGTACAATAAAAGTCGCTCAGCCTCACATTAACTGAAAAGGATGTAGGAATCATTTAAAAGACACACTTTCTGCTGCCGGCTCATTCGCTTCTTCTCGTTTTCCTTCTCTGGAGGTTTCGTCCATCTCAGGTGAACATCTGTAGACACTCCTACGTTCCCCAGCCTCCCTTCCACCTACAAAGAATAGAAAATGTTCCATTGCAATTTTTAATTTTTGATTTGTAAACGCAGTGTAATCGGGCAGGTGGACGACTTTGATGAAGGGGAGGAGGAAAAAGTGGATTAAATCAAGTGTAGCATCTGTGGGATTCTGTCAGGAAAAGGAAGCACATCATGTTGGGATAAACCTTCAAACAGTTTCTGAAGATCTAAATACAAAAAATAAAAATAAACAACAACTCCATTTACTATTCTAATAAAATAAAAAAAAAAAAAAAACGCCACCAATTCCAGGAGCGAGCGCTCTCTTCCAGGGTATGAACGTGGTTTCGCTCCCATCGGACCACCTCCAGGTCATCTTCACCAGCCCGATCCACGCTGTGCGATTATTAGAAGCGTGCCGGAGCGCTTTGCTTTCCTGCTCGTTGCGCACCCGAGCCAGGTCGGTATGTTTCCCCCTGCAGTGGGCCTGGGCATCGGTCCAGTTCATGGACTGCTTGACCAAGATGAACCTCTGGGAAATGTCAGTGCTAGATGCTGCCAATGACATCAACCTTCATTATATATTTAGAGAACCGATAAAGCCTCGATGCTTTTTAATAGTACTCGATCAAGCTGCCAAACCTCACCTAAATGTCATTAATTTTAAACTTTATACAGGACATCAACATTCTGACACAAAACTCGAAAATTATTTCTTACCATCGTAGCAGAGGAAGTTCATCTTGCTGCTACATCTGGTGGTAACCCATTTTCCCGATGGTTCTAACCTTACGCAAGGTTTCCCCTGTGGCTCATGTTCAGCCCAGTTCCAATAGGCTGCTTCCCCCTCCCTGTAGTCATCCTCATCGGACAGCGACCAACCCCATTCCTTGCGCAAGCCTAAGAAGACAACTTGGGAGTCGTCCTCGACCAGACCGGCGAGCTCCTCCAGGTCCTGCAAGTCATTGACAGTGGCCAAATCGCCTCGACCCTTCCGACAACGGTGCTGCGCCCCACGCCATGTCGCGGAAGGTTGCAAGAGGTAGTACTTATTGGAAATGCAAGCAACATCCCACAGCCCTGGTGATGCAGAAACATAAAATGACCCCCACGTGCACCTCAAATTCACCTTTCGCAAGACTTAGGGGCAGAGTTTGTCACTTCACCTGACAGTAGCAGAACGGCAAATATTCTCATCCCCATGGTCAACAAATAAAATTCAGTGCTCCTTAAATCAGCCTTTAGGAAATTAAGTGGCTTGGCTGCTCCATGATGGGACCATAAAACTCACCTAAGATGGGTGAGGCTGATCGCGATCTCCTGCTCCTGCTTCTTCTTTCTCATCTCTTAAATGCTCCATGCAAATGCAAAGTAGGAAGCCCGCCCTGCCCACACTGTAACCCAAGATCCTATAACCTGGGATGACCTTTAAGGTTTACACTGACAAAACTCAAGAGCTTTGTCCCCGACCAGGTCAAACTAGCGCTGCCATCCGGTCCAGTTTGATTTGATATGGTAGGCCAATATTTTACTGTCAAAAGTTGTGAGAGTAGCAAACACCTCAGGGTTGCTGTCCCCCACTCTTGTTGCTAAGGTAATAGCAATCCCGTGGGTTTTAATAATCAGACCTGCTTGGCTTGGAAAATGACCTCTAGGAATGCAAACCACATGGAAAATCTACCAGGTCTGATGCAAAGGTTTTGCAAAAAAAGAACTGGCGTCTTGGTCAATCGAACAAGGGGATTATCTTAAAGACAAATCATTCTGTGTTGTCGTACAGTATTAGCCTTATTTGAGCAGAAATACTTAAATCTCTCTCTTTTATCTCAATGTGCGTACTCCTACTAGTCCATATGATAAGGTGAAAATCAAAGTTCTCATGAAAAGAAAAGTATTTCTTTGTCTTCATGGGAATGATGAGATATCTGTGTAGATTTAAGTTCCTCAAGGGTCCAGACTCAAGCTTCCATTGTTTGTCTACGTGCTCCCTCCATCTCTTTTGTTTCTCATGTTGTACATCATTTCCTGATCCCCGTCTCTCTGCCAGGATGATGCAGCGAGGCGGGGCTGATCAGCGCGGGAACACCTGCACATCATTTCTAATCAGCCACCCTCTTAAGCTGCCTCCAGCTGGTCCCTGTTGCCAGATGATTTTCGTTCCTGTGTCCGACGTGTCTACTTGCTCTGGTGAAGAATTCCCAATTGTTTACTTGCGTATGAGCATTGAATTTTTCCGAGTACATAGTCTTGCTAGTGAGTTTTTGTTTCCTGGTCATTTTCAGTCGTTTATTGTCTCGTTTAACCCTGTGGTAGACTTCAGTGATGGTGACATGTGGTGGACACCTGAAGCCATAGCAACCTCTACAGAGCACGACTGAAGCGCTGACACTTTCAATCCGATGATACCAATAAAAGTTAATTGTGTGTTTATCGAGGTGTTTTGTTCATTCATACCAAATAATTATATCATTACAATAAAATATGCAGATACTCTCCCCCTTACTCTAAAACACATTCAAGATTAACCTGAAGAATAAATGCCAATTATATTAAGTGTTCAGTGTTTATTGAACACTGAGATTCAGTTACTGTACCAAAGTCCCCAACAGGCTGAGAGATCCTTCCTACTTTGCAAATGATCATGGTGTTTGAATTCAGAAACATTGTTTTTCTTTGTGTAAAGTGTTTAAGGAAAACCTTTAAAGATAGTTATAGTTTGTCATTTGTGGTATGTTTGATTTGGAATGATTATTCACAGAAGCAGTAAAGTCATTTGTCCTCACAGGTTTTTATTGAGAAATCTCATTTTCTCCACTGTTGCAGGCTTCAGTCTGCTCCTCTTCTGGCTGACCAGCTTTGGAAAATATCCTTTCACAGGGAACAGATGATGCTGGGATGCACAGATACTTGTATGCAAGTTTCCACAGCGTCGGATATAAAGTCTTTCGTGCCATCCAGTACTTCAAGGGAACCTCGGCTCTTGTCAGAATCTGTTCTTTCAGGTATCTATGAATGGACGAGCTGAAGCTGCTGATGCGGGTTAAAGACTTCTCCACCTCATGTGTTCTCTGCTTCACTGAAACCTGGTTCAGGAAAGAGACACCGGACAGCGCGCTCCTCCTCGAGGGATTCCAGCTGTTCCGCGCCGACTGCGACCCGGCGCTCTCTGGCAAGAGAGCAGGCGGTGGAGTCTGCTTCTACATCAACAGTAACTGGTGCACAGATGTGACTGTGATCTCTCAACACTGTTCTCCTGCTCTGGAATACCTTTTCATCAACTGCAGACCCTTCTACTCTCCGCGAGTTCGCTTCATTCATTCTGGCCACTGTTTACATCCCGCCAGACGCGGACGCGCGCGAGGCTCAGCGCACGCTAGCAGACCGTATTCAACAAGTGGAGCGGACCTATCCTGACGCTCTGGTTATCGTGCTTGGGGACTTTAATCAGAGCAACCTGAGATACGAGCTCCCCAGGTACAAACAGTTTATCAAATGCCCCACCAGAGCAGAGAACACGCTGGATCACTGTTACACCACAGTAAAGGACGCGTATCGGGCGATCCCCCGCGCTGGCTAGGACTGTCTGATCACGTGATGGTCCACCTGATTCTGACATACAGACAGCAACTGAAACTAACAAAGCCAGCCGTGAGCACCACACAGAGATGGACCAGTGAGGCTGTGGAGGAGCTGCGCACGTGCTTAGATACAACTGACTGGGACATGTTCAAAGGGGCCACACGTGATCTGGATGAGTACACGGACACTGTGACCTCATATATCCACTTTTGTGAGGAGCGCATTCTACCAACGCGCACTGGGGTGAGTTACTCCAACGACAAGCCCTGGTTCACACCAAAACTCAGACAGATCAGGAAAGAAAAGGAAGCAGCGCTGAAAAGTGGAGACAGACTGCTACAGAGAGGCCAAATACAGGTTTAGCAAGGAGCTGAGGAGAGCTAAATCTGTGTATTCAGAGAAACTTCAGCAGCAGTTTACTGCTAACGACTCTGCTTCTGTGTGGAGAGGCCTGAGACAGACCACCAACTACAGGCCTCAGGCTTCAAAGGGTCAGGACGACAAAGCCCTTTGTCAGAGTCTGTCCCTCCACTACGCCCGCTTTGACACCTCGTCAGCCGTGCCCAACACCTCCCCTCCCCCCAGCGCCACTGCCCCCATGGACCTCACTCCATCAAAGGCAGTCCCCTCCTCCCCCCTCCACCCACCATCGGTGAACAGGATGTGCGCAGGCAGTTCGCCAGGTTAAACGTGGCCCCTGGCCCGGACGGCGTGTCTCCTTCCACCCTGAGGCACTGCGCAGAGGAGCTGACTCCTGTCTTTACAGACATCTTCAACTCCTCCCTGGAGTCGGGCCAGGTGCCAGCCTGCCTAAAAACTTCAACCATCGTCCCTGTCCCCAAGAAGCCACGGATCACTGGGCTTAACGACTACAGACCTGTGGCGCTCACCTCTGTAGTCATGAAGTCCTTAGAGCGCCTGATCCTTCCACACCTCAAATCCATCACCACCCCCCTCCTGGATCCACTGCAGTTCGCCTACAGAGCCAACAGATCTGTGGACGACGCAGTCCACCTGGCCCTTCACACCATCCTGCAGCACCTGGACTCCCCGGGAACCTACGCCAGGATCCTGTTCGTGGTCTTCAGCTCTGCATTCACCATCCGCCCCACTCTGCTACAGGACAAGCCAGGGGTGTCAAACATACGGCCCGCGGGCCGGAACCGGCCCCCAAGGAGTTTTGATCAGGCCCGCAGGATAATTTAAAAGTGGAAAAAATGCACAAACGACATGGAATTTATATTTTTAATAAAATGCAATTCGTGTATTGTCCACTAGGGGCAGTGTGGCGCTGTAGCGCGCTCAGCGTAGAGCGCGCCACACAAAAAAACACCGCTAAATGTTAAAAAAACACCGCTGTTTTCTTCTACGGCGTAGAATCTACGGCGTAGAAGAAAACAGCGGTGTTTTTTTTCTACGGCGTAGAAGAAAACAGCGGTGTTTTTTTTCCAACAGCGGTCTCTGGTCTCTACCAACACCCTCATTAACCAACATGTCATTATCCAAACGGAGAAAAGTAGATAAGGAGTGTAGAATTTTCAATGAAAAATGGACCACGTCATATTTTTTTACAGAGGTGCGTGGGAAACCTTTGTGCTTGGTGTGTTTTCAACAAGTTTCGGTATTGAAGGAATATAATATTCGACGCCACTACGAGACTCATCACAGCGAAAAATATGACGGCTTGCAAGGACAACTGAGAAGAGACAAGGTCGACGAATTGCTGGCGGGTCTGAAAAAACAGCAGTCAACTTTCACCCAGAGCCGAGAAGTCAGTGAAGCAGCAGTAAAAGCCAGCTATCTAATTGCTAGCGAAATAGCATTAGCGTCAAAGCCGTATTCCGACGGTGACTTTGTTAAACGATGCATGTTGAAGGCAGCTGAACTTGTATGTCCCGAGAAGCGACACGCTTTTGCCAATATTAGCCTGACGAGGAATACTATAGCAGAGAGGATTTCTGACCTATCAGCAGATTTAGACAGCCAATTGAAACAGAGAGTCAAGTCATTTATTGCATTTTCCGTTGCAATTGATGAGAGCACTGATATCACAGACGTGGCACAACTGGCCATATTTATTCGTGGAGTTGATGAGACATTGACTGTTATTGAGGAGTTTCTTGAGTTGGTGCCAATGATGGACACCACAACAGCTGAGGACATGTTCGGCTCTGTCGTTGCTGCGCTGGACAGAGTTGGAGTGGACTGGTCCCGTGCTGTCAGCCTGGCTACAGACGGCGCGCCATCCATGGTAGGAAAGAAAGCAGGTGTTGCGACAAAGTTCAGAGAGAAAGTACAAGCCCTTAATGGAGGAGATCGGTTCTGGACGTTTCACTGTATTTTGCACCAGGAGGCATTGTGTTGCAAGTCCTTGAAAATGGACCACGTCATGGAGGTGGTTGTTCGCACTGTAAATTTCATTCGATCCAGAGGTCTGAACCATCGTCAGTTTGACAAACTTCTCAGTGACAGCGACATTACCCACAGCCTGCCATACCACACTGAGGTGAGATGGCTAAGCAGAGGCGCTGTGCTGAGGCATTTCTTTGATCTACGAGAGGAAATCGGACAGTTGAAACAAAGGAAAGCCGGTGTTGGAATTGCAATCTCAGGAATGGCTACAGGACCTTGCATTTTTGGTGGATATTACTGAACACTTGAACAATCTGAACAAAATGTTGCAAGGCCGCAAAAAAGTTGTCACACAGTTTTCTGACAACATACATGCATTTAAGTTGAAGCTGACTTTGTGGGAGACGCAACTGGCAAGTGGCAACCCTGCTCATTTCCCCTGTCTGAGAGATGTGTGTGTGACCAGACCTGATGCGAACGTGAAGCGGTACAAAGACAAGATTGCAGGATTACTGTGGGAGTTTGAGAAACGTTTTCAGGTATTTGGTGAACTTGAGACAGAATTTTCAGTTTTTCGCTCACCTTTCACAGTTAAAGCTTCTGATCTGCCGGTCGAAATCCAGCTAGAAATAATTGATTTGCAATGTGATGTAGATTTGAAGGGCAAATTTGCCTCCGTAGGTCTGGACAAATTTTATCAGTATCTACTACCAGGGTACCCCAACTTAACAGCCTTGGCTGCTAAAATTTTGTGCATGTTTGGAACAACCTACCTTTGTGAACAAATCTTCTCAGTAATGAATATCAATAAAACAAAAACGCGTTCAAAGCTCACAAACAAGCACTTAAATGACATTCTGAAAGTGTCAGCTAGTCAGGACATGACACCTGGTATTGATGCACTTGTACAGGCCAAAAGATGCCAAATATCAGGAACAAAAACAAGTCCAGACTAGACTAACGCCTTTAAAATACTGCCTTGGAATGCAGCTCTGTGAATATGTGAATACTTTCTTCTTTACACATTTAACATCACTCTCCTTAGTTTGTAAGGTGTAGGCAGGGATTAAATATAGATATATAGGCACATGTGCAAATGGTTTAAAAATTCCTTTCTTTATAAATCTCATTTAATCTTAAAGTGCATTACTATATTTTTTGATACCAATTTATTGTTAAAGTTTTGTGCCTTTGTAGAATCAGTGGGATCAGTTGCAATGCATATATGTGAATGATAAAAGTTAATTGCACATTTGTCCATGAAATGAAATGAAATGTTTTGTAAAAGGAATGTTCATTAAATTCCATCATTTTCCTAATGTTCTTGTGCTTCTTTACACCAAAACAAATGAAAGACATGATATTTTGGTTATTTATAGCATGTATGGTATAATTTTAATGGTCCGGCCCACTTGACATCTACCGAGGCCATATGTGGCCCACCATGTGAAATGAGTTTGACACCCCTGGGACAAGCTGTCCCAGCTCAGTGTGCCTGACTCCCTCTGCAGGTGGATCACTCACTTCCTGACGGATCGGAGGCAGTATGTGCGGCTGGGGAAGACTGTCTCGGACCCCATCACCATCAGCACTGGATCACCCCAGGGCTGTGTACTTTCCCCCTGCTCTTCTCCCTGTACACAAACTGCTGCTCCTCAAGCCACCAGTCTGTCAAACTGATCAAGTTTGCGGACGACACCACCCTCATCGGTCTCATCTCCAATGGCGATGAGACCGCCTACAGGAGGGAGGTGGCTCGACTGGTGTCCTGGTGCGGACACAACAACCTGCAGCTGAACGCTCAGAAGACAGTGGAGATGATTGTGGACTTCAGGAAAGTCACAGCCCCTTTGCCCCCCTTGCCCTCACGGACTCCCCCATCACCACTGTGGACTCCTTCTACTTCCTGGGCACCACCATCACCCGGGACCTTAAATGGGAGCTGACCATCAGCTGCCTCATCAAGAAGGCCCAGCAGAGGATGTTCTTCCTAAGGCAGCTGAGGAAGCTCCAGCTGCCCCCAGGATGTTGGTGCAGTTCTACACGGCCATCATCGAGTCCATCCTCACCTCCTCCATCACCGTGTGGTATGCTGGCGCTACCAACAGGGACAGGCTAAGGTTGCAGCGCGTCGTGCGCGCTGCTGAGAAAGTGATCGGCTGCAGGCTTCCATCCATCCGGGACCTGTATATCTCCAGGACCCGGAGGCGTGCAGGTCGGATTACGGCCGACCCTTCCCACCCTGGTCACAGACTGTTTTCCCCCTCCCCTCAGGCAGGAGATTACGGTCCATTCGGACCAAAACCTCCCGCTACAAGAACAGCTTCTTCCCCTCTGCCATCAGGCTGCTGAACACCAAGTGACTTATCACTTAAGCACTATGTACAGCAGCCAGTCGGATTATCTTATTTATCTTATTCTAGTGTTTTTTAGAGGGTATTTTATGTTAAATGCTGCAGCGTCTCACTGAGACAAATTCCTAGTTTGGGTAATACCGTGTACTACATGAACAATGGCAATAAACCTGATTCTGATTCTGATTGTGGTGGGTAGTTCTGTTGCCTCACAGCAAGAAGGTCTCAGGTTCTGATCCTGTTGGGATGGAGGCTGGGTCTTTCTGTGTGGAGTCTCCATGTTCTCCCTGCGTGGGTTCTCTCTGGGTACTCCGGCTTCCTCCCACGGTCCAAAGACATGAACAACTGGGGATTAGGTGAACTGGAGACCTTCGGTGTGAGTGGTTGTTTGTCTGTGTGTGTCAGCCCTGAGACTGACTGGGACCAGTCCAGGGTGGACCACACCTTCACCAGTGTCAACTGGGTCAGGCTCCAGTCCCTCCACAAGCCTCTGTGGAGGAACCAGTGGTAGAAAATATGATGGATGGATGGATGGATAGATGGATGATATAATTCTTCTTATGCTCTGAGGTGGCTCATTGATGGGAGCAACATTGTTTATATTTATGTACTTTTTGTTACTTTAAAATCCCGTTTCTATTTACACTCTGCAGGCAATTGAATGTTTCCAGGGACACAATCATTTCACAAAACCTTCTTCAGACTGTCTTTGTGTGAATTGTTGTGTGTTGAGTTGATAAAATAAAAGACAACAGACCTGAAATCGATAATGTCATGATTTTATTTTAGATTCTGTGATTCAGTGTCATTTTAAGCTGAATGCCGTCAGTCCCAGGGTGTATTTTGAGTCACCCTGGTCTGAGGGGCTGGAGACCCTTTTTTAAGCCTTGCTCAGGAGGAAACCAGTAAAGCTGGTGGTTCTGCCAGTACCCTGAACATGACATTGTTTAGGCAGGACCACAGACACCGTGTCACCAGTGTTAAGTTCCACACATGCGGTGTTGGACGCATTATCAACATAAGCCCTCCCCTGCTTGTTATTGTTGAAAGCCTTCAGGATGACGTCATCATTCTTCATCAGAGTCATCCCTGATTGTTCGTTGTTGCCAGCGTGGTAGCAGAAGCTGAAGCAGTAATAGCCTTGGACAGGAGCTGTGAAGAGGCCTGTGAAGACAGAAAGGTGTTAACCTCACAAACACGGATGGAAGTGAGCCGCTCTGGTCCTGAAGGAGGCCCTCTGATCTCTGTCCATCAGTGGTGGGGAGTGGGAGTCACCTGTACTGATGTCATAAGCATTCCCCATGTTGGTGATTGCTTTGTTGAAAACCACAGTTGTGTCCTCGGAAAAGGGTCCAATACTGTCTCCCTTCTGGAGGACCGCCGTGAAAAGGATCGGAGAACCTGTAGGGAACAACACACCCTCATGCTCCTGCTAGAGTGTCATTTAAAGTATTGTCTAGAAAGAGAACCTTCTTCACTCACTCATCTTTGTTGATGGATCAAGTCACGAAGGAAGTCGTCTGCTCTTCGCTCGGTGTCCACAGGTGTTGATCATAGGGTGTCTGCGGCTGCTTTTATATCGTGGAAAAGTGCACATTTGTCAGCAGGTTTGACGTCAACATGAGGCGGTACGTTTCTCTGGAAATAGGTGCACCCTATTTATCACTCGTATACTGGTCTTGGACTGTTGCCAGGTTGAGGTGTCTCAACATGAGCTTCAAACTGTTGAAATTCTCTGGAAGATCAGACGGGTCATAAGACCAGTCTTCATACATGTACTGTATGTCAGAGCTGTAGGCAGCCCCGTACTTAGATTGTCTTTGATGCTGCGCACCTCTGGACAATCAGGCCAATCACTTGGCCGAATTAAATCCCGGCCAAACAATTCTCCTCTTCCAGATTGTCCTCTGTGGTTCTCGTGACTTTCCATCGTTTTCCTGTCTGCCCGACTTCGACCCTGCCTGTCCTCGACCTGCCGTTTTCTTCTGTTCCCCGGTAAACCTGACTGCCTTCTGTCCCTGTACAACTCTTATAATAATAATAATAATAATAATAATAATAATAATAATAATAATAATAATAATAATAATAATAGTCGGACGCTGCAGCTTGTACAAGGGAGGTTGTCTTGGTCCTGGTGGTGACAATCTCCTCCGAAGTGCTTACTTTTGGTACTCCCTTATGTAGGGTAACGTAAACACATCCCCTCCTGGTGAGCTCTTATAAAGTCATCAGGTTCAAACAATTGAAACTTGCAGTCGTGTTTTCTCAGAACTTTTAATCTGGTCTTGGACTGTTGCCAAGTTGGGGTGTCTTAACTTGAGCTTCAAACTGTTGAAATTCTCTGGAAGATCAGGCATTGTCCAAGTAATAAACCCAGCCTTTATACTTGTTGGTAGGTATTTTGTTAATTTGTTCTAATGTAATGATTAATACAAGTCAAGCTGCATGTTGGACAGAGCACGACAGCATAATAGCATTTACCGCTTCTACTCATCTGTGTCCGTGCACACGTCTTCAGAGCAATCACCAACGTGGGGAATGCTTATGACATCAGTACAGGTGACTCCCACTCCCCACCACTGATGGACAGAGATCAGAGGGCCTCCTTCAGGACCAGAGCGGCTCACTTCCATCCGTGTTTGTGAGGTTAACACCTTTCTGTCTTCACAGGCCTCTTCACAGCTCCTGTCCAAGGCTATTACTGCTTCAGCTTCTGCTACCACGCTGGCAACAACGAACAATCAGGGATGACTCTGATGAAGAATGCTGAGGTCATCCTGAAAGCTTTCAACAATAACAAGCAGGGGAGGGCTTATGTTGATAATGCGTCCAACACCGCATGTCTGGAGCTTAACACAGGTGACACGGTGTCTGTGGTCCTGCCTAAACAATGTCATGTTCAGGGTACTGGCAGAACCACCAGCTTTACTGGTTTCCTCCTGAGCAAGGCTTAAAAAAGGGTCTCCAGCCCCTCAGACCAGGGTGACTCAAAATACACCCTGGGACTGACAGCATTCAGCTTAAAATGACACTGAATCACAGAATCTAAAATAAAATCATGACATTATCGATTTCAGGTCTGTTGTCTTTTATTTTATCAACTCAACACACAACAGTTCACACAAAGACAGTCTGAAGAACGTTATGTTTTTATATTTGTCATGTTTTTCTTACAACTTGAAGTTGGCAAATGCATGTCTTTTTGGGTTAATAAATTAAAGAGCCAGCCCCAGTTGAGGTACAATAAAAGTCGCTCAGCCTCACATTAACTGAAAAGGATGTAGGAATCATTTAAAAGACACACTTTCTGCTGCCGGCTCATTCGCTTCTTCTCGTTTTCCTTCTCTGGAGGTTTCGTCCATCTCAGGTGAACATCTGTAGACACTCCTACGTTCCCCAGCCTCCCTTCCACCTACAAAGAATAGAAAATGTTCCATTGCAGTTTTTAATTTTTGATTTGTAAACGCAGTGTAATCGGGCAGGTGGACGACTTTGATGAAGGGGAGGAGGAAAAAAGTGGATTAAATCAAGTGTAGCATCTGTGGGATTCTGTCAGGAAAAGGAAGCACATCATGTTGGGATAAACCTTCAAACAGTTTCTGAAGATCTAAATACAAAAAATAAAAATAAACAACAACTCCATTTACTATTCTAATAAAATTAAAAAAAAAAAAAAAACGCCACCAATTCCAGGAGCGAGTCTTTCACCACCGGGTCTTGCATCAGTGAGTCATCAGCAGTCAGCTTCAGTCTCACCCAGTATTTTCTTAGAGGACCTGGGAGGAAGAAGCCACTTTTACACCTCTAATGTTGTGAAGATATTCGGTAATGTGATAACCGTAGGGGCCCCTTACCACGAGAGCAAAAGAAGAGAGCTTTTTCACCACAGCTTTTGCCTACAATTGCAGGAATTCTGTCGTGGATGTCAAGAGCGCCACAATTGGCGTTGTCGAAGGGAAGCGGCGCTCTCTTCCAGGGTATGAACGTGGTTTCGCTCCCATCGGACCACCTCCAGGTCATCTTCACCAGCCCGATCCACGCTGTGCGATTATTAGAAGCGTGCCGGAGCGCTTTGCTTTCCGACTCGTTGCGCACCCGAGCCAGGTCGGTATGTTTCCCCCTGCAGTGGGCCTGGGCGTCGGTCCAGTTCATGGACTGCTTGACCAAGATGAACCTCTGGGAAATGTCAGTGCTAGATGCTGCCAATGACGTCAGCCTTCATTATATATTTAGAGAACCGATAAAGCCTCGATGCTTTTTAATAGTACTCGATCAAGCTGCCAAACCTCACCTAAATGTCATTAATTTTAAACTTTATACAGGACATCAACATTCTGACACAAAACTCCAAAATTATTTCTTACCATCGTAGCAGAGGAAGTTCATCTTGCTGCTACATCTGGTGGTAACCCATTTTCCCGATGGTTCTAACCTTACGCAAGGTTTCCCCTGTGGCTCATGTTCAGCCCAGTTCCAATAGGCTGCTTCCCCCTCCCTGTAGTCATCCTCATCGGACAGCGACCAACCCCATTCCTTGCGCAAGCCTAAGAAGACAACTTGGGAGTCGTCCTCGACCAGACCGGCAAGCTCCTCCAGATCCTGCAAGTCATTGACAGTGGCCAAATCGCCTCGACCCTTCCGACAACGGTGCTGCGCCCCACGCCATGTCGCGGAACGTTGCAAGAGGTAGTACTTATTGGAAATGCAAGCAGCATCCCACAGCCCTGGTGATGCAGAAACATAAAATGACCCCCACGTGCACCTCAAATTCACCTTTCGCAAGACTTAGGGGCAGAGTTTGTCACTTCACCTGACAGTAGCAGAACGGCAAATATTCTCATCCCCATGGTCAACAAATAAAATTCAGTGCTCCTTAAATCAGCCTTTAGGAAATTAAGTAGCTTGGCTGCTCCATGATGGGACCATAAAACTCACCTAAGATGGGTGAGGCTGATCGCGATCTCCTGCTCCTGCTTCTTCTTTCTCATCTCTTAAATGCTCCATGCAAATGCAAAGTAGGAAGCCCACCCTGCCCACACTGTAACCCAAGATCCTATAACCTGGGATGACCTTTAAGGTTTACACTGACAAAACTCAAGAGCTTTGTCCCCGACCAGGTCAAACTAGCGCTGCCATCCGGTCCAGTTTGATTTGATATGGTAGGCCAATATTTTACTGTCAAAAGTTGTGAGAGTAGCAAACACCTCAGGGTTGCTGTCCCCCACTCTTGTTGCTAAGGTAATAGCAATCCCGTGGGTTTTAATAATCAGACCTGCTTGGCTTGGAAAATGACCTCTAGGAATGCAAACCACATGGAAAATCTACCAGGTCTGATGCAAAGGTTTTGCAAAAAAATAACTGGCGTCTTGGTCAATCGAACAAGGGGATTATCTTAAAGACAAATCATTCTGTGTTGTCGTACAGTATTAGCCTTATTTAATGAGAAAATTATTAGCCAAATACCGGTTTAGCAAGGAGCTTAATAAGAGCTAAATCTGTGTATTCAGAGAAACTTCAGCAGCAGTTTACTGCTAACGACTCTGCTTCTGTGTGGAGAGGCCTGAGACAGACCACCAACTACAGGCCTCAGGCTTCAAAGGGTCAGGACGACAAAGCTCTTTGTCAGAGTCTGTCCCTCCACTACGCCCGCTTTGACACCTCGTCAGCCGTGCCCAACACCTCCCCTCCCCCCAGCGCCACTGCCCCCATGGACCTCACTCCATCAAAGGCAGTCCCCTCCTCCCCCCTCCACCCACCATCGGTGAACAGGATGTGCGCAGGCAGTTCGCCAGGTTAAACGTGGCCCCTGGCCCGGACGGCGTGTCTCCTTCCACCCTGAGGCACTGCGCAGAGGAGCTGACTCCTGTCTTTACAGACATCTTCAACTCCTCCCTGGAGTCGGGCCAGGTGCCAGCCTGCCTAAAAACTTCAACCATCGTCCCTGTCCCCAAGAAGCCACGGATCACTGGGCTTAACGACTACAGACCTGTGGCGCTCACCTCTGTAGTCATGAAGTCCTTAGAGCGCCTGATCCTTCCACACCTCAAATCCATCACCACCCCCCTCCTGGATCCACTGCAGTTCGCCTACAGAGCCAACAGATCTGTGGACGACGCAGTCCACCTGGCCCTTCACACCATCCTGCAGCACCTGGACTCCCCGGGAACCTACGCCAGGATCCTGTTCGTGGTCTTCAGCTCTGCATTCACCATCCGCCCCACTCTGCTACAGGACAAGCCAGGGGTGTCAAACATACGGCCCGCGGGCCGGAACCGGCCCCCAAGGAGTTTTGATCAGGCCCGCAGGATAATTTAAAAGTGGAAAAAATGCACAAACGACATGGAATTTATATTTTTAATAAAATGCAATTCGTGTATTGTCCACTAGGGGCAGTGTGGCGCTGTAGCGCGCTCAGCGTAGAGCGCGCCACAAAAAAAACACCGCTAAATGTTAAAAAAACACCGCTGTTTTCTTCTACGGCGTAGAATCTACGGCGTAGAAGAAAACAGCGGTGTTTTTTTTCTACGGCGTAGAAGAAAACAGCGGTGTTTTTTTTCTACGGCGTAGAAGAAAACAGCGGTGTTTTTTTTCCAACAGCGGTCTCTGGTCTCTACCAACACCCTCATTAGCCAACATGTCATTATCCAAACGGAGAAAAGTAGATAAGGAGTGTAGAATTTTCAATGAAAAATGGACCACGTCATATTTTTTTACAGAGGTGCGTGGGAAACCTTTGTGCTTGGTGTGTTTTCAACAAGTTTCGGTATTGAAGGAATATAATATTCGACGCCACTACGAGACTCATCACAGCGAAAAATATGACGGCTTGCAAGGACAACTGAGAAGAGACAAGGTCGACGAATTGCTGGCGGGTCTGAAAAAACAGCAGTCAACTTTCACCCAGAGCCGAGAAGTCAGTGAAGCAGCAGTAAAAGCCAGCTATCTAATTGCTAGCGAAATAGCATTAGCGTCAAAGCCGTATTCCGACGGTGACTTTGTTAAACGATGCATGTTGAAGGCAGCTGAACTTGTATGTCCCGAGAAGCGACACGCTTTTGCCAATATTAGCCTGACGAGGAATACTATAGCAGAGAGGATTTCTGACCTATCAGCAGATTTAGACAGCCAATTGAAACAGAGAGTCAAGTCATTTATTGCATTTTCCGTTGCAATTGATGAGAGCACTGATATCACAGACGTGGCACAACTGGCCATATTTATTCGTGGAGTTGATGAGACATTGACTGTTATTGAGGAGTTTCTTGAGTTGGTGCCAATGATGGACACCACAACAGCTGAGGACATGTTCGGCTCTGTCGTTGCTGCGCTGGACAGAGTTGGAGTGGACTGGTCCCGTGCTGTCAGCCTGGCTACAGACGGCGCGCCATCCATGGTAGGAAAGAAAGCAGGTGTTGCGACAAAGTTCAGAGAGAAAGTACAAGCCCTTAATGGAGGAGATCGGTTCTGGACGTTTCACTGTATTTTGCACCAGGAGGCATTGTGTTGCAAGTCCTTGAAAATGGACCACGTCATGGAGGTGGTTGTTCGCACTGTAAATTTCATTCGATCCAGAGGTCTGAACCATCGTCAGTTTGACAAACTTCTCAGTGACAGCGACATTACCCACAGCCTGCCATACCACACTGAGGTGAGATGGCTAAGCAGAGGCGCTGTGCTGAGGCATTTCTTTGATCTACGAGAGGAAATCGGACAGTTCATGAAAAACAAAGGAAAGCCGGTGTTGGAATTGCAATCTCAGGAATGGCTACAGGACCTTGCATTTTTGGTGGATATTACTGAACACTTGAACAATCTGAACAAAATGTTGCAAGGCCGCAAAAAAGTTGTCACACAGTTTTCTGACAACATACATGCATTTAAGTTGAAGCTGACTTTGTGGGAGACGCAACTGGCAAGTGGCAACCCTGCTCATTTCCCCTGTCTGAGAGATGTGTGTGTGACCAGACCTGATGCGAACGTGAAGCGGTACAAAGACAAGATTGCAGGATTACTGTGGGAGTTTGAGAAACGTTTTCAGGTATTTGGTGAACTTGAGACAGAATTTTCAGTTTTTCGCTCACCTTTCACAGTTAAAGCTTCTGATCTGCCGGTCGAAATCCAGCTAGAAATAATTGATTTGCAATGTGATGTAGATTTGAAGGGCAAATTTGCCTCCGTAGGTCTGGACAAATTTTATCAGTATCTACTACCAGGGTACCCCAACTTAACAGCCTTGGCTGCTAAAATTTTGTGCATGTTTGGAACAACCTACCTTTGTGAACAAATCTTCTCAGTAATGAATATCAATAAAACAAAAACGCGTTCAAAGCTCACAAACAAGCACTTAAATGACATTCTGAAAGTGTCAGCTAGTCAGGACATGACACCTGGTATTGATGCACTTGTACAGGCCAAAAGATGCCAAATATCAGGAACAAAAACAAGTCCAGACTAGACTAACGCCTTTAAAATACTGCCTTAGAATGCAGCTCTGTGAATATGTGAATACTTTCTTCTTTACACATTTAACATCACTCTCCTTAGTTTGTAAGGTGTAGGCAGGGATTAAATATAGATATATAGGCACATGTGCAAATGGTTTAAAAATTCCTTTCTTTATAAATCTCATTTAATCTTAAAGTGCATTACTATATTTTTTGATACCAATTTATTGTTAAAGTTTTGTGCCTTTGTAGAATCAGTGGGATCAGTTGCAATGCATATATGTGAATGATAAAAGTTAATTGCACATTTGTCCATGAAATGAAATGAAATGTTTTGTAAAAGGAATGTTCATTAAATTCCATCATTTTCCTAATGTTCTTGTGCTTCTTTACACCAAAACAAATGAAAGACATGATATTTTGGTTATTTATAGCATGTATGGTATAATTTTAATGGTCCGGCCCACTTGACATCTACCGAGGCCATATGTGGCCCACCATGTGAAATGAGTTTGACACCCCTGGGACAAGCTGTCCCAGCTCAGTGTGCCTGACTCCCTCTGCAGGTGGATCACTCACTTCCTGACGGATCGGAGGCAGTATGTGCGGCTGGGGAAGACTGTCTCGGACCCCATCACCATCAGCACTGGATCACCCCAGGGCTGTGTACTTTCCCCCCTGCTCTTCTCCCTGTACACAAACTGCTGCTCCTCAAGCCACCAGTCTGTCAAACTGATCAAGTTTGCGGACGACACCACCCTCATCGGTCTCATCTCCAATGGCGATGAGACCGCCTACAGGAGGGAGGTGGCTCGACTGGTGTCCTGGTGCGGACACAACAACCTGCAGCTGAACGCTCAGAAGACAGTGGAGATGATTGTGGACTTCAGGAAAGTCACAGCCCCTTTGCCCCCCCTTGCCCTCACGGACTCCCCCATCACCACTGTGGACTCCTTCTACTTCCTGGGCACCACCATCACCCGGGACCTTAAATGGGAGCTGACCATCAGCTGCCTCATCAAGAAGGCCCAGCAGAGGATGTTCTTCCTAAGGCAGCTGAGGAAGCTCCAGCTGCCCCCCCAGGATGTTGGTGCAGTTCTACACGGCCATCATCGAGTCCATCCTCACCTCCTCCATCACCGTGTGGTATGCTGGCGCTACCGACAGGGACAGGCTAAGGTTGCAGCGCGTCGTGCGCGCTGCTGAGAAAGTGATCGGCTGCAGGCTTCCATCCATCCGGGACCTGTATATCTCCAGGACCCGGAGGCGTGCAGGTCGGATTACGGCCGACCCTTCCCACCCTGGTCACAGACTGTTTTCCCCCCTCCCCTCAGGCAGGAGATTACGGTCCATTCGGACCAAAACCTCCCGCTACAAGAACAGCTTCTTCCCCTCTGCCATCAGGCTGCTGAACACCAAGTGACTTATCACTTAAGCACTATGTACAGCAGCCAGTCGGATTATCTTATTTATCTTATTCTAGTGTTTTTTAGAGGGTATTTTATGTTAAATGCTGCAGCGTCTCACTGAGACAAATTCCTAGTTTGGGTAATACCGTGTACTACATGAACAATGGCAATAAACCTGATTCTGATTCTGATTGTGGTGGGTAGTTCTGTTGCCTCACAGCAAGAAGGTCTCAGGTTCTGATCCTGTTGGGATGGAGGCTGGGTCTTTCTGTGTGGAGTCTCCATGTTCTCCCTGCGTGGGTTCTCTCTGGGTACTCCGGCTTCCTCCCACGGTCCAAAGACATGAACAACTGGGGATTAGGTGAACTGGAGACCTTCGGTGTGAGTGGTTGTTTGTCTGTGTGTGTCAGCCCTGAGACTGACTGGGACCAGTCCAGGGTGGACCACACCTTCACCAGTGTCAACTGGGTCAGGCTCCAGTCCCTCCACAAGCCTCTGTGGAGGAACCAGTGGTAGAAAATGATGGATGGATGGATGGATGGATAGATGGATGATATAATTCTTCTTATGCTCTGAGGTGGCTCATTGATGGGAGCAACTTTGTTTATATTTATGTACTTTTTGTTACTTTAAAATCCCGTTTCTATTTACACTCTGCAGGCAATTGAATGTTTCCAGGGACACAATCATTTCACAAAACCTTCTTCAGACTGTCTTTGTGTGAATTGTTGTGTGTTGAGTTGATAAAATAAAAGACAACAGACCTGAAATCGATAATGTCATGATTTTATTTTAGATTCTGTGATTCAGTGTCATTTTAAGCTGAATGCCGTCAGTCCCAGGGTGTATTTTGAGTCACCCTGGTCTGAGGGGCTGAGACCCTTTTTTAAGCCTTGCTCAGGAGGAAACCAGTAAAGCTGGTGGTTCTGCCAGTACCCTGAACATGACATTGTTTAGGCAGGACCACAGACACCGTGTCACCTGTGTTAAGTTCCAGACATGCGGTGTTGGACGCATTATCAACATAAGCCTTCCCCTGCTTGTTATTGTTGAAAGCCTTCAGGATGACCTCAGCATTCTTCATCAGAGTCATCCCTGATTGTTCGTTGTTGCCAGCGTGGTAGCAGAAGCTGAAGCAGTAATAGCCTTGGACAGGAGCTGTGAAGAGGCCTGTGAAGACAGAAAGGTGTTAACCTCACAAACACGGATGGAAGTGAGCCGCTCTGGTCCTGAAGGAGGCCCTCTGATCTCTGTCCATCAGTGGTGGGGAGTGGGAGTCACCTGTACTGATGTCATAAGCATTCCCCACGTTGGTGATTGCTCTGAAGACGTGTGCACGGACACAGATGAGTAGAAGCGGTAAATGCTATTATGCTGTCGTGCTCTGTCCAACATGCAGCTTGACTTGTATTAATCATTACATTAGAACAAATTAACAAAATACCTACCAACAAGTATAAAGGCTGGGTTTATTACTTGGACAATGCCTGATCTTCCAGAGAATTTCAACAGTTTGAAGCTCAAGTTAAGACACCCCAACTTGGCAACAGTCCAAGACCAGATTAAAAGTTCTGAGAAAACACGACTGCAAGTTTCAATTGTTTGAACCTGATGACTTTATAAGAGCTCACCAGGAGGGGATGTGTTTACTTTACCCTACATAAGGGAGTACCAAAAGTAAGCACTTCGGAGGAGATTGTCACCACCAGGACCAAGACAATCTCCCTTGTACAAGCTGCAGCGTCCGACTATTATTATTATTATTATTATTATTATTATTATTATTATTATTATTATTATTATTATCAGAGTTGTACAGGGACAGAAGGCAGTCAGGTTTACCGGGGAACAGAAGAAAACGGCAGGTCGAGGACAGGCAGGGTCGAAGTCGGGCAGACAGGAAAACGATGGAAAGTCACGAGAACCACAGAGGACAATCTGGAAGAGGAGAATTGTTTGGCCGGGATTTAATTCGGCCAAGTGATTGGCCTGATTGTCCAGAGGTGCGCAGCATCAAAGACAATCTAAGTACGGGGCTGCCTACAGCTCTGACATACAGTACATGTATGAAGACTGGTCTTATGACCCGTCTGATCTTCCAGAGAATTTCAACAGTTTGAAGCTCATGTTGAGACACCTCAACCTGGCAACAGTCCAAGACCAGTATACGAGTGATAAATAGGGTGCACCTATTTCCAGAGAAACGTACCGCCTCATGTTGACGTCAAACCTGCTGACAAATGTACATTTGTCCACGATATAAAAGCAGCCGCAGACACCCTATGATCAACACCTGTGGACACCGAGCGAAGAGCAGACGACTTCCTTCGTGACTTGATCCATCAACAAAGATGAGTGAGTGAAGAAGGTTCTCTTTCTAGACAATACTTTAAATGACACTCTAGCAGGAGCATGAGGGTGTGTTGTTCCCTACAGGTTCTCCGATCCTTTTCACGGCGGTCCTCGAAAAGGGACAAACTGTTGGACCCTTTTCCGAGGACACAACTGTGGTTTTCAACAAAGCAATCACCAACATGGGGAATGCTTATGACATCAGTACAGGTGACTCCCACTCCCCACCACTGATGGACAGAGATCAGAGGGCCTCCTTCAGGACCAGAGCGGCTCACTTCCATCCGTGTTTGTGAGGTTAACACCTTTCTGTCTTCACAGGCCTCTTCACAGCTCCTGTCCAAGGCTATTACTGCTTCAGCTTCTGCTACCACGCTGGCAACAACGAACAATCAGGGATGACTCTGATGAAGAATGATGACGTCATCCTGAAGGCTTTCAACAATAACAAGCAGGGGAGGGCTTATGTTGATAATGCGTCCAACACCGCATGTGTGGAACTTAACACTGGTGACACGGTGTCTGTGGTCCTGCCTAAACAATGTCATGTTCAGGGTACTGGCAGAACCACCAGCTTTACTGGTTTCCTCCTGAGCAAGGCTTAAAAAAGGGTCTCCAGCCCCTCAGACCAGGGTGACTCAAAATACACCCTGGGACTGACAGCATTCAGCTTAAAATGACACTGAATCACAGAATCTAAAATAAAATCATGACATTATCGATTTCAGGTCTGTTGTCTTTTATTTTATCAACTCAACACACAACAGTTCACACAAAGACAGTCTGAAGAACGTTATGTTTTTATATTTGTCATTTTTTCTTACGACTTGAAGTTGGCAAATGCATGTCTTTTTGGGTTAATAAATTAAAGAGCCAGCCCCAGTTGAGGTACAATAAAAGTCGCTCAGCCTCACATTAACTGAAAAGGATGTAGGAATCATTTAAAAGACACACTTTCTGCTGCCGGCTCATTCGCTTCTTCTCGTTTTCCTTCTCTGGAGGTTTCGTCCATCTCAGGTGAACATCTGTAGACACTCCTACGTTCCCCAGCCTCCCTTCCACCTACAAAGAATAGAAAATGTTCCATTGCAATTTTTAATTTTTGATTTGTAAACGCAGTGTAATCGGGCAGGTGGACGACTTTGATGAAGGGGAGGAGGAAAAAAGTGGATTAAATCAAGTGTAGCATCTGTGGGATTCTGTCAGGAAAAGGAAGCACATCATGTTGGGATAAACCTTCAAACAGTTTCTGAAGATCTAAATACAAAAAATAAAAATAAACAACAACTCCATTTACTATTCTAATAAAATTAAAAAAAAAAAAAACGCCACCAATTCCAGGAGCGAGCGCTCTCTTCCAGGGTATGAACGTGGTTTCGCTCCCATCGGACCACCTCCAGGTCATCTTCACCAGCCCGATCCACGCTGTGCGATTATTAGAAGCGTGCCGGAGCGCTTTGCTTTCCTGCTCGTTGCGCACCCGAGCCAGGTCGGTATGTTTCCCCCTGCAGTGGGCCTGGGCATCGGTCCAGTTCATGGACTGCTTGACCAAGATGAACCTCTGGGAAATGTCAGTGCTAGATGCTGCCAATGACATCAACCTTCATTATATATTTAGAGAACCGATAAAGCCTCGATGCTTTTTAATAGTACTCGATCAAGCTGCCAAACCTCACCTAAATGTCATTAATTTTAAACTTTATACAGGACATCAACATTCTGACACAAAACTCGAAAATTATTTCTTACCATCGTAGCAGAGGAAGTTCATCTTGCTGCTACATCTGGTGGTAACCCATTTTCCCGATGGTTCTAACCTTACGCAAGGTTTCCCCTGTGGCTCATGTTCAGCCCAGTTCCAATAGGCTGCTTCCCCCTCCCTGTAGTCATCCTCATCGGACAGCGACCAACCCCATTCCTTGCGCAAGCCTAAGAAGACAACTTGGGAGTCGTCCTCGACCAGACCGGCGAGCTCCTCCAGGTCCTGCAAGTCATTGACAGTGGCCAAATCGCCTCGACCCTTCCGACAACGGTGCTGCGCCCCACGCCATGTCGCGGAAGGTTGCAAGAGGTAGTACTTATTGGAAATGCAAGCAACATCCCACAGCCCTGGTGATGCAGAAACATAAAATGACCCCCACGTGCACCTCAAATTCACCTTTCGCAAGACTTAGGGGCAGAGTTTGTCACTTCACCTGACAGTAGCAGAACGGCAAATATTCTCATCCCCATGGTCAACAAATAAAATTCAGTGCTCCTTAAATCAGCCTTTAGGAAATTAAGTGGCTTGGCTGCTCCATGATGGGACCATAAAACTCACCTAAGATGGGTGAGGCTGATCGCGATCTCCTGCTCCTGCTTCTTCTTTCTCATCTCTTAAATGCTCCATGCAAATGCAAAGTAGGAAGCCCGCCCTGCCCACACTGTAACCCAAGATCCTATAACCTGGGATGACCTTTAAGGTTTACACTGACAAAACTCAAGAGCTTTGTCCCCGACCAGGTCAAACTAGCGCTGCCATCCGGTCCAGTTTGATTTGATATGGTAGGCCAATATTTTACTGTCAAAAGTTGTGAGAGTAGCAAACACCTCAGGGTTGCTGTCCCCCACTCTTGTTGCTAAGGTAATAGCAATCCCGTGGGTTTTAATAATCAGACCTGCTTGGCTTGGAAAATGACCTCTAGGAATGCAAACCACATGGAAAATCTACCAGGTCTGATGCAAAGGTTTTGCAAAAAAAGAACTGGCGTCTTGGTCAATCGAACAAGGGGATTATCTTAAAGACAAATCATTCTGTGTTGTCGTACAGTATTAGCCTTATTTGAGCAGAAATACTTAAATCTCTCTCTTTTATCTCAATGTGCGTACTCCTACTAGTCCATATGATAAGGTGAAAATCAAAGTTCTCATGAAAAGAAAAGTATTTCTTTGTCTTCATGGGAATGATGAGATATCTGTGTAGATTTAAGTTCCTCAAGGGTCCAGACTCAAGCTTCCATTGTTTGTCTACGTGCTCCCTCCATCTCTTTTGTTTCTCATGTTGTACATCATTTCCTGATCCCCGTCTCTCTGCCAGGATGATGCAGCGAGGCGGGGCTGATCAGCGCGGGAACACCTGCACATCATTTCTAATCAGCCACCCTCTTAAGCTGCCTCCAGCTGGTCCCTGTTGCCAGATGATTTTCGTTCCTGTGTCCGACGTGTCTACTTGCTCTGGTGAAGAATTCCCAATTGTTTACTTGCGTATGAGCATTGAATTTTTCCGAGTACATAGTCTTGCTAGTGAGTTTTTGTTTCCTGGTCATTTTCAGTCGTTTATTGTCTCGTTTAACCCTGTGGTAGACTTCAGTGATGGTGACATGTGGTGGACACCTGAAGCCATAGCAACCTCTACAGAGCACGACTGAAGCGCTGACACTTTCAATCCGATGATACCAATAAAAGTTAATTGTGTGTTTATCGAGGTGTTTTGTTCATTCATACCAAATAATTATATCATTACAATAAAATATGCAGATACTCTCCCCCTTACTCTAAAACACATTCAAGATTAACCTGAAGAATAAATGCCAATTATATTAAGTGTTCAGTGTTTATTGAACACTGAGATTCAGTTACTGTACCAAAGTCCCCAACAGGCTGAGAGATCCTTCCTACTTTGCAAATGATCATGGTGTTTGAATTCAGAAACATTGTTTTTCTTTGTGTAAAGTGTTTAAGGAAAACCTTTAAAGATAGTTATAGTTTGTCATTTGTGGTATGTTTGATTTGGAATGATTATTCACAGAAGCAGTAAAGTCATTTGTCCTCACAGGTTTTTATTGAGAAATCTCATTTTCTCCACTGTTGCAGGCTTCAGTCTGCTCCTCTTCTGGCTGACCAGCTTTGGAAAATATCCTTTCACAGGGAACAGATGATGCTGGGACGCACAGATACTTGTATGCAAGTTTCCACAGCGTCGGATATAAAGTCTTTCGTGCCATCCAGTACTTCAAGGGAACCTCGGCTCTTGTCAGAATCTGTTCTTTCAGGTATCTATGAATGGACGAGCTGAAGCTGCTGATGCGGGTTAAAGACTTCTCCACCTCATGTGTTCTCTGCTTCACTGAAACCTGGTTCAGGAAAGAGACACCGGACAGCGCGCTCCTCCTCGAGGGATTCCAGCTGTTCCGCGCCGACTGCGACCCGGCGCTCTCTGGCAAGAGAGCAGGCGGTGGAGTCTGCTTCTACATCAACAGTAACTGGTGCACAGATGTGACTGTGATCTCTCAACACTGTTCTCCTGCTCTGGAATACCTTTTCATCAACTGCAGACCCTTCTACTCTCCGCGAGTTCGCTTCATTCATTCTGGCCACTGTTTACATCCCGCCAGACGCGGACGCGCGCGAGGCTCAGCGCACGCTAGCAGACCGTATTCAACAAGTGGAGCGGACCTATCCTGACGCTCTGGTTATCGTGCTTGGGGACTTTAATCAGAGCAACCTGAGATACGAGCTCCCCAGGTACAAACAGTTTATCAAATGCCCCACCAGAGCAGAGAACACGCTGGATCACTGTTACACCACAGTAAAGGACGCGTATCGGGCGATCCCCCGCGCTGGCTAGGACTGTCTGATCACGTGATGGTCCACCTGATTCTGACATACAGACAGCAACTGAAACTAACAAAGCCAGCCGTGAGCACCACACAGAGATGGACCAGTGAGGCTGTGGAGGAGCTGCGCACGTGCTTAGATACAACTGACTGGGACATGTTCAAAGGGGCCACACGTGATCTGGATGAGTACACGGACACTGTGACCTCATATATCCACTTTTGTGAGGAGCGCATTCTACCAACGCGCACTGGGGTGAGTTACTCCAACGACAAGCCCTGGTTCACACCAAAACTCAGACAGATCAGGAAAGAAAAGGAAGCAGCGCTGAAAAGTGGAGACAGACTGCTACAGAGAGGCCAAATACAGGTTTAGCAAGGAGCTGAGGAGAGCTAAATCTGTGTATTCAGAGAAACTTCAGCAGCAGTTTACTGCTAACGACTCTGCTTCTGTGTGGAGAGGCCTGAGACAGACCACCAACTACAGGCCTCAGGCTTCAAAGGGTCAGGACGACAAAGCCCTTTGTCAGAGTCTGTCCCTCCACTACGCCCGCTTTGACACCTCGTCAGCCGTGCCCAACACCTCCCCTCCCCCAGCGCCACTGCCCCCATGGACCTCACTCCATCAAAGGCAGTCCCCTCCTCCCCCCCTCCACCCACCATCGGTGAACAGGATGTGCGCAGGCAGTTCGCCAGGTTAAACGTGGCCCCTGGCCCGGACGGCGTGTCTCCTTCCACCCTGAGGCACTGCGCAGAGGAGCTGACTCCTGTCTTTACAGACATCTTCAACTCCTCCCTGGAGTCGGGCCAGGTGCCAGCCTGCCTAAAAACTTCAACCATCGTCCCTGTCCCCAAGAAGCCACGGATCACTGGGCTTAACGACTACAGACCTGTGGCGCTCACCTCTGTAGTCATGAAGTCCTTAGAGCGCCTGATCCTTCCACACCTCAAATCCATCACCACCCCCCTCCTGGATCCACTGCAGTTCGCCTACAGAGCCAACAGATCTGTGGACGACGCAGTCCACCTGGCCCTTCACACCATCCTGCAGCACCTGGACTCCCCGGGAACCTACGCCAGGATCCTGTTCGTGGTCTTCAGCTCTGCATTCACCATCCGCCCCACTCTGCTACAGGACAAGCCAGGGGTGTCAAACATACGGCCCGCGGGCCGGAACCGGCCCCCAAGGAGTTTTGATCAGGCCCGCAGGATAATTTAAAAGTGGAAAAAATGCACAAACGACATGGAATTTATATTTTTAATAAAATGCAATTCGTGTATTGTCCACTAGGGGCAGTGTGGCGCTGTAGCGCGCTCAGCGTAGAGCGCGCCACAAAAAAAACACCGCTAAATGTTAAAAAAACACCGCTGTTTTCTTCTACGGCGTAGAATCTACGGCGTAGAAGAAAACAGCGGTGTTTTTTTTTCTACGGCGTAGAAGAAAACAGCGGTGTTTTTTTTTCCAACAGCGGTCTCTGGTCTCTACCAACACCCTCATTAACCAACATGTCATTATCCAAACGGAGAAAAGTAGATAAGGAGTGTAGAATTTTCAATGAAAAATGGACCACGTCATATTTTTTTACAGAGGTGCGTGGGAAACCTTTGTGCTTGGTGTGTTTTCAACAAGTTTCGGTATTGAAGGAATATAATATTCGACGCCACTACGAGACTCATCACAGCGAAAAATATGACGGCTTGCAAGGACAACTGAGAAGAGACAAGGTCGACGAATTGCTGGCGGGTCTGAAAAAACAGCAGTCAACTTTCACCCAGAGCCGAGAAGTCAGTGAAGCAGCAGTAAAAGCCAGCTATCTAATTGCTAGCGAAATAGCATTAGCGTCAAAGCCGTATTCCGACGGTGACTTTGTTAAACGATGCATGTTGAAGGCAGCTGAACTTGTATGTCCCGAGAAGCGACACGCTTTTGCCAATATTAGCCTGACGAGGAATACTATAGCAGAGAGGATTTCTGACCTATCAGCAGATTTAGACAGCCAATTGAAACAGAGAGTCAAGTCATTTATTGCATTTTCCGTTGCAATTGATGAGAGCACTGATATCACAGACGTGGCACAACTGGCCATATTTATTCGTGGAGTTGATGAGACATTGACTGTTATTGAGGAGTTTCTTGAGTTGGTGCCAATGATGGACACCACAACAGCTGAGGACATGTTCGGCTCTGTCGTTGCTGCGCTGGACAGAGTTGGAGTGGACTGGTCCCGTGCTGTCAGCCTGGCTACAGACGGCGCGCCATCCATGGTAGGAAAGAAAGCAGGTGTTGCGACAAAGTTCAGAGAGAAAGTACAAGCCCTTAATGGAGGAGATCGGTTCTGGACGTTTCACTGTATTTTGCACCAGGAGGCATTGTGTTGCAAGTCCTTGAAAATGGACCACGTCATGGAGGTGGTTGTTCGCACTGTAAATTTCATTCGATCCAGAGGTCTGAACCATCGTCAGTTTGACAAACTTCTCAGTGACAGCGACATTACCCACAGCCTGCCATACCACACTGAGGTGAGATGGCTAAGCAGAGGCGCTGTGCTGAGGCATTTCTTTGATCTACGAGAGGAAATCGGACAGGAAAACCGGTGTTGGAATTGCAATCTCAGGAATGGCTACAGGACCTTGCATTTTTGGTGGATATTACTGAACACTTGAACAATCTGAACAAAATGTTGCAAGGCCGCAAAAAAGTTGTCACACAGTTTTCTGACAACATACATGCATTTAAGTTGAAGCTGACTTTGTGGGAGACGCAACTGGCAAGTGGCAACCCTGCTCATTTCCCCTGTCTGAGAGATGTGTGTGTGACCAGACCTGATGCGAACGTGAAGCGGTACAAAGACAAGATTGCAGGATTACTGTGGGAGTTTGAGAAACGTTTTCAGGTATTTGGTGAACTTGAGACAGAATTTTCAGTTTTTCGCTCACCTTTCACAGTTAAAGCTTCTGATCTGCCGGTCGAAATCCAGCTAGAAATAATTGATTTGCAATGTGATGTAGATTTGAAGGGCAAATTTGCCTCCGTAGGTCTGGACAAATTTTATCAGTATCTACTACCAGGGTACCCCAACTTAACAGCCTTGGCTGCTAAAATTTTGTGCATGTTTGGAACAACCTACCTTTGTGAACAAATCTTCTCAGTAATGAATATCAATAAAACAAAAACGCGTTCAAAGCTCACAAACAAGCACTTAAATGACATTCTGAAAGTGTCAGCTAGTCAGGACATGACACCTGGTATTGATGCACTTGTACAGGCCAAAAGATGCCAAATATCAGGAACAAAAACAAGTCCAGACTAGACTAACGCCTTTAAAATACTGCCTTGGAATGCAGCTCTGTGAATATGTGAATACTTTCTTCTTTACACATTTAACATCACTCTCCTTAGTTTGTAAGGTGTAGGCAGGGATTAAATATAGATATATAGGCACATGTGCAAATGGTTTAAAAATTCCTTTCTTTATAAATCTCATTTAATCTTAAAGTGCATTACTATATTTTTTGATACCAATTTATTGTTAAAGTTTTGTGCCTTTGTAGAATCAGTGGGATCAGTTGCAATGCATATATGTGAATGATAAAAGTTAATTGCACATTTGTCCATGAAATGAAATGAAATGTTTTGTAAAAAGGAATGTTCATTAAATTCCATCATTTTCCTAATGTTCTTGTGCTTCTTTACACCAAAACAAATGAAAGACATGATATTTTGGTTATTTATAGCATGTATGGTATAATTTTAATGGTCCGGCCCACTTGACATCTACCGAGGCCATATGTGGCCCACCATGTGAAATGAGTTTGACACCCCTGGGACAAGCTGTCCCAGCTCAGTGTGCCTGACTCCCTCTGCAGGTGGATCACTCACTTCCTGACGGATCGGAGGCAGTATGTGCGGCTGGGGAAGACTGTCTCGGACCCCATCACCATCAGCACTGGATCACCCCAGGGCTGTGTACTTTCCCCCCTGCTCTTCTCCCTGTACACAAACTGCTGCTCCTCAAGCCACCAGTCTGTCAAACTGATCAAGTTTGCGGACGACACCACCCTCATCGGTCTCATCTCCAATGGCGATGAGACCGCCTACAGGAGGGAGGTGGCTCGACTGGTGTCCTGGTGCGGACACAACAACCTGCAGCTGAACGCTCAGAAGACAGTGGAGATGATTGTGGACTTCAGGAAAGTCACAGCCCCTTTGCCCCCCTTGCCCTCACGGACTCCCCCATCACCACTGTGGACTCCTTCTACTTCCTGGGCACCACCATCACCCGGGACCTTAAATGGGAGCTGACCATCAGCTGCCTCATCAAGAAGGCCCAGCAGAGGATGTTCTTCCTAAGGCAGCTGAGGAAGCTCCAGCTGCCCCCCAGGATGTTGGTGCAGTTCTACACGGCCATCATCGAGTCCATCCTCACCTCCTCCATCACCGTGTGGTATGCTGGCGCTACCGACAGGGACAGGCTAAGGTTGCAGCGCGTCGTGCGCGCTGCTGAGAAAGTGATCGGCTGCAGGCTTCCATCCATCCGGGACCTGTATATCTCCAGGACCCGGAGGCGTGCAGGTCGGATTACGGCCGACCCTTCCCACCCTGGTCACAGACTGTTTTCCCCCTCCCCTCAGGCAGGAGATTACGGTCCATTCGGACCAAAACCTCCCGCTACAAGAACAGCTTCTTCCCCTCTGCCATCAGGCTGCTGAACACCAAGTGACTTATCACTTAAGCACTATGTACAGCAGCCAGTCGGATTATCTTATTTATCTTATTCTAGTGTTTTTTAGAGGGTATTTTATGTTAAATGCTGCAGCGTCTCACTGAGACAAACTCCTAGTTTGGGTAATACCGTGTACTACATGAACAATGGCAATAAACCTGATTCTGATTCTGATTGTGGTGGGTAGTTCTGTTGCCTCACAGCAAGAAGGTCTCAGGTTCTGATCCTGTTGGGATGGAGGCTGGGTCTTTCTGTGTGGAGTCTCCATGTTCTCCCTGCGTGGGTTCTCTCTGGGTACTCCGGCTTCCTCCCACGGTCCAAAGACATGAACAACTGGGGATTAGGTGAACTGGAGACCTTCGGTGTGAGTGGTTGTTTGTCTGTGTGTGTCAGCCCTGAGACTGACTGGGACCAGTCCAGGGTGGACCACACCTTCACCAGTGTCAACTGGGTCAGGCTCCAGTCCCTCCACAAGCCTCTGTGGAGGAACCAGTGGTAGAAAATGATGGATGGATGGATGGATAGATGGATGATATAATTCTTCTTATGCTCTGAGGTGGCTCATTGATGGGAGCAACATTGTTTATATTTATGTACTTTTTGTTACTTTAAAATCCCGTTTCTATTTACACTCTGCAGGCAATTGAATGTTTCCAGGAACACAATCATTTCACAAAACCTTCTTCAGACTGTCTTTGTGTGAATTGTTGTGTGTTGAGTTGATAAAATAAAAGACAACAGACCTGAAATCGATAATGTCATGATTTTATTTTAGATTCTGTGATTCAGTGTCATTTTAAGCTGAATGCCGTCAGTCCCAGGGTGTATTTTGAGTCACCCTGGTCTGAGGGGCTGAGACCCTTTTTTAAGCCTTGCTCAGGAGGAAACCAGTAAAGCTGGTGGTTCTGCCAGTACCCTGAACATGACATTGTTTAGGCAGGACCACAGACACCGTGTCACCTGTTTTAAGTTCCAGACATGCGGTGTTGGACGCATTATCAACATAAGCCTTCCCCAACTTGTTATTGTTGAAAGCTTTCAGGATGACCTCAGCATTCTTCATCAGAGTCATCCCTGATTGTTCGTTGTTGCCAGCGTGGTAGGAGAAGCTGAAGCAGTAATAGCCTTGGACAGGAGCTGTGAAGAGGCCTGTGAAGACAGAAAGGTGTTAACCTCACAAACACGGATGGAAGTGAGCCGCTCTGGTCCTGAAGGAGGCCCTCTGATCTCTGTCCATCAGTGGTGGGGAGTGGGAGTCACCTGTACTGATGTCATAAGCATTCCCCACGTTGGTGATTGCTCTGAAGACGTGTGCACGGACACAGATGAGTAGAAGCGGTAAATGCTATTATGCTGTCGTGCTCTGTCCAACATGCAGCTTGACTTGTATTAATCATTACATTAGAACAAATTAACAAAATACCTACCAACAAGTATAAAGGCTGGGTTTATTACTTGGACAATGCCTGATCTTCCAGAGAATTTCAACAGTTTGAAGCTCAAGTTAAGACACCCCAACTTGGCAACAGTCCAAGACCAGATTAAAAGTTCTGAGAAAACACGACTGCAAGTTTCAATTGTTTGAACCTGATGACTTTATAAGAGCTCACCAGGAGGGGATGTGTTTACTTTACCCTACATAAGGGAGTACCAAAAGTAAGCACTTCGGAGGAGATTGTCACCACCAGGACCAAGACAACCTCCCTTGTACAAGCTGCAGCGTCCGACTATTATTATTATTATTATTATTATTATTATTATTATTATTATTATTATTATTATTATTATTATAAGAGTTGTACAGGGACAGAAGGCAGTCAGGTTTACCGGGGAACAGAAGAAAACGGCAGGTCGAGGACAGGCAGGGTCGAAGTCGGGCAGACAGGAAAACGATGGAAAGTCACGAGAACCACAGAGGACAATCTGGAAGAGGAGAATTGTTTGGCCGGGATTTAATTCGGCCAAGTGATTGGCCTGATTGTCCAGAGGTGCGCAGCATCAAAGACAATCTAAGTACGGGGCTGCCTACAGCTCTGACATACAGTACATGTATGAAGACTGGTCTTATGACCCGTCTGATCTTCCAGAGAATTTCAACAGTTTGAAGCTCATGTTGAGACACCTCAACCTGGCAACAGTCCAAGACCAGTATACGAGTGATAAATAGGGTGCACCTATTTCCAGAGAAACGTACCGCCTCATGTTGACGTCAAACCTGCTGACAAATGTGCATTTGTCCACGATATAAAAGCAGCCGCAGACACCCTATGATCAACACCTGTGGACACCGAGCGAAGAGCAGACGACTTCCTTCGTGACTTGATCCATCAACAAAGATGAGTGAGTGAAGAAGGTTCTCTTTCTAGACAATACTTTAAATGACACTCTAGCAGGAGCATGAGGGTGTGTTGTTCCCTACAGGTTCTCCGATCCTTTTCACGGCGGTCCTCGAAAAGGGACAAACTGTTGGACCCTTTTCCGAGGACACAACTGTGGTTTTCAACAAAGCAATCACCAACATGGGGAATGCTTATGACATCAGTACAGGTGACTCCCACTCCCCACCACTGATGGACAGAGATCAGAGGGCCTCCTTCAGGACCAGAGCGGCTCACTTCCATCCGTGTTTGTGAGGTTAACACCTTTCTGTCTTCACAGGCCTCTTCACAGCTCCTGTCCAAGGCTATTACTGCTTCAGCTTCTGCTACCACGCTGGCAACAACGAACAATCAGGGATGACTCTGATGAAGAATGATGACGTCATCCTGAAGGCTTTCAACAATAACAAGCAGGGGAGGGCTTATGTTGATAATGCGTCCAACACCGCATGTGTGGAACTTAACACTGGTGACACGGTGTCTGTGGTCCTGCCTAAACAATGTCATGTTCAGGGTACTGGCAGAACCACCAGCTTTACTGGTTTCCTCCTGAGCAAGGCTTAAAAAGGGTCTCCAGCCCCTCAGACCAGGGTGACTCAAAATACACCCTGGGACTGACGGCATTCAGCTTAAAATGACACTGAATCACAGAATCTAAAATAAAATCATGACATTATCGATTTCAGGTCTGTTGTCTTTTATTTTATCAACTCAACACACAACAATTCACACAAAGACAGTCTGAAGAACGTTATGTTTTTATATTTGTCATTTTTTCTTACAACTTGAAGTTGGCAAATGCATGTCTTTTTGGGTTAATAAATTAAAGAGCCAGCCCCAGTTGAGGTACAATAAAAGTCGCTCAGCCTCACATTAACTGAAAAGGATGTAGGAATCATTTAAAAGACACACTTTCTGCTGCCGGCTCATTCGCTTCTTCTCGTTTTCCTTCTCTGGAGGTTTCGTCCATCTCAGGTGAACATCTGTAGACACTCCTACGTTCCCCAGCCTCCCTTCCACCTACAAAGAATAGAAAATGTTCCATTGCAGTGTTTAATTTTTGATTTGTAAACGCAGTGTAATTGGGCAGGTGGACGACTTTGATGAAGGGGAGGAGGAAAAAAGTGGATTAAATCAAGTGTAGCATCTGTGGGATTCTGTCAGGAAAAGGAAGCACATCATGTTGGGATAAACCTTCAAACAGTTTCTGAAGATCTAAATACAAAAAATAAAAATAAACAACAACTCCATTTACTATTCTAATAAACTTAAAAAAAAAAAAACGCCACCAATTCCAGGAGCGAGTCTTTCACCACCGGGTCTTGCATCAGTGAGTCATCAGCAGTCAGCTTCAGTCTCACCCAGTATTTTCTTAGAGGACCTGGGAGGAAGAAGCCACTTTTACACCTCTAATGTTGTGAAGATATTCGGTAATGTGATAACCGTAGGGGCCCCTTACCACGAGAGCAAAAGAAGAGAGCTTTTTCACCACAGCTTTTGCCTACAATTGCAGGAATTCTGTCGTGGATGTCAAGAGCGCCACAATTGGCGTTGTCGAAGGGAAGCGGCGCTCTCTTCCAGGGTATGAACGTGGTTTCGCTCCCATCGGACCACCTCCAGGTCATCTTCACCAGCCCGATCCACGCTGTGCGATTATTAGAAGCGTGCCGGAGCGCTTTGCTTTCCGACTCGTTGCGCACCCGAGCCAGGTCGGTATGTTTCCCCCTGCAGTGGGCCTGGGCGTCGGTCCAGTTCATGGACTGCTTGACCAAGATGAACCTCTGGGAAATGTCAGTGCTAGATGCTGCCAATGACGTCAGCCTTCATTATATATTTAGAGAACCGATAAAGCCTCGATGCTTTTTAATAGTACTCGATCAAGCTGCCAAACCTCACCTAAATGTCATTAATTTTAAACTTTATACAGGACATCAACATTCTGACACAAAACTCGAAAATTATTTCTTACCATCGTAGCAGAGGAAGTTCATCTTGCTGCTACATCTGGTGGTAACCCATTTTCCCGATGGTTCTAACCTTACGCAAGGTTTCCCCTGTGGCTCATGTTCAGCCCAGTTCCAATAGGCTGCTTCCCCCTCCCTGTAGTCATCCTCATCGGACAGCGACCAACCCCATTCCTTGCGCAAGCCTAAGAAGACAACTTGGGAGTCGTCCTCGACCAGACCGGCAAGCTCCTCCAGATCCTGCAAGTCATTGACAGTGGCCAAATCGCCTCGACCCTTCCGACAACGGTGCTGCGCCCCACGCCATGTCGCGGAAGGTTGCAAGAGGTAGTACTTATTGGAAATGCAAGCAACATCCCACAGCCCTGGTGATGCAGAAACATAAAATGACCCCCACGTGCACCTCAAATTCACCTTTCGCAAGACTTAGGGGCAGAGTTTGTCACTTCACCTGACAGTAGCAGAACGGCAAATATTCTCATCCCCATGGTCAACAAATAAAATTCAGTGCTCCTTAAATCAGCCTTTAGGAAATTAAGTAGCTTGGCTGCTCCATGATGGGACCATAAAACTCACCTAAGATGGGTGAGGCTGATCGCGATCTCCTGCTCCTGCTTCTTCTTTCTCATCTCTTAAATGCTCCATGCAAATGCAAAGTAGGAAGCCCACCCTGCCCACACTGTAACCCAAGATCCTATAACCTGGGATGACCTTTAAGGTTTACACTGACAAAACTCAAGAGCTTTGTCCCCGACCAGGTCAAACTAGCGCTGCCATCCGGTCCAGTTTGATTTGATATGGTAGGCCAATATTTTACTGTCAAAAGTTGTGAGAGTAGCAAACACCTCAGGGTTGCTGTCCCCCACTCTTGTTGCTAAGGTAATAGCAATCCCGTGGGTTTTAATAATCAGACCTGCTTGGCTTGGAAAATGACCTCTAGGAATGCAAACCACATGGAAAATCTACCAGGTCTGATGCAAAGGTTTTGCAAAAAAATAACTGGCGTCTTGGTCAATCGAACAAGGGGATTATCTTAAAGACAAATCATTCTGTGTTGTCGTACAGTATTAGCCTTATTTAATGAGAAAATTATTAGCCAAATACCGGTTTAGCAAGGAGCTTAATAAGAGCTAAATCTGTGTATTCAGAGAAACTTCAGCAGCAGTTTACTGCTAACGACTCTGCTTCTGTGTGGAGAGGCCTGAGACAGACCACCAACTACAGGCCTCAGGCTTCAAAGGGTCAGGACGACAAAGCTCTTTGTCAGAGTCTGTCCCTCCACTACGCCCGCTTTGACACCTCGTCAGCCGTGCCCAACACCTCCCCTCCCCCCAGCGCCACTGCCCCCATGGACCTCACTCCATCAAAGGCAGTCCCCTCCTCCCCCCTCCACCCACCATCGGTGAACAGGATGTGCGCAGGCAGTTCGCCAGGTTAAACGTGGCCCCTGGCCCGGACGGCGTGTCTCCTTCCACCCTGAGGCACTGCGCAGAGGAGCTGACTCCTGTCTTTACAGACATCTTCAACTCCTCCCTGGAGTCGGGCCAGGTGCCAGCCTGCCTAAAAACTTCAACCATCGTCCCTGTCCCCAAGAAGCCACGGATCACTGGGCTTAACGACTACAGACCTGTGGCGCTCACCTCTGTAGTCATGAAGTCCTTAGAGCGCCTGATCCTTCCACACCTCAAATCCATCACCACCCCCCTCCTGGATCCACTGCAGTTCGCCTACAGAGCCAACAGATCTGTGGACGACGCAGTCCACCTGGCCCTTCACACCATCCTGCAGCACCTGGACTCCCCGGGAACCTACGCCAGGATCCTGTTCGTGGTCTTCAGCTCTGCATTCACCATCCGCCCCCACTCTGCTACAGGACAAGCCAGGGGTGTCAAACATACGGCCCGCGGGCCGGAACCGGCCCCCAAGGAGTTTTGATCAGGCCCGCAGGATAATTTAAAAGTGGAAAAAAATGCACAAACGACATGGAATTTATATTTTTAATAAAATGCAATTCGTGTATTGTCCACTAGGGGCAGTGTGGCGCTGTAGCGCTCAGCGTAGAGCGCGCCACAAAAAAACACCGCTAAATGTTAAAAAACACCGCTGTTTTCTTCTACGGCGTAGAATCTACGGCGTAGAAGAAAACAGCGGTGTTTTTTTCTACGGCGTAGAAGAAAACAGCGGTGTTTTTTTCCAACAGCGGTCTCTGGTCTCTACCAACACCCTCATTAGCCAACATGTCATTATCCAAACGGAGAAAAGTAGATAAGGAGTGTAGAATTTTCAATGAAAAATGGACCACGTCATATTTTTTTACAGAGGTGCGTGGGAAACCTTTGTGCTTGGTGTGTTTTCAACAAGTTTCGGTATTGAAGGAATATAATATTCGACGCCACTACGAGACTCATCACAGCGAAAAATATGACGGCTTGCAAGGACAACTGAGAAGAGACAAGGTCGACGAATTGCTGGCGGGTCTGAAAAAACAGCAGTCAACTTTCACCCAGAGCCGAGAAGTCAGTGAAGCAGCAGTAAAAGCCAGCTATCTAATTGCTAGCGAAATAGCATTAGCGTCAAAGCCGTATTCCGACGGTGACTTTGTTAAACGATGCATGTTGAAGGCAGCTGAACTTGTATGTCCCGAGAAGCGACACGCTTTTGCCAATATTAGCCTGACGAGGAATACTATAGCAGAGAGGATTTCTGACCTATCAGCAGATTTAGACAGCCAATTGAAACAGAGAGTCAAGTCATTTATTGCATTTTCCGTTGCAATTGATGAGAGCACTGATATCACAGACGTGGCACAACTGGCCATATTTATTCGTGGAGTTGATGAGACATTGACTGTTATTGAGGAGTTTCTTGAGTTGGTGCCAATGATGGACACCACAACAGCTGAGGACATGTTCGGCTCTGTCGTTGCTGCGCTGGACAGAGTTGGAGTGGACTGGTCCCGTGCTGTCAGCCTGGCTACAGACGGCGCGCCATCCATGGTAGGAAAGAAAGCAGGTGTTGCGACAAAGTTCAGAGAGAAAGTACAAGCCCTTAATGGAGGAGATCGGTTCTGGACGTTTCACTGTATTTTGCACCAGGAGGCATTGTGTTGCAAGTCCTTGAAAATGGACCACGTCATGGAGGTGGTTGTTCGCACTGTAAATTTCATTCGATCCAGAGGTCTGAACCATCGTCAGTTTGACAAACTTCTCAGTGACAGCGACATTACCCACAGCCTGCCATACCACACTGAGGTGAGATGGCTAAGCAGAGGCGCTGTGCTGAGGCATTTCTTTGATCTACGAGAGGAAATCGGACAGGAAAACCGGTGTTGGAATTGCAATCTCAGGAATGGCTACAGGACCTTGCATTTTTGGTGGATATTACTGAACACTTGAACAATCTGAACAAAATGTTGCAAGGCCGCAAAAAAGTTGTCACACAGTTTTCTGACAACATACATGCATTTAAGTTGAAGCTGACTTTGTGGGAGACGCAACTGGCAAGTGGCAACCCTGCTCATTTCCCCTGTCTGAGAGATGTGTGTGTGACCAGACCTGATGCGAACGTGAAGCGGTACAAAGACAAGATTGCAGGATTACTGTGGGAGTTTGAGAAACGTTTTCAGGTATTTGGTGAACTTGAGACAGAATTTTCAGTTTTTCGCTCACCTTTCACAGTTAAAGCTTCTGATCTGCCGGTCGAAATCCAGCTAGAAATAATTGATTTGCAATGTGATGTAGATTTGAAGGGCAAATTTGCCTCCGTAGGTCTGGACAAATTTTATCAGTATCTACTACCAGGGTACCCCAACTTAACAGCCTTGGCTGCTAAAATTTTGTGCATGTTTGGAACAACCTACCTTTGTGAACAAATCTTCTCAGTAATGAATATCAATAAAACAAAAACGCGTTCAAAGCTCACAAACAAGCACTTAAATGACATTCTGAAAGTGTCAGCTAGTCAGGACATGACACCTGGTATTGATGCACTTGTACAGGCCAAAAGATGCCAAATATCAGGAACAAAAACAAGTCCAGACTAGACTAACGCCTTTAAAATACTGCCTTGGAATGCAGCTCTGTGAATATGTGAATACTTTCTTCTTTACACATTTAACATCACTCTCCTTAGTTTGTAAGGTGTAGGCAGGGATTAAATATAGATATATAGGCACATGTGCAAATGGTTTAAAAATTCCTTTCTTTATAAATCTCATTTAATCTTAAAGTGCATTACTATATTTTTTGATACCAATTTATTGTTAAAGTTTTGTGCCTTTGTAGAATCAGTGGGATCAGTTGCAATGCATATATGTGAATGATAAAAGTTAATTGCACATTTGTCCATGAAATGAAATGAAATGTTTTGTAAAAGGAATGTTCATTAAATTCCATCATTTTCCTAATGTTCTTGTGCTTCTTTACACCAAAACAAATGAAAGACATGATATTTTGGTTATTTATAGCATGTATGGTATAATTTTAATGGTCCGGCCCACTTGACATCCGGCCCACCATGTGAAATGAGTTTGACACCCCTGGGACAAGCTGTCCCAGCTCAGTGTGCCTGACTCCCTCTGCAGGTGGATCACTCACTTCCTGACGGATCGGAGGCAGTATGTGCGGCTGGGGAAGACTGTCTCGGACCCCATCACCATCAGCACTGGATCACCCCAGGGCTGTGTACTTTCCCCCCTGCTCTTCTCCCTGTACACAAACTGCTGCTCCTCAAGCCACCAGTCTGTCAAACTGATCAAGTTTGCGGACGACACCACCCTCATCGGTCTCATCTCCAATGGCGATGAGACCGCCTACAGGAGGGAGGTGGCTCGACTGGTGTCCTGGTGCGGACACAACAACCTGCAGCTGAACGCTCAGAAGACAGTGGAGATGATTGTGGACTTCAGGAAAGTCACAGCCCCTTTGCCCCCCTTGCCCTCACGGACTCCCCCATCACCACTGTGGACTCCTTCTACTTCCTGGGCACCACCATCACCCGGGACCTTAAATGGGAGCTGACCATCAGCTGCCTCATCAAGAAGGCCCAGCAGAGGATGTTCTTCCTAAGGCAGCTGAGGAAGCTCCAGCTGCCCCCCAGGATGTTGGTGCAGTTCTACACGGCCATCATCGAGTCCATCCTCACCTCCTCCATCACCGTGTGGTATGCTGGCGCTACCGACAGGGACAGGCTAAGGTTGCAGCGCGTCGTGCGCGCTGCTGAGAAAGTGATCGGCTGCAGGCTTCCATCCATCCGGGACCTGTATATCTCCAGGACCCGGAGGCGTGCAGGTCGGATTACGGCCGACCCTTCCCACCCTGGTCACAGACTGTTTTCCCCCTCCCCTCAGGCAGGAGATTACGGTCCATTCGGACCAAAACCTCCCGCTACAAGAACAGCTTCTTCCCCTCTGCCATCAGGCTGCTGAACACCAAGTGACTTATCACTTAAGCACTATGTACAGCAGCCAGTCGGATTATCTTATTTATCTTATTCTAGTGTTTTTTAGAGGGTATTTTATGTTAAATGCTGCAGCGTCTCACTGAGACAAACTCCTAGTTTGGGTAATACCGTGTACTACATGAACAATGGCAATAAACCTGATTCTGATTCTGATTGTGGTGGGTAGTTCTGTTGCCTCACAGCAAGAAGGTCTCAGGTTCTGATCCTGTTGGGATGGAGGCTGGGTCTTTCTGTGTGGAGTCTCCATGTTCTCCCTGCGTGGGTTCTCTCTGGGTACTCCGGCTTCCTCCCACGGTCCAAAGACATGAACAACTGGGGATTAGGTGAACTGGAGACCTTCGGTGTGAGTGGTTGTTTGTCTGTGTGTGTCAGCCCTGAGACTGACTGGGACCAGTCCAGGGTGGACCACACCTTCACCAGTGTCAACTGGGTCAGGCTCCAGTCCCTCCACAAGCCTCTGTGGAGGAACCAGTGGTAGAAAATGATGGATGGATGGATGGATAGATGGATGATATAATTCTTCTTATGCTCTGAGGTGGCTCATTGATGGGAGCAACATTGTTTATATTTATGTACTTTTTGTTACTTTAAAATCCCGTTTCTATTTACACTCTGCAGGCAATTGAATGTTTCCAGGAACACAATCATTTCACAAAACCTTCTTCAGACTGTCTTTGTGTGAATTGTTGTGTGTTGAGTTGATAAAATAAAAGACAACAGACCTGAAATCGATAATGTCATGATTTTATTTTAGATTCTGTGATTCAGTGTCATTTTAAGCTGAATGCCGTCAGTCCCAGGGTGTATTTTGAGTCACCCTGGTCTGAGGGGCTGAGACCCTTTTTTAAGCCTTGCTCAGGAGGAAACCAGTAAAGCTGGTGGTTCTGCCAGTACCCTGAACATGACATTGTTTAGGCAGGACCACAGACACCGTGTCACCTGTTTTAAGTTCCAGACATGCGGTGTTGGACGCATTATCAACATAAGCCTTCCCCAACTTGTTATTGTTGAAAGCTTTCAGGATGACCTCAGCATTCTTCATCAGAGTCATCCCTGATTGTTCGTTGTTGCCAGCGTGGTAGGAGAAGCTGAAGCAGTAATAGCCTTGGACAGGAGCTGTGAAGAGGCCTGTGAAGACAGAAAGGTGTTAACCTCACAAACACGGATGGAAGTGAGCCGCTCTGGTCCTGAAGGAGGCCCTCTGATCTCTGTCCATCAGTGGTGGGGAGTGGGAGTCACCTGTACTGATGTCATAAGCATTCCCCACGTTGGTGATTGCTCTGAAGACGTGTGCACGGACACAGATGAGTAGAAGCGGTAAATGCTATTATGCTGTCGTGCTCTGTCCAACATGCAGCTTGACTTGTATTAATCATTACATTAGAACAAATTAACAAAATACCTACCAACAAGTATAAAGGCTGGGTTTATTACTTGGACAATGCCTGATCTTCCAGAGAATTTCAACAGTTTGAAGCTCAAGTTAAGACACCCCAACTTGGCAACAGTCCAAGACCAGATTAAAAGTTCTGAGAAAACACGACTGCAAGTTTCAATTGTTTGAACCTGATGACTTTATAAGAGCTCACCAGGAGGGGATGTGTTTACTTTACCCTACATAAGGGAGTACCAAAAGTAAGCACTTCGGAGGAGATTGTCACCACCAGGACCAAGACAACCTCCCTTGTACAAGCTGCAGCGTCCGACTATTATTATTATTATTATTATTATTATTATTATTATTATTATTATTATTATTATTATTATTATTATTATAAGAGTTGTACAGGGACAGAAGGCAGTCAGGTTTACCGGGGAACAGAAGAAAACGGCAGGTCGAGGACAGGCAGGGTCGAAGTCGGGCAGACAGGAAAACGATGGAAAGTCACGAGAACCACAGAGGACAATCTGGAAGAGGAGAATTGTTTGGCCGGGATTTAATTCGGCCAAGTGATTGGCCTGATTGTCCAGAGGTGCGCAGCATCAAAGACAATCTAAGTACGGGGCTGCCTACAGCTCTGACATACAGTACATGTATGAAGACTGGTCTTATGACCCGTCTGATCTTCCAGAGAATTTCAACAGTTTGAAGCTCATGTTGAGACACCTCAACCTGGCAACAGTCCAAGACCAGTATACGAGTGATAAATAGGGTGCACCTATTTCCAGAGAAACGTACCGCCTCATGTTGACGTCAAACCTGCTGACAAATGTGCATTTGTCCACGATATAAAAGCAGCCGCAGACACCCTATGATCAACACCTGTGGACACCGAGCGAAGAGCAGACGACTTCCTTCGTGACTTGATCCATCAACAAAGATGAGTGAGTGAAGAAGGTTCTCTTTCTAGACAATACTTTAAATGACACTCTAGCAGGAGCATGAGGGTGTGTTGTTCCCTACAGGTTCTCCGATCCTTTTCACGGCGGTCCTCGAAAAGGGACAAACTGTTGGACCCTTTTCCGAGGACACAACTGTGGTTTTCAACAAAGCAATCACCAACATGGGGAATGCTTATGACATCAGTACAGGTGACTCCCACTCCCCACCACTGATGGACAGAGATCAGAGGGCCTCCTTCAGGACCAGAGCGGCTCACTTCCATCCGTGTTTGTGAGGTTAACACCTTTCTGTCTTCACAGGCCTCTTCACAGCTCCTGTCCAAGGCTATTACTGCTTCAGCTTCTGCTACCACGCTGGCAACAACGAACAATCAGGGATGACTCTGATGAAGAATGATGACGTCATCCTGAAGGCTTTCAACAATAACAAGCAGGGGAGGGCTTATGTTGATAATGCGTCCAACACCGCATGTGTGGAACTTAACACTGGTGACACGGTGTCTGTGGTCCTGCCTAAACAATGTCATGTTCAGGGTACTGGCAGAACCACCAGCTTTACTGGTTTCCTCCTGAGCAAGGCTTAAAAAGGGTCTCCAGCCCCTCAGACCAGGGTGACTCAAAATACACCCTGGGACTGACGGCATTCAGCTTAAAATGACACTGAATCACAGAATCTAAAATAAAATCATGACATTATCGATTTCAGGTCTGTTGTCTTTTATTTTATCAACTCAACACACAACAATTCACACAAAGACAGTCTGAAGAACGTTATGTTTTTATATTTGTCATTTTTTCTTACAACTTGAAGTTGGCAAATGCATGTCTTTTTGGGTTAATAAATTAAAGAGCCAGCCCCAGTTGAGGTACAATAAAAGTCGCTCAGCCTCACATTAACTGAAAAGGATGTAGGAATCATTTAAAAGACACACTTTCTGCTGCCGGCTCATTCGCTTCTTCTCGTTTTCCTTCTCTGGAGGTTTCGTCCATCTCAGGTGAACATCTGTAGACACTCCTACGTTCCCCAGCCTCCCTTCCACCTACAAAGAATAGAAAATGTTCCATTGCAGTGTTTAATTTTTGATTTGTAAACGCAGTGTAATTGGGCAGGTGGACGACTTTGATGAAGGGGAGGAGGAAAAAAGTGGATTAAATCAAGTGTAGCATCTGTGGGATTCTGTCAGGAAAAGGAAGCACATCATGTTGGGATAAACCTTCAAACAGTTTCTGAAGATCTAAATACAAAAAATAAAAATAAACAACAACTCCATTTACTATTCTAATAAACTTAAAAAAAAAAAAAAACGCCACCAATTCCAGGAGCGAGTCTTTCACCACCGGGTCTTGCATCAGTGAGTCATCAGCAGTCAGCTTCAGTCTCACCCAGTATTTTCTTAGAGGACCTGGGAGGAAGAAGCCACTTTTACACCTCTAATGTTGTGAAGATATTCGGTAATGTGATAACCGTAGGGGCCCCTTACCACGAGAGCAAAAGAAGAGAGCTTTTTCACCACAGCTTTTGCCTACAATTGCAGGAATTCTGTCGTGGATGTCAAGAGCGCCACAATTGGCGTTGTCGAAGGGAAGCGGCGCTCTCTTCCAGGGTATGAACGTGGTTTCGCTCCCATCGGACCACCTCCAGGTCATCTTCACCAGCCCGATCCACGCTGTGCGATTATTAGAAGCGTGCCGGAGCGCTTTGCTTTCCGACTCGTTGCGCACCCGAGCCAGGTCGGTATGTTTCCCCCTGCAGTGGGCCTGGGCGTCGGTCCAGTTCATGGACTGCTTGACCAAGATGAACCTCTGGGAAATGTCAGTGCTAGATGCTGCCAATGACGTCAGCCTTCATTATATATTTAGAGAACCGATAAAGCCTCGATGCTTTTTAATAGTACTCGATCAAGCTGCCAAACCTCACCTAAATGTCATTAATTTTAAACTTTATACAGGACATCAACATTCTGACACAAAACTCGAAAATTATTTCTTACCATCGTAGCAGAGGAAGTTCATCTTGCTGCTACATCTGGTGGTAACCCATTTTCCCGATGGTTCTAACCTTACGCAAGGTTTCCCCTGTGGCTCATGTTCAGCCCAGTTCCAATAGGCTGCTTCCCCCTCCCTGTAGTCATCCTCATCGGACAGCGACCAACCCCATTCCTTGCGCAAGCCTAAGAAGACAACTTGGGAGTCGTCCTCGACCAGACCGGCAAGCTCCTCCAGATCCTGCAAGTCATTGACAGTGGCCAAATCGCCTCGACCCTTCCGACAACGGTGCTGCGCCCCACGCCATGTCGCGGAAGGTTGCAAGAGGTAGTACTTATTGGAAATGCAAGCAACATCCCACAGCCCTGGTGATGCAGAAACATAAAATGACCCCCACGTGCACCTCAAATTCACCTTTCGCAAGACTTAGGGGCAGAGTTTGTCACTTCACCTGACAGTAGCAGAACGGCAAATATTCTCATCCCCATGGTCAACAAATAAAATTCAGTGCTCCTTAAATCAGCCTTTAGGAAATTAAGTAGCTTGGCTGCTCCATGATGGGACCATAAAACTCACCTAAGATGGGTGAGGCTGATCGCGATCTCCTGCTCCTGCTTCTTCTTTCTCATCTCTTAAATGCTCCATGCAAATGCAAAGTAGGAAGCCCACCCTGCCCACACTGTAACCCAAGATCCTATAACCTGGGATGACCTTTAAGGTTTACACTGACAAAACTCAAGAGCTTTGTCCCCGACCAGGTCAAACTAGCGCTGCCATCCGGTCCAGTTTGATTTGATATGGTAGGCCAATATTTTACTGTCAAAAGTTGTGAGAGTAGCAAACACCTCAGGGTTGCTGTCCCCCACTCTTGTTGCTAAGGTAATAGCAATCCCGTGGGTTTTAATAATCAGACCTGCTTGGCTTGGAAAATGACCTCTAGGAATGCAAACCACATGGAAAATCTACCAGGTCTGATGCAAAGGTTTTGCAAAAAAATAACTGGCGTCTTGGTCAATCGAACAAGGGGATTATCTTAAAGACAAATCATTCTGTGTTGTCGTACAGTATTAGCCTTATTTAATGAGAAAATTATTAGCCAAATACCGGTTTAGCAAGGAGCTTAATAAGAGCTAAATCTGTGTATTCAGAGAAACTTCAGCAGCAGTTTACTGCTAACGACTCTGCTTCTGTGTGGAGAGGCCTGAGACAGACCACCAACTACAGGCCTCAGGCTTCAAAGGGTCAGGACGACAAAGCTCTTTGTCAGAGTCTGTCCCTCCACTACGCCCGCTTTGACACCTCGTCAGCCGTGCCCAACACCTCCCCCCCCCCCCAGCGCCACTGCCCCCATGGACCTCACTCCATCAAAGGCAGTCCCCTCCTCCCCCCTCCACCCACCATCGGTGAACAGGATGTGCGCAGGCAGTTCGCCAGGTTAAACGTGGCCCCTGGCCCGGACGGCGTGTCTCCTTCCACCCTGAGGCACTGCGCAGAGGAGCTGACTCCTGTCTTTACAGACATCTTCAACTCCTCCCTGGAGTCGGGCCAGGTGCCAGCCTGCCTAAAAACTTCAACCATCGTCCCTGTCCCCAAGAAGCCACGGATCACTGGGCTTAACGACTACAGACCTGTGGCGCTCACCTCTGTAGTCATGAAGTCCTTAGAGCGCCTGATCCTTCCACACCTCAAATCCATCACCACCCCCCTCCTGGATCCACTGCAGTTCGCCTACAGAGCCAACAGATCTGTGGACGACGCAGTCCACCTGGCCCTTCACACCATCCTGCAGCACCTGGACTCCCCCGGGAACCTACGCCAGGATCCTGTTCGTGGTCTTCAGCTCTGCATTCACCATCCGCCCCACTCTGCTACAGGACAAGCCAGGGGTGTCAAACATACGGCCCGCGGGCCGGAACCGGCCCCCAAGGAGTTTTGATCAGGCCCGCAGGATAATTTAAAAGTGGAAAAAATGCACAAACGACATGGAATTTATATTTTTAATAAAATGCAATTCGTGTATTGTCCACTAGGGGCAGTGTGGCGCTGTAGCGCGCTCAGCGTAGAGCGCGCCACAAAAAAACACCGCTAAATGTTAAAAAACACCGCTGTTTTCTTCTACGGCGTAGAATCTACGGCGTAGAAGAAAACAGCGGTGTTTTTTTTCTACGGCGTAGAAGAAAACAGCGGTGTTTTTTTTCCAACAGCGGTCTCTGGTCTCTACCAACACCCTCATTAGCCAACATGTCATTATCCAAACGGAGAAAAGTAGATAAGGAGTGTAGAATTTTCAATGAAAAATGGACCACGTCATATTTTTTTACAGAGGTGCGTGGGAAACCTTTGTGCTTGGTGTGTTTTCAACAAGTTTCGGTATTGAAGGAATATAATATTCGACGCCACTACGAGACTCATCACAGCGAAAAATATGACGGCTTGCAAGGACAACTGAGAAGAGACAAGGTCGACGAATTGCTGGCGGGTCTGAAAAAACAGCAGTCAACTTTCACCCAGAGCCGAGAAGTCAGTGAAGCAGCAGTAAAAGCCAGCTATCTAATTGCTAGCGAAATAGCATTAGCGTCAAAGCCGTATTCCGACGGTGACTTTGTTAAACGATGCATGTTGAAGGCAGCTGAACTTGTATGTCCCGAGAAGCGACACGCTTTTGCCAATATTAGCCTGACGAGGAATACTATAGCAGAGAGGATTTCTGACCTATCAGCAGATTTAGACAGCCAATTGAAACAGAGAGTCAAGTCATTTATTGCATTTTCCGTTGCAATTGATGAGAGCACTGATATCACAGACGTGGCACAACTGGCCATATTTATTCGTGGAGTTGATGAGACATTGACTGTTATTGAGGAGTTTCTTGAGTTGGTGCCAATGATGGACACCACAACAGCTGAGGACATGTTCGGCTCTGTCGTTGCTGCGCTGGACAGAGTTGGAGTGGACTGGTCCCGTGCTGTCAGCCTGGCTACAGACGGCGCGCCATCCATGGTAGGAAAGAAAGCAGGTGTTGCGACAAAGTTCAGAGAGAAAGTACAAGCCCTTAATGGAGGAGATCGGTTCTGGACGTTTCACTGTATTTTTGCACCAGGAGGCATTGTGTTGCAAGTCCTTGAAAATGGACCACGTCATGGAGGTGGTTGTTCGCACTGTAAATTTCATTCGATCCAGAGGTCTGAACCATCGTCAGTTTGACAAACTTCTCAGTGACAGCGACATTACCCACAGCCTGCCATACCACACTGAGGTGAGATGGCTAAGCAGAGGCGCTGTGCTGAGGCATTTCTTTGATCTACGAGAGGAAATCGGACAGGAAAACCGGTGTTGGAATTGCAATCTCAGGAATGGCTACAGGACCTTGCATTTTTGGTGGATATTACTGAACACTTGAACAATCTGAACAAAATGTTGCAAGGCCGCAAAAAGTTGTCACACAGTTTTCTGACAACATACATGCATTTAAGTTGAAGCTGACTTTGTGGGAGACGCAACTGGCAAGTGGCAACCCTGCTCATTTCCCCTGTCTGAGAGATGTGTGTGTGACCAGACCTGATGCGAACGTGAAGCGGTACAAAGACAAGATTGCAGGATTACTGTGGGAGTTTGAGAAACGTTTTCAGGTATTTGGTGAACTTGAGACAGAATTTTCAGTTTTTCGCTCACCTTTCACAGTTAAAGCTTCTGATCTGCCGGTCGAAATCCAGCTAGAAATAATTGATTTGCAATGTGATGTAGATTTGAAGGGCAAATTTGCCTCCGTAGGTCTGGACAAATTTTATCAGTATCTACTACCAGGGTACCCCAACTTAACAGCCTTGGCTGCTAAAATTTTGTGCATGTTTGGAACAACCTACCTTTGTGAACAAATCTTCTCAGTAATGAATATCAATAAAACAAAAACGCGTTCAAAGCTCACAAACAAGCACTTAAATGACATTCTGAAAGTGTCAGCTAGTCAGGACATGACACCTGGTATTGATGCACTTGTACAGGCCAAAAGATGCCAAATATCAGGAACAAAAACAAGTCCAGACTAGACTAACGCCTTTAAAATACTGCCTTGGAATGCAGCTCTGTGAATATGTGAATACTTTCTTCTTTACACATTTAACATCACTCTCCTTAGTTTGTAAGGTGTAGGCAGGGATTAAATATAGATATATAGGCACATGTGCAAATGGTTTAAAAATTCCTTTCTTTATAAATCTCATTTAATCTTAAAGTGCATTACTATATTTTTTTGATACCAATTTATTGTTAAAGTTTTGTGCCTTTGTAGAATCAGTGGGATCAGTTGCAATGCATATATGTGAATGATAAAAGTTAATTGCACATTTGTCCATGAAATGAAATGAAATGTTTTGTAAAAGGAATGTTCATTAAATTCCATCATTTTCCTAATGTTCTTGTGCTTCTTTACACCAAAACAAATGAAAGACATGATATTTTGGTTATTTATAGCATGTATGGTATAATTTTAATGGTCCGGCCCACTTGACATCCGGCCCACCATGTGAAATGAGTTTGACACCCCTGGGACAAGCTGTCCCAGCTCAGTGTGCCTGACTCCCTCTGCAGGTGGATCACTCACTTCCTGACGGATCGGAGGCAGTATGTGCGGCTGGGGAAGACTGTCTCGGACCCCATCACCATCAGCACTGGATCACCCCAGGGCTGTGTACTTTCCCCCTGCTCTTCTCCCTGTACACAAACTGCTGCTCCTCAAGCCACCAGTCTGTCAAACTGATCAAGTTTGCGGACGACACCACCCTCATCGGTCTCATCTCCAATGGCGATGAGACCGCCTACAGGAGGGAGGTGGCTCGACTGGTGTCCTGGTGCGGACACAACAACCTGCAGCTGAACGCTCAGAAGACAGTGGAGATGATTGTGGACTTCAGGAAAGTCACAGCCCCTTTGCCCCCCTTGCCCTCACGGACTCCCCCATCACCACTGTGGACTCCTTCTACTTCCTGGGCACCACCATCACCCGGGACCTTAAATGGGAGCTGACCATCAGCTGCCTCATCAAGAAGGCCCAGCAGAGGATGTTCTTCCTAAGGCAGCTGAGGAAGCTCCAGCTGCCCCCCAGGATGTTGGTGCAGTTCTACACGGCCATCATCGAGTCCATCCTCACCTCCTCCATCACCGTGTGGTATGCTGGCGCTACCGACAGGGACAGGCTAAGGTTGCAGCGCGTCGTGCGCGCTGCTGAGAAAGTGATCGGCTGCAGGCTTCCATCCATCCGGGACCTGTATATCTCCAGGACCCGGAGGCGTGCAGGTCGGATTACGGCCGACCCTTCCCCACCCTGGTCACAGACTGTTTTCCCCCTCCCCTCAGGCAGGAGATTACGGTCCATTCGGACCAAAACCTCCCGCTACAAGAACAGCTTCTTCCCCTCTGCCATCAGGCTGCTGAACACCAAGTGACTTATCACTTAAGCACTATGTACAGCAGCCAGTCGGATTATCTTATTTATCTTATTCTAGTGTTTTTTAGAGGGTATTTTATGTTAAATGCTGCAGCGTCTCACTGAGACAAACTCCTAGTTTGGGTAATACCGTGTACTACATGAACAATGGCAATAAACCTGATTCTGATTCTGATTGTGGTGGGTAGTTCTGTTGCCTCACAGCAAGAAGGTCTCAGGTTCTGATCCTGTTGGGATGGAGGCTGGGTCTTTCTGTGTGGAGTCTCCATGTTCTCCCTGCGTGGGTTCTCTCTGGGTACTCCGGCTTCCTCCCACGGTCCAAAGACATGAACAACTGGGGATTAGGTGAACTGGAGACCTTCGGTGTGAGTGGTTGTTTGTCTGTGTGTGTCAGCCCTGAGACTGACTGGGACCAGTCCAGGGTGGACCACACCTTCACCAGTGTCAACTGGGTCAGGCTCCAGTCCCTCCACAAGCCTCTGTGGAGGAACCAGTGGTAGAAAATGATGGATGGATGGATGGATAGATGGATGATATAATTCTTCTTATGCTCTGAGGTGGCTCATTGATGGGAGCAACATTGTTTATATTTATGTACTTTTTGTTACTTTAAAATCCCGTTTCTATTTACACTCTGCAGGCAATTGAATGTTTCCAGGAACACAATCATTTCACAAAACCTTCTTCAGACTGTCTTTGTGTGAATTGTTGTGTGTTGAGTTGATAAAATAAAAGACAACAGACCTGAAATCGATAATGTCATGATTTTATTTTAGATTCTGTGATTCAGTGTCATTTTAAGCTGAATGCCGTCAGTCCCAGGGTGTATTTTGAGTCACCCTGGTCTGAGGGGCTGAGACCCTTTTTTAAGCCTTGCTCAGGAGGAAACCAGTAAAGCTGGTGGTTCTGCCAGTACCCTGAACATGACATTGTTTAGGCAGGACCACAGACACCGTGTCACCTGTTTTAAGTTCCAGACATGCGGTGTTGGACGCATTATCAACATAAGCCTTCCCCAACTTGTTATTGTTGAAAGCTTTCAGGATGACCTCAGCATTCTTCATCAGAGTCATCCCTGATTGTTCGTTGTTGCCAGCGTGGTAGGAGAAGCTGAAGCAGTAATAGCCTTGGACAGGAGCTGTGAAGAGGCCTGTGAAGACAGAAAGGTGTTAACCTCACAAACACGGATGGAAGTGAGCCGCTCTGGTCCTGAAGGAGGCCCTCTGATCTCTGTCCATCAGTGGTGGGGAGTGGGAGTCACCTGTACTGATGTCATAAGCATTCCCCACGTTGGTGATTGCTCTGAAGACGTGTGCACGGACACAGATGAGTAGAAGCGGTAAATGCTATTATGCTGTCGTGCTCTGTCCAACATGCAGCTTGACTTGTATTAATCATTACATTAGAACAAATTAACAAAATACCTACCAACAAGTATAAAGGCTGGGTTTATTACTTGGACAATGCCTGATCTTCCAGAGAATTTCAACAGTTTGAAGCTCAAGTTAAGACACCCCAACTTGGCAACAGTCCAAGACCAGATTAAAAGTTCTGAGAAAACACGACTGCAAGTTTCAATTGTTTGAACCTGATGACTTTATAAGAGCTCACCAGGAGGGGATGTGTTTACTTTACCCTACATAAGGGAGTACCAAAAGTAAGCACTTCGGAGGAGATTGTCACCACCAGGACCAAGACAACCTCCCTTGTACAAGCTGCAGCGTCCGACTATTATTATTATTATTATTATTATTATTATTATTATTATTATTATTATTATTATTATTATTATTATAAGAGTTGTACAGGGACAGAAGGCAGTCAGGTTTACCGGGGAACAGAAGAAAACGGCAGGTCGAGGACAGGCAGGGTCGAAGTCGGGCAGACAGGAAAACGATGGAAAGTCACGAGAACCACAGAGGACAATCTGGAAGAGGAGAATTGTTTGGCCGGGATTTAATTCGGCCAAGTGATTGGCCTGATTGTCCAGAGGTGCGCAGCATCAAAGACAATCTAAGTACGGGGCTGCCTACAGCTCTGACATACAGTACATGTATGAAGACTGGTCTTATGACCCGTCTGATCTTCCAGAGAATTTCAACAGTTTGAAGCTCATGTTGAGACACCTCAACCTGGCAACAGTCCAAGACCAGTATACGAGTGATAAATAGGGTGCACCTATTTCCAGAGAAACGTACCGCCTCATGTTGACGTCAAACCTGCTGACAAATGTGCATTTGTCCACGATATAAAAGCAGCCGCAGACACCCTATGATCAACACCTGTGGACACCGAGCGAAGAGCAGACGACTTCCTTCGTGACTTGATCCATCAACAAAGATGAGTGAGTGAAGAAGGTTCTCTTTCTAGACAATACTTTAAATGACACTCTAGCAGGAGCATGAGGGTGTGTTGTTCCCTACAGGTTCTCCGATCCTTTTCACGGCGGTCCTCGAGAAGGGACAAACTGTTGGACCCTTTTCCGAGGACACAACTGTGGTTTTCAACAAAGCAATCACCAACGTGGGGAATGCTTATGACATCAGTACAGGTGACTCCCACTCCCCACCACTGATGGACAGAGATCAGAGGGCCTCCTTCAGGACCAGAGCGGCTCACTTCCATCCGTGTTTGTGAGGTTAACACCTTTCTGTCTTCACAGGCCTCTTCACAGCTCCTGTCCAAGGCTATTACTGCTTCAGCTTCTGCTACCACGCTGGCAACAACGAACAATCAGGGATGACTCTGATGAAGAATGATGACGTCATCCTGAAGTCATTCAACAATAACAAGATGGGGAAGGCTTATGTTGATAATGCGTCCAACACCGCATGTCTGGAGCTTAACACAGGTGACACGGTGTCTGTGGTCCTGCCTAAACAATGTCATGTTCAGGGTACTGGCAGAACCACCAGCTTTACTGGTTTCCTCCTGAGCAAGGCTTAAAAAAGGGTCTCCAGCCCCTCAGACCAGGGTGACTCAAAATACACCCTGGGACTGACGGCATTCAGCTTAAAATGACACTGAATCACAGAATCTAAAATAAAATCATGACATTATCGATTTCAGGTCTGTTGTCTTTTATTTTATCAACTCAACACACAACAGTTCACACAAAGACAGTCTGAAGAAGGTTATGTTTTTATATTTGTCATTTTTTCTTACAACTTGAAGTTGGCAAATGCATGTCTTTTTGGGTTAATAAATTAAAGAGCCAGCCCCAGTTGAGGTACAATAAAAGTCGCTCAGCCTCACATTAACTGAAAAGGATGTAGGAATCATTTAAAAGACACACTTTCTGCTGCCGGCTCATTCGCTTCTTCTCGTTTTCCTTCTCTGGAGGTTTCGTCCATCTCAGGTGAACATCTGTAGACACTCCTACGTTCCCCAGCCTCCCTTCCACCTACAAAGAATAGAAAATGTTCCATTGCAGTGTTTAATTTTTGATTTGTAAACGCAGTGTAATTGGGCAGGTGGACGACTTTGATGAAGGGGAGGAGGAAAAAAGTGGATTAAATCAAGTGTAGCATCTGTGGGATTCTGTCAGGAAAAGGAAGCACATCATGTTGGGATAAACCTTCAAACAGTTTCTGAAGATCTAAATACAAAAAATAAAAATAAACAACAACTCCATTTACTATTCTAATAAAATAAAAAAAAAAAAAACGCCACCAATTCCAGGAGCGAGTCTTTCACCACCGGGTCTTGCATCAGTGAGTCATCAGCAGTCAGCTTCAGTCTCACCCAGTATTTTCTTAGAGGACCTGGGAGGAAGAAGCCACTTTTACACCTCTAATGTTGTGAAGATATTCGGTAATGTGATAACCGTAGGGGCCCCTTACCACGAGAGCAAAAGAAGAGAGCTTTTTCACCACAGCTTTTGCCTACAATTGCAGGAATTCTGTCGTGGATGTCAAGAGCGCCACAATTGGCGTTGTCGAAGGGAAGCGGCGCTCTCTTCCAGGGTATGAACGTGGTTTCGCTCCCATCGGACCACCTCCAGGTCATCTTCACCAGCCCGATCCACGCTGTGCGATTATTAGAAGCGTGCCGGAGCGCTTTGCTTTCCTGCTCGTTGCGCACCCGAGCCAGGTCGGTATGTTTCCCCCTGCAGTGGGCCTGGGCATCGGTCCAGTTCATGGACTGCTTGACCAAGATGAACCTCTGGGAAATGTCAGTGCTAGATGCTGCCAATGACATCAACCTTCATTATATATTTAGAGAACCGATAAAGCCTCGATGCTTTTTAATAGTACTCGATCAAGCTGCCAAACCTCACCTAAATGTCATTAATTTTAAACTTTATACAGGACATCAACATTCTGACACAAAACTCGAAAATTATTTCTTACCATCGTAGCAGAGGAAGTTCATCTTGCTGCTACATCTGGTGGTAACCCATTTTCCCGATGGTTCTAACCTTACGCAAGGTTTCCCCTGTGGCTCATGTTCAGCCCAGTTCCAATAGGCTGCTTCCCCCTCCCTGTAGTCATCCTCATCGGACAGCGACCAACCCCATTCCTTGCGCAAGCCTAAGAAGACAACTTGGGAGTCGTCCTCGACCAGACCGGCAAGCTCCTCCAGGTCCTGCAAGTCATTGACAGTGGCCAAATCGCCTCGACCCTTCCGACAACGGTGCTGCGCCCCACGCCATGTCGCGGAAGGTTGCAAGAGGTAGTACTTATTGGAAATGCAAGCAACATCCCACAGCCCTGGTGATGCAGAAACATAAAATGACCCCCACGTGCACCTCAAATTCACCTTTCGCAAGACTTAGGGGCAGAGTTTGTCACTTCACCTGACAGTAGCAGAACGGCAAATATTCTCATCCCCATGGTCAACAAATAAAATTCAGTGCTCCTTAAATCAGCCTTTAGGAAATTAAGTGGCTTGGCTGCTCCATGATGGGACCATAAAACTCACCTAAGATGGGTGAGGCTGATCGCGATCTCCTGCTCCTGCTTCTTCTTTCTCATCTCTTAAATGCTCCATGCAAATGCAAAGTAGGAAGCCCGCCCTGCCCACACTGTGTAACCCAAGATCCTATAACCTGGGATGACCTTTAAGGTTTACACTGACAAAACTCAAGAGCTTTGTCCCCGACCAGGTCAAACTAGCGCTGCCATCCGGTCCAGTTTGATTTGATATGGTAGGCCAATATTTTACTGTCAAAAGTTGTGAGAGTAGCAAACACCTCAGGGTTGCTGTCCCCCACTCTTGTTGCTAAGGTAATAGCAGTCCCGTGGGTTTTAATAATCAGACCTGCTTGGCTTGGAAAATGACCTCTAGGAATGCAAACCACATGGAAAATCTACCAGGTCTGATGCAAAGGTTTTGCAAAAAAAGAACTGGCGTCTTGGTCAATCGAACAAGGGGATTATCTTAAAGACAAATCATTCTGTGTTGTCGTACAGTATTAGCCTTATTTGAGCAGAAATACTTAAATCTCTCTCTTTTATCTCAATGTGCGTACTCCTACTAGTCCATATGATAAGGTGAAAATCAAAGTTCTCATGAAAAGAAACGTATTTCTTTGTCTTCATGGGAATGATGAGATATCTGTGTAGATTTAAGTTCCTCAAGGGTCCAGACTCAAGCTTCCATTGTTTGTCTACGTGCTCCCTCCATCTCTTTTGTTTCTCATGTTGTACATCATTTCCTGATCCCCGTCTCTCTGCCAGGATGATGCAGCGAGGCGGGGCTGATCAGCGCGGGAACACCTGCACATCATTTCTAATCAGCCACCCTCTTAAGCTGCCTCCAGCTGGTCCCTGTTGCCAGATGATTTTCGTTCCTGTGTCCGACGTGTCTACTTGCTCTGGTGAAGAATTCCCAATTGTTTACTTGCGTATGAGCATTGAATTTTTCCGAGTACATAGTCTTGCTAGTGAGTTTTTGTTTCCTGGTCATTTTCAGTCGTTTATTGTCTCGTTTAACCCTGTGGTAGACTTCAGTGATGGTGACATGTGGTGGACACCTGAAGCCATAGCAACCTCTACAGAGCACGACTGAAGCGCTGACACTTTCAATCCGATGATACCAATAAAAGTTAATTGTGTGTTTATCGAGGTGTTTTGTTCATTCATACCAAATAATTATATCATTACAATAAAATATGCAGATACTCTCCCCCTTACTCTAAAACACATTCAAGATTAACCTGAAGAATAAATGCCAATTATATTAAGTGTTCAGTGTTTATTGAACACTGAGATTCAGTTACTGTACCAAAGTCCCCAACAGGCTGAGAGATCCTTCCTACTTTGCAAATGATCATGGTGTTTGAATTCAGAAACATTGTTTTTCTTTGTGTAAAGTGTTTAAGGAAAACCTTTAAAGATAGTTATAGTTTGTCATTTGTGGTATGTTTGATTTGGAATGATTATTCACAGAAGCAGTAAAGTCATTTGTCCTCACAGGTTTTTATTGAGAAATCTCATTTTCTCCACTGTTGCAGGCTTCAGTCTGCTCCTCTTCTGGCTGACCAGCTTTGGAAAATATCCTTTCACAGGGAACAGATGATGCTGGGACGCACAGATACTTGTATGCAAGTTTCCACAGCGTCGGATATAAAGTCTTTCGTGCCATCCAGTACTTCAAGGGAACCTCGGCTCTTGTCAGAATCTGTTCTTTCAGGTATCTATGAATGGACGAGCTGAAGCTGCTGATGCGGGTTAAAGACTTCTCCACCTCATGTGTTCTCTGCTTCACTGAAACCTGGTTCAGGAAAGAGACACCGGACAGCGCGCTCCTCCTCGAGGGATTCCAGCTGTTCCGCGCCGACTGCGACCCGGCGCTCTCTGGCAAGAGAGCAGGCGGTGGAGTCTGCTTCTACATCAACAGTAACTGGTGCACAGATGTGACTGTGATCTCTCAACACTGTTCTCCTGCTCTGGAATACCTTTTCATCAACTGCAGACCCTTCTACTCTCCGCGAGTTCGCTTCATTCATTCTGGCCACTGTTTACATCCCGCCAGACGCGGACGCGCGCGAGGCTCAGCGCACGCTAGCAGACCGTATTCAACAAGTGGAGCGGACCTATCCTGACGCTCTGGTTATCGTGCTTGGGGACTTTAATCAGAGCAACCTGAGATACGAGCTCCCCAGGTACAAACAGTTTATCAAATGCCCCACCAGAGCAGAGAACACGCTGGATCACTGTTACACCACAGTAAAGGACGCGTATCGGGCGATCCCCCGCGCTGGCTAGGACTGTCTGATCACGTGATGGTCCACCTGATTCTGACATACAGACAGCAACTGAAACTAACAAAGCCAGCCGTGAGCACCACACAGAGATGGACCAGTGAGGCTGTGGAGGAGCTGCGCACGTGCTTAGATACAACTGACTGGGACATGTTCAAAGGGGCCACACGTGATCTGGATGAGTACACGGACACTGTGACCTCATATATCCACTTTTGTGAGGAGCGCATTCTACCAACGCGCACTGGGGTGAGTTACTCCAACGACAAGCCCTGGTTCACACCAAAACTCAGACAGATCAGGAAAGAAAAGGAAGCAGCGCTGAAAAGTGGAGACAGACTGCTACAGAGAGGCCAAATACAGGTTTAGCAAGGAGCTGAGGAGAGCTAAATCTGTGTATTCAGAGAAACTTCAGCAGCAGTTTACTGCTAACGACTCTGCTTCTGTGTGGAGAGGCCTGAGACAGACCACCAACTACAGGCCTCAGGCTTCAAAGGGTCAGGACGACAAAGCTCTTTGTCAGAGTCTGTCCCTCCACTACGCCCGCTTTGACACCTCGTCAGCCGTGCCCAACACCTCCCCTCCCCCAGCGCCACTGCCCCCATGGACCTCACTCCATCAAAGGCAGTCCCCTCCCCCCCCCTCCACCCACCATCACTGAACAGGATGTGCGCAGGTAGTTCGCCAGGTTAAACGTGGCCCCTGGCTGGACGGCGTGTCTCCTTCCACCCTGAGGCACTGCGCAGAGGAGCTGACTCCTGTCTTTACAGACATCTTCAACTCCTCCCTGGAGTCGTGCCAGGTGCCAGCCTGCCTAAAAACTTCAACCATCGTCCCTGTCCCCAAGAAGCCACGGATCACTGGGCTTAACGACTACAGACCTGTGGCGCTCACCTCTGTAGTCATGAAGTCCTTAGAGCGCCTGATCCTTCCACACCTCAAATCCATCACCACCCCCCTCCTGGATCCACTGCAGTTCGCCTACAGAGCCAACAGATCTGTGGACGACGCAGTCCACCTGGCCCTTCACACCATCCTGCAGCACCTGGACTCCCCGGGAACCTACGCCAGGATCCTGTTCGTGGTCTTCAGCTCTGCATTCACCATCCGCCCCACTCTGCTACAGGACAAGCTGTCCCAGCTCAGTGTGCCTGACTCCCTCTGCAGGTGGATCACTCACTTCCTGACGGATCGGAGGCAGTATGTGCGGCTGGGGAAGACTGTCTCGGACCCCATCACCATCAGCACTGGATCACCCCAGGGCTGTGTACTTTCCCCCCCTGCTCTTCTCCCTGTACACAAACTGCTGCTCCTCAAGCCACCAGTCTGTCAAACTGATCAAGTTTGCGGACGACACCACCCTCATCGGTCTCATCTCCAATGGCGATGAGACCGCCTACAGGAGGGAGGTGGCTCGACTGGTGTCCTGGTGCGGACACAACAACCTGCAGCTGAACGCTCAGAAGACAGTGGAGATGATTGTGGACTTCAGGAAAGTCACAGCCCCTTTGCCCCCCCTTGCCCTCACGGACTCCCCCATCACCACTGTGGACTCCTTCTACTTCCTGGGCACCACCATCACCCGGGACCTTAAATGGGAGCTGACCATCAGCTGCCTCATCAAGAAGGCCCAGCAGAGGATGTTCTTCCTAAGGCAGCTGAGGAAGCTCCAGCTGCCCCCCAGGATGTTGGTGCAGTTCTACACGGCCATCATCGAGTCCATCCTCACCTCCTCCATCACCGTGTGGTATGCTGGCGCTACCGACAGGGACAGGCTAAGGTTGCAGCGCGTCGTGCGCGCTGCTGAGAAAGTGATCGGCTGCAGGCTTCCATCCATCCGGGACCTGTATATCTCCAGGACCCGGAGGCGTGCAGGTCGGATTACGGCCGACCCTTCCCACCCTGGTCACAGACTGTTTTCCCCCTCCCCTCAGGCAGGAGATTACGGTCCATTCGGACCAAAACCTCCCTGCTACAAGAACAGCTTCTTCCCCTCTGCCATCAGGCTGCTGAACACCAAGTGACTTATCACTTAAGCACTATGTACAGCAGCCAGTCGGATTATCTTATTTATCTTATTCTAGTGTTTTTTAGAGGGTATTTTATGTTAAATGCTGCAGCGTCTCACTGAGACAAACTCCTAGTTTGGGTAATACCGTGTACTACATGAACAATGGCAATAAACCTGATTCTGATTCTGATTGTGGTGGGTAGTTCTGGTGCCTCACAGCAAGAAGGTCTCAGGTTCTGATCCTGTTGGGATGGAGGCTGGGTCTTTCTGTGTGGAGTCTCCATGTTCTCCCTGCGTGGGTTCTCTCTGGGTACTCCGGCTTCCTCCCACGGTCCAAAGACATGAACAACTGGGGATTAGGTGAACTGGAGACCTTCGGTGTGAGTGGTTGTTTGTCTGTGTGTGTCAGCCCTGAGACTGACTGGGACCAGTCCAGGGTGGACCACACCTTCACCAGTGTCAACTGGGACAGGCTCCAGTCCCCCCCACAGCCCTCTGTGGGGGAACCAGTGGTAGAAAATGATGGATGGATGGATGATAAGTGACCAAAAATCTAATGTCCACATATGTGGATGCCAGGTCTTATGAGGTTAAAATCCTGTTTCTATTTACACTCTGCAAGCAATTAAATGTTTCCAGGAACACAATCATTTCACAAAACCTTCTTCAGACTGTCTTTGTGTGAATTGTTGTGTGTTGAGTTGATAAAATAAAAGACAAAAGACCTGAAATCGATGTCATCATTTTATTTTAGATTCTGTGATTCAGTGTCATTTTAAGCTGAATGCCGTCAGTCCCAGGGTGTATTTTGAGTCACCCTGGTCTGAGGGGCTGAGACCCTTTTTTAAGCCTTGCTCAGGAGGAAACCAGTAAAGCTGGTGGTTCTGCCAGTACCCTGAACATGACATTGTGTAGGCAGGACCACAGACACCGTGTCACCTGTGTTAAGTTCCAGACATGCGGTGTTGGACGCATTATCAACAAAAGTCCTCCCCTGCTTGTTATTGTTGAAAGCCTTCAGGATGACGTGATCATTCTTCATCAGAGTCATCCCTGATTGTTCGTTGTTGCCAGCGTGGTAGCAGAAGCTGAAGCAGTAATAGCCTTGGACAGGAGCTGTGAAGAGGCCTGTGAAGACAGAAAGGTGTTAACCTCACATACACAGATGGAAGTGAGCCGCTCTGGTCCTGAAGGAGGCCCTCTGATCTCTGTCCATCAGTGGTGGGGAGTGGGAGTCACCTGTACTGATGTCATAAGCATTCCCCACGTTGGTGATTGCTCTGCTGAAAACCACAGTTGTGTCCTCGGAAAAGGGTCCAACAGTTTGTCCCTTCTCAAGGACCGCCGTGAAAAGGATCGGAGAACCTGTAGGGAACAACACACCCTCATGCTGCTGCTAGAGTGTCATTTAAAGTATTGTCTAGAAAGAGAACCTTCTTCACTCACTCATCTTTGTTGATGGATCAAGTCACGAAGGAAGTCGGCTGCTCTTCGCTCGGTGTCCACAGGTGTTGATCGTAGGGTGTCTGCGGCTGCTTTTATATCGTGGACAAGTGCACATTTGTCAGCAGGTTTGACGTCAACATGAGGCGGTACGTTTCTCTGGAAATTGTTGTACCCTATTTATCACTTATGAAGTCAATTGTGCCATAATGTTCAAACATTTTAAACTTGCAGATGTGTTTTTTCAGAACTCGTATACTGGTCTTGGATTGTTGCCTAATTGAGGTGTCGCAACTTGACCTTCAAACTGTTGAAATTCTCTGGAAGATCGGACATTGTCCAAGTAATAAACCCAGCCTTTATACCTGTTGTTAGGTATTTTGTTAATTTGTTCTAATGTAATGATTAATACAAGTCAAGCTGCATGTAACAAAAAGTACATAAATATAAACAAAGTTGCTCCCATCAATGAGCTTCCTCAGTGCATAAGAAGAAGAATTATATCATCCATCTATCCATCCATCCATCCATCATTTTCTACCACTGGTTCCTCCACAGAGGGTTGTGGGGGGACTGGAGCCTGTCCCAGTTGACACTGGTGAAGGTGTGGTCCACCCTGGACTGGTCCCAGTCAGTCTCAGGGCTGACACTCACAGACAAACAACCACTCACACTCACACACACACTGAAGGTCTCCAGTTCACCTAATCCCCAGTTGTTCATGTCTTTGGACCGTGGGAGGAAGCCGGAGTACCCAGAGAGAACCCACGCAGGGAGAACATGGAGACTCCACACAGAAAGACCCAGCCTCCATCCCAACAGGATCAGAACCTGAGACCTTCTTGCTGTGAGGCACCAGCACCAACAACTACAATCATCACCCCCGTTGTCATTTATACCATACCATCATCTTTTCACACACCAGCAGTGTCACTTTTAGAGTTCTTTGCATTTCCTTTTCTTCCCGGTGGTGTGTGTTCCTGCTCTGGCCGCTGGGGGCGCTGCAGCGTCTCCGCCTACACCAGGGGTGGGGAACCTTTTTCATATCGAGGGCCATTTCAAATTTTATAAAGTCCTCCGAGGGCCATACTATTGTGAACACATACCTAGGGATGTAAAAAAAAAGACGAAAAAAAGTCTGTAATCACTGTGTTACTAAGTATCTATTTAGCACACATGCATATAAAATCACCAAAAAGTAAAATATGTTTACATGATCATACAAAACGATAAAAAAAAGAGGTGCAGAGTTGAGGCAAGAGACCCGTAAGGGCCTCTTCGAGACTCTCTACTCATAAAAACTGCAATACAATAAGATAATCAAGAAAATAAATGAAAAGAAAGAAAGATAAAGACAATAATAATAACAATAAAGACAATTATAATACCAATAATTGCTGCATTTCTACACCTAATGCGGTGGTTGGAACTGCTTCTCTTTGGAGAGGCATCTAATGTCAGCTGGCAGTGATGATGATGCTACTCGAAGCTGGTTTTCCAAGTTTGGGTCAGTCAGTCTTGAGCGGAAGCGAGTCTTTGCAAGTGCCAGTTTTGAAAAGAACTGTTCACCGAGGTATGTTGTCCCAAACAGAGATGCAAACTTCAAGGCATGTCTGACAAACTGATGCTTTGAAACAATTTCACTTTGTCCGGCGCGAGCACCTCAGCGGCAGCTGCGAGGCACTCCTTCACGAACTCTCCTTCGGCGTGAGGTTTCAGCTTCGTGGCTATTAATTCACTCACCACAAAACTTGCACGTGTAATATTCTCTCTGTCGGTACATGGTCGTGTGAAAGCTGCTTGTTGAGCACCCAAACTCTGACGAAGAGCATTCATTTTATCCAAACGCATCTGTCCTTTCAACTCGTCGAGTTTAGCGTGTTTCGAGCTGTTACGGCGCTCGAGATTTGCCTTTTTCATCACTGCCAGCGCCTCACCACAAACTAGGCACACTGGCTTGGCTTTTACTTCAACAAATAAAAAATAATTTGTCCATTTCTCCTGGAATACACATCATTCTGCAACCACCTTCCTTTTCTTGACAGTCGCCACAATGTATCGATTTTTCGTCCGTGTCAATCACCCACTACGTACATCATATGCTGTGTTCACTGACCCTGACGTTGACTCGGACATAACAGGACTGGCGACACTCCGCTCCCCATTCCTGGGCCTCCCTTGTCTGCCAGTTGAGGTGTTGGTTGTGGCGGCGGAGCCAGTGACAAAGCCCAGGACAAAGGGAAGGTGATTCTGTTCCACGATGTGGAAGCGGATCTCCTCCCGGTGGTTGCCGGGCAGCAACATGGTTATAGGTCCCGTCTGGTGGAGGATGTACCCCAGATGATGCCCGTCCAACGCCTGGGCTGGGACAGGAGACGCCAGCGCCCCTGTTCGCGCCCCCCCCGCCGGCTCAGGAAGCAGGCCCCCCCCGCAAAAAAATAAGAAGAAAGAAAGAAGAAGCGGGGCCGCCAGGAGAACACGAAACAAAAAAGAAGGAAGGGGTGGGGGGGGGGGGGGAGAAGGGAACCCTAACCCCCCCCCCAAAACCCAAGTTTAGGGGTGACTTTGGAAGGTGGGAAAGGCAACCAAAAAAAAAAAAAATAAAAACCAAATAAAATAAAAAAAAAAATAATTAAAACCAAAAAAAACAAAATTTTGTTTGCGGGGCTGGGCGCTGGGGAGACAAAGAAGCCCCCCCCCCCCAAAAAAAAAAAAATGCACGGACACAGATGAGTAGAAGTAGTAAACCCCATTATGCTGATCTTCCAGAGAATTTCAACAGTTTGAAGGGCTCATGTTGAGACACCTCAACCTGGCAACAGTCCAAGACCAGTATACGAGTGAAAAAACATGAAGATAAATAGGGTGCACCTATTTCCAGAGAAACGTACCGCCTCATGTTGACGTCAAACCTGCTGACAAATGTGCACTTGTCCACGATATAAAAGCAGCCGCAGACACCCTATGATCAACACCTGTGGACACCGAGCGAAGAGCAGACGACTTCCTTCGTGACTTGATCCATCAACAAAGATGAGTGAGTGAAGAAGGTTCTCTTTCTAGACAATACTTTAAATGACACTCTAGCAGCAGCATGAGGGTGTGTTGTTCCCTACAGGTTCTCCGATCCTTTTCACGGCGGTCCTCGAAAAGGGACAAACTGTTGGACCCTTTTCCGAGGACACAACTGTGGTTTTCAACAAAGCAATCACCAACATGGGGAATGCTTATGACATCAGTACAGGTGACTCCCACTCCCCACCACTGATGGACAGAGATCAGAGGGCCTCCTTCAGGACCAGAGCGGCTCACTTCCATCCGTGTTTGTGAGGTTAACACCTTTCTGTCTTCACAGGCCTCTTCACAGCTCCTGTCCAAGGCTATTACTGCTTCAGCTTCTGCTACCACGCTGGCAACAACGAACAATCAGGGATGACTCTGATGAAGAATGCTGAGGTCATCCTGAAGGCTTTCAACAATAACAAGCAGGGGAAGGCTTATGTTGATAATGCGTCCAACACCGCATGTCTGGAGCTTAACACAGGTGACACGGTGTCTGTGGTCCTGCCTAAACAATGTCATGTTCAGGGTACTGGCAGAACCACCAGCTTTACTGGTTTCCTCCTGAGCAAGGCTTAAAAAAGGGTCTCCAGCCCCTCAGACCAGGGTGACTCAAAATACACCCTGGGACTGACGGCATTCAGCTTAAAATGACACTGAATCACAGAATCTAAAATAAAATCATGACATTATCGATTTCAGGTCTGTTGTCTTTTATTTTATCAACTCAACACACAACAGTTCACACAAAGACAGTCTGAAGAACGTTATGTTTTTATATTTGTCATTTTTTCTTACAACTTGAAGTTGGCAAATGTCAAATGTCTTTTTGGGTTAATAAATGAAAGAGCCAGCCCCAGTTGAGGTACAATAACAGTCACTCAGCCTCACATTAACTGAAAAGGATGTAGGAATCATTTAAAAGACACACTTTCTGCTCCCGGCTCATTCGCTTCTTCTCGTTTCCCTTCTCTGGAGGTTTTGTCCATCTCAGGTGAACATCTGTAGACACTCCTACGTTCCCCAGCCTCCCTTCCACCTACAAAGAATAGAAAATGTTCCATTGCAGTGTTTAATTTTTGATTTGTAAACGCAGTGTAATTGGGCAGGTGGACGACTTTGATGAAGGGGAGGAGGAAAAAAATGGATTAAATCAAGTGTAGCATCTGTGGGATTCTGTCAGGAAAAGGAAGCACATCATGTTGGGATAAACCTTCAAACAGTTTCTGAAGATCTAAATACAAAAAATAAAAATAAACAACAACTCCATTTACTATTCTAATAAAATTAAAAAAAAAAAAAAAAACGCCACCAATTCCAGGAGCGAGTCTTTCACCACCGGGTCTTGCATCAGTGAGTCATCAGCAGTCAACTTCAGTCTCACCCAGTATTTTCTTAGAGGACCTGGGAGGAAGAAGCCACTTTTACACCTCTAATGTTGTGAAGATATTCGTTAATGTGATAACCGTAGGGGCCCCTTACCACGAGAGCAAAAGAAGAGAGCTTTTTCACCACAGCTTTTGCCTACAATTGCAGGAATTCTGTCGTGGATGTCAAGAGCGCCACAATTGGCGTTGTCGAAGGGAAGCGGCGCTCTCTTCCAGGGTATGAACGTGGTTTCGCTCCCATCGGACCACCTCCAGGTCATCTTCACCAGCCCGATCCACGCTGTGCGATTATTAGAAGCGTGCCGGAGCGCTTTGCTTTCCTGCTCGTTGCGCACCCGAGCCAGGTCGGTATGTTTCCCCCTGCAGTGGGCCTGGGCGTCGGTCCAGTTCATGGACTGCTTGACCAAGATGAACCTCTGGGAAATGTCAGTGCTAGATGCTGCCAATGACATGAGCCTTCATTATATATTTAGAGAACCGATAAAGCCTCGATGCTTTTTAATAGTACTCGATCAAGCTGCCAAACCTCACCTAAATGTCATTAATTTTAATCTTTATACAGGACATCAACATTCTGACACAAAACTCGAAAATTATTTCTTACCTTCGTAGCAGAGGAAGTTCATCTTGCTGCTACATCTGGTGGTAACCCATTTTCCCGATGGTTCTAACCTTACGCAAGGTTTCCCCTGTGGCTCATGTTCAGCCCAGTTCCAATAGGCTGCTTCCCCCTCCCTGTAGTCATCCTCATCGGACAGCGACCAACCCCATTCCTTGCGCAAGCCTAAGAAGACAACTTGGGAGTCGTCCTCGACCAGACCGGCGAGCTCCTCCAGATCCTGCAAGTCATTGACAGTGGCCAAATCGCCTCGACCCTTCCGACAACGGTGCTGCGCCCCACGCCATGTCGCGGAAGGTTGCATGAGGTAATACTTATTGGAAATGCAAGCAACATCCCACAGCCCTGGTGATGCAGAAACATAAAATGACCCCCACGTGCACCTCAAATTCACCTTTCAGAAGACTTAGGGGCAGAGTTTGTCACTTCACCTGACAGTAGCAGAACGGCAAATATTCTCATCCACATGGTCAACAAATAAAATTCAGTGCTCCTTAAATCAGCCTTTAGGAAATTAAGTGGCTTGGCTGCTCCATGATGGGACCATAAAACTCACCTAAGATGGGTGAGGCTGATCGCGATCTCCTGCTCCTGCTTCTTCTTTCTCATCTCTTAAATGCTCCATGCAAATGCAAAGTAGGTAGCCCGCCCTGCCCACACTGTGTAACCCTAGATCCTATAACCTGGGATGACCTTTAAGGTTTACACTGACAAAACTCAAGAGCTTTGTCCCCGACCAGGTCAAACTAGCGCTGCCATCCGGTCCAGTTTGATTTGATATGGTAGGCCAATATTTTACTGTCAAAAGTTGTGAGAGTAGCAAACACCTCAGGGTTGCTGTCCCCCACTCTTGTTGCTAAGGTAATAGCAATCCCGTGAGTTTTAATAATCAGACCTGCTTGGCTTGGAAAATGACCTCTAGGAATGCAAACCACATGGAAAATCTACCAGGTCTGATGCAAAGGTTTTGCAAAAAAGAACTGGCGTCTTGGTCAATCGAACAAGGGGATTATCTTAAAGACAAATCATCCTGTGTTGTCGTACAGTATTAGCCTTATTTGAGCAGAAATACTTAAATCTCTCTCTTTTATCTCAATGTGCGTACTCCTACTAGTCCATATGATAAGGTGAAAATCAAAGTTCTCATGAAAAGAAAAGTATTTTTGTCTTCATGGAAATGATGAGATATCTGTGTAGATTTAAGTTCCTCAAGGGTCCAGACTCAAGCTTCCATTGTTTGTCTACGTGCTCCCTCCATCTCTTTTGTTTCTCATGTTGTACATCATTTCCTGATCCCCGTCTCTCTGCCAGGATGATGCAGCGAGGCGGGGCTGATCAGCGCGGGAACACCTGCACATCATTTCTAATCAGCCACCCTCTTAAGCTGCCTCCAGCTGGTCCCTGTTGCCAGATGATTTTCGTTCCTGTGTCCGACGTGTCTACTTGCTCTGGTGAAGAATTCCCAATTGTTTACTTGCGTATGAGCATTGAATTTTTCCGAGTATATAGTCTTGCTAGTGAGTTTTTGTTTCCTGGTCATTTTCAGTCGTTTATTGTCTTGTTCAACCCTGTGGTAGACTTCAGTGATGGTGACATGTGGTGGACACCTGAAGCCATAGCAACCTCTACAGAGCACGACTGAAGCGCTGCTGAATTCAATTATGGAAACATAAAAAGTATGCTATGAACTGCATTACCTTATTTGGTTCTATGAGATCAAAATGATCCCAAACTCTAGAATGTCACTTATTCGTGTTGCTCGCCATGAAACTTTCCAAAATGCGCTAACTCTCACTCTCCAAATCGCTATCTCCTCACAACCCAACAATTTTGAAGCATAATAATGCATCTTATATAGCTGGTATGCCATCAAATCAATCAAATCTGTCGCACCTGTTCAGCTGTCGTTGGATCTGAATGCATTGAAACGCCATGAGCCAATGACACACACTGAAAGACTGAGCCAATGAAAGGCTTCAAGACATTTTGAAGCTATGAAGCGTGAAGCGAAACAGTGATGATGTTCAAAGCTTCATCGGTCACGTGACACTGGTTTTTTGATACAAGCTCAGACACACTGTTTTGAATCACTCCGCTTCGGGAATAGTGACACAAGCTCCGAAGCCTCATTGTCATTTGCCCATCACTACCCTGTGGTGACTTTGCATTTGTATTTCTTTGTTGCTTTCCCGCAAGGTGTCTGTTTAGGTGATGTTTTTGGAATAATCTTTTTCATTTATAATTCTGCACTTGGGACCTCGCCTGCAGTCATTCGGACTATAACACCATCTATGCAGATGATGGGCATATTTACAGAAATATGGTTTACCTGGTCTGTGTAAGCTCTATTCAACCTTTTTGTTTGACTAGATTCAGCAAAAGACTGTGGCTTTAATTTAACCTTGCCTGGTTTCTTGAAAACACCATCACAGCCATGCTTCAGGGATGGAATTGGGCAGGAAACGAGTTGTTTCTGGTGTCCTTGAAACACAGTTTGTGCAAAAATTTCCCAGACATGTGAATAGTTTCCATTTTATTTTGAGATGTGATCGCTTTGCCTTCAAGATCAATTATACAAAGTTATACAAACCATTCTTGAGTCTTGTCGTCTAGCCACCGATGGTATCTATTCACGTTTTTGTGCATTTCCACTGAGAATTTTTTTTTTTTTCTGACTTTGTTGGGATTCCAAAATAAAGCAGCCTGGTTCTTTCAGCTAATGAAAGGTGATGTTGCCACATCACATATGCTGATTGGTCAGAGGATTGTCACAGAATCCATGCTCCCAGTAAACCGAGGAAATTTATTTGTAGGTCTTCTGCTGCTACATTGTGCTATATGTAACTTGTGAATAGTAAATGGATTTGTTGTTGTTGCGGTCATCTTCTTGTCATAAAGGTGTCACTATGGTCCTGTGAGGAGATCCAGACCTTCCTCGTTGCTCGCCGCCACCGTCACAAGCCCGTACAGAGCCCCGTTGACATCTCAATACTATAATCGCTGTTACAGCTGCTCTAATTGAACTAAAAAGGTGATGTTGATCGAATTATAAAAAGCCAGTTCAATATTAAAATCACATTCAGTTCTGTAGCCCGGTCATTCATTTGGTATATTTGATCTGAGCCTAAAGTTGAAATATGAAAAACCAGGCAATTCTTTTTTTTGTTGTTTTTGTGCTCTTGTTTCTTGTTTATGTCAGTTGTGATGAAAATGACATCACAGCAGTGTTTCACGTGGTGTCCAGTGGGACTATTGCTGCCATGGAAATGCTCCCCAAAACAGAACCAGCTCCAGAAAGCTAGTAGTGCCGGTACCGTCAATGGAAACGCGGCCTATGGCTCATCCTCAGGCTTTGGGGTTGACATCTGTGATAACTAGTGGTTGGGTGTTCTTTCCCTCATCACAGACACCCGGGCTGAAGAAGGGTAAGATCCTCTCTGAGAACAGACACCCCCTGAAGGTGTACATGTGAGATCGGCCCTCCACGTCAAAAAACGACACGGCCCCCTCCTCATAATCTGTAAACACTCCAATAACCTGAGGATTCTTCGGAAGGGATAGAAGGACGGATGGTGAGTCCAGTGCTCGGTATTCGTTCCCACTCCTCAGCCTCACTGTCCAGTACCCATTCTCTGGCTTGGAGGTGATCATCCCCTTCCTGTTGGCAGACTCTCTGATCACTCCAAGGTCCCAGAAGGTCTTGGCTCCGACTGCAACCGTTTGGCGCCACAAAACATGTATGGAAATGTCCACTTTTTTCAAGAAGTGTTCACTGTTTCACAGACTCAGGGAGACAAACAAATAACCCCACCTGGAAATAGAACCTCCCGGACAGGAAACCTTTCTTGGCCACAACGCAGATGACGGGGTCAAAACGTTTGGGGTTGTCGGGCACGATCTGCAGAAGCTCGCCACGGCCCGCCTGCTTGCCGTCAGCCGAGAGCACGATGTTCGGGTGGGCGGTGACTGGGTCTAACACCACGTCAACTAGAGGGGGAGCACGGAGAGACGTGAATGCGAAAAGCGACGCACACCCACACGGGACGGTCGTCCAGACGGGTTCTCACCCGCATACATCTGCATCCTTTCCATTTCTTCCACGAAAACATCAAACAAGCCAGTTAAGAGTGACTACAAACCAAAAATGTGCTGAATCCAGACTCCTCTGACTCACCTTCCTTCTTCAGACCTTCCACCTCATTCAACAGTGTGTCGTGGACTTTGGACAGTGCTCTCCGCATCGTCCCCACGCAGAGTTTGGGGTGCACAGCAATCTCATTCCATGTCCTCACGGGTGGAGCGTCCATCAGGAATGGTGACCTCTACGCAGAGGAAGTGAAAGCCGTGTCTTCCCTTGTCTCTTGCGTTGTGAGTTTGTGTGATTTCCTCCCGCCTTCCTTCACATCCACCGTGTGTAACTGCACAGCCCATCCCCCAACACCAAAGGCCCCGCAGCACCTTGAGGTTACCTGTAGGAGGTGCAGGTGATCCTCACTGTCGAGGAGCTCCTCCAGGTCAGCGTTTCTCCCCCGCAGTTCTGCGGTTTCTCGCTGAAGCTCGCCAACCAGCCTTTCAGCCCTCCTCTCTGCTCCCCTCTGCCTGTCCATCACTTCCGCCTTGACTTCCTCCCGACTCTCCTCGATGTAGCGGATGAGAGACGAAAACAGTCGCTCGCAGTCGTTCATCTCATCGTCTGCGCTGGCCTGTTGAAGGGGAAAACGATTGGATAAGCAGAGAGGTATTCAGAATTTAGAAAACAACACGTTTGAAGGTTAAGCGAAGCAGTCTGGTTCTCCTGAAATTTTGATGCGCTCATAAGCTGCTCAGGGTTTGTGAGCATGTCAATTCTAGTTTGTTTCCAGGTGCAGAATCCCAGAAGGCAACAGTAACAGGAAGAAACCTTGACCGGAGCCCTCCTGCTGATGGCTGGCCAGGTAAAGGTGCAGAAGAAGAGGGGAGATAGCCTCGACTTTCATTCCGTCCTTCACCCAGCCCCAAATGACTAATGGACCTTCAATTAATGTCTTTTCTCTTGTCTGATGTTTGGTGTTGATTTTGACCTTTAACCCCTACCTTAACACCAGACCAATTGCTTGTTAATATTGTGTGCATGTGATGGTGGGTGTGTCACAGGGTGGACAAAGCAGGCAGGGTGTGTATGAGAAGCTCAGACATTGGACTGACCGCGCTGAGCTTCAGGCAGCTCTGGATCTCCTCCACTTTTATCAGCCGGTCCTGGATCATCTGCAGGAACTCCTCCACGGTCTTTTTAATTTGGACCTGACCCAGCAGAACAGATATGGGATTTTACTGGCTGTGAGTTTCCATACAGGACTCCGTTTTGAGACGAACCTTCCTGATCCTACTCTCGTCCTCTATGGGGACTGCCTGATGGAGTCTGTGTTCCGTCTCGGTGCAGAACTGGCACACACACCTCTGCTCGTCCCTGCAGAACACCTCCAGAAGCCTCCCGTGCTTCGTGCACATCCGGTCGGGGAGGTTCTTGACTGGAGCGATCACCTTGTGAAGCCTCAGGCTGGCGACCCTCTGGTGAGGCTCCAGGTGGGCTTCGCAGTAGGAGGTCAGACACACCAGGCAGGACTTGAGGGCTTTCACCTGCAGGGACGTGGCGGAACAGACTTCGCACACCACCTCGCCCGGCTCGGCCGCGGACGGCGGCGGGGCTCGGGACGGGGCGACCATGTTCCCGAAGGCCTCGGCCAGCTCCTTAAAGCCGGCGTTGACGCTCGTCTCAGGTCGGACGTCGAAGGTCCTTCCACAGGTGGGGCACTGGCAGGATTCGCTGCTGTCCCACGCTGCTCGGATGCAGGCCTGGCAGAAGTTATGGCCGCACGGAGTGGTAACGGGGTCGACAAACGCCTGCTGGCAGATGGAGCACCGGAACTGTATTTCTGACAACGCAGCCGAAGAGGCCATGGTCCAAAGAAGCTCAGGTGAAAACAGGAAGTTGCCGGTTCCTCGGAGGGCGGATCTACGGGGGAGGAGGTACGTGAAAACGGTACTGGAGGGTTCAAACACAGAAGCTGAACCATGAAGCAGGTTCAAAATCCATGTCTACTTCCAGACTAAAACAAAATCACTTCAACCCAGAGTCATGGTCAAGCTAGAAAACAGATCCCAGCAGATCACTACAAATATGCAAACTGAATTTAGTTCACAACTAGGACACAAAGAAAAATTGATACTCATTAGAATTCTTGTCAAAAAGATGTCACTTTGTCCTGAAGCCTAACCTCAACATTTTATCAAATTTTTTTAACATTTTGAGGAATCTGGATAGGTAAAAAACTGATCCAATTCCGGATTCCCTTATTATCCGTTATTGAAATGTAAATCACTTGATTCCTCTTTGATCCAAATTTTAAACCTTTGTGCAGTTAATGAAAACCAAACGTAAACACCTTAATGAATGAAAAACATTCCAAAACCAGAGCCAGAATATGAATAACTTTCATTCAAGAACAAGATTAAAACCAAATGTAAAGTGCCCAGTCGACCTTTTGATTGGATTATACATAAATGATCAAGACACGCCTTCAACTCTTACTGTAAACTCTCATGTAATAACAGAAGCAACCAACTCCCTGACATGAGTGGAAAACGGAACTAAATGAGAACGAAACAATCACAGCTCAGCCTCAAGTGACTTCTGTCTCATGGGTGGGTTTCATCGTTGCCCCGCCCCATTTTTGGATATGATCAGCTTGTCCTTTAATTTCAATAATACTGTTATATTTGCTTGATTAGTGGTTCAAAAATGCTACTTACAAGGGTGTAAAAGTGCAAATCAAAGTGGATTACTCAGAAAAGGACCCCTATACTTGAGGCAGAGGTAAATCCAGCAGTAAGCAGGTGGTCCTAACAAAGTTCTGTCCACTTCTGTGAGTCCACAGGAGAGAAAAGCTCTTGTATTTGTACTTACAGCTGCTTCCCTTTGGCGCTCGTTGTCCGTGTCAGGTGACTCGTCTACTTTATGAACTATAGGACGGGCAGTGGAACAGGAACATGTCACGTCAACAGTTATTCATCAGCCCAGCCTTCCCTCGGGAGGGATCGACACTGTCCCGTCTGACTGTCTGTCTGACTCTCTGACTCCTCTACGGGGAGCACGTGCACGTGCGAGAGGCCTGCATTTACGGCAAAACGTAACATTAGCGGCCAAGTTGGCAAAAGGGTACATTTTGCAGGATTAGAGTGTTTATGCGGAGTCCCAAATGGTAGAGGGAGTGTTTCTCCACAGGCGTGGTGCTTGAGCTCAGTGGACAGTTTCCAGTCACCGCACACCCAGACCAGACACGAGCGACACCAAGAATGTGGCAGATCCGCATAGCAGGCTCGCTTCTCCCTGGGGGTTTGGCCGTCGGGGGTTCAGTTAATTCAGCTGGCGGTAGGGACTATTTATGATATCATAAAGGAGGTTAATAAGCGACTAAAGTGAACACGGAACTTCAGGGTTAACCAGAGTGTCAGTGTGTGACAGCGGTTCTGCATCTACATTTCTATGCCGATGACAATATAATATCACGGAGGAAGACCAGAAGTGTACTTTTATATATAATATTTAGGATCCTCTGTGATGCAACGGAATTATTCACGTTAGCTGCCTACAATTATACTGACTTAATGTGTAAGCACAAAACTCAAGGTCAAAGGTTAATATATACGGAACCTTACAGTAGGCACATCAGCACACTCCTAAAATTGGATAAAAGAATGTATATTCCTGACACTCAAGCAGATCTAAAGTAGTGTTTACTGAAACATAAAATGTAATCCTATCTATTACAGATTACAATGCATGGTTTTGTTGCCATGGTTGCGTGTCTGTTGCCGGTCCCTTATACTGTCACCCAATGGACAATGGTCATTGTGTTTACATGATTAGAGGACGGCCAACAGTTTATCAGGAGAACAATCTACTGAATCTTCTACATAAGAGACTCAATTAGAAACAAATTAGGAAAAGACATATGTTAGCCTCAAGTAAAACTAAACAGTGCTATGATAATTAAATAATTCAAATATTGACTTCAGGTTCACATCTGGCTCAATAACCTGCCATTGGAAAGAAATAACTCAGGTTATGACTTTGTAAGTGATTAAACTGTCGTCTCATTCTGGTTCTAATCAGGTAGGGGTTGACTATTAACGAGAATTATTCCCTCACTGAAAGGATACAGTGTTGTTTCCGAATCAGCCACGATGGGGCAGTAGTTTACTGCACTTCAGGACAGCATACTGACTTATTCAGAGCGCGGAGTGTGTGTGTGTGTGTGTGTGTGTGTGTGTGTGTGTGTGAGAGAGAGAGAGAGAGAGAGAGAGAGAGAGAGAGAGAGAGGGCGTGTGTGTGTGTGTCTGTGTGTGCGTGTGTGTTTGTATTTATTGGCATCTACTTGTAACAAGCACACAGTGTACACAACACACCCACACTTTGCATGTGACCTCAAGGTAACGCATCCTGCTGCAGAAGCACCAGACACAGATGGATGCTGAAGAAACAACAACTCACTTCATCTTTAAATGTTCACAGAAGATAAAACTTTTAAAAAAATAGATCTGATTATTCATGAATGATTTGATACTCTAATGATATATTTCTTTGTGTTCATGTCTTTGTCCTTTAAAGTGGAAATCAGAGGCACAAAAGCCCAATCGAGCCCCCTGAAACACATAATTTGATCAAAAAAATGATTTTTGTGTTAAAAAATGGGTTATTAGTGCTCACAACCACGGCCCTTTTTAATAGATGTCTGACAGGATACATAAGTGGTGCAAAGTAGGAGTTGATTTGCTGTAAAAGTGTTCAGCTCTGAGGTCAGCGGTGTGATTATCTGAGGTATAAAATAAGATGATGAGGAGGAGGACGGGAAAACAAAGGCAGCGGGGAGGATGAGGAGGGCTGCAAAGAGTATGATGTAAGAGAGAGGGAGAGAGAGAGGGAGAGTGGATGAAAGGGAGAGATGAACCGATGAGGCTGTCAGTGTCCTGGAGCTCTGGCCAACCTGCCACCCTCATGCTTCCGCGGAGCTGACCGTCAGAGTCACGGGTGAGTCTTGCCTTCGCCGGTACCGCTCTGTGATTCAAGAATTTGAAAGTTGCTCCTGGTGCCAACCCGAGGAGAGGCTGAAACAGGATGTGGTTGAGCGAGGCGACTGTGATTCGTCCCGGCGTTGGGAGCAAAAGCTGGTGGATGGCTGGTCAGGAGCTTCGTATGAAGCCAGCGCAGGGAGTGAAAAGATGCGGAGGAGAACCTCAGAACTACAGATGGCCTTTCGGTGGTGGGATCATGGTGAACTCCAGTCCTCCCGGATCCAGCTGGGATGACTCACTCTGAGATCTGCCTGTCCAGATTATTATCTTGCAGGTCCTTCTCTTAAACCCTCAGGGGCGCGATGGTGTTTGCTCATCCTGGCTGTTTTTATTGCTGAAGTAACAGATAGAGGTAGCAGGACCCCCCCCCCCCCATCAGTCCATTGGTATGGGGGTTGGTTGTTTATTTGCTGAGAGTTCAGCTTTGCCGCGTGAATCTGCATTTGGACTAAACAATTAAAACTTTGCTGTCTTCCCAGTTTCCATTTGCAACTGCTTCTACCCACCTCGAAAGAATTCCTGTCGGCCATGGGAACGCTGCCATCATAACGTCAGCGAATCCCCCTCTGCTGCCACTGATTTGATCGAATCTAAGGGACGCCTGCCCTTTTGGGATGTGAGACATTGTCGGCTGTATCAGTGACCACAACCAGCAGTAGATCCCTGACAAGCCGCGCCTAAAACTCACCGTTCTCCTGAACAATGCCGTGTCCGCCCGGACCTTCTTTCCCCAACCGCTCAGTCTCCGTCGGCCTGCTGCTCCTGGTCCTCTGGAGGCCCACCGAGGTCGGCTGCCAGAACGACACCGAGCCCATCATGCTGGAGGGAAAATGTCTGGTGGTGTGCGACTCCACCCCTTCGGCAGAACCCTCGGGCAACGCTCTGGGCATGTCCGTGAGGTCGGGCACCGGCCGGGTGGCATTTTCGGCCATACGCAACACCAACCACGAACCGTCAGAGATGAGCAACCGCACCATGACCATCTACTTTGACCAGGTGGGTGCGAGGTTATGGAGTCGCGACCTCTTGACGTCTCGCGGTTTGAAAGCGTAGGTTGCTAAATGAACCAAAGGGTGGGCCGTCTGCTCGTGTTCCTAGATCCTGGTGAACATTGGCAGTCACTTTGATCCAGCAACAAGCATCTTCGTGGCTCCCAGAAAAGGAGTGTACAGTTTCAACTTCCACGTTGTCAAAGTCTACAACCGGCAGACAATCCAGGTGCTCTTTCCTTGCTTTAAAGATTACAGTTCAAATAGCTAAAAAATATTCTATGCAGATGATAACCGCCATATTTATTGGCAAAAGCACAACTTTTTTATTGATGTAGGAACAGAGCACTTTCTAACTATTCCATCCTCACCTGTTTCTCTCAGGTAAGTTTGGTTCTCAACGGTTGGCCAGTGATTTCGGCCTTCGCAGGCGATCAAGACGTAACCAGAGAAGCCGCCACCAACGCTGGGCTGGTAATGATGGAGAGAGGGGACAAGGCTTACCTCAAACTGGAGAGAGGGAATCTGATGGGTGGGTGGAAGTACTCCACATTCTCCGGGTTCCTGGTGTTCCTCCTGTAGATGAAACCCTGGGAGGCACTTGTGAATGGGGAGAGGAGGATGTAAAAAAAAAAAAAAAATCATCAGCCCGTGTTGATGCAGTTTCGCATCAGATGAATATTCACTATGCAGCAATTACTCCTGAATGTATTTTCCATTTCCACTGCACTTATTACTCACCACCAGCTAATACATCATCTGAGTTTACTCGCAGCCGTCCACCCTGCATGACACGTCGAACAGCGATCCCTGGTGGCGATACATGCAGGTCTTTGCTTTTAATTTGTTTGAGTGGAAAACAAACTTCTGAAAGTCTGAACTGGGGTCAGATGCTCAGAGCATGTACTGGCATGAGATTCAAGTGATTTGGTGATTTAATCTGTGTGTGATCTGCATATTTTTTATTCTGTGATCCAAGGAACAACGAGTGGAGTGGTACCAGGACAAAGTGGTGGGGCTCCAGTTATTATTATTATTATTATTATTATTATTATTATTATTATTATTATTATTATTATTATTATTATTATTATTATTATTGTTGTCATCTGCTCAGCAATTAAAGGGTGAAGTATTTTGTATAATATTCTGCCTTGATGATGATGTGTTTCAGTTGCTGTTCAACAGATCCATTTTTTTTCTTGTTACTTTTGTACATTTAGAACTACTTGTATACATATATCTGTATATTTGTTATTATTGTACTCCATTAAGAGAAAGGGTTAGGAAGCCCACAGATATTGTAGCTGTGAAATAAGGAAGTTTCCAGTATAGTACATGTTATTGTTACCTCTTGTCTTCTCAATAAATCATTTGCAGAAGTTCTGTTCTGAAAATAGTCTCCATCCCCCCCTGAGTATGTGTGTCCTTGTATTTGTGACAAACTCTGTACCAAACTCAATCTACTAGCAAAGTGGGGACATTTTTGCAAAGTGGGGCCATATTTGCTGGTCCTCACAGCTTCAAAGGTCTGTTTGAGGGTGAAGACATGGTTGTTAAGGTTGAAGGTTTAGGTTTGGGGAGTAGATGAGATGGTTGTGCTGGAGTTGGGAGGGTTGGGTAATGTGTTAGATCTATGAAAGTCCCCACAAAGATAGAAATACGAGGATAGGTAGTAAAGTACTGTGACCTAGACTAGACCACAAAAATGTACCGAAACACCAACAAAGCAGGGCTGCTACTTGCGGAACGTCCCATATCATCAATTTTACGCATCAAAGCTGTAGTTTATGTTTGTATAAAACCAATCCCTAAAACCTTGTGTGGGCTCGTCGGAGCATCTTGCCCTGCAGTGGGTCCGGCGGCAGATGGAGGACGGGCAGCGCGGGGCCCCGGCGCCAGGAGCCCGTTGAGTTAACAGCCGACCGTCGCAGCAGATCAGCGTCAACGTCCTGGTTCACAGCAGAGGTCTGTGTTTGCGGTTTGGAGATTGCCGGGAGGACAAAACAGAGTCCAGAGTAAAACAGGCCTTTAGACTCATTTTAAACTCGGACACTGTTGCGACATGTTGTTATTTTTATTAATTTCCTTTTTCATTTCCACCATATCAAAGTGTGAGTTAAGTACAAATATACTGATTAATCTATTAATATTATATATATAAATAAAATGTAATGTATATATAAAAATGATCCAGGTATTCTTCACAGAAGCATCTTCAAGGGAAAAAGTGTTTTTAATGAGATGTATTTTCAAAGCCAGGCTTCCCTAATGTCTTCCTCCAGCTCCCTCAATACTTCGGCGGGACGCGGCCCGGTGCCGTTGGGTGGCGTTTCCTCTGCGGGGAATTGATGTTCATTACGTTGTTGTTGCCCTGTTGCACTCCGGTCACTTTGCTGTTGTGGATGATAATCCTCCCATTACTAAAGGGAGTATCGGGGCTGGACAGCTGTCGCTGCAGGGCGCAAGGGAAAGTTTGATTATCCGTCTGTTGTTGCTGTTCTGGTTGGATTTAAGCGAGTACTTTTGATTATTTCAGTGAGTTTGACTCTTTGTGAACGCTCTTACAGAGCAATAAACCTTCAACGTACGCACCTCGTACGCAGCCTTCCCGTTCGCAGGCTTGTTCCAGTGTGAGGGAGCCTTCTTCTGGGCCCCAGCACAAGAGGTCACAGTGTCCAGAGGGTGGGGAGAAGTGTGCTTTAGGGCCTGTTGGGTCAATTCCTGGGATCCTCGCTGAGCTGAGGGCCACAACGACAGTAAGGGGTCGGCAGAGGTTGGGTTCGCGCTGCTGGGAGCTGAGTCAATATCAATATCGTGGGCTGACTCTCGATCTGGGAGTGAAAAGGACAACAGATGTCACACATCTGCGCTCTCAGCTGGCTTAGCTCGTCATTTTACCTTTCATCTTCGCCACGGTTCTTTGGTTTCTCGTCCGACCGCCGGCTTCTTCCTGCAACAGGACGTGAAAGTTCCGATGATACAACTGCTAGTAACTTGACATCATAGTTAAAGATAAAGATCTGAGACATCTGAGGTAATCTGGGGCGCTAGAATCTTTAATATTTCAACATTTGGGGTCGATCGAACTGTGATGTCATTTGACGCATTTTATCGAGGCTGCTCAGTTACACTTTTATTTTCATGCTGAAATTCCCCTCGCGAGGCAGGAAGTGGACATATTTTTGCCAAGGCAGCAAAACGCATGGGAGCGTTGACCAATACGTGGCAAAAACTGCCATGAACTGTCCTCTATCAACGTTGTTCCAGCGCGTGAACGAAGAGCCTGAGTGTCTCACCTGTATGGGAAAGTTTCCTGTTGGAACGTCAATGCCTGCACCAAAGAAAAAGACATGAAACGATCTTTAGATTTTCACGGGGAGGAGACAATAGACAGCTAAGGCGAACTAATCAATCCATTTTGAAATTTAGAAGTAAAGATCTGCTACTGCATTCCCACCACTAGCTGCCACCAACTCGTACACGACAGACCAATGAGGCGAAAATAATGTAAAGGTAGAGCTAAAGTCCAATATTCCCAAGATTTGTTCTGAGGGTTGTTTCTCGTGTAGGAGTATGTTGAGAGACATAAAAGTTTGACCGAAACCTGCACCTCCGTGATGATGAAATCCAAGCTCTTCATTTGCATCCTGGAAAGAACAAGGTGAGTCAGAACGGGGGGGTCCCAACCTCCACCAGAAACTTTCACAGCGAATTGGCTCTTTACCATTTTTCTCAAAACCTCATAAACCGCATCAGCAACCTTGCGTTTATGGAGGTTGAAGAGTCCCTCCGCTTCGGCGGCGCAGTCTGCAAAACACGGGGAAACAACGGAGTCAACATCTGACACCCGCGGTCCCGACCCTCCCAGATGAGAGTTTTCGTCTTTTTTTTACGTAGAGATAAGGGTCTCTGGTCGGCGTTTCCCTCCCAGCACTTCTTCATCAGGTTTATCAGCTGGCTCAACCCCGCCGTCTTCGGCGCCTCCTTGCTGATCTCGTCCAGTGGTGGGCGCTCGTCCTGTGGGATTTTCAGCTGCACCAGGCAGGACATCGCATCTGCAGACACGGATTGTTGACTTTACCATCAGTTCTAAGGGCTTATTGGTTGAGGCAGGGTTTATTCTTTTTGCTGCAGCCCACTATCAGGGGGCGGAATAGTCGCTCACATTCATATGGCTTTTTCCATGTGGCGATGGACCATAAGAGTATTCCATAACTGAAAAGGAAATCACAATTCAGCCGATGAGATCGTGACAATAGTATTTGTTGTCCAGAGAAAGTTGTGAACTGACAGTGAGATCGATCGATCGATACCTGTAGATATCGGATGCCTGCTTGGGCTTGTACGACATGCTAAATGCCTCTGGAGGCATGTACTTGGTGGTTCCCACTCCTGTTCCGTCTTTCTTTGTAAGCTGGGTAATGCTACTGTAAAATTTGGAGAGGCCGAAATCGGCGAGCTGGAAGAATGTGGGAAAAGGAAATGATGTCAGGAACCAGAGGAAAGGGAACAGCATGTAAAGACAGAACTGAAATCACAAAGCATAGAAGAGGAATTTGTCTCTGGAGTCACTGTTGTCGACGCTCGGGCTGCGGCGGCGGTCCGGCCGTCCGTGGAAGCCTCACCTTGGCGTTGAGACAGGAGTCCAGCAGCACGTTGCTGGGCTTCAAGTCCAGGTGGAGGAGCGGAGGATTCCGGCTGTGGAGGAAGTTTATTCCCAGAGCTACTTGGTAGGCTAGCCGGAAGGCCAAGGGCCAGGGGGGGGTTTCAAGTAACGTGTCCTGATGGGGAGACACGAGATACAGCACTGCTGCGTCACCTTCACACACTCAAAGGCTCAACCTATCCCAGCTCCCCGTCAGTTTATTAGAAACTTGGACAGAGATATTTGAGCGCCACAAATTTTCCGGTAGGTGGCGTTTGACCTTACAACCATTCACTGGAGAACATCAGTGAGGTTAAGTGAGTAGGAGTGGTAGCGTCTATCGGTATGTGAGGTCCAGACTACCAGAGGGTGGAGCCAGCAATTTCACTATCTGCTCAAAAGCTGCTTTCCTTAAAAGAATAAATTTTCAATCAGAAAACCGTTCAAGTGTTTCAAGGGCACCTGCAGGGTTGCCAGGGATCCTCTCTCCATCAGCTCCATGACCAGGCCCAGCTGGACCGACCGACTGGTGGGGGTTTGACCTTGGAAGAGGCCGAGCACCTGGATGACGTAGGGGCAGCTTCCCTCACGCAACATCCGGACCTCTCGCAGCAGAGACGCACTGTTTCTGTGGGTTCGCGCGGCATCACCGGTGAGTTCACATCCCCTCGCCGCGGAAAAGGAAAGGGATCTCCACACTTACCCGTCGTCATCCTGGAGCAGTTTAACGGCCACATCGAAGCACCACTGCCTGTGCCGGACCCTGTTGACTTGACCAAACCCACCAACGCCAATCACCTTCCAGTCGGTCAGGGCGGACTCGCTGATGATCAATTCAGGTTGGGGAGGACACCTGGGAAGTGCCATAGCTCACTGGAGGAGGAAGTGCAGTCGTTACTAACGTGTTTTGTCTTTCAGCCCAGACTAACGCCACATTTATGACCAGAGTAAATACACACTGATGTCCGGTTCAGGTGTGAAACTGTACATCAACTAAGAACAGAATGTTCTTAGTAAATGCTCGTATTCAAGTATTTATCTATTTCTCTCAGCAGGACACCTTTCCCCGATAAGAAGCAAGTCCATGCCCAGGTTGCTAAACTCAAACTGTTCCGCGTTACTGATTTATATTTGCCCTGTGGTTGTAAAGGAGGAGCACAGTAAAGATAAATAGCTTTTCTCCAGTTGTATTTAGTCCTGTCATGGTTTCTGCTCCCTTTCAGATGGTCCACCGTCAGCTGTCCCAGCTTGTAAAGCTGAGGCAACACTTCATGGAATCCACTGATGATCGCCTTTACACCTCCGATTTACAGGAAACCTGAATCTATCAATCTATCAATCTTAAACTATCTGTCCGGTTCTTGTTGTGTTGATCTTTTAGTCACTTCCACTCGTGCCAAACACATGACAGAACATTAGATTAGATTTGTTGACGACTCACCCTTTGTGATATTCTGTCCTTCCTCATTGTTCAGTCAGCAATGAGCTCTGAAAAAAACTGCCTGCTATTCCTTTGCGGTCTATTATAACCTAGAGGGTGAAAACAGAAGTGAAAACAGAAGTCTAACTCAAGTTCTAATTTTTTTTCTTCCTGGTTTGGGAGAACATGACTCAGAGGCAAGTATGTGCTTTGTTTTATTGTTTTAAACCCACAGATTTAACCTGATGACATGGTTGATCAGCTTTAATTTTTTTTTTTCTTTGTGGTCAGAACTTTAGAAAATGACAGTTTGCAAAGGATTGACTGAACGTATTCAATCACTGCAGAGAAAACGTGTGAAATAAACAGGGGATTGGCGTGGCGTGTGTCTAAACGTACACTTCCACGCCGTGCATGGATCACTTTGTTGCTTTGAAGTTTCATAACAGATGGGAACAAGTTTGTGTGACTGTTCCTTTAAAACCAACTTAAAGAACAACCCCGCTTCTGACGTCACTGGAAATCCCCTCTGCCGACCGTGTGTTTCCTAAAATTAAACGATCATGAATTTGAAGCCCAAAAAAAAGGAAGAAAACGTCCCAGAGGACACGCTGGCTTTACGCGCGACCTCGCTTTTACGCGATTTTTATAAAAAAATCAGTGAAAGGGTCGAAGGCGCAGGAATAAAGACTTGCCGGGCGAGAGTGAAATTTTCGTGAGGGGGTTTTGGGGATTCTCACCCGATACTGTGCCGCCTGGATCCCCGAAAGAGGCCAGACGTGCGTCAGCGCCTTTAGTTTCGGTTTGATCCCCCGGGCTCCGACGCCGGCGCGCTGACTTACTGGCATAAAAGGGCCTCAGATCGCCAACTTTTTATCACACTTTTTGGGTTTGGACTCGGACTTTGGCTGAACTTTAACCCCCCCCCACACACACACACACACACACACACACCCTCACCGCCGCCGTCGTCTCTTCGCGACTGCGGAAGAATCGAAACTTGGAAGACGCGCGGCGGCGGAGCGACCTCAAGTAAGAAACTTATACTTTTACGCTTTCAAAAGCGTTGTTTTGTTTATGGAAGGCTTAAAAATATGTCGCCAAAGTCCCGCTTCTGCGACGGAACGCTGCGAATCGGCACGTCTGGTGTAATAAACGCATATTCCATCATAACAAACAAGCCGAATGGAGGTTCCTGTTCACCGTGGGGACTTTCGTTGTTTGCATGCTTGAAACTCAACGTTGTGGCTACTTTTTTCCGTATTGGCGATACTTTATACCCACAATTCCAAATCCTCCACATGCAGATGGCATGTTATAACTGCTATCGTTTCAGTTAAAGGGTGATTAAAGTGTTTTGATTCTGGTTCTAGTCTACTTTCGTTTCTCACCCGTGTATGCTGTGTGAATATGCTGATCATTACTGGTGTTATTATTTCAATTAAACTTTATTTATGGCGTTATAGTGTCTGTAACTCAGGATTGGCTTGAGTTGTTTTACAGAAAACCCAAAGCCTGAACCCCAAACACTGGAAAGAAAAAAAATTGACTGTTTTTGATCAGTTTGACCACTTTCTCTCCAGAATGTCCCTCAGATTGACGGCCATTTAAAGATGGAGGCCGAGCGAAGCGATGGCGGGGAGACGGAGGTGGCGGACGAGTTCGCCTGCGCCGGGATGCTCCACGGGTCGCTGACCTCGCTGCACGGCACCGTGGAGCGGATTTTCGGGGTGGCGTTCGACATCGGGGAGAGCGAAGCGTCCCGCGCCAGCGACGGGCAAATATGGCTGAAACTGCGGGGGCGGGAAAGCGACGTGCGAGCCGCCAAAGTGAGCCCCGTCCCCTGGTTGAGACGGTGGGCGGCGAGCAGGCCGGTGACGGTATGAACTGTCTTGCAGTTGTTCGTGAAGGGAGTCGTCAACCAGGAGGAGCAGCAGGAGGTCGCCTATCCCAACGTCCTTCACTGCGTCTTCTGCGGAGCCAGAGGCCTGTTCATCCACTCGCTGATAAGAAACACCTCTGCACAAATAATAGTGAGGGTTTTTTTGTTTTTTTTTTCAGTGTCTGGGTACTTGAGTCTCAGACTGACAAAGTGACCCAGTGTAGAAGCTCCGCCCCTTCCACAATCCCCTTTCCATAACCTGGGATGTCCCGTTGGGAGAACTGGGACAATGCTAAAGTGGTGATGTTAAGGTTGTGGTAGCGGTGACGTGCTGGAGAGATTTTTTGGGATGTCACAATAATTATAGTAATAGTCTCATGTTGCAATTTTATCCTCACTCATCTGGATTTTTATTATTAGTCGGTCATTATGTCACACCATAATGTTACGTCCCTATGATGTAAGTCTGTGGTGTTTTCTGGAGCACAGGTGTACAACTCAGGGAGCTAACAGCGTTTTTATTCACCGCCTTTTCTTTTTTTAGAGCTTGTTCCAAGAAACCAGCTGGAATTGCCTTGAAAAGGACATGTTGAAAACCTTTGCTCCCAAGTGCTTGGGGTTTAAATCTGCTATGCTAACAAAAAGATTGCCTCATGCACAACAAACCAACGACCTTGAGCGCAGGGCAGAGATCGGCGCGTAACACCTCCAAGGGCTCTAAACTCTACTCTCCTTTTGTCAAATCAGGTTGGCTCCATGGGGTACCTGCTCATATCTGGGCTTGCAGAGCCAGTGGTGCGAGCCTACTCCCTTATCACCGACCTGGTGGAAAAGTATGAGTGCACACAGTCCCGAAGCGCTGAACCTGGCGAAAGAGGTTCCAGCGAGTCTCTGGAGTCACGCCGGGCCTTTAAAATCCTGGTGGAGAAGTGGGAAGACAGGCACACCCTGGACCTGTTGGTCTTACCTGGGACAGTGAAGGAAGTCCTCCTGGATTTGGTCAGGGAATCGGGGCTGGGCATGAACCCTGGAATGGCACTGACATCCACAAATGAAAGGAGAAGATCAGATGGCTATTCGGATGGTAAATGGGATAGTACAACCTGCCGGTGGGATGAAGGGATGACCGCAGGTACAAGCAGAGTTCCCACAGTCAAAGACTACCGGTTAGCAGGTTTACAGGGGAGGGCAGAGAGCAATGAAGGAAGCCTTTCTCCACAGGAACCAGGAGGCCAAGATCAGTCAGAGCGAGTGGAGACGTTAGATCCGCCCATGTCGGAGGAACCAGGGCAGGAAGATGAACGGGAACTACAGTTTTTGCTTCTTTTAAAGTTCTTCACAGCCATGGGGTACACAGAGGATGTGGTAAAAGGAGTGCTTGCTAAAACGGGACCCAAAGAGGCCTCACAGATACTGGACTTGGTTCAGCAAGAACAGGATCACGCCGACTACAAGCCGACAGCACAGGCGAGTCCTCACCAGGACCTCGTCGTTCTGAGTGAAAGAGAGAGGAACCGACCTTGTGAGTCAGAGCACAGAGAAGATGGGGAACCGACGGCAGGGGGCAGAAGGTTGAAAGTAATGAACGGAGAGATCCGACATGGAGAGGGGGAAGGGGCAAACGGAAACACAAGCCATCCTCAAACAGAGGATTCTAGTGCCAAGAGACAGGAGGAGGGACACGAGGAAGACTTTGTCTTGGGGGTGTTGAAGAAAGCTGCAGTCAGCTGTGGGTACACGGAGCAGAAAGTGGCTGAAGTCTACAGCATGCTGCCCGATCACTCTACTCACCAACTGCTGCTGGAGCTACAAAAAGATGACAAGAAAGAGGCCCCTGACACCTTCAGGGAGGGGCCAAGAGAAATAGATGATGTGGGGCTGGAGAAATGGGGACCAAACTTCAGACCAGCAGAGGGCGGAACAAGAGAAGGTGAAACTTTAGAGCCTTCAGGGGAAAGAGAACCTGTCGACCAGCCTGGGGTATCCCTTCCCAAAAAGCACACTGGCCAGGCAGATGTGTTTGATTGGAACAATAAACCCGACCACTTTACTGTGAATCAATATACCTCAAAGAAAAAGCCCCCTTCCAAGTTACAATCTCCACGCCAAAACACCCTTCCTGAGGTCAAAGGGCCACCGATGTCAACTTATTGCTCATCCTTAGAACCCACCCATAACGGCAAAACAAAAAAACAGCACAAGCAACCCAGCATAAACAAAACGCCCCAGTCTTCCAACTCTTTCAAACAAGCGCAGTCCTCGATCCTGAAAGACTTTGTTACTCCCAGAGCAAAGGAACAACAGGGATTCATGGGCAAATCTTTGGTGGTGGTGACCGGGGAGCAGCGTTTCCTCGAAGGCCTGCAGACGCCCTTCACGCTGCAGCTGACAGACAGGCCTGGAGACAAGAGACTGAGGTCCATCATCATCGACGGGAGCAATGTAGCCATGAGGTGAGGAAGACATAGGTCATATTTTACCTTCATCCCGCACCAGGAAGGTTAGATTTTGAATCATAAATACACATTTTTCGATTTTATACACAAGAGCTAATGACAGGGAGCGCCGTACTCTCGGTATTCGAAACAGGAACTCTATTCGTAGGATTTATCGTTGAAAGGTGCTGATCTTCTGCAAAGACTTGACTGTGTTTGCCCTGTTTCTCTTTATCCACAGTCACGGGTTGAGTCATTTCTTCTCCTGCCGAGGAATTGCTCTAGCCGTCCAGCACTTTTGGGACCGAGGACATCGTGACATCATCACCTTCCTGCCGCAGTGGAGGCAGAAGCATGACCCCAACACGAAAGGTAGCTGTCCGTTCCAATAATGGATGGATTTGTTTTTGCTTCCTCATTTGAAATGGGATTTTCTGGTTCCCGTGTCTTAGAACAGCACTACCTAACTGAGCTCCAGAGCCTGGGGCTGCTGGCTTACACTCCCTCCAGAGAGGTCCAAGGAAAGAGGATCAGCTCCTACGACGACAGGTAGTTGGCCCATGAGAGATTAAAAAAAAATAAATCAGCCCCTTTTCCAAGATTCCCAGGAATTTTTATTCCCAGGAATTTATTTAACAAACCCTAATTTTTTTCTCTACTTCCAGTAGAAATGAGCTGATAAGTGAGTCCCCTCTGTACTCAGTTTGACATTTTCCCCTCAGATTCATGCTGCAGCGTGCGCAGAAGACCGACGGGGTGATTGTGACGAATGACAACCTGAGGGACCTCTTGGATGACTCGCCTGCGTGGAGGGACATCATCAAAAAGAGGTATTTGCTCCAAACCTCGGCCGAAGCAGGAAGCATAAGCTTCGTGGTTCGTGTCGAGAGGATGGCATAGTTTCCTGGTTCGGCTTCACACCGTCATTCCTGGAAAGTTTGGAGTAACGGAGATGTTTCAATCCCTCCAGACTTCTTCAGTATACATTTGTTGGGGATCACTTCATGGTGCCCGATGACCCTCTAGGAAGAGGAGGACCTCACCTGAATGATTTCCTGCGCTTAAACCACAGGTATTAACCCCAGAAGAATATCATTATTAAGAATGTGCAGTGATTTTATCTTTTTTATTCAGTAGTCCACAGCCAGGGAGCCACTCCTTTGCTGGCACAGCCACCGCCAACCAGAGCTCCAGAGCTCCTCGCTCCCAAACCGAGGTCCTGAACTTCCGCGACCGAACGACTGGTAATACCGAGGCAGGAAGTGGCAAAACCTGGGACCGGCTGAGGCATCTCGCCGGGCCGGCCGGGGACAGGAGCCTGGAGGAGACGTCCGTCCTGAGAGAGCAGCTCTGTCAGGTCTTTGCCAACCAGGACAACATGGTGGTGCTGGTGCTGCAGTGTCACCCCGCGGAGAGGGACATCAACGTGCTGTCTGACCTGATTCTGGAGCAGCAGAAGGATTAGTCCTGCTTCCGCCGATCCTAGAGTGAAATCCAGGCTTTGCTTTAGTGCCCTTAAGCTTATCTTATGATAGTTCTGAGGGTGTCTGTGGTGCGTTTACAGTCACAGAGGGTCAAAAAGGCAAAATTGAAGATGAAATAAGTTGCGTGAATTGAGCATATTTAACTGGTTAATACCGTTTTCAAGCTGTTTTCAACATTCCACCAGTTAGCCTTACCTAGCACCGTTATTAAAGGGATCATGACAAAATCACGCAGCTGTGTCCATATCACCCTATCATCTGAGAGCAGCTCTCATCTGATCATCGTTGTTGATAAATTAAGTTTGTGTTATATCGGTAATTTTAAAGTCACGTTGGATTGTGCTTCTCCCTTTCCGAAAACGAGCAAACCCGTTGAGATGGACCACAGCGATCTCTCTGGACTTTCTCTAAGCTCTTGATCAAAACCTCAACACGTTTTAGCCATTTGATCCTCTTGTCCTTTCCAGGCCACCGTTCCCCTCTGTCTCCATTTATTTTGTCTCTTACTGTTTGTCCGTCTCCCCAGGAGAAAATGTGCTCCTGTTATTATTTGTTATTAATTTATTGTAATTGTGCTGTGTGGGAGCCGTCCTGAACCCACAGTTAAAGTTTTTGTATTCTATTTTTTTACTTTCCTGAAGCTGTGAGGCCTTTCGCTTGGTGCAAATGTGGAGAAATGACGCGCAGCAGTTTCGCAGCTGCGGGAGAATCGATCACGTTTGCGTAACAATGCTGAAATCGCTTATTTAAAACTAAATAAAGACATTCAAACCCCCCCACCCCCGCGAGTCAAAAACATTTAACAATGTCATGACAGCAGAAAAATGTGATGAATCAAGTGAGTTCAAAGCTGCTGTTGAGGCTAGCGTCCACCAGAGGGCGCACCAGACCATTGACCGCAGAAAGAAATAACGTCACATCAACGATTTTGTAATGTTATTAATTATAGATTTATATTTATGTTTTTTTAAATAACCTTTAGTCTGTAGTTCATCTAGTATATAGTCTATTGGTTGTTATCTTTAAGATGGCAAATGAGTGTTGTCATGGATTAATAACTGGAAACTTATTTTGTTATAATCAATATTTACAATAAAACTCTAAAACTTAAAACTCTAAAAATTAGAAATGGTTGCTCTTCAGTATTCCAGAAATATTGTATTAATGGACTATACAGCGTCTTACTGAAAGAACAGCCGCTCCGAGGACCTTTCCTTTTTAATTAAATCTTTTTATTAAAACTCAGGACAAAACAAATATTTGTCCACGGATAGAGAACAGAAGCTTCATTTAAGATCACTCATCTGTTTTCGCGATTTCAGAGGAACAAAGTGGGGTTGTTTTTTGTTGTTTTTCCAGGAATAGACGACAGACCTGTTGGGTGAGCTGCAGACAATATGAACGCGACAAATCTATTTTAGGACCGTCGTGAGGAACAGAGATTACAGGACGATCCGCACATCATCATCTTCATCATAAAAGTCCTCCTGCTCCTCCAGACCAGCATGGAGGAGGAGGAGGAGAGTGTCGTCTATTTGCCCAGGTTGTAAAAATACGGTTGTCTGGCAATATAGAGGGATATTGCTGCGACAATAAAAAACGATACATTCAGCGATCAAAGCGGCTGTCTGGTTGACCTTTGGGCCCGACCCCGCTTTCGCTTTATCAAGCTAAATGTTGAATCCGAAGAGAAACTAGAACGAGAGGCTGAAGGGGGGGCACTTCTGATGGAGGCCGAGGGCAGGCGTGACCCCTCCTTAATTAATAAATCACTCCATTCATTCATTCATCCATTCATGTATTCATTCACTAGTGTAATTGATTGGCTACTTGACTGTACGTCGTCGCTCGGACGTGTAAATGGAACAACGAAAGTTACATTTACACGTTTTTCGTCTGACTTCGTAAAAAGCGAAACGGACGGTAGCGGTAGCAACCCGGTTTCCATGGTTACAGACGCGCACGCGCGCGCACAAATAACGCGTGAACCATAATAGGCGCGTGCTAATATAACCGGCCGCGCGCGCGCTCACTCACCTGTCCACGCGCCGCCTCGCGCGCCCCGCGTCGTACGACGGAGTCTTGAAGGTTTCTTTTTCTTTTTCTTTCTTTTTTTTTAGTATTTTCTTAATTTTGTTTTGCGTCAAAGGAGCGAATCGGAGTTTGGGGACGTTTTGCGACTTGTGGATGAAGGTGTTCGCTGTTCAAGTCTGACCGAAGACACAAAAAAAGACAGGAAAGACCTGAAAATCCGCCGTGAAGCCGCTGGTGGAGGGGTGAGGGTGTTTTTAACGCACACGTTACTATCATCATTACTCCTCCATGTCAGAGTTAAAATAGTTCTCATTCAGAACTAAATTGTGCTTAATTACGTCAACAAACGGCCTAATTATCTCAGATTTCTGTTTCCTCTGTCTTCAATTGGATACAAAGAAATTAAAAGGCGTTATTTGATGACAGACGTTTTAATTAGGAGTTCAGGTTATTAAACTGGTTTTATGGGAGCTAACACCTGCTGCCTAACCACCCAAATTCATTCTTTTAAGATTTTCGTTACTTACTAATGATGATTTTTTAAACATATACCTGTATGTATTGATGTAGATATATACTGTATATACAGGTATATATATACCCCAATCTTCAAAGGTATCTATCTATATGTACAGTATATATGTACTTTTTCCATTAATTATCAATCGGCAGCAATACAAAGTGTTTTATCCATTCACCTGTGGTTCACAAGTGCTTGTGAGATTGTGGGATTGTTACAATCTGGCTCATTTAATCTTTTGTTGTATCTAAGGTTATTTGAAAATAGATGTCGGACAAATGTGAGGTGCATTTTTCCAACTCTTTCAGGGTTTTCAGTGAATTTCTAGTCCACCGTCGTATTGCAGCCCGGGCATCAGTGTCTGAGCTGTAATATCACAGACGAAGGTCTTGTTGGAAACCCCCCCTCCGCTTGTTTTCACAGGGTTCCCTATGAAGGACAGAGTAGTGAAACTAGTCAACCGGAACAAAAGCAGCGGAAGTTCTCTCAGTTGTTCTGAACATGGTCGCTGCTGTGCATTTGTGTTGAGGCAGAAAAAGGAAAAAGGGGAAATGAAAAAGGGTGTGGTGTGAGGTCAGTGTAGGTGAATGGATATGAATGCCCGATTTATCCCTCTGCGATGGCGCTTTTGAGCCAAAACGACCGACAGCGGTCGAGAGATCACAGTGATGTCATCACAGGTAAGGTGGATGGAGACCTGTTTTTTCCGCTGAGAAAGAAGAGGCAGATCTCGTGGGCTGGGCGCGTCGCTGACATGTCATTCCTGTACACACCTGAATATTTTGTACCGGCTTTTCACATGAGCGGCAGAGCTCACAGCCAGACAAACGAGTTTTTTTCATTATGGGGAAATTACTTTGAGCAGACGGGCACGAACCTAAACCTCACAGCGCTGAGATTTCTGTAAATCTGTCTTTCCTTTCAGACGGCGAGGTCCTTTGTCTAGTCAGCGGTCGTCAAAAGAAGTCATGCTGGGGCTCGCTATTCCCCCTCGGCAGCCTTGAGGGATCGGCGTGGATGGTGTAGCTGAAGGGGGGAGAGCTGGGAACCAGCTTGAACGCCTGCGTCTCATAACCGCCGCCGCTGAGACCTGACAGACCTATTAAGGAGCGACAGGTTGAGGCAGCCTCGCACTCGCAAGGGTCAGGATGTCGGATGAGTCACAAGGCGCACGTGAAAAGGAGAAGCTGGGGGAAGAAGCGTCGCAGGCAGCAGTCGAGGATCTCGAGCTGGTCTCCAGGGAAGGGACTGAGGGGGATGTTGTGGAGCTCGATGAATTCCGCCGGAACGACCCCAGTGAGGATGTACAGTCGGGAGTCTGTCCATCATCGGTTTCTATCGAGGTGCACGTGGTGCAGGTGCCCTTGGGTCCCCAGGACCTCGACGGGGGCTCTTCCGATAGCTTCCAAATGGACGGCGGGGCTGCGCAGTGTGACTCGGACTACAGCAGCATGAAGTCCAGCCCCGGCTACGCCTGCACCAGCTTCAGCCCTGGCTTCTGCGAAGAGAGGCTCTCTGAGCTCGACAGGAGCTCCCTGGAGAAGACCACCAGTGTGTCTCCGCTCAACTTCTCTGCTTCCTACTCGAAGATGAAGAACAACCCCAACACGGACCCAGGCTTTGCCCAAGTGGACCTTAGCAAAGCTAAACCGAAGGCCAATGACTCGGCCCGGGAAGGGCCGACCGTCGGACCCGGAGAGGCACGGACGGCGGGTGGGACAGGGAGGCGGACAGGCGGAGCAACCAGTCGAGGAGGACGGTGAAGGAGGGCATGTGCTGCTGCTACCAGACGGTCCACAGAGGCTGCCTGCAGTGCGTGGAGGAGACCCCGGCCATGCTGCCCGGGCTGGTGCTGTCTCTGGCCTTCTGCGTGACCATCATCGTCCTCATCCCCACCACAGGAAGGGTAAGACACCACCCTCCCCCCACCCTCCGCCTGTTTCCGACCCCCGCTCCATGACCGCTGATGCATTGGTGTCTCCGTGCAGAACGTGGACGTCCACGTAGCAGCTCTATCGGTGGTGTGCGTGGTTCTCTCGTTGAGCGCCATCCTGCTGGTGTGCCTACCCTGGCTCGCCACCGTGAGGCGCTGCAGAGGGGTGCTGGCGCTCTTCGTTTGGGGGACGCTCTACGTCGTCGCCATAGTCTTCATCTTCACCGGGGGACCCGTAACGACATGGGAACAGGTCAGGGGATGCTGCGGAGACGCTGTCCCTTTCGCTTTTTGCGACGTCTGGGGTTCAACCGTTGGCTTCTATCGCCTCCCCAGGTGGCGTTCTTCCTCTTCCTGTCTCTGAGCGTCTACACGGTACTGCCCCTCTCGATGGCCTGGGCCCTCATGGTGGGGATCTGGACCAGCGTTTCGCACATTGTCATCATCAGCGTCTACGTGCCCGTCACCAGCCCGGAGACGCCAGACATGGTGGTGCAGGTACACCTCAACCTTAATCACAGCCACGGTTGCGACGGAGAACAAAGCTTCGTTGATAGAGGCCGCAGCTCTTCAGATTTTTATCTCCCGAATTCAAATGTCATGTGATGTCAGAGTGCACAACACTGTTTTATATGAGTAACGAAAGATGCAAATGACCCTCCCTCTGTGGAAAAATAGGGCCTTCACCACTACTCATGTCTTCTACACTCATTCCCTTTTCAATTAAACTGTCATAAAAAGCCTCTAGATAATCCTATAATCAAGGTAAATGCTTTCATTTGTGTCTTTGATCCTCCCAGCTGGTGGCAAACGCCGTGCTCTTTGTGTGCGTCAACTGCGTCGGGATCTTCCACCGCTGGATGACGGAGCACGATCTGCGGACGTCCAATCAGAAGAGGGAGGAGTACAGCGCCATCCGCTCTCAGAAGGAAATAAAGAAATACCAACAGGTATTTCACGCCCGCCTCTCTCAGTCGGGCGAAGCTGGAACGTCCATGCCGCTCGTGGAAAGGCTCGTTACGTGGACAGCCCGGCTCTGTTCCTGTGTGCTTTTCGGGCTATTGGGTCAATAGATTAATCATTCACCTGCGTGAAGCCCAGCAGCAGTAGAATAGGTGACCTCGGGCGGGAAGCTCTCACGGCGAGTAAACAAATAGATGAATCGCCATCGGCTGAGTCAACACGCCGTTCCGGCCCCTGCCGTGGCCTTTGTGAGCAGGCTGTCGCCGCTGAAAGTCGGGAATCTGTTGACCCCTGGGGTGGCTTCGCAATTCCTTACACCCCTGGCCTGTCCGTATCCATGGCGACAGGAGCAGCTCCTCTTGTCGGTGTTGCCGCGCTACATCGCCATGGAGCTGAAATCGGAGGTGATAAAGCGGCTGTCCAAGCCCGAGAGCACAGAGAAGAACGAGTCCAACCGCCACAACTTCCACAGCCTCTACATACGGCAGCACAAAGACGTCAGGTGAGGCTGAGCGTGTCGCCGTGGTGATGGATGAGGCGGCTTTAGAATCTTAATCACACAAACATGGTGCATTTCACACTTTTGATTTTCAAATCAAAATAGGATAGGACAGGAGAGCAGTAGGGTTGTGTGTGTTTGTGTGTCAGTGTGACTAACTGCTGTTCGGGTTTGTGTAGCATCTTGTACGCGGATATCGTGGGCTTCACCAAACTGGCAAGCTCCTGCTCACCGGAAGAGCTGGTCGCTGTGCTCAACAAGCTCTTCGGCAGGTTCGATGACATCGCCAAGGTGAAAATTCCCGCACACTCCCAACCGAAGCATCCTCGTGCCCGGCCGTTTCAGCCCGGTCTGACTGCGCATTGCCTCTGGTGTCTGTAGAAGAACGGCTGTCTTCGCATTAAGATCCTGGGGGATTGTTACTACTGTGTGTCTGGACTGCCTGACCCCATCCCCAACCATGCCAGAAACTGTGTTCAGATGGGGCTGGACATGTGCACGGCAATCAGGTCAGAGTCATTTCTGTTTCTGTTTTATTGTCATTGGGATGAAAGGAGAGTATTGTTGTCCTTGAGCTAAAGAGCCCCATTATCCTACCCTACCCTAACCTATCCTACCCTCTCCTACCCTACCCTAAACCTATCCTACTTTACTCTACCCTACCCTACTTTACTACTACTCTACCCTATCTTATCCTACTTTACCCTAACCTATCCTACCCTATCCTGTCCTATTCTATCCTATCCTATCCTAGGAAAACAAGCATTTTATATATGAGTTATTTATTTATTTTGTTTTTGTCCTTGTAGTAAACTACGTGAGGCCACAGGCGTTGAGATCAGCATGCGCGTTGGCGTCCACACCGGAAACGTCCTTTGTGGCGTGATCGGCCTCCAGAAGTGGCAGTACGATGTGTGGTCACATGACGTCACCTTAGCCAATCACATGGAGTCCGGAGGCCTTCCTGGGTGAGGAAAACCTTTGCTGCTCCCAGTTATGGGAAATAGAAAGTTGCCTCCAAAGTTATAAATGCGGACTTTGATCACGGACAGACGGGTCCACATCACAGAAGAGACCCTGCAGCACTTGAATGGAGCGTATGAGATGGAGGAGAGTGATGGTTGGAGTCGGGACTCTCTTCTTCATGGGAGAAAAACGTATTTGGTCATTGACCCCCACAAACCAGACATTTCAAGGAGGCCTAAATTTGTACGTTTCTACTCACATCCATCAGACATCCTGAACAGATTTTCTGAAAAGTGACTTTTATCAAAATTGTCCTTTTCAGTCGAGCACTCTTGCGGTAGGAGAGAACCGGCAGCGGGCCTCGGTCCGGATGTCCCAGTACCTGCAGTCCTGGAGGACCATCCGCCCCTTCGCCGACCTCAGCAACCCCGAGGCCACGTCCTCCAGGAAGACGGCACCCGGCAGCGCCGCCATGTACCAGTCCCAGATGTCGCAGGTGTCGGTGGTACGTACCTGAGCTCTGGCCGCGAACCCCCCCACACACACACACACACACACACACACACCCCACCGCTGTGCAAATGATGGCTATAATGACTTGTGTTTGTCTGTTACAGGACAGCGCCTCCAGGTATGACGTGCAGGTAAAACGACAGGAGCTGCGGTGGTTGTCTCTGTTTCACGTGATTGCTTTGCCCCAGCTTGTTTGTAGATAATGGCGTTCGGGGATCCCTGGACACCGTGGACATCGCCGGGTGAGTTTTTAAGCTTGTTCAAAGTACGGCACGCTGGAGCGCCCGTTGTTCAAGTCCGTTTGCTTTCATGAAGGAGGAGACTGAAGAAGCTCAACTGCTTCACCCTAATGTTCAACGACATGAGCCTGGAGAGACAGGTAGAGCCTTATCAGCGTGAGCCGAGCCCGACACGCGCGCCGTATTTCTTTATTGTTGCCTTTATTGCCCCCTCTGTTTACGCTCCAGTTCCTGGTCTCGGAGGTGAAGGGGCTGCACCATTCCCTCAGCTGTGTGGCCTTCATCTTCATTTCTCTCTTCGCTGTCCAGATGTTGGTTTCAAAGAAGTGAGTGGCCCTTGTTCACAGATGTGGCAGTAGTTGGAGCTAAACGAACCGTTCTCTCACCCCCCTGTCAGTAACTTTGAAATGGCCGTGTCGTACGGAGCCACCTTCCCCGTGCTGGTGCTGCTCCTCTCCATCGGTTTCACCGGCTACCTGGAGGTAAATCGACACCTTGTTCCTGTACTTGAGCGCCGGCCACAGCTGGATTCTGACATCTCTTCTCCTTGCTGTTGTTCAGAAGTGGCGCACTAAGATGCCCTCGGGTATTCAGTGGATATCGGGGCTGTCGCGTGGCGTCGCCAACCCGGGTGGCGCTGCGGCTGTTTGTGGTCCTTCTGTGCGTGCTCATCACTCTTCTCATGGCCATTCTCAACTTTGTGAGTTCCTCCTTGGGTCCGCGCGTGGGTGGGCTCCCGCCCCCCCTACCACTCTCGGATCTGGTTTACCAAGCGTTTTCGCCTGTTCCCTTTCAGGTCTTCCTCCCGGGGAACAACTGCACAGCAATAACTAACGGGACAGCGCTGGAGGGCCTGAAACTCTACACCGTCCCTGTAAGGCCCCTCACAAGCTCAAACCACATGCTCATGTCATTTGCAATGAAACAGGAACTCCACCCCACCTCCATAGATGCATTCAAACAGACTCTTTATTCATTGTTCTGATCCTGTGATCATCCTTTTGACTTGACTTTCCCCCTCCCACCTGCCCCCAGTACTACCTGTACTGCTGCCTGCTGGCCATGCTGGGCGTGATCGTGTTCGTCCGGACGAGCGTGAACGTGAAGGTGCTGCTGCTCACCCTGGCCGTGGTGGTGTACCTGGCGCTCTTCATCCACGTCTACGCTCCCAGGTCCTACTGCCTGATTGACCTGCTCTACAACGACACCAAGTGAGTCCGGCCGCAAACGCAAGAGCGCTCTCTCTGCCTAGCTTTGGAGTGACACAGTGAGAGATTTGACCCCTGCCCCCCCCCTCCGCTGGCGCTGGCTCATTCTGCTCATGTGATTCGACAGGCCCGGCGTGCTGAAGGACCCTCAGATCATGGCAGGAGTTTGGCTGGTCATCTTTTACATCGTGTGTCTCATCCTTGCGAGACAGGTACGCGGGCCAGGACCTCCGAGCAGCTCGATCGGACAGCTTTCGTGCTCACAATCTCACATTCGTCTAAACTCAATACCCCGCGGTTACAAAACTTGGTACTTTGCGATAATTCTCTCATCCACGTGTGGCATGTCCGAATCCCTCTGCGTGATTTCGCCTCCGCCGAGTCCATCTAAACTGGTTCTTTCCAGGACGAGCTGGGATGTCGCGTGGACTTCTTGCTGGATCGCTGTTTCCAAATGGAGCGGGAGGAGATGGAGACCATGGAGAACATCAACAGGCTGCTCCTCCAGAACGTGCTCCCGCTCCACGTTGCCTCCTTCTTCATGGGCAAAGCCATTCGCAACCAGGTAAGAAAGTCAAACCCAAAGAGCCGAGACCCAAGAGACACGTTCAGCTGGTGTCTCTGTCCCAGGCGCGCTTTCAGGCATGCTTCATCACATTCCTCCTGTGTGTTTCAGGACCTGTACAGTCAGTCATATGACTGCGTGTGCGTGATGTTTGCCTCGGTACCGCAGTTCAAGGAGTTTTACAGTGAGAGCAGCGCCAACAATGATGGCCTGGAGTGTTTGCGCTTCCTCAACGAGATCATATCTGACTTCGATGAGGTATGAGGAAGGACCTACTTTTGCTTGAAACCTATCTCGCCCTCATTGCCTCCTCCCCTCTGTCCCGCAGCTCCTGTCCAAGCCCAAATTCTCCTCGGTTGAGAAGATTAAGACGATCGGCAGCACTTACATGGCCGCGGCGGGGCTGACGCACACGCCCGTTGGAGATGAAAACAAGGTATTTACAGCCTGACACTCGCGTGCACGCGCCTCGAGAGCAAACAGATCCTGACATTGTTAATGAGATCTCTGCTGCCCCCTGCAGAAGGTCGAGATGTCCTACAGCCACGTGCGCGCCATGGTGGAATTCGCCATCGCGCTCATGAGCAAACTGGAGTCTATCAACAAACACTCCTTTAACATCTTCAAGCTCAGGATCGGTGCGTTCGCAGCGCGGACCCGATGGCTCCGCCCTGATATCCGTGGACCAGCTAATGCTTTGCTCCTGTCTGTTCAATTATCTGAAGGGATAAACCACGGCCCAGTGATAGCAGGGGTGATCGGAGCTCACAAGCCTCAGTACGACATCTGGGGGAACTCTGTTAATGTGGCCAGCCGGATGGAGAGCACGGGGGTGTTGGACAAGATCCAGGTCAGAGTCAGCACAGCAGTTCATTTCAACCTTCGTCCAAACGTGGCAAACACCCTTCTTCTGCCTCCTCTGCCCCCCAGGTGACGGAGGAGACGTCCCAGATGGTCGAGAGCGTGGGGTACGGCGTGACTCTGCGCGGCGTCGTCAACGTGAAAGGCAAAGGAGACCTGACCACCTACTTTGTCAACCCGGACCACTCGTCCCCTCCCTTCTGACCCGTCCCGCCGCTCCACACTTCATCCAGTGGGGTCGTGACTTTTGGGGGACACCGGCCACCGTCTGTTCAGATGAGACGCTAAACAAGATCTCGAGGAACGAAACAAGCTGAGAGCATTCCAATGACGGACCCTTTCATGGCAAAATGTCGCTTACCGTGTTTCTCTGCACTGCGCCTGCATTACCTCGTGAAGCTACGTCAGGGTCAAGTCCCGTTAACGCTTGTGTTCGGCAAAACAATTTCCAGTGACAAACACTCGGTGTATGAGCTGATGGAGCTCATTCAGAGTCATGGACCAGAGGTGGTCATGAGATGACCCGTAAGAGGAAGGAGGAAAAAAACGTCCTGAGCAAGTGCTGCACTTATTTTCTGTCATTTTTTTTAATATTTCATGGCTTTTTTTCTGTCACATCTGGAGCCTAGATATTAAAGGAGACGACACCAAACAGACACTTAGAACTAACTGAGATTTAAGGCTACCCCAGAGACTATGAAAGCATCGCGCGATGCACGGCCAACGTTGCACTTTTTCGTCTGGAAGTGAGCTCTGCGTCACAATCCACTGTTGTTTTTGCACAAATAGTGTATTATATTTATGCGATTGATGACGTAAGGACTATAACCTGTTCACTGTGTGGAGATATTGTTTTCTATTCTATTTATGAGCTAATAAAAAGGTATAACCTCTGACCTGTGATTCGAACATATTAATCCGTGGGAGCTCAGAAGCCCCGCCCACCTGCGCTCTGATTGGCCGGCGAGGCCGCCGAACTTTCCTCGCTCCCCATTGGCTGAGGGCGGCGTCGATCACTCCGCTTCCTGCTTCACGGCGCAGTTTTGTTATTAAAGCGCAGTTTTAAATGGGAAGTCAAATGTCGGCCGGACCTTTGACGAACACGGTGAGTGGGTCGCACGGGCCGGTTGGCGTGGACGCTGGCGTCGCGGTGGCCCGACGGGGCGGCGGGAGTCGAGTTTGTGGAGTTTGAGGGACTTTTGGATGCGTATAAACGTGAACGCCGCTTTCACCTGTTCACGTACGAGGCAGACCGACGACTCCGCCGCACTTAAATCCGCTTATAAATCATGCTTTCCCTCTTTCCACAGCAAAAATAATAATTCCATAAGTTAAGAGTGACCCCCCCCCTTCGTCGGCCAAAATGATGTCAAGCGCCCCTGAGGCGAACAGGAAGCGCCGCCCCCCCAGAATGTACTTGATCTCGTCCGACCTGAAGGTCCAGGACCACCTGGACGGTACCATTCGGCTCCAGCGGGGGTTCATGTGTCAGGAGCAGGATAAGGACAAGAATGACTTCCTTTGGGTCAAGGTATTTACCAACACATCAATGTATATAGATTACAAAAAGCACTGTGCATTAGTGTCGAGAAATATTTTTGTTTGCAAATTATAGTTGTGTGATTTAATGAGGCATTTCTCCCAGTAAGCGTTTATTAAAATTAATACAAGGGTAGGTGGGAAAGTTAGATGATGGTGTCACCCACCACCAAACACCCCCTTCTCTTCAATGTAATAACTTGTTCAACATAACCAACCTCGAAGCCCCTGAGTATATCATTGTTTGTGCTTTTGCAGGTGTTGGATAATGACATTGTGTTAAAAATAGAGAGGAAGTTTCTACACGAAATCCCAGCTGAACTCAGCGGATTGTTGGAGCCAGTGCCTGATCCAGAGGCCCGCATAAAGCTTCTAAGTAAGGCGAACAATACGTCTTAGTAATAACTGTTGCCAGGGTTTAGTTTAACCGGCCGTTTCTTTGCAGCTATATTTAATAATTTGGGGGAAAATGTCAAATTAAAACCAGGTTTTGGAAAACATTCACTGCTTTATTGATTTCTTTTTTTTCTTCTTCTTCAGGCAATCCTGGGAAGCTGCAGCAGCTGGCTAACCTGCCTCTCGATGCTTTGCTATGGGTCCAAATTGGGAAACAGGGCGAGCTGGCGGAGGCAGAGCTGAAGTACTTTGGTCCTCTGACCAGAGGGAGCAGTGCTGTGATTTTCGGGGTCCAGCTCAAGGTCGGGTTGAACCGGAAACGCTCTTTCCCGCCATCGACGGAAAAAAGAAATTCACACCTTCTCACTTCCATTCCCAGGGTTCGTCGGCAGGTAAGGGAACGAGCAATGGGTCCTACAAGGGCCAGCGCTTCTTCACCTGTCCTGATGGCTGCGCCCTCTTCGTGCCCGTGAGCCAAGTCCGACTCCGTCACTGGTTCCGCGGGAACGTCTTGGAGTCGCAGGAGCGCGCTCCCGACAGGGAGCACCACCGCGGGGGGGGCAACAACGCCAACGGCCACCATCCCAGCCACGCCCGCCCGGGCCATCCCCAGCAGCAGGCCAACCGCCACGGGGCTGTCCAGCAGCATCGCCCCGGCAGCCCCCCCCCGCCGGGGTCGGGCATCCTCCCTCGCACGGCGGAGAGCCAGGGCCGCGGCCGAAGCCCCGCGACGCCGCTGCCGCTGTTCCAGGTCGGCCAGCGGGTGTCCGTCCCTGTGGACGACGGCATGTGCGGGGGGGAGGTGCGCTTCTGCGGCCCCCTACCTGGCAGGTCCTCAACCACGGTGTACGTGGGAGTCCTCCTGGTGCGTACCCCCGCCCCCCCTCTTCCGGCGATGTTTTCAGTTCCCTGTCCAGTTACGCCTCTCCGTTGTGTCCATCAGGACGCCCCCCTGGGGAACTGGGACGGCTCTCACAGGGGGGAGAAGCTCTGCCACGTCCCCTCCCCCCTGTGTGGATATCTTCTTCCAGCCACCAAGGTGTCCCCCGGTAAGACTGCTGCCCCCCCCACCACCACCACCACCACCACCCCCCCTCTCGGGGTCCGACGATCGCTGCTCCTCACAGCTGTTCCTTATTTCAGAGCCTAAAAGTCGGCGCCACACTCCTCTCCACGTTACCAAATCCATCCTGAAGCCTGCGGCGCCCCCGTCAAAGCCCCCCCGACATCGCCGCCTCCCTCCTCTTCCAAGGTCGCCCTGATGCCCCCGACCAAGCAGGCGGCGAACCCGCCCCCGCCGCCCCCGCCGAAGCCCGCCGCCAAGCCCCTCCCGCCCCTCCCTCCCCCCAAGCCCGCCTCCCTGCCGTCGCCCCCGGATACCGAGCAGCCGCGGGACGACGAGGTTGCGCGGGACTCCCCCCCGCTGCCGCTGAGTTCGCCGGACGGCGGGGACGCCGCCGGGGAGGTGGCGGACGGCGAGCTGGAGGTGGGCTCCATGGTGGAGGTGAACGACCCGCCCCTCTTCGGAGTGATCCGGTGGGTGGGCCGGATCGGCGGGATCCCGGAGCAAGTGGCGGGGATCGAGCTGGTGAGGCGACGGCGGGGGGGTTTGGCGGGGGGGTTTGTGGAGACGTTAACGGACGCTGCTGTCGCAGGACCAGGAGATTTCGGCGGGGACAGACGGCAGTTACCTCGGGGAGCGACACTTCCGTTGCCCGGCCAACAAGGGCCTGTTCGTCAAGCTTCGGAACTGCAGGAGGGATTCCCGGTTTCCTGCCCCGGAGGCTCCCGTCAATCAGGTGGAGCGCTGCAACTCTGTCGGTAGGGACCCCGCCCCCCCCCGGATACCTGCTGCCTGTGGATTTGGGTTGAAAAGCGTGATCCTGGGGTTTCAGCGTTCGCGGAGTGGGGCAGCGAGAGGGTGGACGAGCACACCCCCCCGCCGCTGGAGGGGGGGGCGGCCGGCGAGCTGTACCAGGGCTGGAAGAGAGGCATCCAGGGCCACCTGAACTCCTGCTACCTGGACGCTACGCTCTTCAGGTAAGCTCTGAGCTCCTGTGTGTGTGCTGCAGTAACACCACTGGACTCACACACCCCCCCCCCCCCACCACCCCCCCAGCATGTTCTCCTGCTGCAGCTCGGCAGACTGGCTGCTCTTCTGGCCCACCGACGACGAGACGGAGCAGAACTCCAGTCACGCTCAGGATCTGCTGCGATGTGAGATCGTCAACCCCCTCCGAAGGTGTGTGTGTGTGTGTGTGTGTGTGTGTGTGTGTGTGTGTGTGTGTGTGTGTGTGTGTGTGTGTGTGTGTGTGTGTGTGTGTGTGTGTGTGTGTGTCAGCACCTCGCTCAAGGGCACTGGTGTGTCTCCAAGGTACGGCTACGTGTGTGCCAGTAAGACCATGGCCCTGAGACGACTGCTGGAGGCCGCGAACAGCAACATGGGCTTCACCAGCCAGGAGAAAGGTGAGAGAGAGTGTGTGTGTGTGTGTGTGTGTGTGTGTGTGTGTGTGTGTGTGTGAGAGAGAGAGGCGTGGCCCTGGACTCAGACACTCTGCAGCTGTGTAAACGGCTCTCAGCGATGCCACTGAGGAATGTCGTCTCGTCCTGCTCACCAGATCCGGAGGAATTCCTCAACAAGCTTTTCCAGCTCCTCCGAGTCGAGCCTCTCCTCAAGATCAGGTGACATCTCCGCCCCCCCCGTGTGACACGCCTCCCCCGCCGTCACTAACGTTGGCCGATCTGGAAGGTGCCCTCACCTTCGCGACCTTTGGCCCTTACTCCCGCCGGCTCCTCCCACTTGACCTTTAACCCCTGTGCCGTCGTCCCTGCAGGTCGACGACGCAGCAGCCTCAGGAGTGCCACCTCTACCAGCTCTTCCCACCCGCCCTCCCGCCCTCGCCTTCGTCCCCATCCCCCCTCTCCCCCCTCGACTCCCCCATCCCTCTCACGTCTCCTTCCTCGGGCCGGTTGAGGGTCGCCAGCGTCCAAACGCTGATGGAGTCGTCCTTCCTCCACGCCGGCCTCAAGTTAGTGGAGGTACCACCAGCTGCCCTCGTTTACTTTTTGACGTTTGGCGTTCGTCTGCCGGCGATTCCAAACACGATTCCACCCCTGGGATATTTACACACCCCGGTACAAAAATGTTCAGAGGGTTGTTTTCATGTAAAATATGGTCTTAAATGACCAAAACTTGGATTCAGATCACATTTATTTTGAAAATACCCACAGGATATCACAATCTATCATGAAATATTTACATTATAGGCACATATTCCTTAGAAAATGCATTAAATCGGACCTTGACCCAAAGATAATTATTCAGTGAAAGGAAAATGTGTTACAGAAACATGTTTTTTTTTCATCAGAAGTAAGCATAAAATATTTCCATGAGTTGAAATGGCAAAAAAAAATCAATAGCTGCATTTCTGTTACCCCTAGAATTGCGCAAAACCTAAATATCGTAATAAAAACCGGTAATTGAAACACCTGAGCTTCAGAAAACCTCTCAAATATCGCTAAAAGGCTTTTAACGCTCTCATGAGGAGGGTTTTCAGACGCGTCGATATAGAGGTGTATAGCTTTTATAGAGGAGTACAGGGAGGGAGAGAAAGAAACGAGTTCCCAACTAGACGTTATGAGCACTTAGGCACATTTGGGGTGAGTGTGTGTGTGTGTGTGTGTGTGGGGGGGTAGGGTTGAATAAACCCCAGCAGGTTTAAGCCAGGCCCCCACCATCTCCCTCCACCCTGCAGGCCCCCTCCTGCCTGTTCCTGCTCATGCCTCGGTTCGGAAAAGACTTCAAAATGTTCGAGGCCATCCTGCCCACGCTCAGCCTGGACGTGACCGACCTGCTGGATGACGGTGAGGACCGCTTTTCTCTCCCACCCCTGTGGTGTCCATTGTGCGTCACAGCTGTTGTTGTGTATCTCTGCTGGTCAGTACTTCCTCACTTCACGTATTTAGAGTATACCTCCAGGTTATAGTACCCCTAGTCTTCTTCTGTACAGGGTAGATTGTAGACGGATATCATATATCTGTCATGTAGGTCATGTATGTTGACTGTTGTTCAGGTTTCTGTTGGGCGTATATAGGGTACACATGTATATAGGGTACACATGTATATAGGGTACACATGCATGTAGGGTACACATGTATATAGGGTACACATGTATATAGGGTACACATGTATACAGGGTACACATGCATGTAGGGTACACATGTATATAGGGTACACATGTATGTAGGGTACACATGTATATAGAGTACACATGTATATAGGGTACACATGTATATAGGGTACACATGTATACAGGGTACATCATGTATATGTTATAGGGTACACATGTATATAGGGTACACATGTATACAGGGTACACATGCATGTAGGGTAAATGTTGGTACACATGTATATAGGGTACACATGTATATAGGGTACATATAGGGTACACATGTATACAGGGTACACATGCATGTAGGGTACACATGTATATAGGGTACACATGTATATAGGGTACACATGTATATAGGGTACACATGTATGTAGGGTACACATGTATGTAGGGTACACATGTATATAGGGTACACATGTATATAGGGTACACATGTATATAGGGTACACATGTATACAGGGTACACATGCATGTAGGGTACACATGTATATAGGGTACACATGTATACAGGGTACACATGTATATAGGGCACACATGTATATAGGGCACACATGTATATAGGGTACACATGCATGTAGGGTACACATGTATGTAGGGTACACATGTATATAGGGCACACATGTATATAGGGTACACATGTATATAAGGTACATATGTAGACTGTGTAGCTCTGTCCTACTTGTATTGCTGCATTTGATCTCTTATCTACCTTCTCTATCTTATCCTCTCTCTCATTTATTTATCTTCTCTTATCTATCTTCTCTCTTCACTCTCATTTCTCTTTGTCTAATTTATCTTCTCTCCTCTTTCTATTTCTCTTCTCTCTCTCTTTTATTGATCTTCTCTTTTACTTATTTTCTCTCTTTTCTTTCTTCTCTTTCATATCTCTCTTCTCTCCTCTCTTTTCTCTCCTTTCTCTTCTCTTTCTTCTCTGTCCCCTCTCTCCTCTCTCTTCTCTTTTCTCTTCTCTTCACTCTTTTCTCTCTTCTCTGTCCTATCTCTCTTCTCTCTCTCTTCTCTGTCCTGTCTCTCTTCTTTCTCTTCTCTCTCTTCTCTGTCCTCTCTCTTCTATCTCTTCTCTCTCTTCTCTGTCCTCTCTCTTCTATCTCTTCTCTCTCTTCTCTGTCCTGTCTCTCTTCTCTGTCCTGTCTCTCTTCTATCTCTTCTCTCTCTTCTCTGTCCTGTCTCTCTTCTCTGTCCTGTCTCTCTTCTGTCTCTCTCATCTCGTCTCTCAGCCCTGAGACAGTGCAGCATCTGTCAGACCGTGGCTGAGTGGGAGTGTCCCCAGTGCTATGAAGACGTGGACATCACTCCAGGTCGTCTCAAGCAGTACTGTCAGACCTGCAACACGCAGGTAGGCGCATTTTCAGGCGCGCCGCGTCACAAAAGGATGCGTTTGTGTGATGGCTCTGGTCGGTCGGGCAGGTCCACAGCCACAGGAAGCGGGTGTCCCACAGCCCAGTGAGGGTGTCCCTCCCTGAGGGGGGGTGGGCCGGCCCCCTTCACTGCGCCCGCCAGCAAATGTCCCTGTTCGCCGTGACGTGCATCGAGACCAGCCACTACGTCAGCTTCGTGAAGCACGGGCCCCTCATCACCGACTGGCTGTTCTTCGACAGCATGGCGGATCGGGAAGGTGAGGGATCGCCGGCTCAGCTGTAAAAACAGAGGGGGGGGGCAGGCCACTCCTAAAAGCTTCCCTCTCTCTCTGATCTCCCTCAGGTGGCGAGAACGGCTTTAACATCCCCCAGGTGAAGGCGTGTCCTGAGGTGGGCCGGTACCTCAGCCTCTCGGAGGAGGAGCTAAGCAGGGTGGACCCCGCCTCCTTACGGGAGCCCGTCCGCCGCCTGCTGTGTGACTCCTACATGTGTCTGTACCACAGCCCTGAGCTCAGCCTGTACAAGTGACGGCCACACACACCAGTAACCACGCCGGGAGCCCGCATGATGGGAAAAGCTCAAAGACACCTTCATTTAGATTAAAGGGGTAGCGTCTGTCTTTTTTTTTCATTTTTGTGACAGATGCAGACAAATGTGGACTTATCTGAACAAAAACATCCTCCAGCAGTTTTCATTTTCATCATTTACTCTTTCATGAAACGACTGAGCTGAGCTGAAACTGTCAACTGATTACATTTACACAGCAGTATCACACAGGTTACAACAAGCCTTTCAGTATGTTGCACAGGACCAATTATAGTTTACGTGACTCTTTTTTTATGTGGATATGTCGATGTGTATTAGGATATACTAAACCGACTACCATGTTTCTTTGTATTACATCTGACACACATTGTGTCCCAATATAAATGCTTTGATATTCTTTAGCGGTGTCTTGTTTTATTATGATATTCATCAGAATATAACCACCCTCACACAGATAATGCAACATTACATGAAGGGAATTTTTTTTGCAGCTTGTTATTTCTTACACTCACATCTTAGGCTTTATTTGTTTTATTCAAAATACATTAAATGAAATGCAGATTGCACAGCAACAAAGTTTAAAATATGAAATAAATGGGGGCTGTTTATAAAATGTTTAAAACATTATAGGAATACTTGCATGTTTACAACTTAAACCATCTAGATACGTTTTTAAATCGGTGTAAATCGCTGCGGAAGTGACGTAAGCCCGCGCCGGAAACGCATACGTCATCACCGCAGTCCCCGAGCCTCTGACGGTTTTGTCTCCGCTCGACGTAAGTAGCCGATTCCTGTCCGAACCGCTTTAAAGACACGAATACCCGACGTCTCACCGCCGGTGCGAGGTCAGGTGACGTCCGGGGTCGGGTTCGGGGCCGTCGCCCTCACGCTCGGGGGGGGTTTGTGGGGTCGGAGGCGGCGGTCCTCCCAGCCGGAGCTAACGCCGTTAGCATCGAGGAGACCCGATTAAAGGTGCTTTTTAGCGCGTCGTTCCGTCCTCTTGGAGCTGTCTGCGGTTATAACAACATAACAACCACTTTCCTTTGGAAGTGGGGCGTAATACGAGGTGTGCAAAGCGCTTCTGTCCATTTTGATGCACGTTTTAATACGGACCGAAGGGCTTTGTGCATCTTGTTTTATCATTCTGGGGGAAAAAAAACCTAAAAGAAAACCAAACGTCTGGTTTCTGGTGGTGTGTCTTTGCAGGTGTGTCTTCGGTGCATCTGGTTGCCATGGCGTCACCGGGGAGACAAGGGGCGGCTGGAGGAGGCAGCTCGGGGGGAGCCCTGTCCACCCGAGGAGGCGGCGGAGCCCGGAGGATGAAGTGGGCCCTGGAGCTGAGCTTGGGGAACACCAGGTGAGTCTCACCCCCCCTCGGGGGCCACCAGAGACGCACGGGCCCTTACGTCGCCTGTCCGAGCTGCAGGAGCCGAGGCGAGCGCCAGGGCGGTCAGGGGGACGTCGTCTACCCCATCGGTTACTCGGAGAAGCCCGTCCCCGACACCAGCATCCAGGAGACCGACAAGAACCTGGTGGAGAAGGTCGGCCCCGCTTGTTTCTCACTCGCGTTGGAGCGAGGCGCGGGAGTCGCACTGAAACTGTCTGTTTACCGCGCAGCGCTGCTGGGACGTGGCCCTGGGCCCCCTGAAGCAGATCCCCATGAACCTCTTCATCATGTACATGTCGGGCAACACAATCTCCATCTTCCCCATCATGATGGTCTGCATGATGGCCTGGAGACCCATCCAGGCCCTCATGTCCATGTCTGCCAGTGGGTATCCAGCACAACCCCCCCCCTCTCTCTCCCTCCCCGTGACCCCCCGGAGGCTTCATCCGTTCCTTCCTTCTGTCCTCAGCCTTCAAAGTGTTGGAGAGCTCCAGCCAGCAGTGGCTCCAGGGCCTCGTCTACCTGATTGGTAACCTCCTGGGCTCGGCGCTCGCCATCTACAAGTGCCAGTCGATGGGGCTGCTCCCGACGCACTCGTCCGATTGGCTGGCCTTCATCGAGCCGCCTCAGGTGAGTGCGCCGTCGTGTTTCTGTCACATTTCTATGAAGAGTGTCGGGTCTATTTTAAACGAGCCTCTGCTGGTCGTTCAGGTTTCATCCAGTAGGGGGCAGTAGACGCGAATTAAAGCACAATACCTGTCGGGACTAAAACATTTACACAGTGGGACCTCTATTTAGGAAAATTGTATTAACTTGTTTCGTAACCTGAAAATGACGTAAGTAGAGACGCGTTTTCCACGTAAATGTCCTAATCCGTTCCAAGCCCCCAAAATTCGGACAGAATTTTTTTATAAATCATAAAAATGCAACAAAACATGTAACAAATACATGTTACGGTTAGATTACCACATAATAAATGTAGGAATTCAGTGCAAGGCTTCTCCAGGAACAAAATGAACTTTATTACAGGCTAATCTTACGATAGCGTCGTTACTAGCAACTAAAGTTGTTTTAATCCCTCCTAGCCAATGGGATGACAGGACGTTGCTAGGCAACAGCCAATGGCAGAGCAGCTACAAGCTTGTTTACGTTTGCTAAACTCCGCGAGCTGCGAGTAGCAGCGGTAGCGTGTTTCTGCCTTTCGTATCGTGAAATTTCTTTCGTAACAAGAGGAAATATTTTCCCGTTGAGTCTTGTCGTAACCTGACAATTCTGCTCGTAGAGACGTTCGTACGTAGAGGTCCCGCTGTATATGTTCTTCAAACACACACCAACATTGATTAAATGCTTCTTAACTGTTGCTCTTTAGTGAAGTTGACGTATATAAAGTAAAAAAACAGGCTGAAACCAGCTCTGATTAATGCGCCTGGCTCACCGGTTTCTCTCTCTGGGCCTCACTGTTCTGGTTTCTCTCTCCCCACAGAGGTTGGAGATCCTGGGCGGAGGGATGGTGTTGTGAGGACGCCCGACCGTGACGACTCCCTTTTTTTGTTTTCCGACCTTCGTTCGGCCCGGACCCGTCTTCAACGCGATCCACGCCTGCAGTGGCCACAGCAGAAAAGACTCTTGTTGAAGAACACACACACACACACACTCACTTGCCTTTTCCCCTTCATGTCTCCATGGATGCGGTTGATCACACTGCCACAGGGTCGATTCCCTCACTCGTCCTCTCCTCCCTGTCGGCCCCCCATGATCTAGTCTCCTCGCTCACCTTACAGCCATATTCTCTTCTTCTATCCCACCTTTTTTTTTCTTGGTTCTCGCTCTGTAACTAAACTCATGTCGATAAAAGTCTTCTCCCAACAAATACTAACCCGTTTTAATTTATAGATCTGTTTATTTATACTGATTTCCTCCCTGAAGATGGTCTATTAAATAAATCTTTATTGACGGAGTAGATTCACTGTCTTCAGCTCTGTAAAGGGACTCTTAAATTTAGCAGCTGGTGAAATAAACCAGCCTTAAATCAGAGTAACCCGCCCTGGACGCATCCGCAGAGAGCTTCCCTGCATTCTTTTACGTGGGTGTGTGTGTCAGCAGCAGCTGAACCGGGGTCAGAACCGGCTGAACATCGATTTTCAGAAGCGTTTAACGTCCCGACAAAGCCCCAGATGTTCTAGCGGGAGCCCCTTTTCACGTTGCAGCAGCGAAATAAAGGAATGGAAGAGTGGTCGGAGGGCTCGGGGAGGCGCCTGGTCGAGGGTTTTGATGAAAAACCCACCTTGGGGGGGGGGTTGTTTTCCACCTCTAACAGTCTCGTGCTCAAGTCCACCTCGCGTCGCTCGCTGGGGTCATAAAGTAAAGGTTTCAGGCTTCAAACAAACGTTTATCGCCGCTCGTCGGGGTCCGTAAATCAGGTTTATCGTCGGGTGTCATGAAGGGAAAGTGGATTGCGTAAATCTGGGGGAGAGGCCGAGAGCCGGCCGGGCTCACCGGGACCGGTCCGACCGGCCTTGGGCATCGGTGGGCGGGGCTGAGGAGGCAGAGGGGGGCGGGGCCGGCGTGAGGGGGGCGGGGCCTGTGGCGGGAGACTACAAGAAGGGCCGAGCCCGCGGGCTCACGAGGGGGGCCTCGCGCCGTGAGCCCTGGTGCGCTTTGAAGCTTTTATCTCCCTTTGATCAAGCCCCCCCCCCCTCCCCTCCCGCGGGGGCTCGGGGTTCCCTCCGTTGCCATGGAGAGCGGGTACCCGCATCCCTTCGTCCACCAGCTGAGGATGAGCCGGTTCCGGAGGATCAGGGTAACTTTGACCCGCTTCGCGGGGCGGGATCGTCGCACCTGCGAGTCCCTCCTCATTAACCGGTTAACTCTACCTGGATTAGTGTCGGGGCGCCGCCGAAATCTCGGTTAATCCGGATTATTTTGTGTTCGTCGCCCTGGTGCGGTGTTGAATCAGGGTTTTGATTGTGTTGTTGTACGCCTCCAGACAAACGGGAACACTTTGGGGGACTTTTCAGGGGAACGCTTCCTTGAGAACCGACCCGGTTTCACCTTTCAAACCGAAACTCGATTTTCCTGTCATGGAATGTGAATTATTATTATTATTTTCCCTTTCAAATCGCGTCTCCTGGTGGTAAGGTCGACTCCTGGCTCACGCCCTTGAGCAAACAGACGCGTCATAAACCTTTATTTATTTATTTATTTATTTATTTATTTATTTATTAATCGCAGATGATGGATGATGGAGCCAATCCCAGAACATTCCAGATCTTTTTCCCTGTTCAGGTGTTTCACTGATCAATATGTGATCAATCAGAGCCTCACCCCCCCCTCTTCCTCTCAGGGCATCATCCTGGGCTCCCTCCTCTTCCCCCTCCGCCTCGCCCTGGCGTCCCTCCTCTTCCTCGCCGCGTGGCCCCTCGCCCGCCTCCGGCTGGCCGGCCTGTCCGAGGAGCAGCGTTCCCGGCCCGTGGCGGGCTGGCGCCGCTGGCTCTTCCACTCCCCCGTCCGGCTGCTGAGCCGGGCCGTCTTCTTCTCCGTGGGCTTCCTGTGGGTCCGGGTGAAGGGCCGCAGGGCCGGCCTGAGGGAGGCCCCCGTCCTGGTGGTGGCCCCTCACAGCAGCTTCCTGGACATGCTGGTTCTGTGCCCGGCCCAGCTGGCCACGGTGGTGTCCAGGTCGGAGAACACCAGCCTGCCTGTGATCGGAGGTGAGGGGGGGGGGGGGGTTGGAGGAAGTGTTCCGTGACCCCTGACGACCCCTTCCCTGTCCCCATGGGGCCCCTCAGCTCTGCTGGAGTTCAACCAGTCGGTGCTGGTGAGCAGAAAAGACCCGGAGTCGAGGCGGGAGGCCGTCGCCCAGCTCAACGAGAGGCTGACCTCCAACGGCTACTGGCCTCAGGTAGGACCGGGGGGGGGCCACAGACGCGGTGTTGGTGGGGGGGGGCGGGGCCACAGACGCGGTGTTGGTGGGGGGGGTGAACATCCGGGCTCTTTCCTGTCCAGATGCTGATGTTCCCCGAGGGAACGACCACGAACGGCAGCGCTCTGATCAAGTTCAAACCCGGTGAGTCCTCCCGATCCGGGAACGCCCGGCCCGACCTCGACCGCCCGATCTCTGACGACCCCCCCTCTTTCAGGCGCCTTCCTGGCGGGGGTCCCGGTCCAGCCCGTGCTGCTGCGCTACCCCAACAGTCTGGTGAGTTCAACGCTGCGTTACCGAGCGCTTCCTGGGGAGGCGCCCTTCGCCCTCGCTGATTAAAAAAAGCGTTTTTTTTTGCGCCCCCCCCTCACAGGATTACGTTCGCTGGACGTACAAAGGGACGACCTGGTGAGTAATCTAGGGCCGATCTGTCGTCCACGTTGTCCTTGCGCCTTCGCCGGGGGTCACGCCTCCCGTATCTCCCTTGTGTAAACGTCTCTGCCCTTTTACGATATTTGTATTCCCGCCCGCCGCCCACCAGCTGCCCCCGCGCACCTGTCGGCGTCTCGAAAGCTTGTGACTCGTCTCTCTCTCTCTGTCCGCCAGGCTCGAGGTGCTGTGGCACACGACCTCGCAGCTGTACACCAACATGACGATCGAGGTAAGCGAGCGTTTTTTTTTTTTTTTTTTTTTTTTTAAAAACGCTCCCGTCGCCGCGCTAATCTTCGCCGATCTGGACCGCAGTTCCTCCCCGTCTACCACCCCTCCCCGGAGGAGAAGGCGGACCCTGACCTGTACGCCGACAACGTCCAGAAGCTGATGGCCAGGTGAGGGGGGGCAGAGTTGAGACGTGCAGTTCTCGTAGTCGCCAGTAGGTGGCGGCAAATCACCTCTAATTTGATCAACGTCAAACTTCTTTTTTTTTTTTTTTTTTTTGTTTTTCCAATAACTTCTCGCTCCAGGGAGCTCGGAATCCCAGCTACGGACTACGTGATGGACGGCCGAATCCCCGTCTTCAAACTGGGGGGTCTGTCCCTCCCGTTGGATTCGCCCGCCCGGGAAACGCTGTCGCTCTTGCGCAAGGACGGGTGAGACTTTGCATCCCGGCTTGCCCCCCCCTCAACCTCGCTCACGGTCTTCTCGTCTCCCAGCCTGGGACCGCCCGAGGTGGAAGCGGCCCTGGGGAGGCTGATGGACAGGTGTCGGTCGGGGCCAGTCAAGGCCCGCTCCGAGGGCCTCGCCTCCCTCCTGGGGCTGAGGGACCGGCGGACGGCCGTCGCCGTCTGCGGCCTCTACTCCAAGGTAGAGTCGTCCGGGCGACTTGAGCCGACGCCCCGCGCCCTGACCCGCCTTCTTCTCCCTCCCCAGGACGACACCGTGGACCTCCGGAGCGTCTATTTCAGCGTCGCCGCCCTCTCGGGACTCGTCGGCTTCAAATTGCTTCTCCACTCGGCTTTTACCGTGAGGCCCCTTCCCTCCGTCTTCGCTCGCCCGCCGCGGCGAATCCTCAACCTCTCCGTTCCGCCAGGTCTTTGACGAGGAGGGCCGGGGCAGCTTGAGCCCAGGGGGCCTCTCCGGCCTCATGGGCGCTCTGCTGGGGGCTCCTCAGCGCAACGTCGCGGAGCTTTACGCCGAGGCCTCGAATCACGGCCTCCTGACCGAAGGTGAGCTGCGACGCGTGGGACCGTCGCGTTGGGGTCGGGGTCGGGGTCACGTTTGGTTCACGTCTGCCCTTCCCCCCCCGTCAGAACGTCTGCTGCGGACGCTGACCAGCCACCCCACCTATCAGAAGGTCGTGAACGAGTACCTGCAGCCGGAGGAGACGGGCGCCCTGCTGGCCAACGGTGAGGCTGTAAACAACAACTGCAACACTCACCATGGCAACGGATCCCTCCACTCCAAGAAGTTGGAATGAGTGATTTTATTTTATTATTTAAAGCTGTCTATGCTGGTTTTGGGACTTGACATCCCAATGGGGCAAATGTGGAATAACGAGAGATTATGTTTTGAATATAAATCTACTTTTAATGTGTTAGCGTAACAAAACGCCAAAGATTGTGGTGAGCCTGTTTTCATGTTTACAAGTGCCTTTTTAAAACGTCATATGAAGCATAATGTATTATTTATAGAAAGTGTTTTTAAAGGGAACATGTGCCAAAAGAAACTTCGCCTGCAAATAAAGATTGTTTTACTTTGTATTTTTAAAACACTAAATTGATATTAAACTGTAAAATGTGAGCGTTTGTGGTTTTGTCTTTTTTTTTTTAAATGCCTTGTTTCAAAAATGACGGTTAAATCGGCGCTGTTTGTCTCAGTGATTGCAATTATTTTAAGAGTGAATTTCAATATCGCAGTTTAAAACAAAAAACCACAACTCCCAGACGCCACCGCGGCTCTAACGGTGACCGGATATCCGCCTTCTCCAGCGCAACAGCGAGGACGAGAAGCGTCGACACACGTGTGAATCTTCTGTCGGCAACTTCGCCGATATAACTCAACCTTTTGCAACTTTTCGGTCGCATTTCGAGGATCTAAAGCAAGCTTGCGTCGAGATGTTCCTGCAGTATTACCTGAACGAGAGCGGGGACAGAGTCTACACTCTGAAGGTATCGTGTTTACGTTTTCACGAGCTAATCCATCTTGAATATACATACTTAATCGATTAAACCGAAGCAAAAAAGCGAATAATACACCGACTTATGGTCTAATCATGCCCATCACGGTGGATAGTTTAGTGACGTCATGTCCAAATGGGATAAATCAAAGCACGGTTGACTGTATTCAAGCTGAAGCATGAACGAGTGAAGCGCTTTCCCCCCGTGTTTCCCCCAGCATTAACACGGATTAACTCTCTTTTTTCCTTCCTCCTCCCCCCCAGAAAACCTGCCCCGGGGGTCAGCCAACCAGCTCTGCCCACCCGGCCCGGTTCTCCCCCGACGACAAGTTCTCCAGACACCGGGTGACGGTGAAGAAGCGCTTCGGGCTGCTGCTCACCCAGCAGCCCAAGCCCATTCTGTGAGGAGCGAGGCGGAGAAACACCCACACAAACCTCATCACGCAAACCTCATCACACAAAAGTCATCACACAAAACACAAAAGTAATCACACAAAAGACAAAAGTCATCACACAAACCTCATCACACAAACCTCATCCCACAGCACCGTTTGGTCATCAGATCCTGTCAATCTTTCGTTTTTTGGACTTTGTTTTTTTTACTTGCACCTAACACTCATTTATATTGTATGTACAGTAACCCGCCGACATTCGTGCAACGTGTCAACAAACCGTTTTATTTTTATTTTTTAATAAATTCAGTGAATATTTAGTGTATGAAGTCTGCGTGTGGCGTCTTTTGTGTGAATGTGATTTATGCAGGAATGGCTGTGCTCGGTTTCACATCGAAATTTGCACTCCCCCCCCCCCCAAATTTAACTCACAAATGAGCAACAAGCTCTCATATTAAATCTCACGTCAATCGTTTCGATTTTCAAAGTGGTTTTGTTCATAAACTGGCGCCGGGTCTTTGGACTACAATTCCCAGTCGCCCCAGAGCGCAAACTACGGAAAGCGCGGTGGGACCTCCGGGGCCGTCCGTAGAGCGGCATCGGCCGGGCAGGGCTCCGACAGAGCGCCGTCACAACCCGGGAGAGGAGCCAGAGCATCCAGCCGGGCAGCGAGGAGGCTCCGCCTGGTGGGGGGGACCCGACCGGAGGTAGGCTGCGGCACGGCGGGGGGCGTCCGGGGGAGACTTAGCCGGCTCTCCCCGCTGTCAGCGGGAAATACGTCAGCGCGGTTTTGGCGAAGTTGAGCATCGGCGTGGCTAGCCGCCGGCGGCTAACGCGGCTAGCCGAGCGGTCTACGAGACGGAGGAGGAGGAGGAGGTGATGATGAAGGTGTCGGGGGGGTGGTGGACTGGCCCCTGGGCACCGCTGCACACCCCACCCCTTTTATATCCACAGCCGGGCAGGGACTCGGGTTCGCGTCCCGCCCGGCTCCGGCGGTGGGCTCTGTCGCGGAGCTCCGTCTGGGGCTCCATGTGAGGCTTCCACCGACCGGTTTAATCCAGAATTATTACAGCGGGTTTAATTGGCTTAGAATGGGCAGCGATTAGCGGGCCAGCGTGCGTCTTCAGAAATGTATTGATTATTGGGACAGGCCCGCCGCCCCCCTGTATTGATCCGATCAGATTATCTCTCGTGGTGGACCTGTAATGATCCCTCCTGGAGGCTCCTTTCCTCCAACCGTGGTGGGTTTCAGGTGTTCTGGATGGACCTGGTGGTGTTAAAATGAAGGTTTCCCCCGGGATGACCCTGCAGAACCTTCCCTGTTGTATAACCTGGTTGTTACAGTGCAATTGGCCCCGGTTCTTTACACACCCCGCAGCCTTAAACCGGGCTGAAAGTCCTCCTGAGGCCACGAAAGAGGACCGACAGCCCCCCTGGGGACCCGTCCCAGCGTCCCAACATCTGGAAACATCGGCGATCGCCACCCCCCCGGCGCCCAGGGCACCCACGACAGCGCTGTCAAACGGACAACCGGGCCGGGTTCCCCCGGCACAACCGGTTGGAACCGCTCTCCTTTAATAATTAAATTAGAAGCGCAGCCGAAGGGACGGCGTGTCCACCTCCCTCGTGGATCCGTGGTTATTGTTTTACCCCCCCCACCTCGTCCCAACCCCTCCCCAAGGCCTCTTTGGCTGAAAGGTGCCTGCGGTTGTTGTCTTTGGAGCGCGGGGGGGGGGGATTTCGTCACCTCGGGGTCGACTCCTCCTCCTCCTCCTCCTCCTCCTCCTCCAGAACGAACCGATTCCTCCGGCGGTCGAACCGCTCGATCGACGAAAAAGGCGCGTGAGCGTCGCGCTAAAGGTCTGACCCCACCCGAGCAGGACGGGACGGTCCCAAATACCGCTCCTCTGCTGTTTTTGAACGCGTCCGTGTCACCTTTTCCTCTCTTTATCCCGTTTCTAGCTGATTCCAGCTGTAAAAAACGGACAAAGTTTATCTTCTTCTAACTCCACGATCCCACTTTTCCGTAGAAAGACCAGCAGGAATTCAGTCCCACTTCAATCTGAAGGGAAGAAGAGGGATATTGGAGGGAGAGAAACCTCATGCTTCCGACTGGGATCTTGCTCGCTCGCACGCCGACCACTGTTCGTCTGGAAGAAACCGGAAGGTCTTTATAGGCCGCTGCCCCAGGAGGACGCTGGTTCTCGACCCGCTTTTCTATGGTTGACTGTGGAGAACCAGTTTGCTTCAATGGAGGAGCTCGTCGGGACACACCGTGAAGGCCGTCGTCACCTGAGCGTCACCTGGGAGACAGCTTAGCTCCGTCTCCGATACCTGGGCCTCGACCCCGACCTTCTCCCTTCCGCCGACCCGAAGATACGCCCCGTCCCCTTTTTCGATTTCCGAGCTCGTCGCCATGGCGTCGGTGCGCTTCACCGTGATGCCCACCAAGGCCGAGGACCTCCCGGGGCTGTCCGACACCTCGCCCGACATCAGCTCGCGCTCGGGCGCCCGCGTGCGCTTCGGCTCTAAGGAGAGCGTGAACCGGAGCGAGCCGCTCAGCGAGACGTCGGGGGGCGGAGCCGCGGGGACCGGCACGCCGGACCACAGCAGCGCTGACCAAGGTGACGCACACACCCACACACACACACTTCCTGTTGAAGCAGTTTTCTGTTCCTGTTTTAAGCTCTGAAAAAAAATCTGCATTCTGCAGCTTTCAATGATGTCATGGGTATCTAAGGCTGGAGCTCCAGATAGACCTTAGATATGTCTGGAATACCCTCAGGGGCTCCGGAGGCGACGGTTCGCCTTCTGGAAGCTCGCGCGTCGTGTTTTCCTGCGTCCGGTCGGAGAGAACTCCGATCCGGGCGCTTAAACCGATCAGCTCAACGGGAGCTGTAACGGAGACGAGGAGACGCCGACGGCCGAGGCCGTCGAGCAACAGGTCGGCGGGCGCGTCCGGAACGCCGGGATCGGCGCGGGCCTCCCGCTGAAGCGCGCGCCGAGCGCATGAATCCATCCCTGCAAAGGTGTTCATGCACAAACAAACAGGGGCGGGTGGGGGAGTATGATCCACTTAGGAGGAGTAGCAGAGAGGACGCCCCGCGTCGTTTAATAAGCTTCCATAAATAGCCGCGGAGCCTTTTAATCGGGATGACCGGGCGGCGGGGAGTTGCAGTCGTGGCACGGGAGGTTGATGGAGGGCCGGTCAGAGCCCGGCCGGCGGCAGCAGCAGCAGCAGCAGCAGCGTGGCGGCGGGGCGGAGGGCAAGGCGGGAGGAGCGGAGGTCTATTTTCAGAGGGGTCAAAGGCTCTGTCGCCTCGCGCGCGCGCACACGCGCACCGAGCTCCGTCCGCAAGCGGCAGATGTGCTGATCCCAGGTGAGACCGCACACGCACATGAACAGCTGCGCTCTCTCGCTCTCTCTCTCTCTCTCTGTCTCTCTCTCGCTCTCTCTCTCTCTCTCTCTCTCTCTCTCCTCCTCTTCTGGTCAGCGCGCAGCCAGAACCTCGCCCCGCGGCTGCCGCTTTGTTCCCCGGCATTGGCCGAGACAGCTCGGGACGAGAACGTGCGTGCGCGTGTGTGTGTGTGTGTGTGTCTTGCGCAGACGCATTCCTGACGGTCCTGATCGACAGGTTCGACCAACAAAAGGGCGGGCAGCGCTCGTGCTCGGGCGACTCCATAAAGCATGAATTAGTGTTTCCGCTGAGGGGTATTTGTGCGGAGCAGTCAACAGAGGAGTGTGAATGTGTGTGAGAGCGTGTGTGTGTTTGTGGGGAGGGAGGAGGAGGAGGAGGAGGGGGGGGGTTAGAGCCCCGAGCTGTGTCTAAGAGCCTTTCCTCTGCGCCTGAGCCTTGACATCACTGCGCTGGAGTCAGGCAGAAGTGATATTGCTGACTGAGGCGGAACCGAGGCGGAGAACGCTTCGCCGCCGCTGATTTCTTCTATTTTTAAAACCGATGCAGACCGCCGCTCCTCCGTCAAACAGAGGATTTCAACACTTGATTTCACTAATTCAGCTCTCCTAAGCCCCCCCCCAACGTGTTAACCCTCTCCACGTGTCCTCGTCTCCAGGTGAGGGGAACTCCAAGATCTCCAGCGTGTACATCAACAACACTCATGGGGCCGACGACGACGACTTCTACGACAGGAACCTGGCCTTGTTTGAGGTCTGGAACCCCCCCCCAATAAAAAAAAAAAAAAGGAGAAATCCTTCTTTTCCGCCCTCCCCGACCGTCGTCTCCCTCCCCGCCCGCAGGAGGAGATGGACACCCGTCCCAAGGTGTCGTCCCTGCTCAGCCGCCTGGCCAACTACACCAACCTCACGCAGGGGGCCAAGGAGCACGAGGAGGCCGAGAGCATCGGCGAGAAGAAGAAACCGAACAAGGTTTCTTCTCTACACACACACACACACACACACACCAAGTAGTGAATCACGGCGTAATCGAGTGGCGGCGGCGGCGGCGGCCTGGCAGAGAGGCGGTGAAACTTGACCGCAGCTCTGCTGGCTGCGCTGATAAGGGAGCAGCCCGCGGAGATAAGGCGCCAAGGGACTCGCGCCCGTTGCCAGGCCTCTGATTTCTCGTCTGACGCCCCCCCCCCCCGGCCGATGGCATCTCTGGCAGAGCGCCAGCAGGGAGTGCGTGACCTTTGACCCCCTTCCTTCCTTTCCCCCTTTCGCGCCAGTCGCCACAGATGGGCACGTTCATGGGCGTCTACCTGCCGTGCCTCCAGAACATCTTCGGGGTGATCCTGTTCCTGAGGCTGACCTGGGTGGTGGGGAACGCCGGCGTGCTGCAGGGCCTCTGCATCGTCTTCGTGTGCTGCTGCTGCGTGAGTGCCCCCCCCTCCCCAAGGCCCCCAGGCGTGCAGCCGTCTCAACGCGTATCTCCCCGCAGACGCTGCTGACCGCCATATCGATGAGCGCCATCGCCACCAACGGGGTCGTCCCAGGTAGGTCTACAGACGGGGGAGGAGGAGGTGGGGGGGGGGGGGGGGTTGTGCCCGGGTGGACAGGCACAGCCTGGGCGTGGAATCGAACGCAGTCGTCGCTTCAACGTGATAAGACGGCGCGATAACGTGGGCCTGTTGCCATGGTCCCGCGAGACTTTACCCGCGACAGATAAGGCGGCGCTCCGCGCCCACGGCGCCTCTCGCCGAGGGTGGGGGGGGGCGTCCGCCACGCCGCGCCGCTGCAGTATTTTTCCTAACCAGTTTTGTCTCTCTTTGTCCCGCCCCCCCTCCTGTCTCCATCCTCCTCTGAACACACATTCAAGAACCCCAGATTGTTCTTCTGCCATCGACTTAACCCGCCACTGGATCACACCTATATCAGTATCGCAGATGTCCGAGCAGGGACTTTTTCCCGCTCTCCCGAATTTTTTTTTTTTTTTTGGTCCTCATTTTCAGAGCTTCGCCGTAGCCAAACGATCGCTTCTGATCCGAGTTTCACGCTCCTTTCAGGCCCCAAATGTGGCGAGGCCTCCGCTGAAACTGCTGCGTTTCCCCACGTTAACTTTAATTCCCACCGTTTGCTGTAAATAACGGTGTGTTTGGAGTCTCCCTCGCTGAGGGGTCAGAGCATTCTAAACGCTAATTGTTACGTGTGTGTGTCAGACTCCCGGTGGGGCGTTAACCCTCACCCTGACCACGGGGGATTTAAGTGTGATCCAGTGCCTCACACGGTCAAGCGTTCACTTTATTGTAGTGTTTGTCCTCCACGTGAGTTGAACAGAGCGGATAGTCCACTCACTCCATCATTTGACTCTGCCATGTAGAACATTATGCTTATTTCTTCAAGCATAGGATGACCTGTCCTCTCTTCTCCTCTTTACCTCCTAACATCATCACCACTGACATCCATCCCTTTTCTGTTTTGTCTCGCCTTTCTCTCCCGACCATCTCCCTCTCTCTCCCTCTCTCAATCCTCCATTTCTCCTTCTCCTGTGTTGCCTCTCTCTCTCTCTCTCTCTCCCCCTTTTTCCACCCCCCCCCCTCCCCCCCCCCCTCCCCGCTCCACCCACCCAGCCGGAGGCTCCTACTTCATGATCAGCCGCTCGCTGGGGCCGGAGTTCGGGGGCGCGGTGGGCCTGTGCTTCTACCTGGGCACGACCTTCGCTGGCGCCATGTACATCCTGGGAGCCATCGAGATCCTCCTGGTGAGTTGGGCGCGTCTCCGCCTCCGCTCGGGCCCGCAGAACCGTTATGAATCAGGGATGCGTTGCTGGGGGCGGGGCCGACCCGACCCAGCATCGGGTTCAGATATTGGAAATTTCCGCTCCACGACTTAGATCTGTACTTTAACGCTTAAACGAAAACAGAGAACGTGAACGCTAAAGAGATTCCCGAGACGTTGCTCGGTGGATCGGAAGTGAACAAAAACGTGCAAAAGCGCTCCAAGTGACACCAGACGGCCTCCCGCAGATGTACATCGCTCCGAAGGCAGCCATCTTCGAGCCCAAACAGCCGGAGGGCGAAGGGGCGGCCATGCTGAACAACATGCGTGTTTACGGCTCCATCTGCCTCCTGCTGATGTCCCTGCTGGTGTTCGTGGGCGTGAAATATGTCAACAAGCTGGCCTCCATCTTCCTGGCCTGCGTCATCATCTCCATCGTGTCCATCTACGCCGGGGCGCTGGTCTCCGCCTTCAAGCCGCCGCATTTCCCGTAAGTGGGAGCTCCACGCCGGCTCAGCCCCCCCTCTTCCCCGCCTCCCAGCTGACCCGTCTGGGCCCCGCCCCCTCGTTTGCAGCGTGTGCGTGCTGGGAAACCGAACCGTCAGCGGGCACGAGATCGACGACAACCAGTGCGCGAAAACCGTGGGCGTGTCGGCGGAGCGGCTGGACGCCAACTTCACGTCGCTGATCGGTAGGAGCGCCGCTTTTCCGCGTTTTCCGCGTTTCCTCCCGGCCTGTTCTTCACTCGATGTCTCGCTCATGTCAGAAAACGGCACCGTGGGCCCGACCTTCGACCCCAGCCTCCCTCCTCCCGTGGAGAAGACCACGAGCATCTGGAGGCTCTTCTGCGAAGGCCCCGAGCTCAACGCCTCCTGCGACCGATACTTCGCTTTGAACAACTTTTCCCAGATCGACGGGATCCCGGGGCTGGCCAGCGGCGTCATTTCAGGTAGATCCTCGACCCAAAGGAAAAAAAACCGAAAAAAAAAGGAGCGAGTCGCGTGGAGATCTGGACGCTCTCCCCCCAGAGAACCTGTGGAGCTCCTACCTCAGCAAAGGAGACGTGTTGGAGAAGAGCTCCATCAAGTCGTCCGAGGAGGCGCCCCCGGCGTCCACGCACCACCCCTACGTGTTCGCGGACATCACCACCTCCTTCACCCTGCTGGTGGGGATCTTCTTCCCATCCGTCACCGGTAGGTGCAGCCGGACCAGTCGCGGGGGGGGGGCGGAGGGAAACGCCCCCACCCCGGTCACGGGCTTTTCGTTCTACTCTTCCTCAGGAATCATGGCTGGCTCCAACCGCTCGGGGGATCTGAAAGACGCCCAGCGCTCCATCCCCATCGGGACCATCCTCGCCATCCTCACTACCTCCATCGTCTGTATCCTTAACGACCCCCCTTTCAGAATAAAAGCACCGTCCTTCTCTCGTTTCGGTTGACGAGGACAAACCAATGGGACCGCCGAGCTCGGGTTCAGCTCCGCTTGCGGCGGCTCTTCTGTTCTGTGTTTGATGTGATCGGAACGCTGAGTGGTTTTCCTGAGTGCCCCCCCCCCCCAGACCTGAGCAGCGTGGTTTTGTTCGGAGCCTGCATCGATGGAGTGGTCCTCAGAGATAAGTCAGTGGTCCGGCCGTCGGGGAGTAACACAGGCCCTCTCCGCCGCAGGGGGGGCTAACTTTGGCTTCCCGCAGGTTTGGGGACTCCGTCAAGGGGAACCTGGTGGTGGGAACGCTGGCCTGGCCCACCCCCTGGGTCATCGTCATCGGCTCCTTCTTCTCCACGTGCGGAGCCGGGCTCCAGTCACTGACGGGCGCTCCCCGACTCCTGCAGGCCATCGCCAAGGACAACGTCATCCCCTTCTTGAGGGTGAGAGCAGAGAGAGCGTTGACGCACAAATAGGACGAGAAGGGAAAAGAATGCTAAAATGTGTGTGTGTGTGTGTGTGTGTGTGTGTGTGTGTGTGTGTGTGTGTGTGTGTGTGTGTTAGGTGTTTGGCCACGGGAAGGCTAACGGCGAGCCCACCTGGGCGTTGTTGCTGACCGCCCTGATAGCTGAGCTGGGCATTCTCATTGCCTCTCTGGACCTGGTGGCCCCCATCCTCACTATGTAAGTGTGTGTGTGTGTGTGTGTGTGTGTGTGTGTGTGTGGCTATGCCGGGGGAGTAAAGCTGGATTTGTGGCCTCAGCTGGCGTATCAGCTCACACTCTAATTCAGTTTGGTTTGCTCCTCCTCTAGGTTTTTCCTGATGTGTTATCTCTTTGTAAACCTGGCCTGTGCTCTTCAGACCCTCCTGAGGACACCAAACTGGAGACCACGGTTCTCCTATTACCACTGGTATTAACACACGCACGCACGCACACACACACACACTTCCAAATATGTCCACTGACTAACTCTGCTGTGTGTCCAGGACGCTGTCCTTTCTGGGAATGACGATCTGCCTGGCGCTCATGTTCATATCCTCTTGGTACTATGCAATCGTTGCCATGGTGATTGCTGGCATGATATACAAGTACATAGAGTACCACGGGTACGTTTCCATGGCGATGCGTTCACACCGTTTGAACTCTCACGTGCATCGTGGTCAACTGAACTCAATTGGGCCGAATTAAGATCACAGCTGACTGTGTGTGTGTGTGTGTGTGTGTGTGTGTGTGTGTGTGTGTCAGAGCGGAGAAAGAGTGGGGCGACGGGATCCGCGGTCTCTCCCTCAGCGCTGCCCGCTACGCCCTCCTCAGGCTGGAAGAGGGACCGCCGCACACCAAGAACTGGAGGTGCGTTTCCCACGCGGTTCTCTCGGCAAACGCAGCCGACGTCCTTTTTTTTTCCCAAATTCCGAGACCTTTCCCGCCGCCGCCGCCGACCCACGCGCACGCTTCCCCCCCCAGGCCGCAGCTCCTGGTCTTGCTGAAGCTGGACGAGGACGCCCACGTCAAGTCCCCCCGCCTGCTCACCTTCGCCAGCCAGCTGAAGGCGGGGAAGGGCCTGACCATCGTCGGGACCGTCGTCTCCGGGAACTTCCTGCAGAGCTACGGCGAGGCCCTCGCCGCCGAGCAGGTCGGAGCGCGCCGCGCGTCCCCCTCCGGGTGGGGGAGGGGGAGGGTCTGTCTTAACCCCTCGTTCTCCACGTCCTTTTTAGACTCTGAAGCACCTGATGGACAAGGAGCGCGTGAAGGGCTTCTGCCAGTGCATCGTGGCCCAGAAGCCGCGCGAAGGCATCAGTCACATGATCCAGTCCAGCGGCCTGGGCGGGATGAAGCCCAACACCGTGGTGATGGGGTGGCCTCACGCCTGGAGGCAGAGCGAGGACCCCCAGTCCTGGAAAACCTTCATCAGTAGGTGGAGGAGGAGGAGGAGGGGGCGGGGAGGCTTCGAGGTCCGCGCCGGGCCCTCCGCCTTAACCCCGCCCCCCTTCTCCGTCTCCAGACACGGTGCGGGTGACCACGACGGCCCACCTGGCCCTGCTGGTGCCCAAGAACATCTCCCTGTTCCCCAGCAACAGCGAGCCCTACACCGAGGGCTACATCGACGTCTGGTGGATCGTCCACGACGGCGGGATGCTGATGCTGCTGCCCTTCCTGCTGCGTCAGCACAAGGCAGGAGCCACGCCCCCTTTCTGCCCCCCCTCCCTCACTCGGACTCGCCCGCCGTTACTCAGCCTGAGCCTCGATCTCTTCAGGTGTGGCGTAAATGCGCGATGCGGATCTTCACGGTGGCCCAGATGGAGGACAACTCCATCCAGATGAAGAAGGACCTGGCCACCTTCCTCTACCACCTCCGTATCGAGGCCGAGGTGGAGGTCGTGGAGATGGTACGTCCTTGCTGGGGGGTCGTGGGTTGGAATCCCACCACGGCCATGACCCTTGTGTCGCTCACCGTCCGCTGCCTCTTGTGTCTCGCGAAGCACGACAGCGACATCAGCGCGTACACCTACGAGCGAACCCTGATGATGGAGCAGCGCTCCCAGATGCTCCGGCAGATGCGCCTGTCCAAGTCGGACCGGGAGAGGGAGGTGAGGAACGACGGCCGGGAAAGGCCACGGCTCCAGGGGGACTTTGGTTGTGATTCCGGTGCGTCCCTTCATCAATCAGGGAAATCCCTGTAGCGGCAGCAGTAGGCAGGAGGCAGGTGGCGCTGCGAGGTCCCAGGTGAGCCCGGTTAGCGGTCCCGCTCCACCCTCGAACCGTCAGCGGGTCCTTCAGACAGGTAGAGGCGTAGAAGGTTCTAGTGCCCCGTGTCTTAGAACCCCCCTAACGGGCACGAGCTTCCCGTAGCCCTGCAGCCTCCACGTTAACGACCCCCCCCTTTCAGAATAAAAGCACCGTCCTCCAGGCGTTTCGGTTGACGAGGACAAACTGTCGAGGGTTCGGCTCCGCTCGCGGCGGCTCTTCTGTTCTATTAAAGTCCTTGTCTTTTCCCTCCGTCGCCGGGCGCCCCAGAGGGTACGCTGGAGTTTCGACGATGTGAGTTCACGTAGTTGAGACGCCGTAGCCTCATGTAGGAAACACGGCCCTGATCTCAGCCGTAGTCGACCCTCTGCTGCCGTAGCTTTTATTTTTTAATAGCAGGTTAGCCGACGGCGTCTGTAGGTGTGTTCTTCTGAGAGTTGTGGAGTGGGGGGGGGGTCGGATGAAGGCGTGACAGGGCACCTCTGGGTGTGAACTCAGGCCCAGCTGGTGAAGGACCGCAACTCCATGCTCCGGCTGACCAGCATCGGCTCGGACGACGACGAGGAGACCGACGGCGAGAGGGAGAGGCCGACCGGCGGCAGCGCCGAGCACCACCGGCGGGTCCAGATGACCTGGACCAAAGAGAAGACGCTGCAGTACAAGGCCACGCACTCGGGCTGCTCCACGCCCGAGGGCTTCAGAGACATGCTCAGCATCAGGCCGTGAGCCCCCCCCGCCGCCTCCGCATGTCGGCTGTCCCGCGGCCCTTGAACGCCCCGCTCCTCTCTTGCAGGGACCACTCCAACGTCAGGCGGATGCACACCGCCGTCAAGCTCAACGAGGTCATCGTCAACAAGTCCCACGAAGCCAGGCTGGTGCTGCTCAACATGCCGGGACCCCCCAGGAACCCGGACGGAGACGAAAACTGTATCCTTTCACGAAAAGATAAAGGGAAGAGAGAGAGAGAATGAGTGTGGTCACCAACCCGGTCCTACAGGTCCCGATTCCAGCTGGGTTTTCTGTCCTACCAGGTAGACACTGGTGGGTAGGACAGAAAACCCGGCTGGATTCGGGACCTGTAGGACCGGGTTGGTGACCCCCCTCTTCAAAGGTTTCTCCCTAACGCCTCTCCAGACATGGAGTTCCTGGAGGTTCTGACAGAGGGGTTGGAGCGCGTCCTCCTGGTCAGGGGTGGTGGCAGCGAGGTCATCACCATCTACTCCTGATGGGACCCACGGAGGGCGACGCGCGACCGTGGCAACCGAGCAAACAGACGCGGAGGGTGGGGAAGGGAGGGGGGTGGGGGGGTGAGGCAGGCGCTTTTGAGCTTCAAAGACACAACCCCCCTCCCTTCCCCACACACACACACAGAAGAGGGGCCGTCACTGGCCGCATGTGTCATCCCACCAGCATCCCCCTCACCCCCCCTCACCATCCTGCACAAAACCAGTCAGAGTTGCCAACAGCGTCACGGGCGAAGAGCGTGGGTTTGGGTTTGAAGGGGACCAACGTTGCGTCCTGCTGCGAGGTCGTTCCGCCGAAGAGACTCAGGGGCTGCCGGTGTTTTCCCTCAGAATGTACTTAGGAGCGATTTCAGAACAGGCTGAATGTCTGAATCAGTCTTTTTTTTATGCTTATTCCACTGTCACGAGAGCAGCGGCGGCGGTAGACCCCCACACGTTTAGTTCATCATCTGCGTTTCAGTCGTTGATTAATGGCATTGATTTCATATCAGCAGCGTTTCTGTGTTACCTCGGTTATGGATTGAGGTCAGGTGAGCGATTCTGTCTCTACGTGTTTGCGTGACCTCTGTCGGGGCGTTCCCTTTGTACCGCCGTTATTGACTCGTGCCGAAGGGGTCGTCGTTCCTGCTGTTTTCGGAATATGCGCGCGTGCGAGAGAGACGGCAGGGAACCAAAGCTGAAGGTGGAGCTGAAGCTGGCATCTTTGTTCTGTTCGTTTTCTTCTTCTTCTTTTTTTTTTTTTGTGCCATAAACTGGCGCCGCCTCAAACTGCACGAGAGTAGTGACGATAGTGCCCGTTAAAAACCGGGCTTTGGGGGGGAAAGGCTTGTTAGTTGTCACACTGGACCAAGGTGGGGAGGACTGCTGCACAGCATGCTGTTCAGATGCGTGTGTGTGTGCGCGCGCGCGCGTGTGTGTGTGTGTGTGTGTGTGTGTGTGTGTGTGTGTCCGCTCATGTCTCTCAACTGAGAATTTTGGCTGCTTTGTGTTGCGTGAGCTCATGCCCTCTCCACCTAAATGTAAACCTGCTGAAGTCTGCTTTGTGTGTGTCTGTGTGTGTGTGTGTGTGTGAGTGAGAGAGAGAGCAAGCTTTTTGCTGTTGAAGTTTTCTTCTTTCTTTTTTTTTTTACAGTGCTTTGTTGTCATGTAGGGATTCTCTCGTGTTTACCGTTATTCGTAAACATCGTTCTCTTGTACATGGACAGAAAAGATCCCGAGTTTTATCTTTTTTTAAATTATGTTGATATATAAAAAGAAAAAAAATCGTCACCAAAAAGAAGAACTTGTCTCGGAAAAATTAAACATGAATAAATGTTTTTGTTTTTTTTTAACGAAAAGTTCAAAAACTGTGGTCGTCACATTTTTGCTGCCAGTTTCACACTTTAAGAAGAAAAAAGTCGCCACCAAAAAAAAAACAAGGTCACACACTCTAATATTTCCTCGGACCGCCTTTATCTTTGATTACGGGACACATTCGCCGTGATATTGTTCCGGGAAGCTTCTGCAATGTCACCAGATTTATTTCCATCTGGTGTTTCATTACTTCTTCACCCAGATCTTGCGGTGATGACGGCGGAGTCTGACCTTCCCCAGCCTCCCAAGGACTCTCACTGGGGTTGAGGTCTGGACTCCACATGTGAAAGGGTTGTCTCAGGCTCCTTGAACCGGTCGTTCACAGCTTGAGCCCGATGAATCCTGACACTGTCATCTCGGAATATGCTGGTGCCTTCAGGGAAAAACAGAGAGAGAGAGAGAGAGAGAATGAGTGTGGTCTGGTCATTCAGTCTGCTCAGGTAGTCAGCTGACCTCTGTCTTGGTACATACTGATGCTGTCTGATTAGTTAGATCCAGGTGGAGACTCTTTTTTTTTTTTTGGCCAGTCAGAGTCCAGTCATTAAACTGATAGAGACGTGACGTCACGCCGGCGCACTTTTATTATGAAAAGCCGTTTACGTCATGACGTGTTTCCTCTCGTGCGTACACTCTGGGACAAACCGGAAGCGGAGGATATTTGAGGAAATCAGACTGGGCGAAGTTCACTTTGAAAAGTGGAATATATTTAGAAAAAAACACACATTAATAAGGTTTCGGGGGTGAGGATGGAGGTAAGAGTAGTGTGTAACTTTTGATGCAATAAAAGGATGACCTTTAGTGCTCCGACGTGCTGGTTGACACGAACTTTGTCACAAACACAAAGATGGGTTTTTAGGCTCCCATCTGGTTTAAAGAGTCTCTTTTCGTCGAGGACACGAGTACAGGACTCCCGTCTCCCCTTTAGACCCCTTTAAACACACCACCGAGGTCGACCTCGTCTGCTTCTGTGAGATTAGAACAGAATACTGTCGAAAGGCGATTAAGTGATGCAGCTTTAAACGCTTCTCCTTTTCCTTTTAAGGCTATTTCATTGCCTTTTTCCCTGTTGGAACCTGTTCGAATTAACTTATTGGTGTTTCATTGAAGCGAACAACTGCAAACAAACAAAAAAAGAAAGAAAAACGGATTAAAATGATGCGACGACAGACCGGCTGAACGAGACGCTAAAATTAATCCTCCAGTTCAAGATTAAATCTACGGGCCCGTGTCTGTCGGGGTTGAATTAAAACATCAGCGTGGAAACAAAAAAGCGACATTAATGCAGCAGAAGGCAGTTTTCAGGTGAAGTACCTGACAGGTAGCTTCCTGTCGGACCCTTCGAAATAAAAGTCCATTTACGACCAAGTCCCAAAAATCCACTCAAACTGAAGTAAATCACAAAGAAATAAACTCGCGGTGTCCGTACACTAAAAAAACAACGAGCTGTTACATCTCAAGGTAGAAACGCCACCAATCAGACACTTAACGCCGGCGTGTGTTTCTGAATCCGTTTCCGGCTTCCGCCGCCGGGCTCGATTGCTTCCGTCTGTCGCTCGCTCGATCCGCCGCTCCGGCTCGGCTGAGCGTCCTGGCCCGGGCCAACACGAAGCTAAAGCGGGGCTCCGGTTAGCCTCCCCTCCCGGCCGGACACCTTCACAGACCCTCGCCCCCCCTCACCCAGCGGCACCGCCGGCCCCCCCGGATGCCCCCCGCCCCCCGCTCCCCGCCGCGGCGGCTGTCCGTCGGCCCGTAGATGCGCGGGGCCCCGCAGCCTCGCGTCGAAGGCGGCTAAGGCTAACCCGAGGACCGGCGCCGGGGCCACGCTCCCGGGACCCGTGCCCCCCCCCCCCCCTCCCACGTCCACCCCCCCGACCCCCCCCCATGAGCCCGGGCCGGCAGCATGGACCTGAACTTCTACTCGGACCTGACGGACGGCGGCGGGCAGCCCGACGACGACCCGCAGTTCCTGGACCCGCGCTCCTTTAACGGCTTTGACCCCGACCCCAAGGTGACCCCCCCGACGGCCTTCGCGCCCCTGACGCGCTGCTTTCGCTCTGTGTTCGGGTCTGACGTCAGACCTCGTGACGTCAGACCCGCGCCGTGACGTCAAACCCGCGCCGTGACGTCAGACCCCCCTACCCCCCCCCCTTCTCTGTCCGTTTCCTAACATGTGCGTCCCGGTGTTGCAGTTCCCCGGAGCCGGCGACAACTACCTGACGATCTCGGGCTCCAGCCACCCCTTCCTGTCGTCGTCCTCAGAGGTAGGACACATCTGGGGACACATCTGGGGGACACGTCTGGGGACACGTCTGGGGACACGTCTGGGGACACATCTGGGGGGGACACATCTGGGGGGACACATCTTGGGGACATACATCTGGGGACGCACATCTGGGGACACATCTTGGGGGACACATCTTGGGGGACACATCTGGGGACGCACATCTGGGGACACATCTTGGGGGACACATCTTGGGGGACACATCTGGGGACGCATCTTGGGGGGGACACATCTGGGGACACACATCTGGGGACACATCTTGGGGACACATCTGGGGACACACATCTGGGGACACATCTTGGGGGACACATCTGGGGACGCACATCTGGGGACACATCTTGGGGGACACACATCTGGGGACACATCTTGGACGCACATCTGGGGACACATCTTGGGGGACACATCTTGGGGGACACATCTGGGGACACATCTTGGGGGACACATCTGGGGACACACATCTGGGGACACATCTGGGGACACATCTGGGGACACATCTGGGGGGACACATCTGGGGGGGGACAGATGTTCTGACGTCACGTCCCGACATTCCAGCCACGTGCAGGTCTTCCTGACACGTGTTTCATATGCATTAAGACCCCCCCCACCACCACCACCACCAGGCTGCTTCTGATGGGGTACGGACCATCGGACGACTTTAATTTTCCCAGCACGACGGCGCCGTTGTCGTGGCGACCGGCTGTGAGAACTGACTCATCGTCGGGGGGTCGGGGGGGTGATTGTGTTCAGATGTGGTGAATCCATCCAGTGCTGGTTTGTTTCCATTTTGGCGTTGATGACGGCTTCGCTCAGGCCCCTCTTCACTCAAAACCCCCCCCACCACACACACACACACACACACACACACTTCCAGTTGTTTTCAGCTGTCAGGTCGCGTTCGCGGGAAGCTGTGAGTCGAGCGTCTTGCTCCACCGTCGGTGAATCCTCGTCCGGTCTTCCGTCTCCCCAGACCTTCCACACCCCCAGCCTCGGCGATGAAGAGTTCGAGATCCCCCCCATCTCCCTGGACCCGGACTCGGCCCTCACCGTGTCCGACGTGGTGTCCCACTTCGACGAGCTGTCGGACACGGGGCCCTCGGACAGCGTGGTGGTGCCCGGGAACTCGGTGGTGGAAGGGGACGACCCCTCGTTCGCCTCCACCTACGTCAACGCGTCCTCGCAGGGGCTGGAGCACATGAGCCTGGGGGTCATCAACCAGTCGGGGGGCAACACTCTGCTGGGATCCTCCCTGGGGATGGTGAGCTCCACCACCTTGAACCCACGACCCCCACACCCCCCCCCTTGACCCGCCTCTCCCCCCCTCAGGACCTCGGGCATCCCATCAGCTCCCAGTTCAGCAGCTCGTCCCCGGTGACCATCGACGTCCCGCTGGGCGAGGTGAGCCAGGGCCTGCTGGGCTCCAACCAGCTCACCACCATCGACCACTCGGAGCTCAGCGCCCAGCTGGGGCTCGGCCTGGGCGGCGGCAACATCCTGCAGCGCCCGCAGTCGCCCGAGCACCCGCTGTCGGCCACGGCGTCGCCCACCAGCTCGCTCCAGGACGACGACATGGACGACTTCAGGAGGGTCGGTCCAGGAGTCGCGCTTCACCTCGCCCAGGTCTCCCCTCCCGGCGCAACTGGGAAGTAATCGATTACTCTTGTCCCTTCAGAGCGTCCTGGTGGAGTCCCCCCTCTCCCTGGCCGTCTCCCCCGGGGTCATCTCGCTCGACCCCTCCCTCTCAGAGCTCTCCGCCCCCTCCTCCAGCATCTCCCCGGCGGTCGGAAAGAAGGGGGGAGGAGGAGGGGGAGGAGGGGGAGGGAAGAAGGGGAAGAAGAAAAAAGACCCCAACGAGCCCCAGAAACCCGTGTCGGCGTACGCCCTCTTCTTCAGGGACACGCAAGCCGCCATCAAGGGACAGAACCCCAACGCCACGTTCGGAGAGGTGTCGAAGATCGTGGCGTCCATGTGGGACAGCCTGGGGGAGGAGCAGAAACAGGTGCGAGGGGCGACGAGGGGGAAGGGAGGGAAAACGTGGACCGGCGGATAACTCGACCTTTTTCCCCTCACGTCAGGTTTACAAGAGGAAGAATGAAGCCGCGAAGAAAGATTATTTGAAGGCGCTGGCAGAGTACAGAGCCGGGCAGAGCTCTCAGGTAAGAGCAGTGATGTCATCAGTCAGGCTCCGCCCAGTGAGGAACAGTGTGATGTCATCAGTCAGGCTCCGCCCAGTTTAAGAACAGTGATGTCATCAGTGAAGCTCCGCCCAGTTTAAGAACAGTGTGATGTCATCAGTCAGGCTCCGCCCAGTTTAGGGATATTGTGATGTCATCAGTGAAGCTCCGCTCAGTTTAAGAACAGTGATGTCATCAGTCAGGCTCTGCCCAGTTTAAGAACAGTGATGTCATCAGTGAAGCTCTGCCCAGTTTAAGAACAGTGATGTCATCAGTGAAGCTCCGCCCAGTTTAAGAACAGTGATGTCATCAGTGAAGCTCCGCCCAGTTTAACAACAGCGTGATGTCATCAGCATCCAGTGAATCCAAAGGTCAGATGCAGGTTTATATTTCACGCCGTTCTCTTCAGGCCCCGATCGAGGTGATGGACACGTCGCCGTCGCCGCCGCCTCCCCTGCCGCCTCCCGCCCCGCTTCCAGTCGTCGCCGCGGCCCCTCCCCCCGCCGCGGCTCCTCGCGCCCCCAGGCAGCAATACAACCCGGAGGAAAACACCATCACCAACATCTGCACGTCCAACATCATCCTGGACCTGCCCCAGGTGACCACGCGCTCCCGCACCGGCGCCATCAAGCCCCAGCCGCCGCCCGTGGCCACGCCCCCCAACCCCCCGCTCGTCACCAAAATCATCACCAAGCAGTCGGGGCTGCAGGCCATCGGCGTGACGGCGGCCGCCTCCTCGCCGCGCCAGCCGCCGCCGCTGCAGCAGATGCACAGCACGCCGCCCCCGCCGCGGCTGCAGCAGATGGTGCACGCCCAGGCGCCGCCGCCGCTGCAGGCCAAGCCGCGGGGCACCGCCACCGCCCCCCCGCCGCTGCAGATCAAAGTCGTCCCGTCGTCGCGCCAGTCGGACTCGAGCACGTCGATCATCGTGACGGCGGGCGGCGAAACGCCGAAGGTGAAGGTGGAGGTCAGCCACCCGGACGTGACCGGAGAGGACGGGGCGGAGGAAGGCGTAAGTCCGCCGCCGCCGCCGCGCCCGCTCGCTCGCTCGCGCCGTCTCCCGGGGCAACCGGGTCCCAGCCGTGACGCGCCGCCGTGTGTGTCCTGTCGCTCAGATGGAGGTGGAGGTGAACGTGGCCCCCGCCGCCGGCGCCGCCTCGGCCGGCGCCCCCAACATCTGCATACGGGCGGGCTGCACCAACCCGGCCGTGGAGAGCAAAGACTGGGACATGGAGTACTGCAGCAACGAGTGCGTGGCCACGCACTGCAGGTGCGTCCTCGCCCGACCGCCGCCCGCCTTCCCCTCGTCCCGACTTCGCTCTTGTGACGGGGATCGTGTGTGACGAACGCGTTCTCGTAGCCTTTTGTCCTCCACACATACAGCGGGGGGGCCACCCGGTTCCTACGGGAGCCTCAATCCAGCCGGGTTTTCCGTCCTCCCGCGTAGATCAGGGGTCTCCAGGTCCCCCCAAAGGTCCGTGAGGCTGCAGGTTCTGGTCCAACCCAGCAGCACCAGACTGGACTCACTTCATCAACTCACCTGAGTCTTCAACAGCTGACTGGTCAAACTGGGTGAGCTGGACTGGTGGAACAAGAACCTGCAGCCACACGGCCCCTTGGGGATGGGGTTGGAGACCCCTGCTGTATGCGGTGGGAAGGAAGACCCGGCTGGATTGAGGCTCTCGTAGGACCGGGTTGGCCACCCCTGCAACATGCCGCCTCCAGCTGGGGTGGCCATCCTACGAGAGCCTCAACCCAGCCGGGTCTTCCAACGGCTTTCACCTGGAATCCTTGTTCTGGATCCCTTGGTGACAGCTGTCGTCTCCCCGCTGGGACGGAACATCGGCTGGATCGAGGCTCTCGTAGGATTGGGTTGGCCCCTCCTGACATCGAGCATGAGTCTGTGTCTGAAGTGAGGCCGTCCTGACACGATCTCAGTCATGTCCCATGCGTGTCCTGGCACCGGTGTTCTCTGTGCTCCTGATTTAACGTCTTGTTTTTGCCGATGGGAAGTTGCTGTGAAGGAGTCCAGGGGCCCACCGGATTCTGGGTCCTCTTCTAACAGACTGGACTCTACCATGCTCGCCTCTGTAGTGTGCTCTGAGGTCATCAGATAGGATGTGTCTGCTTGACCATGTGAGGGGCTAACACTTCCGTAACGCTCTAACGTGGCGCTTCTCCTCCTCCGCAGAGACGTATTCATGGCCTGGTGCGCCATCCGGGCCCAGAACTCCACCACGGTCACATAGGGACGGGACGGCGCGGCGGGGGAAAAGGACGGACAATGCTATGAAATGAACCGACGAATGTTCTCCTTTTTTTCTTTTTTTGTCGCGTCTGTTCGACGGCGAGAGGAACGACGGCGGGGGGTCGGCCCCCGCGAGACTTGGGCAGCGCCAACTGTGACTCCCGATCATGGCAGAAGTATTAAAGAACAGAGGAAGGAACGCTGCTTCCACCCCCCCCATCACCCCACGTGCTCTTCTGATCATCTGTTGTGAATTTCATTTATAAAAGTTTATATGGACACGTGGTGTTTTTAATCGTTTTAAACTGAAAGAAGTCCACCCTGTGAAGGGAAGAGCAGTAGAACACAGATAAATGGATGGATAATGCCAAGAAGGAAATCTTGAAGATCACTTAATCTGATGATTTTATCTGAACTTTACTGTTACATGATGGATTTTCTTTTTCTTTTTTTTTTTCATTGTATTTTCATTGTCCTTTTAGTACTTTGGCATCGAGGGCTCGGTGCATATTTAAAAGACAGGAAAAAAAAATCATGCAAAAGAGGTACAGCGCACACGAAAAACACAAGTCTTATCGCTGTTTTGTCGCGCAAATGTTTGATGAACGTTTGTGATCGGGTGCTAATCTGGAAAGGTGTGTTCTCCGCTCGCCTCGTCGAAGAGCACCATCGACGACTTCTCTGGTGCATATTCGGTTTACCTTCCTTTCTTTTTTTAAATGGTTATACGTGACCTTTGAGGGAAAACAAAACACCAGCTCTGACAACACTACGAACACCGAAAGGGACGACGCGTTGAACACCTCTGCTTTTTAACGTGTTGAAATCAACCAGATGTGCTCGGGCTCCAGATGTAAATATCCTGGAAATGTTTTTGATGGTAAAATAAATAAAAAAAAATACACCTATGTGTACTTTATGTTGTAGGTTTTGTCACATTTCCCATCAAAGCTATAATAAAGGCTCCGTAGGTGTGTGATAAGTCACTTATTTGGGTGAATATCACGTGACTAAGGTCTGATTTTTACATGAATAAGGTGCCAACGACTGAACGAGGCAACTCGATCCGATGTTCGCGTGTTTTTTTAACGCAGCTTCGCGATGTAAACAAAGCCGACCCCCTCCGGTCGCGGTCCCGCTCCCTCTCGCGAGACCTGCGCCGGTTTGACGACGGTGGCGGGAAAACGCGCTCGTGGCGGGAAGCCGCGGAGCGATCAACACCGCGCAGGCGGCGCTGTTGCGCACTTCGCCCCCCCTCTACCTACCCCCCCCCGGAGTGGGACCTGCCTCCCAGTGCCACATTAATATTCAACAAAAACACGCCGCGGCGGCTCCAAGTTCAAGCGCCCGCTCTCGCGTCCTCGGACCCGCGGGAAGAGCCCGTCTTCGCGCCCGATCGGGGGGGAAACCCCGCGGGATCTGCGAGCCGCGGCGGGACTTTTGCGAGGAACATGCGCGGCCGCTTTTGTTCAGCATCGCTTAATCCCGCCGACTCCGGCTGAGATTACGTAATCCGCCGTCTGAGGAAAAACGAGGGGGGGGGTCCTGAGGCGAGAGAAGCGACGGGATCGGGCAGCGGCGGCGGCGGCGGAGGAGGAGAGCGCTTCGGGGGCCCGACGGTCGCCATCGTCGTCGTCATCTTCCGGCCTGCTCCCGCACGAGCGTCATCATGGCGGTCAACCTGGACAAGGAGGCGTACTACCGCCGCATCAAGAGGCTCTACGGCAACTGGAAGGTGAGCTCCGCTGGGGGGGGGGGGCCCGGGGCCCGAGGGGAGGGGGCCGCGGCCGGGTTTGAGGCGGCGGAGCCCGGCGGGAGGGAGAGGGAGAGAGGGGGGGGGGTTAGCCCCGCGGCTAGCCCGTTAGCCCGGCGGAGGAGACCCAGAACCGAGCCGCTCCGGGGACCCGGGGGGGGCGAGGCCCCGGCCCCGGGGGCGCTGCCGGGGCCGGGGGGCCCCCGCGGTCCTCTGCTCCTCCGGAGGGGGGGGTGAGGCAGCCGCCGGAGGTGTAACACCCCCCCCTTCTCTTCCTCGTGCTAACGTAGCCGGCTAGTTAGCATCCCCGATCCCGTGCACGCGCTGGAAGTTCCAGCCTTCCCACGACTTTTCCCACTTTCTGGAGCCACATTCCCAACATCCGGGCCCCCCCCCCCTCCTCTGGGGGCCCCGACAGGGTCAGCTCTCGGTTAATTAATCGGCCTCGCGGGCGGGTGTCGCGCGAGGAGCGTTACCCCGCGGGTACTCCGTTACTTTTAAAGATTAAAGTACTTTTTGTGGCGGTCACGTGACGCTCGCAGCCCGTCTTCCTGATCCAGGTTTCATTCATCCGCGTGAGAGCTGAAACTCTGGAGCCCCCCCCCCCAAAGTCCCGTTCACTCTGCAGCCTCTGACGCCTGCCTGCTTTTGCTTTGCAGAAGGGAGAAGATGAGTTCGGCAAGATCGACGCCATCGTGGTGTCGGTGGGAGTGGACGAGGAGATCGTGTACGCCAAATCGACGGCCATTCAGGTACACGTGTGCTCTGGGGGGGGTCTACGGAAGGGGTGGGAGACGGTGGCGTTCACCTCGCTTCTCGCCCCGCAGACGTGGCTGTTCGGCTACGAGCTGACGGACACCATCATGGTGTTCTGCGACACCAAGATCATCTTCCTCGCCAGCAAGAAGAAGGTGGATTTCCTCAAGCAGGTGGCCGTCACCAAGGGCAACGAGAACGCCAACGGCGTCCCTCCGATCACGCTGCTGACCAGAGAGAAGGTACGCTCGCGCTCCTTTCGCGGCGCGCGTCCTCCGACGCCCCTCTGGGGGCAAGCGCTAACGCTCCTGTCGGTCCAGAACGAGAGCAACAAAGGCAACTTCGACAAGATGATCGAGGCCATCAAGGGCAGCAAAGAGGGGAAGACGGTGGGCGTGTTCAGCAAGGACAAGTTCCCGGGCGAGTACATGAAGAGCTGGAACGACGCCCTCAACTCCGAGGGGCTGGAGAAGGTAGGACGGGCCCCCGCCCTCCAGCTCCAGGACGCTGCTTTACCCCCCCCCCCCCCATCCCACGTGCGTCCAGGTGGACATCAGCGCCGTGGTCGCCTACACGATGGCGGTGAAGGAAGACGGCGAGCTGGGCCTGATGAAGAAGGCGGCGGCCATCACCAGCGAGGTCTACTCCAAGTTCTTCAAGGAGCGCGTCATGGAGATCGTCGATGCAGACGAGGTGAGGGGGCGGGGGTGTAACGGTCGGGTTTGGGGGGTGCGTTCGGAGCCCTCGGGGGTGTCCTCGCCGCACGTGATCGCCCTCCTCCGTTCGCCGAACAGAAAGTTCGCCACAGCAAACTGGCGGAGTCGGTGGAGAAGGCCATCGAGGAGAAGAAGTACCTGGGCGGCGCCGACCCGTCCTCGGTGGAGATGTGTTACCCCCCCATCATCCAGAGCGGAGGCAACTACAGCCTCAAGTTCAGCGTGGTCAGGTCGGGCCCGCGCGAGGCTCCGCCCCTCGGGGGAGGGGCGTAGGCGCTGAGCCTCTGCTTCTGTCCCGCAGTGATAAGAACCACATGCACTTCGGCGCCATCACGTGCGCCATGGGCATCCGCTACAAGTCGTACTGCTCCAACCTGGTGCGCACCCTCATGGTGGACCCCACCCAGGAGATGCAGGACAACTACAACTTCCTGCTGCAGGTGGAGGAGGAGCTGCTCAAGCAGCTCAAGCACGGTGAGTTCAGGGCCCGCGGGAGACGTCGGAGGGGGCGGGGCTCGGCCGGTTTGTGACCTCACCCGTCTCCGGCAGGCGTGAAAATCTGCGACGCCTACAACACGGCGCTGGAGTACGTGAAGAAGGAGAAGGGCGAGCTGGTGGCCAAGCTGACCAAGAACCTCGGGTGAGCGCCTCGGACCCCCCCCTCGGCGTCCGCCCGCGCGGGCGAGCCCTCGCACGCTCACGCGGGCGTCTCTCCTCCCTCCAGGTTTGCGATGGGGATCGAGTTCAGGGAAGGATCGCTGGTCTTAAACGCCAAGAACCAGTACAAGCTGAAGAAAGGTGAGGCTGAGGCTCTTCTGGACCGAAGGCAGATGTTTGACACTGTGTGTGTGTGTGTGTGTGTGTGTGTGTGTGTGTGTGTGTGTGTGTGTGTGTGTGTGTGTGTGTGTGTGTGTGTGTGTGTGTGTGTGTGTGTGTGTGTGTGTGTGTGTGTGTGTGTCCTTCAGGCATGGTCTTGAGTATCAGCTTGGGCTTCGCCGACCTGGTGAACAAAGAGGGCAGGAAGGACGAGGACAAGAAGTACGCGCTGTTCATCGGCGACACGGTGCAGATCAACGAGGTACGAGGAGGCGAGCGCCGATAAAGGAAGTAGAAAGCGAAGCGAATTTCTGAAGCGGCGCGTTTGTGTCGCAGGAGGAGCCCGCCGCCGTCCTCACGCCAGTCAAGAAAAAGATCAAGAACGTGGGGATCTTCCTAAAGGTGAGTGAAAGGCCGAAGGAGCCCGGAGCTCCCTCTGGATCCCTCCTCCACCTCCAATGGGAATTGGAATGGGCGCGCGCCGGCTGCCGCCCCCTAGCGGCCGCGGCGCGTCACTGCAGAGGAAACGTCCGCATCAACGCTTTTTGAGTCCGTCGACACTTTAAACCGTTTTTTGTTTCTTTTTTTTTTTCGCGTTCGTCAGAACGACGACGAGGACGACGAGGAGGAGGACGGCGACGACGCCGAGGAGCTGCTGGGGAAGGGCGCCCGCAGCGCGGCCCTGCTGGCGGACAGAACCCGAGTGAGTGTCGGATGTGCACGGAATCAGATTGGAAAAAAGCGTGTTTGCTCACATTTTTAACGTTAAAATACAAATAAGTTTTGCTCAGGAACTGCTGGTGCTCTTTGTTGATGTGCTCCTGCCGAGTGTCGATAACTAAGCGTGTGAATGTTTTTTGTACTCTACCAGCTACTTGGGAAGGTAAGTATTGATTGTTTGTTTTTTAACACTAACAGCTTCAGCCTATTTTGTTTTAAAAAAAAGAAGAGAGCGAAACCATTTTTACATTTGAATGAGTCTCTTGTGCGTTTAATTTCCTTCTACCATGCAAGTCCACGTCACACATCCGTACTCTGCATGTATGTTTTAGCCTTCCTCCCCCCATACTTTTCCTTTCCCTCGCTTGAACCTCGCCCTCTCTCCGCCTCTGTGGCGCCACTCAGCCGAGTCTGTCGTTCACCGCAGAACGAGATGACGGCGGAGGAGAAGAGGCGGGCCCACCAGAAGGAGCTGGCCAATCACCTGAACGAGGAGGCCAAGCGGCGGCTGACGGAGCAGAAGGGCGAGCAGCAGATCCAGAAGTGAGCGAGGGGGGCGGGGCCCGGCGGGCGGGCGGGCGGACGGTCGCCGGGGGGGGGCCGCCCGCCTCACCCGCACCCGCTCTGTCTCCGCAGGGCCCGAAAATCGAACGTCTCCTACAAGAACGTCTCGCAGATGCCCCGGGAAAAGGACATCCGGGACATGAAGATCTTCATCGACAAGAAATACGAGACCGTCATCATGCCCGTCTTCGGGATCGCCACGCCGTTCCACATCGCCACCATCAAGGTAACGACGGGGCAGGGCCCGCCGCGGTCCCGCCGCCCCGCGCCCTCGCTGAACGTCCTCCTCGCCCCCCCCGTCAGAACATCAGCATGTCCGTAGAGGGAGACTACACCTACCTGAGGATCAACTTCTACGTCCCCGGCAGCTACTTGGGCCGACAGGAGGGGAACATCTTCCCCAACCCGGACGCCACCTTCGTCAAAGAGATGTGAGTCTCCCACGCCGCCGCCGAGGCTCCGCCCCCGAACCTCGGCATGTTTTTTTTTTTTTTTTTTTTTTTTTTTTTTTAACCCTTTCGGTCCTCCGGCCAGCACGTACCGGGCGTCCAACCTGAAGACCCCCGGCGACACGTCGGTCCCCTCGACCAACCTGCAGAACGCCTTCCGCATCATCAAGGAGGTGCAGAAGCGCTACAAGACGCGGGAGGCGGAGGAGAAGGAGAAGGAGGGCATCGTCAAGCAGGACTCGCTGGTCATCAACCTGAACCGCAGCAACCCCAAGCTCAAGGACCTCTACATCAGGCCCAACATCGCCCAGAAGAGGATGCAGGGCTCCCTGGAGGCGCACACCAACGGTAGGAGGGAAGAGGGGAGAGCCCCGCCCCCTCCCCCGGGGGAGGTGGGCCGTTCCCCTAACCGCCGCCCCTCCCTCCTCCAGGCTTCCGCTTCACGTCGGTCCGCGGCGACAAAGTCGACATTCTTTACAACAACATCAAGCACGCCATCTTCCAGCCGTGTGACGGGGAGATGATCATCGTCCTCCACTTCCACCTCAAGGTAGGCCCGCGGCTTTGAAGCCCGGATCAAAGCGGAGCCGAGGCTCGAGCCCCTCCCCTTCCTGCCGCAGAACGCCATCATGTTCGGGAAGAGGCGCCACACGGACGTGCAGTTCTACACGGAAGTGGGCGAGATCACCACCGACCTGGGCAAACACCAGCACATGCACGACCGCGACGACCTGTACGCCGAGCAGATGGAGCGCGAGATGAGGCACAAGCTCAAGTCGGCCTTCAAGAACTTCATCGAGAAGGTGGAGACGCTCACCAAGGAGGAGCTGGAGTTCGAGGTGCCCTTCAGGGACCTGGGGTGAGTCCACGAGACGCCGCACCAGCGCCCTGCTGGACACCAGCTGACCCTCGTGTGTGTGGGTGTGTGTGTGTGGGGTTGTGGTTGTCTGTCTGTATCTGTGTGTATCTGTGTGTGTCTGTCTGTGGTTGTCTGTGTGTCTGTCTGTGTGTCTGTCTGTGTGTGGTTGTCTGTCTGTATCTGTGTGTGTGTGTGTGTCTGTGTGTGTGTGTGGTTGTCTGTATCTGTGTGTGTGTGTGTGTCTGTGTGTGTGTGTGTATATAGGTTCCAGGGCGCCCCCTACAGGAGCACCTGCCTGCTACAACCCACGTCCAGCTCCCTCGTCAACGTCACCGAGTGGGTGAGTGACCGCCGCAGATCAGAGTCGGGCGCCTCGGCGACCGCCGCTCACCCTCCCCCGTCTCCGCCCAGCCGCCGTTCGTGGTGACGCTGGACGAGGTGGAGCTGGTGCACTTCGAGCGCGTCCAGTTCCACCTGAAGAACTTCGACGTGGTCATCGTTTACAAGGACTACAGCAAGAAGGTGACGATGATCAACGCCGTCCCCGTCAACTCGCTGGACCCCATCAAGGAGTGGCTCAAGTAAGCGGGCGGCGCCGCCGGGAGGGACGCCTTCGCCGGGCAAAGCTGACGCTTCCCGTTTTCCGTCTCCAGCTCGTGCGACATCAAGTACACAGAAGGAGTCCAGTCCCTCAACTGGACCAAGATCATGAAGACCATCGTGGACGATCCCGAGGGTTTCTTCGAGCAGGGAGGGTGGTCCTTCTTGGACCCGGAGAGCGAGGTGCGTTCAGGGACCCCCCAAAATATCGGCTCTTTTCGGCGTTGCTAAGAATTCCCTTTTTTTTTTTTTTTTCCCACCTCAGGGAAGCGCAGCTGGGTCTGACTCCGAGTCGGAAATGGAAGACGAGACGTTTAACCCGTCTGCGGACGAGGAGGAGGAGGAAGAGGAAGACAGCGACGAGGACTACGACTCGGAGACGGAAGACTCTGGTAAGATTCCAGAAGTCTGCGCCGGCCCGTCGGACGTGTCCTCGGCCTAATCCTCGGACCACCGTCCTCTTTCAGCCGATTACAGCGCCTCCATTGGCAGCGAGGAGGAGAGCGGGAAAGACTGGGACGAGCTGGAGGAAGAAGCCAGGAAAGGTGAGCCTCTGCCCCCCCCAAGCGCCCCCCCCAGCTGACCCTCTTAACGCGCCTCTGTCGCCCCCTAGCGGACAGAGAGAGTCACTACGAGGACGAAGAGACCACCTCCAAGAAGAGGAAGGTCCGGTCATCGGCGCCACCCAGCAAGAAGAAGCGACGGTCCTAAACGTGTCCCCGTCACACACTGCCAAACCTTAACCCCCCCCAACCAGCCCCCTGACTCATACACACACACACACACACACACACACACACACAGACGTGTACATAGAAGTAGAAACCCTTATTTTGGTGTTGGTCGGTGAAGCATCATGATGAAATGGTAACCAGCAGGACAGCCACACTTTAGACCCCCCTCATCCCCCCCCTCTTCTGTTCTCCAGTGTTGTGTGCGCGTGTGTGTGCGCGTGTGTGTTTCAACGGGGTTTTTATTGCCAGCATTGTTCACTTTCTGTTCAAAGAGAAATTTCTTACGGAGGGTAACGAAAGACGCTTCCTCTTCCAGGCGAACCCGACTCTTCACGCCTCCTCTCGGCTTCTGTTCATCGTTTGTAAAGTCGTTCTGAGATGGAGCCTTTTTCTCAGGGGGGCGCAGACACCTTTTCCTTTTTTTAAACGGGGTTTGTAAACGCACGCGCATGCGCACACACACGCGCACACACTGGGCCTCGCACTTGTCACCCCTTTTTTTTTTTTTTTTTTTTCATTCTGAGTAGAAGCGTTGTTGTACTGTTAATTCTGAAAAAAAAATTTTTTTTTTTTTTTTTTTTTTTTTTGTAATAAAATTAAAAGGAACTGTAGTTTTGCTTCCCGTCTGGTTTTGCTGCCTTTTCATGAAAACAATCGCGAGAAACGATACGGAGGTCAATATGAACTCCTGGAATCCTTCAGAGAGCCACATCCCGACACCCTTATTTGTAAAGTGATCCCCTTTTATGGGGGAGATCTCTGATTTGTTCAGAACATCAGCTTGACTGAAGAAGCTGAACGGACATCTGGACAGGTAATATGAAGTAAATATGTAATGAAGAATAATGGAACAACTTGACCTCAACCTTATCTGATCCAACACACCGACCTGGTGTTTAGTTTACCCTCTTCCACTTCTCTCCCCAGGAGACCTGCCTGAGATCTCCTGGAGCTCCCTGGAGGTGAGACCGGCCGCTAGGGGGCGCCACCGCCCCGCAGCTTTCTCTTTATTCCCGTTAATTGTTCGTGTTTACGCTTTCATAGCAACCAGGTTTGGGGGGGGGTTCTGCCCTTTTAATTCAATTTTCCTTTCGGGTCAATAAAACCTGAGCAATCAGCTGTTTATGATCCGCTATAAAAGAAATGTGTTTATATGCTGATTGTGCGCTTATCTGGACCTAATTTTTAGTTGTGTAACATCTCGCCCGAGGCGCCATAAAATACATCTAACCTTTGCTTTTGACACTTTTTAGCTCCAAGGTCCGCTTTTAAAACGAGACCGGAGAGCTCGGGCGTCCTTTTGGTTCGCAGCCCGTCGACGATATCGGATGAGCGCGCCGGGGAAGCGCACGCGAGGGCGGGCGGAACCTTCCCGAACATCCCGGCCGTAAAGGCGCAGCGCGGAGACGGAAGGCGCTCGCTTCGGTTATCAGTGGTGAGGCGAGCTGACGCAGGTGAGGGTCGATCTCCGACGTTTGTGGGACAAATCAAAGCGGGCCTCAAGCCTCGGCCTCTGGATTTGCTTTGATCTCTGATTTCGGATCCTCCTCTCACGCTTTCATGTCTGGTCTTCGGTGGCGCCGCGGCCCCTTCGTGTCGGGGCTCGACCCCCCCAAAGGCCCCGCCCAACGACGGCCATAAAGTCGTCCCACCAGCGAGGGCGGAGCAGTGACCCCTCCCCTCTCCCCAGGAGTCATGGGCAACGGGACCGACATCGGGAACGTCGGGACGGACGGCTGGCTGGCGGCGGTGCTCCTCCTGACCACCTCCAGCGTGGGGCTCCTGTGCGTCCTGTTGGCGCTCCTGGTCCGCCGCGGCGCCCTGGGCCTCCTGCTGGGGAGCCTGGTCTTCTTCTTCTCCTGCAGGCCGGCCGGGCGGAGGGGCGTCCAGGCGGTCCACGAGTGCCTGGCCGCCCTGCTCCTCGCCGACCTGGTCAACGTGGTCGCCGGCGTGTGGTTCGGGGCGCAGGTGGGCGTGGGCCACTGCGCGGGCCCCTGCGCGAGGGCCTTCGGGATGTGGGTGCTGTCCAGGAGCTTCATGGAGGGGCTGCACCTCCTGTGCGCGCTGCTGGTCGTCCTCTTCGCCCGCAGCCCGCGCTCGGGGACGCGGCTGCAGCTGGCGGCGTCGTGCGTGGCCCTGCTCCTCGTGTGCGTCCTCCCGTTCTACATGTTCCGCAGCGAGGTCGCCGTCAACGGGGAGTCCGTGGTGAACTGCGGGATGGCGCTGGTCATCGTGGTCATGGCCTGCTACAGCAGCGCCGTCCCCGGGAAGATGCCCGTGGCGGCGGTCGCCATGGTCACCTTTTGCTTCGCCTACCTCCCCAGGTTCCTCGTCCAGAGCCTGAAGGGCCCCTTCCGGTACCGGGCCCCGTTCAAGGGCGGCTTCAGCATTTACGAGAAGTTCCTCGTTTTCACGAACTTCCAACTGCTCCTGGATGCGCTCCTGTGCTTTTTCATCCTGAAGCTTCCCGTCGAGGAGCGCCAGGACGACGACCACCATTGATCGATTCGGTTCTTTTCGTCCCCGTGAAACAGCGCCCCCTGTTGGCCGAGCATCCCGCTGCCGTCGACTCCCACGCCTGAATCTGAACTTGTGTTTTTAATTTTTGCATTTGTAAATCTGGATGGACTGTGTAATGTAACACACTGAGACTCTGCTGGGGGGGGGGGGCACGCTCATGTAATAAAGTTAAGCTCCCCTCTTACAAACGACTCAAGCGTCTTTATTAAACGTCGCGTTTTATTTGTGGTTTGAAATTTGATGTCGGAGTTAACCAGCTTCAACAAGATGCGCTCGCTTTAAATCAGACATTTGATTCCCAATTTTTAGCCCCCCCCCCACTTACCTAAGTCATCTCCGCTTTGCTTTTAAATGTATTTTCTTGTCTTTGCATTTGTTTTCTTTGGCCTCCGATCGTCGGCCGTCCGGGTGCTTCGTATGTAAAAGTCGCTTTTTGTTGCTGCGACTAAACCACGAAAGATGCAAGTGTGGGAAGTCTCGAATCATTGAGTATCCAAATGCGCCAGCGGGGTCCGTCCCCCGAGACGTCCTCCGGGTTCTCTCCAACGTGAGAGCCTCAGGTCTTCACCTGGATCACCTGGACGTGATGGTGAACCTCGGAACGCCGCTCTTCTCCGGTTTGTACCCGTGGGTCATCAGCGGTGACCAAACCCAAAGGCACCGGGACGTCTTCTGAACCTTTGTGTTTTATGTTGGCAGTCTTCCTCCTGACGCTGGTTACCATGGAGATCCGAGCAGGTAATGCTGAAGGCATCGACATCTGAAGGCGAGCTCAACGTGATGGGGTCAGGAAACAAGGTTCTTCTGTCGTTTACAGGAGAAGTGGTGAAAATGTTTGAGCTCGTCGGGGACCAGAAGAAGACCTGGGACGAGGCGGCGTCCTCCTGCTCGGGCGGTCTGGCCTCCATATCGAACGAGGAGGAGAACAGCCTGATCTACAACGCGGTCAAGGACCTGCACGTCACCTTCTGGATCGGCCTCCACGATGACCTCAGCGGCTGGAGGTGGTCGCTGACGTCCTCCCGGTTCACGCTCGAGCAGCGCTGGGGGGAAGGCGAGCCGGACAACGTCAAGTCCTCGGAGCACTGCGCCTCCGTCGCCAACAGCAGCTTCTGGAGGGACCGCGACTGCGCCGTCAAAATGCCTTTCTTTTGTAACAACGGTAAGAAGTGCGGAACCCCTCATTTGGGGCCCCCGACCTGGTCACCTGGGGAGAAAGGAATAAGCCCCGCCTCCCCCCTTCCCTGACTTGAGTTGAGCTTCATGACTTCTTCTCAGAACCTTTATCCATCTTCTCCCTTCAGGTACTCTAGAGCCATATCTCCTGGTGATCCTGGACCTTGGCTGGTCCCAGGCTCAGACCTACTGCAGGCAGTGGTTCGTGGATCTGTCCGGCGTGTTGAAGCCGGACGACAACCGCGTCCTGGCGGACCGACTGCAGGACCAGCAGCTGGAGGAGGCCTGGATCGGCCTGTCCAGAGACGCCTGGAAATGGTCGGATGGGACCACCTCCTCCTTCAGACGATGGGCCCCAAACGAACCTGACAACCACAACAACAAGGAGGGCTGCGTGGTGATGGAGGGAGAGAGCTGGTACGACAGGAGGTGTGACCTGGAGCTGAACTTTCTGTGCCAGAGTACGTCCAGAAAAAGAATCTGGTTTAGTCCCATCTCACCATGACCTACTGAATAAAGGTCCTGACTGGAAGACAGAGGCTCACTGGTTTGAACCCTGCTGGTACCATCCTCTCACCGACCTCCTGGTGTGTTCAGCTCCATTTATGACTTCCGGACCACCTGGAGCAGCTCCTGGGTGGCTCAGAGATTCTTCACCCTGACTCTGGTGTGGACACCGATGGTTCAAATCCCTGCCTGGGTCTGTAGGCCAGCCCTTGTGTCACCTGTCTCTACCTCTACCTTCGACGCTGCGGCGTCTCTTTGACTAAGGTGCTACGGCAAGGGGGAGCCAGGACGCCAGGTGGGGGGGGTTCCATCATCACCCCTCCTCAAATGGAGCTTTAGGATACTTTAGCAGCAGCTGCTTAAATATAGTAACATATAATAGTACTATTATATAAGATTCATTTGACTCTATTATATAATAGTTGATAAACTGTTTTAATTGAGGATGAGCAATATGCTAGTATTGATTTTGCAACTACTTTATTAAATATAGTATTCTACTACACAATTACTTAAAAGCATTAAAATTATGTACTTAGTTTGTTTAATAAAACCTAGATTTACATGCTGCAATAAGAATCTGATTACATAATTAATTGAAACAAATTTTATTATATACATACAATACACTTCTTCAAAATCTGATTGATATTACATACTTTACTACTTAAACTGTTGTTTCATGTTAGTCAATTTTGAGGTATATTATATGTTAAATTTGATTAATTGAAGTATCCTAAAGCTCCATTTGAGGAGGGGTGATGATGGAACCCCCCCCACCTGGCGTCCTGGCTCCCCCTTGCCGTAGCACCTTAGTCAAAGAGACGCCGCAGCGTCGAAGGTAGAGGTAGAGACAGGTGACACAAGGGCTGGCCTACAGACCCAGGCAGGGATTTGAACCATCGGTGTCCACTCCAGAGTCAGGGTGAAGAATCTCTGAGCCACCCAGGAGCTGCTCCAGGTGGTCCGGAAGTCATAAATGGAGCTGAACACACCAGGGGGTCTTAAGAGGATGGTACAAGCAGGGCCCAAGAAGATGGTAGACCCAGGGTGTGAAGTAGAGAAGATGGTAGGACCAGGGATTGAACCCATGAGCCTCTGCACTCCAGTCAGAACCTCTAACCTCTGCGTTATCCTATCAACGAAAGTGTTTTACTTGCAGAAGTGGAAGAGGAGCAGCCCAAGCCAAGCAACCAGGAGCCTGAAGGTACGAGTCACGCTCTGGTTGTTTGGTTTCATTGAAGGTGGAATCGGTTTTAAAGTAGCGTTCAAAGACTTCAACACTGAATTGTAATTTTTTTGTTTTTGTTTTAGTGCAGAGTCAGTTTTTTTTGAAGACAAAGCTGATGACTGACTGTGACCTGAGCGATGCAAGCGCCAGCGCGAACCTTTTACGGAAGGTCCCCTCCCTTCTTCGTAACTTTCGCACCTTCCAGTGGCACGGAACCTAACTTTTATCTTGTCTTTACTTTTAGTACAAGGCGATGCTTCAGCAGAGCGGAATCACCGACGTCGATGTGGTGATCAGGAATGTGAGGAAACAGCCAAACGAATGAAGAACGGGGCTAGCCCGTTATGTTCTGCTAAACAGAAATGTAACAGCTGTGAGTTTATTCACCGTCAATAAATCGATATTTACTGACCTGATTTTGCCTGAAGTTCTTCAAAACATGAAATATGACAAAAACTAGAAAGAATGTTAAAAGTATAATTACAATCCAGGCTTCAGAACCGATGAAACTATCGCTGTATCAGGTTGAATGAGCCCAGTACGTGAGAACGTGAGACAGAGGTTGAATGTGAGGGCATAAGAGGTGGAGAACCTCAAAAAAAAAAAATTTAGACATTTGCATCGTTCACATCTGGTGATCTGAACTGAAAAAGAACTGCTTACAGCCTCCAAAACAAGAAAACGTTTCGGCAGTAACACTCAAGAAGTGTTAAAACATCAGCAAGTTTGGCTAAACATTGCTGGCTATTACAAAAGTTGCTGGTTTTCTCATCATGTGCTTCAGGTTTTGTTTTGATTCTGCAGACTTCCAGCTAACGTCCAGACCTTCATCCAGGCTGAGGAGGGTCAAGTTTCTCGCACGTCTGGCAAATGTGTGGTGGGCGGTGGGAACCTGTAAGTCAACAATGAGAGTTTATGATGTTTGGTCACGTGTCCAACATCACACTTAAGAAGGGTTAAAACATCAGCAAGTTTGGTTGAAGTTCCTCATCGCTGAGTATTTAAAAGGTTGTTGCTTCACGTTTTGTTTGAACTCTTCAGACTTCCAGCAGAAACGTAAGTCTCCGTTTAGACCTCATCACAGACGAAGGCGAGGGGCATCTTCAACAGCAACCTTTTCTTTGTTGGTTTTCATTTCCACCCACAGTCCAAGAAAATGAACTTTGCTCTCTTCGTCATCTTCACCGTCCTCCTCGTCCGCGAGGTGGAAGGGAACTTTCTCAGCGTCCATTGTGACGGCGTGGGGGTCCAGCCCTGTCAGAGACGGAGCAATATATCGCCTTATGATACCTTTGTTCACAGACACATTTTCAAGAAGAACATGAACGAAGCATGGTCCAGGTAAGAGTGAAAATCCACAAATTGCTGCAGAGTAACAAAAAGACTTTTCATCTCATCACAGCTACCTGAACAGGATGACGCTGTGTGGCAGGAAGGCCATCCAGACCTTCATCCAGGCTGAAGAGGATCAAGTCAAGCAAGTCTGTCGCACTTCTGGCAAACGTGTGGTGAACGGTGGAAACCTGTGCATCAGCAAGTCAAAAATGAGAGTTTATGATGTTATGTCATATTCAAGAGGTGGAGAATGCTTTGTACCATGTGTGTGTGAGGCTAAACGTCAAGTAGTCTTAGCCTGTAACAAAGAACAAAACACGTATCTCCCTGTTCATTATCAAAGATGGAGTAACCAAAGAGCTGCAAATCAAGACTGTCATGGCAACTCAACCTTCAACTGATGAAAGCAGAGCAGTAAGTGTCTAAGCTTTAAACTGGTGTTAAGAGCAGCAAGCTACAATCTCGGCAGCAGAGTCGCTCCTGAGTTCCTAAATGTTCGTTGTAGTCGAGTCAGCTTGGATTTGTCTTCCGGGCTTTCGTGCCCGTTCTGGAACTTCGCTCTGTTTTTGTGCATTTTCTTTTGCGCACTCCTCAATAAACATATTTCCTGCATCAGTTCAATGTGTGACTATCTTTGGAGCTAAAAATGATAGAATGTTAAAAGTGTCAGTGGAGACGCCGATGTCCTCGAGATTTCTCCAAATGATGGGCTGAACTTTGAAAGAGATTACAAACACTGTAAAACAACGTTCTGTTGTGACCTTTTGCACAAATCATATTTAAGCTCAACGGACGTTTTTTCTAATTGAAAATAGCAAAAGAAAATGTTTATCTAAAGAACAACGTTTGGAAAGTAAAACAGACAAATGAAGTAGAGTTAGAGTGTTTGAGATTATAGATTGGATACAAAAGAGTTTGACCTTAGAAAGGTTATTTTACAACTGACATCAGAGTCAGACATGTGAAATTTCCACGTGTCATCTTAACCTCCGTTGTGGCCGAAGGCTGTGAAATACATGAGGTATTTGTGGTATTTATGCAGTCAAGTTCACACATCACAGAAAGAGGGTGTGTGCGCGCGTCCTTTTGGATGTTATGTATCAAGTCAAAGTGCACATTTGTCTACCAAAGTGAGGACATTTTGTCTGGTCCAACATTTTAAAAGGACTGTTTTAGTGTTGAGACCTGGCTTTAAGGTCTCTTAAGGGGGAGGGTTGGCTCTATCGTCGGGAGGACTGGGGTTAGGGGCTGGAGAACGTATTTCTATGAAAGTCCTCACAAAGATAGAAGATAGAAGGGTTGGGGTGTGTGTGTCATGCATTTTGATCATGGTGCACAAAAGTGCGTCTGAATCTGCGTCCATTTTCATGATAATTAGTGAAATTGTGGAGAAACTTCCTTTTTATGCTCAAATTAATATGAGAGACAGTTGGGGATCCAAAGACATTTGTTTAAAGTTCAAACTAATGTTTCAACACACGTTTGTGTGGAACCAGAGTAATTTCAAGAAGTTTAAATTAAAAAAACTGTGGAAATCCTGTTGCAAAGTTCTTTTGAAGTCAAACAAACAGGAAACAAAACAAACAGGAACGTCTACAGGAAGTGTCAATCAGTGGTTTGTGGTTCTTCACTAACTATAAAAAGGTCGCTGGTTCTCACAGTACGTGCACATCACATCACCCTCCCAGGCAACCCGCTCCCATCCCAGGTGTAAGAACCGATTTTCAGGAAAAAGGTGAGAGAATTCAGGGAATTTCTGCAACATCACCTCAAATGCTTTGACAGCTTGCTTGACAACGCGAGTTCTTGGTTTGCATCAACAGTCTTTGGTCCATAATGAACCCTGCTCTGCTCACCATCTTCATCGTGGTCCTTCTCGTCGGTGAAGGGAGAGGAGATGTTTCCTGGGTGGATCTCATCGAGGCAAACCATCCGTCTGTGCCCTGTCAGGAGAAGAAGAAACAAAACGATCACCTACAGTTTGTCAAGAAACACATTCTAAATGAGGATTTTGACAGAAAAAATCTTGAGAAATGGAAGAGGTAACCGTAAAATCTGTTAAAATTAGCATTTTAGTTATTAGATAGTCTTTAATTGTAAGTCAAACTAACTTTGCATTTCATTACAGCTACCTGACAAAGAATGGACTGTGTGGCAGGGTTAAAGTCCAGAGCTTCATCCAGGCTCCGGGGGATCAAGTCAACCAAGTCTGTAGCACTGGCAAACGTGTGGTGAACGGTGGAAACCTGTGCATCAGCAAGTCAAAAATGACAGTTTATGATGTTCAGTCAGAGAAGAAAACCAATAAATGCTTTGTCAGAGATGTGCAACCGGGCTACCATCCAGTAGTTTTAGCCTGTGATAACGTAAGTAATAAGTGTCTCCCTGTTCATTATGAGAAATGGAGTAAGCAAAAAGCTGATACTCAAAACTGTAACAAATAAATAGAGCAAAGTCAGTCCTGAGTTCCAGAATGTTAGTTATGATAGTCAACAGCTCTTGTTAGAACTGCGCTCTCTTTGTGTATTTTGCTTTTGCGCACTCTTAAATAAAGACATTTCATGCATCAATTGAATTTGTAAATATATGTGACATTAAAAGGATAAAACGGGTAACGTGCCAGCGGAGATGTCAAAGTTTGACAGATGGGACGCCAACGTTTCTTGGAAAGCTGAAATTTGACAAAAACATTTGAGACCCGTTAACGCAACACACAAACTCACCTGTTCTGAAAAGCTACTAAATCAAATTATACTTAAGACTGTCCAGTGAATGTGGGTTTATTCTTATTGAAAAACGGTACAAGTGTTTGTAGAAAACATTGAGTCATCCGCAAAATTGGAGAAAATAAGAACGGGGCAAACCCCAGTTTGTGATGACAGAAGGGAAGTTAGCTTCTTCTTTCTCTTTCACCTCCGAGCAGTGAGGTGAAAGCTCCAAGTCTGTAAAAATGTCCAGATGAACGCGCCTCCTGCGAGGTCAGAGGTGTCCCTTACAGGAACCATACAGGAAGTAGACAGAGCCTGCTTCAAGGCTTACAAAATAAAGGTGTGACTTTAAGCTTTTACCACAGCTGGCCGAATTATCGTCTAACAGTGAACATTTATTCATCGTCATCATCGTCGTCATCATCGTCGTCATCATCGTCGTCATCATCGTCGTCATCATCGTCGTCGTCGTCGTTGTCGTCATCATCATCATCATCATCATCATCATCATCATCGTCGTCATCATCACCATCATCATCATCATCATCACCATCGTCATCATCATCGTCATCATCGCCATCATTATCATCATCGTCATCATCACCACCATCTTCCTCGTCGTCGTCATCAGGGTCAATCTTTCCGGACAGAACGTCCTCGATCCACTTCTCCAGCTCGTCAGCCGTGGGCATGTCCTCGTCGTCGTCCATTTCCATCCAAACGCTGTCGGCCTGCACCCACACAAGCACAAATTCACCCTCCGACCAAACCGAAAACCAGAAAAGACCTCGTTTGGTTTGTGGCCGCGGCCGCTCACATCCTCCACGTCCACCACGCCGATCTGAGGAGAGGAGAGGTCGATGCGGAAGGTCTTCTCCCAGTATGGCACCAGCTACGAGACATGCGGACAGAAGGAAAGGTGAGGGCGCTCGGTAACCTCCCCGTGGTGGACGGCATGAACGCGGGTCTACGGTACCAGGGGAAACTCGTCAGGGTCAATCCAGATGATGCTGAGGTTGGGGTTGTTGGTGTTCTCTTGCGCCACCTCCTTCAGGATTTCCAGGAACTCATAACCGTCTGAGTGAGAGTTGAGGTCGTCAAAACCAAGTGGCCTCAGGCCGCCAACTGGTGTAAAAACAAACCTGGGTCGTCCTCCTCAGCGAAGGCGACGATGTGCTCCCCGTCGATGTCGTCCTCCTGTGGATACACAAGGACACGGAGAATGTCGGGGTTGGAGTTTTGAAAACAAATATCACGGGAGGAGAAGGTTCTCTTACCCAGATCTCGTACATGCTGTGGGGGTGAAGTTTCCTCAGAGTGGGTCTGAAACATTCAAAACAACAGAAGAGGATTCAGGTTTGGTGCTGAAGACGACACTGATCGATGATTGGGTATCCCGTGGTGAGTGTTGTTTCTGATTGGTTAGTCTTCCCCCGTGAGGTATTCCTGCTGTTTTTGGTGTTAGCATGGCAGACAAATTTCTGAGCGTGCTCTGTTTGGGTCTGTTTCAGGGGTCGGCTGTGTTTATATGTCGACGAAAAATCCGATTTATCACGACTTTGGAGAGATTAACATGCTTTAAAAAGTCATGTTTAATCGTATTATCTACATTTTTGTTATAATTAGGGCTGTGAAATGTAAAAATTAACACAGATTAATCCAACGTTAATCTGATTACAAAATGTAACTCAGAGAATGACCCTGAAAAGTCTCTGGCAACGCGTTTTGGGCAGTTTGTCGAGTTACCAATGCGTAAATAGACTAAATACATTAAACAACATGTCAACCCTCTCGATGTACAAAAAAATGCATTTCGGAACAAGATTTCACCTAAGCTTCCATCAACAGACCACATTAACGTGGAGCGTGCGTTAGTTGGGGATTCTGCTCGCGCGTCAGATAATGTAGCATCTTGCGACAACCCACCCTCCTCCGTTCTTTCTTGATTCTGTTTGCGCATACAAAATAAAACACAATCGATATAGATTATAAAGGAATATTTAATTGTGATGAATTGAAATGAATCCACGGCAAAACTGGGATTAATCTGATTCATTGTTTGAAAGCCCTCATTACAATATTTGGCAAAGCTACTGGATGTGTTCTGAGCGTGGGGGATCTTTCAGATACCGTTAATCAAAAAGATTGGAAGAGTAGAGCTGTGCTAAATGTGAATCAAGTTCTCAAATGGGTGGAAAACCCAGTGGCTAACTTCTGTGAGTTGCGTTAAGACCATTAGCTGACCTGTCGTGCTGCTCGATATACTCGACTAGCTCAGACTCGATGTAAGGTTTCCCTGGAATGGTGACGGATTCCTTCATAAATGGCTCATAAAAGGCGACCTCGTTCAGCTTCAGTTTCAGCTTCTTGGCGATCTGAGGGCGAGAAAAGAAGAAAAACATACACGACGGAGGGCCTTTTAACATTTCATGACTTGTGTTCAATGTAATGTAACAGTAAATAAATAAGAAGTTTAACAAATTACATATAATTAAAAAGCTAAATTGGGAACCTTTGGGTCATATGTGGCAAAGAACTTGATGAAGGGGTGGAACTCCTCAGCAGCATCATCATACTCGATGAAATCTGAGTGGAAAGGCAGAAAAATGAGCAAACAGGCACACAAGGCATCAGTCATTCTTGAGCTGGAACCTACGAGGAGATTTGTCGCTCTTGAAATAGCCCACCAGCTTGATGACATCGTCCATGTTGTGGAAACCCTTCAGCTCGCGCTCGTTGTCGATGATCTCCACAGGCTCCTCGATGACCTGGCCAATAAAATTCAGGTGAAAAGTTGTGGGAGTCGGTCACCGCGATCGGGGGATTGAAACCCGTCTGACCACAAGGGGTACTCACATCATAGAGGAACTCCACCAGGGTGTCGGCAGCCAGCTCGCCATCGTACTCGATGATCTCATTATTGGCAAAGATGTAGATACTCTCCACCTCGTCCAGACCTGGTCAGAGAGTGGAATAAATCATTATTCATGGAATAAATCCTTGTGATCTTTTTCATGTACTCTAAAGGGTCTGGTCGTTTGGTTTCATTGAAGGTGGAATCGGTTTTAAAGTAGCGTTCAAAGACTTCAACACTGAATTGTAATTTTTTTGTTTTTGTTTTATTGCAGTCAATTTCTTTTGGAGACAAAGCTGATGACTGACTGTGACCTGAGCGATGCAGGCGCCAGCGCGAACCTTTTACGGAAGGTCCCCTCCCTTCTTCGTAACTTTCGCACCTTCCAGTGGCACGGAACCTAACTTTTATCTTGTCTTTACTTTTAGTACAAGGCGATGCTTCAGCAGAGCGGAATCACCGACGTCGATGTGGTGATCAGGAATGTGAGGAAACAGCCAAACGAATGAAGAACGGGGCTAGCCCGTTATGTTCTGCTAAACAGAAATGTAACAGCTGTGAGTTTATTCACCGTCAATAAATCGATATTTACTGACCTGATTTTGCCTGAAGTTCTTCAAAACATGAAATATGACAAAAACTAGAAAGAATGTTAAAAGTATAATTACAATCCAGGCTTCAGAACCGATGAAACTATCGCTGTATCAGGTTGAATGAGCCCAGTACGTGAGAACGTGAGACAGAGGTTGAATGTGAGGGCATAAGAGGTGGAGAACCTCAAAATAAATAAATAAATAAATTGAGACATTCGCATCGTTCACATGTGGTGATCTGGACATTAATGGAGATCTCATTTGCTCTGAGTCAGTGAAACACTCCCGGATAAAGTAAAAATGAACAATAAACTACATTTGTATTCTGCAATGTCCCCATCAAAGACAGATCTGCAAGTGTGTGTGTTCAAATGTAAGTACTTTAACAATAATAAACGACAGAAAAGAAACAAAGAAAACTTCCCTGAATCAGTTGAGGAAGGCTTTCTGTCAGAGAAAGATAATAAAGATACAAGACAATAATCAGGAAAAAGAACTGCTTAGAGCCTCCAAAACAAGAAAATGTTTCGGCAGTAACACTCAAGAAGTGTTACAACATCAGCAAGTTTGGCTAAACATTGCTGGCTATTACAAAAGTTGCTGGTTTTCTCATCATGTGCTTCAGGTTTTGTTTTGATTCTGCAGACTTCCAGCTAACGTCCACACCTTCATCCAGGCTGAGGAGGGTCAAGTTTCTCGCACGTCTGGCAAATGTGTGGTGGGCGGTGGGAACCTGTAAGTCAACAATGAGAGTTTATGTTGTTTGGTCACGTGTCCAACATCACACTTAAGAAGGGTTAAAACATCAGCAAGTTTGGTTGAAGTTCCTCATCGCTGAGTATTTAAAAGGTTGTTGTGTCACGTGTTTGTCACGTTTTGTTTGAACTCTTCAGACTCCTCAATAAACGTATTTCCTGCATCAGTTCAATGTGTGACTATCTCTGGAGCTAAAAATGATAGAATGTTAAAAGTGTCAGTGGAGACGCCGATGTCCTCGAGATTTCTCCAAATGATGGGCTGAACTTTGAAAGAGATTACAAACACTGTAAAACAACGTTCTGTTGTGACCTTATATCATATTTAAGCTCAACGGACGTTTCTTCGAATTGAAAATAGCAAAAGAAAATGTTTGTCTAAAGTTTGGAAAGTAAAACAGACAAATGAAGTAGAGTTAGAGTATTTGAGATTATAGACTGGATACAAAAGAGTTTGAGACCTTAGAAAGGTTATTTTACAACTGACATCAGAGTCAGACATGTGAAATTTCCATGTGTCATCTTAACCTCCGTTGTGGCCGAAGGCTGTGAAATACATGAGGTATTTGTGGTATTTATGCAGTCAAGTTCACACATCATAGAAGGAGGGTGTGTGCGCGCGTCCTTTTGGATGTTATGTATCAAGTCAAAGTGCACATTTGTCTACCAAAGTGAGGACATTTTGTCTGGTCCAACATTTTAAAAGGACTGTTTTAGTGTTGAGACCTGGCTTTAAGGTCTCTTAAGGGGGAGGGTTGGCTCTATCGTCGGGAGGACTGGGGTTAGGGGCTGGAGAACGTATTTCTATGAAAGTCCTCACAAAGATAGAAGATAGAAGGGTTGGGGTGTGTGTGTCATGCATTTTGATCATGGTGCACAAAAGTGCGTCTGAATCTGCGTCCATTTTCATGATAATTAGTGAAATTGTGGAGAAACTTCCTTTTTATGCTCAAATTAATATGAGAGACAGTTGGGGATCCAAAGACATTTGTTTAAAGTTCAAACTAATGTTTCAACACACGTTTGTGTGGAACCAGAGTAATTTCAAGAAGTTTAAATTAAAAAAACTGTGGAAATCCTGTTGCAAAGTTCTTTTGAAGTCAAACAAACAGGAAACAAAACAAACAGGAACGTCTACAGGAAGTGTCAATCAGTGGTTTGTGGTTCTTCACTAACTATAAAAGGTCGCTGGTTCTCACAGTACGTGCACATCACATCACCCTCCCAGGCAACCCGCTCCCATCCCAGGTGTAAGAACCGATTTTCAGGAAAAAGGTGAGAGAATTCAGGGAATTTCTGCAACATCACCTCAAATGCTTTGACAGCTTGCTTGACAACGCGAGTTCTTGGTTTGCATCAACAGTCTTTGGTCCATAATGAACCCTGCTCTGCTCACCATCTTCATCGTGGTCCTCCTCGTCGGCGAGGGGAGAGGAGACGTTTCCTGGGTGGATCTCATCGAGGCAAACCATCCGTCTGTGCCCTGTCAGGAGAAGAAGAAACAAAACGATCACCTACAGTTTGTCAAGAAACACATTCTAAATGAGGATTTTGACAGAAAAAATCTTGAGAAATGGAAGAGGTAACCGTAAAATCTGTTAAAATTAGCATTTTAGTTATTAGATAGTCTTTAATTGTAAGTCAAACTAACTTTGCATTTCATTACAGCTACCTGACAAAGAATGGACTGTGTGGCAGGGTTAAAGTCCAGAGCTTCATCCAGGCTCCGGGGGATCAAGTCAACCAAGTCTGTAGCACTGGCAAACGTGTGGTGAATGGTGGAAACCTGTGCATCAGCAAGTCAAAAATGACAGTTTATGATGTTCAGTCAGAGAAGAAAACCAATAAATGCTTTGTCAGAGATGTGCAACCGGGCTACCATCCAGTAGTTTTAGCCTGTGATAACGTAAGTAATAAGTGTCTCCCTGTTCATTATGAGAAATGGAGTAAGCAAAAAGCTGATACTCAAAACTGTAACAAATAAATAGAGCAAAGTCAGTCCTGAGTTCCAGAATGTTAGTTATGATAGTCAACAGCTCTTGTTAGAACTGCGCTCTCTTTGTGTATTTTGCTTTTGCGCACTCTTAAATAAAGACATTTCATGCATCAATTGAATTTGTAAATATATGTGACATTAAAAGGATAAAACGGGTAACGTGCCAGCGGAGATGTCAAAGTTTGACAGATGGGACGCCAACGTTTCTTGGAAAGCTGAAATTTGACAAAAACATTTGAGACCCGTTAACGCAACACACAAACTCACCTGTTCTGAAAAGCTACTAAATCAAATTATACTTAAGACTGTCCAGTGAATGTGGGTTTATTCTTATTGAAAAACGGTACAAGTGTTTGTAGAAAACATTGAGTCATCCGCAAAATTGGAGAAAATAAGAACGGGGCAAACCCCAGTTTGTGATGACAGAAGGGAAGTTAGCTTCTTCTTTCTCTTTCACCTCCGAGCAGTGAGGTGAAAGCTCCAAGTCTGTAAAAATGTCCAGATGAACGCGTCTCCTGCGAGGTCAGAGGTGTCCCTTACAGGAACCATACAGGAAGTAGACAGAGCCTGCTTCAAGGCTTACAAAATAAAGGTGTGACTTTAAGCTTTTACCACAGCTGGCCGAATTATCGTCTAACAGTGAACATTTATTCATCGTCATCATCGTCGTCATCATCGTCGTCATCATCGTCGTCATCATCGTCGTCGTCGTCGTCATCATCATCATCATCATCATCATCATCATCATCGTCGTCATCATCACCATCATCATCATCATCATCACCATCGTCATCATCATCGTCATCATCGCCATCATTATCTTCATCGTCATCATCACCACCATCTTCCTCGTCGTCGTCATCAGGGTCAATCTTTCCGGACAGAACGTCCTCGATCCACTTCTCCAGCTCGTCAGCCGTGGGCATGTCCTCGTCGTCGTCCATTTCCATCCAAACGCTGTCGGCCTGCACCCACACAAGCACAAATTCACCCTCCGACCAAACCGAAAACCAGAAAAGACCTCGTTTGGTTTGTGGCCGCGGCCGCTCACATCCTCCACGTCCACCACGCCAATCTGAGGAGAGGAGAGGTCGATGCGGAAGGTCTTCTCCCAGTATGGCACCAGCTACGAGACATGCGGACAGAAGGAAAGGTGAGGGCGCTCGGTAACCTCCCCGTGGTGGACGGCATGAACGCGGGTCTACGGTACCAGGGGAAACTCGTCAGGGTCAATCCAGATGATGCTGAGGTTGGGGTTGTTGGTGTTCTCTTGCGCCACCTCCTTCAGGATTTCCAGGAACTCATAACCGTCTGAGTGAGAGTTGAGGTCGTCAAAACCAAGTGGCCTCAGGCCGCCAACCGGTGTAAAAACAAACCTGGGTCGTCCTCCTCAGCGAAGGCGACGATGTGCTCCCCGTCGATGTCGTCCTCCTGTGGATACACAAGGACATGGAGAATGTCGGGGTTGGAGTTTTGAAAACAAATATCACGGGAGGAGAAGGTTCTCTTACCCAGATCTCGTACATGCTGTGGGGGTGAAGTTTCCTCAGAGTGGGTCTGAAACATTCAAAACAACAGAAGAGGATTCAGGTTTGGTGCTGAAGACGACACTGATCGATGATTGGGTATCCCGTGGTGAGTGTTGTTTCTGATTGGTTAGTCTTCCCCCGCGAGGTATTCCTGCTGTTTTTGGTGTTAGCATGGCAGACAAATTTCTGAGCGTGCTCTGTTTGGGTCTGTTTCAGGGGTCGGCTGTGTTTATATGTCGACGAAAAATCCGATTTATCACGACTTTGGAGAGATTAACATGCTTTAAAAAGTCATGTTTAATCGTATTATCTACATTTTTGTTATAATTAGGGCTGTGAAATGTAAAAATTAACACAGATTAATCCAACGTTAATCTGATTACAAAATGTAACTCAGAGAATGACCCTGAAAAGTCTCTGGCAACGCGTTTTGGGCAGTTTGTCGAGTTACCAATGCGTAAATAGACTAAATACATTAAACAACATGTCAACCCTCTCGATGTACAAAAAAATGCATTTCGGAACAAGATTTCACCTAAGCTTCCATCAACAGACCACATTAACGTTGAGCGTGCGTTAGTTGGGGATTCTGCTCGCGCGTCAGATAATGTAGCATCTTGCGACAACCCACCCTCCTCCGTTCTTTCTTGATTCTGTTTGCGCATACAAAATAAAACACAATCGATATAGATTATAAAGGAATATTTAATTGTGATGAATTGAAATGAATCCACGGCAAAACTGGGATTAATCTGATTCATTGTTTGAAAGCCCTCGTTACAATATTTGGCAAAGCTACTGGATGTGTTCTGAGCGTGGGGGATCTTTCAGATACCGTTAATCAAAAAGATTGGAAGAGTAGAGCTGTGCTAAATGTGAATCAAGTTCTCAAATGGGTGGAAAACCCAGTGGCTAACTTCTGTGAGTTGCGTTAAGACCATTAGCTGACCTGTCGTGCTGCTCGATATACTCGACTAGCTCAGACTCGATGTAAGGTTTCCCTGGAATGGTGACGGATTCCTTCATAAATGGCTCATAAAAGTCGACCTCGTTCAGCTTCAGTTTCAGCTTCTTGGCGATCTGAGGGCGAGAAAAGAAGAAAAACATACACGACGGAGGGCCTTTTAACATTTCATGACTTGTGTTCAATGTAATGTAACAGTAAATAAATAAGAAGTTTAACAAATTACATATAATTAAAAAGCTAAATTGGGAACCTTTGGGTCATATGTGGCAAAGAACTTGATGAAGGGGTGGAACTCCTCAGCAGCATCATCATACTCGATGAAATCTGAGTGGAAAGGCAGAAAAATGAGCAAACAGGCACACAAGGCATCAGTCATTCTTGAGCTGGAACCTACGAGGAGATTTGTCGCTCTTGAAATAGCCCACCAGCTTGATGACATCGTCCATGTTGTGGAAACCCTTCAGCTCGCGCTCGTTGTCGATGATCTCCACGGGCTCCTCGATGACCTGGCCAATAAAATTCAGGTGAAAAGTTGTGGGAGTCGGTCACCGCGATCGGGGGATCGAAACCCGTCTGACCACAAGGGGTACTCACATCATAGAGGAACTCCACCAGGGTGTCGGCAGCCAGCTCGCCATCGTACTCGATGATCTCATTATTGGCAAAGATGTAGATACTCTCCACCTCGTCCAGACCTGGTCAGAGAGTGGAATAAATCATTATTCATGGAATAAATCCTTGTGATCTTTTTCATGTACTCTAAAGGGTCATGACCCTTACCATTCACCCACACTGATTAAATCCTGGTAGACTGTAGTGCATGTGTGAAAGGAGCAGAAAATGTGTTATACCCTGGAACTTTAATACGCAATTAAGCAGCACAGCGAGAGGCCAACTTATCAGTAATGTGGACAGTCTCACTTTCACTTTCTTTTTTCTTTTGTTTTTCAGCACCGGCAGTTGACATCTTAAACACAAGAGGGCAGGATTGTACCATCAACTGCTGCAAAACTCTGACGTCGGGTCATGTTTTCGCGTGACTTCATCAGGAAACGCTGGGTGTAAAGTAGAATAAAAGAAAATGGGCCGGTTTCAAACTGTCAGAACTACAAGATTTGCCAAATGCTGCAGACCAACGGCTACCATTGGAGCAAAAACAGCCTGGATAGATATTTATAATACGTAGATCTCCTGCGCAAGGAAATGAGGATGGTTAGGTTTATCAGTCATTATCGTTGTGGATGAAGCCTCTCTCTCCTAAAGCACACATTTACAGAATGCTAGGTTAGGCTGAATTCTGTTGCACATCAAACAGAAAAGTTTGGATCGTGGGGATAAAATAGAAACCATGTAACTTTCAGGGAACTCAGCAGGAGTCCTCTTGGGGCCATGTATCTACCAGCAACACTTACCCAGTTTCTTGGCAACAGCGGAGTCTTTCTTTTCATCCACAAGGCCGAACCCGATGTCCTCATCATCGAGATCTTCCAGGACCTGGGCAGCAAGCTAGGACAGACGGAGAGAGAGGACATTCGAGAGTGAGTCGACATGATATTTCACAAACGAGGGCCAGCTCTCCCTTGACCCCTGACCTCACGGCCCTTTCTGAATGTGTACTTCCAGTTTATTTACCCCAACCTCCGCTGCACCGCGTCATATTGCAGACCCTCAAAAGCTTTGGATCGCTGCCTTGCACTTTCTAAATCGGAGTGAAACCGAAGCCAACAATTGACAGCCCCCGTAGCTGCAGCAAGAGCAGAGTGGACAACGAGGCTCCCAGAAGAACAAGAGGGGCAGAACATGAGCCAAAATATGCTGAGGGGCAGAGATGCTGCGACAGGTGTGAGGTCACAGCCTGTAAAGTGGCCGTGGTCTTCACATACTTAAACCTCCGCTGCTGTGCAACTCTCTGTGCTGAGGTCAAAATTTGAGGCAGGAGAAAAAGTGAATTTACTGGAAATATTGAGAGATTTAATGATGGGATGAGAGAGCAACTGATGGCTGACTGCTGTGAGGTTTCGACTCATTGTGGGGTTTCGACTCATTGTGGGGTTCCCTAAATGAGGGTAAAGACACCTACTGACAGAAGTAATCAAGGCACAAGAACAAGTAATCAAGGTTGATTATGGTCAACTAAAGCAAGTCGGGGTCCAGGTCATAATGTTGTGGTGACATGTCTGATGTCCAGGATTAGTGTCTCGGTAATTCACAGGAAGCAATATTTGACTGTTTTGTCAGCAACTGCACACGTCCTCCAGCTGATTTCTGCTTCATTTTCTGACAGCCTTCAAAGCCATACATATGCTAACAGATGTATTTGTCTGAGTGGGCGTCACCAAAACTGGCACGGTATGAAGCTATAGTAAGCAAGACATTCCTGCTCCAGAACCAAAATGCCATGTTTGCCTGATCTGGATAGGGTCTGAACCATTGAGTAGCTACCATCTGTCCGCAATACCGAGTTTTGGCATTATTTGAGTAAGGCCTAGTAGCATCTCCAAAGTGAATGGCGATGCTACTAGGCCTTGATGGATAGGGTACAGCTCCTGTTGGATGGCGTTGTACCCTATCCATCAAAAATAACCATGCCCACCCCCACAGTGCAGGATTTCTGAGAGACGACCTCCAGAGTTTTGGACCGGAGCGGCCTGCCAGCATTCCTGACCCCTACCCTATTGAACACTCAAGGGACCAGCCTTGGCGCGCTAGAGTAACCACCGTAACCATGTTGGCCGGCTCGTGACACACGCTGGTGGAAGAATGACAACAGTGTGGGGCGAGCGCTGGGAGGAGGTTCCGGCCTTTGATGTTGATGACTGCAAGAAGATATTTGAGCTGCAACTTCACACTCGGCAGCCATCGGACCTCCCTGGAGCTCTCACCTGTTTTGTCCTGATAAAAAAAAGTCCTGTGATCCACAGTGCCCCCAATTAATTTGACATCTTTCCACCTCCCCCCTATCCGCGCTCTTCCAATAACTCGACCTGTGCTCAACGTAGAGTGCACGGGGCCAAGTGGGAGGTCAGCGGTGTAATTGCCTGGCCCTGCCCCCCCCCCCATAACCAGTCAGCGTCAGCTTGTCAGGTGACACAGCATGATGGCAGACTGCCATGTTGAGCAGTCAAAAAGGTGCTCCAGGGTCTGTGTTGAGCCAGCAGTGAGCGGGGGGATCACATTTCTTTATTAGACCTGCCTACAAGCTTGCTCCGAGTGCTTATAACTCAGGTCACCCATATGTTGGTCGGTCCAGGTTTGCTGCAGCTTAACTCGGGTCTGTATGTTAACAGTATATAAAACTACGACCTGACACAGTTATAGATTCTATTATATTGATCCAAGAAGCCTGAGCTGGCACAAACATGAAGGTAATGTTCTCCCTCCCACAGTTCTGATGCTCTGAAAAGTCTCGATGAATCACCGACTCGTGTGCCAATGCATGACAGCGGCTGCTTGTTAACAACCCGAGCTGGCGAAAAACACAAGTACAGTAGCGGTTCGCTCGGCGCATCCAGCCATTTCACAGAGCCACATGGTTGTTGTTGTTGTGGGAATAGGAATGCAAAACAGAAGTTAATGGCTTCAAACTTGTTGCTAGCTGATGGATTTTCAAAGGAAAAAAAGCTTCAATAACTGGTGGGATAATACTCAATGGAAACTAAAGATTGAACTAAATTTTAAAGAGAAAGATAAGTTAAACTAACCAGTACAAACATTTCAAAAGGCTTTTGTGCAACTGAATCACAAATCTACCTCTAGGGATACCAGAAACGTTTTTCCATTGTTTTACCAGATTTCTATGATTGCACAAGTTGGAGCAGATGATTGAGGCTCCTACCAGCTCATGGTGGCTATAAATGTTTATCACATCCTCACATATTATAAACTGATCCTGTGTCCATGATCCCTCAAAACCAAACACAACTGCAGCAATTCCTTGGTCGAAGAAAACAAAGTAATTTATTATCGTCGGCCAGGCTACTCCGGGTCTTTCCCCGAGCATTCATAAGAAACCTATGTTTCGACCCCAGACGTCCCACCTTGCGGTGAGATTTTCATTAAAATGACTGGAAGCGTTCAGTATCTACCCTCTACTTTCATAACATGTTTCCTTCAGTTTGGCACAAGAACAAGGCGAGCGTGAGTCATTTGTTTGTTAAAGCTCAAGAAAGATCGCTTATATGAGCGATGACGTAGACTTGGACGGTGAGTTTGGGGGATGCTATCAGGCACCGTTATCCCATCCCGGGGCTTTTCATAGATTCATTTCCACAATGTTTTAAACCCAGATGCACAAAATAAACACAGAAAAACTCAGGTAGACCAGTTTAAATATGCCAAACGGTAAATGCTACGCGGGTATAAATAGGGTTGTTACTTTTTACTACTCGATGATAGCAGCCACACTTTCAAGGACGTAAATAGGATCCAATTCAATAAAAAAGCTCCCAGAAAACTTCTATATCTCTACTCTCACAGGCCTCCACTGACTCTCGAGCTTCTTATGCTCTCTCTTCTGGCTCGTGAAAAACTCCAAGTCCAGCCAGTCTTGGCCCCTGGGCTAGATCCCTAAATTAATAATGGCGACAGTAACACATCAGGGTGTTCCACACCCGCCTGTTACATAACACTGTGAGGACACGGTCATGAAACATTCACGCACAGCAGCCAGCCCACACTCTTTGCCGCCAGCCTGCGGAAATGCACCGTTTGGAAGACGGCAGTGAAAGATTCCCGAGAAAAATCTGACAATCAAAGAGGGGGGCTTTTATGTTTTGTTCTCTTAATGGGCTTTGATCTTTAAAAAAAAGAAACATCTTTTGGTTCTTTCAAGGCGGCTTCACTTTTTTTTTTTTTTTCCTTCCCAGGGAACGACATGGCCTCTTTGGAGTCACGATGAGACACTTGAAAAGCTTTCAGCCATCTCCACAGCGGGCAGGCGGATTCACAACAACAAACTGTGAGGACAGAAGTGTCCGCGACCGCGCGAGTGACTCACTGACAGAAAATAACAAAGGGCAATTTACAGAGATGAGCCCCTGCTGAATTTGTGGAGCTCATTTTTTAGGTGGGTTACATAACTGCCCGTAGGTTTTCAGTGCAACAAGAACGCGTTGAATGATAATTTCCAGAGCTTCTTGCCACAAATTGTATTTGGGCAAGGAAATTCACACGTCCACTTGGATGACATATTGAAATGTGTTAAAATTTCATTTTCCTCTCACACTATTTTAAATTTTAACAATTTTGCAGCTCTGTGTTTTTTTTCTGTACCACCAAAAGAAATAAAGTGACTGGAAAACATCTCAGGGTAGCTATAGAATCGTTAGCCGCCAGAAACGCTCACACTTAAAGCTTTTACGTTCTAGCTTGATCCCCTGCAGGTCCCACATGTGTTTTTCAGGTGAATAATTTATACAAAGACATTCTGTGACGGAGAGAACACCGGGAATAACGTCAGGGAGCTGCGGCTCTGTGGGACGGGTCTAGATGACGGGGGTCGCTGGGCTAATTTTAGCATTGCGGAAACAGCATGTGGGGCTGCTGCCGCAGACCTTGGGAACTATTTTGGGAGGCTGTTGGTAGCTGCTGACATGCCCCTGACCTGAGCTACAAACTGGACGCGTTAAGAGCTGAGAACCGACAAACTTCCCTTAAACACGTCCAAAGTTAAAAAATCATGCAGCATCGACGCCTTGGCTCCTCCAGCCACAGCCTAATTTCCAGCAGGAGAGCCATTCGGCGCATTGGAGCAGTTGCGTCATATCGTTTATGGCTCTGGGTGGAGCGGTGATGGCGGCGCACTGATGTCATTGAGGAAATGGGCGCCGCTCTGTGCAGCCTATGCTCTTACGCGTAATCACAAATGTCTGCGTTAGCATTCGAGATTTAGAACATCAATGCCACATACGAAACACGATAGTTGCCTCCTAAATCTTGTTTTGCGTTGACAGCCGCTGAGCTGCCTCATTCACAGAGGAGGCTGTTGCTTGCCAACGGATCCCTTCCCGGGGTCCAGGAAACCGATCCTGGATTTGGTTCTATATCGGGGCCATCTTTAACTGCTTTGGGGGAGATGACCAGGCTCAAACTGCCCCTGACAACAGGACATTGTTGCTGTCATTAGACCACAATGAGGTGTCACTCAGAACTGACAGGTGAACATGTCTTTAATGTAAATAAAATTAGGCATGAATGCAATATCCTGAAGCAATAAAATATTCTGAATTCTTACCTATGAGAATATCTTTCAATATACCAAACTGCAGCCCTTCCTTTATAAACGGTTTCAATTCTTGAAATAGCAGCCCCCAAATGAGCCTCTCCTCTTCCATCACCTACATCTATTAAAAATGTAAGCGTGAGATTTATTGTGAAAGGACGTGCTAATGGTTCCCATGGTGACGGCCTGACCTTTTCCCCGGGTCTCTCAGTAGATGGGAGGAAATGAGAAGGGATGAGGCAGGAGTGTCCGTCAAACCCCGAAGATTTCCGCTACATTATGACGCCTTTTCTACAGGATTACAATAATTAGAAGCAAGCCAGAAAGAAAAGGGAGGAAAAAGGGATCGGCAGCCGTTTCCTCCGGCTGCTTCTTGTTCGGAGTACTTATAGGTCTCTGCGGGGCATCTTGTCACAATGAAAAAGGAAATAAAAAGGCAGGTGAACACAATTTAGCTTCCACCAGAGCAGTGAATGATGAACAGGGTGGTTATGCCACGACAAAAAAATAACCCCCGATGGATTTCGTCACCACTTAGAAGTATATCTGAGAACTTTGCAGCCAGGTTCTCGGACTGAAAGAGGCCGCTCCATTAAAAGCTTGTTCCCGACAATGAAGGCGCCGCGGGTTACGACCTCCTAGCTAGCCGTTCTCATTACCACACAACAGCTAGCTTTTATTTTAGCCAGCATGCAAATCACATCTTCACAACCGCCATGAGGGTGAAACCCAAGACGAATGAGGTCGGGGGGGTGGGGGGGTGTGTGTGAATACAGTGGATTATTTTACAGAGTAAGAGGACCTCAGCCGGGGGTCAAAGGTGTGCGTGGCGGAAATATTTTTGGAGCGAGAGAGTGTATCGGTTGAACCTTTTCAAGGCGAAAATGCTGAGCGTCACAGTGTCGTAAGGCGAGCCTCTTTTTTTTTGCTCCTTTTTAAGAGTTAACGCAAAAAACAGATGCTACAAATGTCACATTTTAGAGACAACTGTTTGCTTTGCTGAAGGAAAAAGGCTCAGAGATGAACTACTTGCACAAATATGCCTCGAAACTAAATTAGCTGAATTACAGAAATTGGGTGGGACACCCTTGACTAATCAACACCGCTCTCACCAGACATTAAATTCGGTGTCATCCTGGGAAATCTTGTAGCACACTGGCAAACACTGTATCTTTGAAGGCCCAAACATGGAAGATGAAAACAGCCAAGCAGCATCACCAAGGCCAAAAAGGTGCCTCAGCTCTATTTCTCGCTTTAATAACTGATAATTGCGGATTCTGAGGTGGCGATAACCAGTTATTTTGAGCATCCTCCCCGGGCGCCTCATTTGCTCAGCCCTGATTGGCGGAACAATTGTTGCTGGCAGGACGTCTGCTGCAGACCGGCAGGCCCAGCAGGGTCATGTTCCGCTAAGCGCTTCTCTCTCAAGCAAAAGACGCAGCCCTTGGCAGCGCTGGGAGGAAAATGATCAGATCGAATGGCCGCGGTGTGTAAATAATGGTTTAGGAGTTTAGCCTGTTCTCACAGGTGTGCGTAGCGGCGGTGAGAAACACTCCTGACATGACTCGTCCCAGGAGGGCTTTTAGTTTCTCGCTAAGCATGCAGAACAGTCTTGGGCTATTTACAGAGGTGACTTAGGGAGGCTAGTGTAAGCAGACACCGCTATTCTGACAGGACTGCAGATAGAAAATTCAAACCTTTTCTTTCTCTACTTGGCGCTGATTTGGAGAACCATCAGAGCAAACGACCAGCCATGCCGATAGGCACATCAGCAGGAGCTAGAGAATGATTAGCAGTAACACTGACAGATGGTTTCAGAATTTAAAATTCCCTCCTGGAGACATTTGATAGTCTTGGGGAACATCTCCTTCTGACCAACATCTATCCCAGGACAGTAACCTTCTCCTGTGATTTCCAGGTGGACCTTTGCTGCCTTCTACTTCTACAAAGTCCTGAACTTTCAAAGCCATGGCCGTGCATCCGGGGATCCCCAACTGGAGCCAACTTCTCCACATTTCACCTCTTCCAACCATGACCCTTCACCCACATGGGAAACCGATTCATCCACAGTTGTGATTTGATTTAACAGACCCACCTCCAATGCCAGCTCCTCTATCTGCAACTGCTTCATAGCATTCCGGTTCCCGTCCACGTTTTTATGGTAGTAGATCACCATCACGTCGTACTTCTTCATGATAGACTTGTAGTTCTTGGCGCCGAGGTCGTGGACGCGGTCTCTGCCATCATACTCTGGAATCTCCAAGCCCTTCTCTCCCCAGGACAGAGCCGCCAAAGAGATGAAGACCCCTAAAAACACCCAGCCCCACTTCATCGTACCTGGCGGTCGCGAGCTTTTGCCTCTCCTCAGGGCCTTAACTGCTGATGTGGGGAGGAAACGCGCGCTGTTTGTGTGTTAACGTTGTCCCTAACGCAAGTCGGCGTCGAGAGAGTTAGGAACACCGCCTGCTTCCTTTCCCCACCGGCTAGAGAAGAGCCGGTTTGACCGCGACACCCTCCCTTTAAAATAGACACACACGTGGTTCCACTGATGTCACTGGTCAGAGAAAGGGGGGGTCAGGGAGACACTGATCCCACTCGGCCAACGGCAAAACCCAGTTCACCGCGGGGCGAGGGGTGTTTCGGTCGCACGGCCACCTGTTTGAAGCCTAGGCTATGAAAAGGGATGGCGGGTGTGTTGGGTGTCCAGAGAGCACCACATACCGGCTCTGGAGGACTTAAGGTATGGATGGATGTATGCGGAGGGCTTGAGGAAAGAGGAGCTCCAAGATGCCATTCCCATATTGAGTTTTGAGGTGTCCGACAAAAGCTAAAAATAAGGGCGCGTACAAAGGATCACTGGATAAAGGTGGGCACGGATGAAATGAAGACAACTCCGACTCCATTCCCAAACATGCCCATTAGGCTGGTAGGAGTGGGTGAAGGCTGGGACGGACTCCAGCACGACGGGTGACCAAAACAGGACCGCGGCAACGCGGAGGGAAGATCGATAACTAAAGGAAGGGAAAGGCCACGGCGGCTGAGCCCCGAGTGAGTGGGGGAAGCAGGGGTGGGGGAACCTGATATCACAACACCGACCCCCTCGGCTGCCCCTGCACAACTCCAAACAACGCTGCCATCTTGCTGCCGCCGAGAGATGTAAGATCTCGCAGCGGACCGATGAGATCACACGATGGAATTATGATTCAAGTCTAGAGGTGCGCTGCGGTAGTGGTCACAAACGCCTGTCAAGTTATATACTTTCATTTTGTACAATGACCAATATTAAGAAGCATTACATTTCTTCCTCTTCTTCATCATTTTTGATGCATTTCAGAGGCATCGGGAAATCACTTGTCCGTTTAAAAAAGAAGGTCCCTCTTGTTGATGGAGGCTGTCAGTGCCGTTGAATGAGAGATGAGATTTTCAGGCGCCCACTCTGGGAGCTGTCATGCGAAATAGCTGACACACCACTATTACGTATGCCGCGTTGCTGCACGGCTGTCAGACACGCTTGTGCAAGGCACCTCGGAGGAAATGATGTGCTGTTCTATTAGCTATTAATAACATGATCAGCCCTCCCCAGCACAGCCGGGCAGCCCCATGCGACATTTGTTTAAAGGGTGTCCGTTACAAACGACTGGTTAAATATGGTTCACAGAACCAAAGAGCAAGAGCCAAGGTAGCAATGGTGAGGAAAAGGTATGAACAGGAAGAAGCCTTGAGCAGAACCCAGCTAACCCACCGATGGGGTGGGGTCGGGGGGGGTTAAAGAAGAAACTGGTTCCAGTAATGATGCACAGCGGTGCGGTTTTCCTGTCAGAGATCGGAAGGAACTCGACACCGACACTGACAAACCACAAACATCCTCTCGCCTTGTTCGTCACTGTCATCGCTGAGAACCGCTCCCGTCCAGTTTAATCAAACGACCGCAGGTGCCTCCTCCTCTGCCGCATGGGCGCAAGTTCACACGCTGGTCAAGCGGCGCGACTCCACTGACCTGTTGCGCCAGTGGGGGAGAAACGGCACCCTCTGGTGGCAGCTGCACGGACGACCCTCGCTGTTGCTATGGTGACTGCTCGGCGGCTTGGTCGCCTGCAGACTCCTCCTGATGGGGGGGGGGTTGGTGGTTGGGGCCGTGATTGGCTGCATGGTGAACGTCACCTCCTCAGTGAGGGGGACCAAGCGACAGGTCTGAGCAGGGGTGCTAATGAGGTCGTGTGGTTCCTTGGCGAGGATGGAGAGGTGTTGAGGAGAAGAATCGAGTGCATCTATGTGTAATAACTAGAGGGTGAGAGAGGTAATTACAGTAAGCAGAGGGTCAATAAGCTGCAATTACGTGTACAATTATGTCAAAACAGCACAAAAGAAATTAGATGAATGTGTAATCAATCCATTAATAGTATTTTTTTAATATATGAGTCAACGCGTGCAGATGGAAAACATCCCCTCCAACAGCTCAACACACTGCGTGTAGCAAACTACCAATATGCTTTCACACGATGCCTGTTGCCACAGCGAAGCGGTACATATGAGGCTGGCCGCCTGTGCGTGTGAGAAGACGGGCTCAAGGGTGACATTCATCTGTGTTTGCTCAGCATTAGCTGTGCGACTCCCTCCCGTGCTTTTGTTCTTGTGCGGCGAGTCTATTTGGACTCGGTCCCCGACGTCCACCAACATCATCATCGCCAAATGAGACACTTTCAGGTCTTCGCTGCACTTCACACTGACTGTGTGGTGTCTTCTGGAAGGTGCCGCTGGATGTGAGGAGACGGTATCGAAGCACACGGGTCAGAATTCATACTGGTGTCAGCAGCCACAGCATTCACGAAGACGTGAGAGGAAGAGGCAAACACACCATCATCATCATCATAATACTGAATAATACCGTCATAAGACTGTCACATCATTGAATAACACTGTCATAACACTTAATAACACTGTCATATCGCTGAATAGCACTGAAACATCACCGAATAACACTGTCATAAGACTGTCACATCACTGAATAACAGTCCTAACACCAAATAACACTGTCATAACACTGATTAACACTGTTACATCGCTGAATTACACTGTCACTGAATTACAAGAGTGGAAAACACCATCATATCACCGAATAATACTCACAATACTGAATAACAGTGAATAAGACTGACACATTGCTGAATGACACGGTCATAAGAGTGAATAACACTGTCTCAAAGCTCTGAATATCACTATCATAATATTGAATAACACAATCACAGAAATCCACCAGATTCCTAAAAGCAGTGTTAATGGTCTTAACAGACTTGAAGGGGGGAGTCCAACCATGACTCAGTCCCCAGGTCAGGCAGGGTTGTTCTCCTTGTGGATAAAGTGGCGAGCTCTGAGAGCGACCTGACGTGCTGAGCCGTGCATTCAAGACGTGAAACAAACCACCAAAAAAACCAACATTTTGACTGCTAGAATATCTATTATGAGAAATCTATCAAATCAGACCCAAGTCACAACCCCGCCCACACACAATGCCGCCTCCCACCAGGGCTTTGCTGGCTCTGGCGCCCGCCCCCCCGACGTCCCACGCTCACGGTCCGTATGTTGATGCAATTGTTGCAAAATGCGCAACATCTCCCGCCCTGAAACACAGGGTAGCGCGCCGAGAACTTTTTTTTTTCCTAAAACAACAACAACACACACACACGAGAAGAATTTGGCACTGAAACATCGGTGTCCAAGCAACCGGAGATGGGAGAGACTCTCTCTTGCATCGATACACGAGCAACTGAAATTCTGACTTTTTACAGTTGATGAGTTCGGATATATCAGGTGAGACGCCCGTCACCTTCCTGGGGGGGGGGCACGAATAAAAGGGTGTGATGGATTCACCTGGACAAATTTTACTCAGTGCTTTGACACGAGGCAGCTGGAGCTCAGAGCAGGTGACAAAGTCGAGGAGGGCGAGCACGGGCCCAGGGACCTTTAGTTTTTCTACTCGCTTTAGCACAGCTGCTGCCGTTTGAGACACGCGTGCTTTTATTTTGAAAGAGCAAATGCAGAAATGACCTGGTAATTACTGAGATAGAGCTGGTTCCAGGGCATTTTTACCCAGATATACGCAACCAGGGATGCAAAAAAAGACGCTCAATGTTTTGTATCTGCTGTATCAGCTACCATATGGACAAACAAAGAAGTGAAATGTAATACAATGAATGCAGAACACACACGATCAAATGTGCGCTTGATTGGGAGCTCCTGGAGCCACGGGGGGGGGGTCTGATACATCGAGACTGTCAAGAAACGTCAACATGAGGATCCTACTTGACAGGTGGCTGGTGATTGGAGGATGATATGTTGCTTAGTAACAGAGAACCTGACAGACTGACGGAGCTTCAAAACCGAACATTTGGAGTGTGTGGGATGGGTGTGTGTGTGTGTGTGTGTGTGTGTGTGTGTGTGTGTTTGAACTGTAAACCTGCACTTCTAGACACACACCACAGAGGAAGCAGTTTAACATAACCTCAGAAGGTTGAGACCCCCCAACGCCCTTCAAACGTAACAGCTGCTAGCGGCCGCCGGCGTGACGGGGTCCCCCTCGAGGTCGTCGCGCCGGTGGCCGGTTCCCCCGACGTCCGTGCCGAAGCGCGGCTCTCGAGGGTCGGAAGTGATGGAAGAGTTACCGCGGCAGCCTGGGAATCGGGAAACAAAGGAAGGGTGATGAAGGCGTCCGCGGGGCTCCCGTAGGACGGCGAGCGAGGGCCAGCTCGTTTCTGCTGTGATTAACGACGGCCGATCGGCTAATGTGAAAACCCCGCTGTGGCCTTGTTTCAGTAATTACGTTCAGGCTAACAGGCCTCGTGGGGGTGCTGCGATTTAGACGTGAAAATAGCCGATAATGGAGGTCGCCTGTCATTACACGGGCGCCTGACCTCAAATCGGCTCCACGCAGCCCGGGGCGGGTGGGGGGGCTTATCCGTCCTCTCTAGTCGGAGGACGGGGAAGAAAAAAAACCCGGCGATTCAGATCGTATCCGCACGGCCGAGAGGGGGAGTCGCGACTACCTGACAGCGTCGACGTTGGCCGGAGCGTTTCAGAGGTCCGGACGAGTCGAGAGGAACCACTTTATCGTGAAATGAGAGCAAAATTAGAAGATAGCTACTTTAAAACGTTGGAAGTCCTCGCGGTATTTTTGCTGAAATTGAGGACTGTGAGAATGTTTTTATCTATCAAATGCATCCATATAAACATATATACTTCATAATAACCGAGTGCCCTTTATGGCACCTCTGTAATTACCGACAAAAGGACCAGCATGTGAACCAACTTTCAAAGTGAGATAAAGCCAAGAACAAGTCATGAAGCGTGTAGAGGAAGAGAAGTCGTTAAGAAAGGTTCAGGGAGTGAAGCCTGATAACATTGACCCAGGGAAGAAAATCATCAAAGTATCCCTGTATCACAGAGAGTGAGATCAGAAGTTCCTGGATTCCCTATTTGTGCTTGTGCTGTTAATGAATATGCAAAAGAACTGAATAAAAGGAGGAGACGTGCAGCGGTAAGACAGAACGACGGAGGGTGTTCCCGAGTGAACTGCTGCTCGTTCTCCCTTGCAAGGTTACCCTGGGTGTCTGTGCTTCTCTCTCTCTCTCTGTTGTTTCACTCAGGTACTTTGAGAAGGGTTGTCTCATTTCAACCACTAACAGAACGGAAGAATGGACGTCCACCAATCAGCCCTCTCCAGCGCATAGCCCCGCCCCTCGGGAATTCCAGGGAATCTGAAAAGCGCTACCCCAATCAAAAAATCGCCGATATTCTAAAAACAGTGATCACTATCCGCCAACTGGTCAAAGGTGGTGCTGCGGGTTAGCCCGCTACACATTTTTACTAACTTTGTTTCTCTCTGCCGAAGAAAGAGAGCGTACGGACGCCACAAGCGCCCACCTGGGGGGTTCAGCTGTCCACGAGTCAACGGGCTGGCGTTCGGTGTGAATTAAAGAGCAGAATAATGACAGTCATTTGTGGGATGACTCAAAGCGGTAATAGCGGCGCTCCCGGCTCAACGTTTAATCACTGAAGGAGAAAGAATGAAACCGCATTGGCGGCGAGGCGCCTCTGTCCACGACCTCGGCGACCCCGCGCCAGCGTGGTTTCGGCGGGGGTCCGCTGGCCCGAGCGAAGGGGGCCTCCACCTTTGACGGGCGCTGCCTCGTCCACGGCGTTGTGTAAAAGAAAAAGGCGAGAGCGGCTCGATTTGGGACGGAACGAAGCCTTAAAAACAAAACCGCAACCAGGCTCGGACAAAGAGACGTCCAAATTAAACGTAAATCAACCCACAACAAAAGTAAAAATAAGCTCGCTATAGGACAGAAAACCAGGCCCGAGTGGCTGTTTCTCGGTTTCTGCTCCCCCGGTTCGACGACGGAGGGATTCGTGAACAGGCGGGGGGATGTCGATACGAGCGACTTCTTCTGGTCGCGTTCATGGCTGGATACTTCGGCGTAAGGGCCGCAGTGACTCTGCATTTTATTGTTTTCGCCCGCTGACTCACATCGAAACTAAGCAACAAAACAGCCTTTCTCCGATTGACCCCCCCTCTTTCTCTCTTTCTTTCTATCTCTTCTGCTTTTCTTTGTCCTCTTCTGTATTTTTCTGACCGCCCCGTCAAACTTATTTAAAGGACAACTTCCTTCTGTGGTTCTTTATTCTCCTCAAACGATCCGGTCTTGTGATAGGAAACAAGAACTTCCCTTTTTTTAAAAAAAAGATTCTGTCTCTGGGAAAATCACACACTACAAAAGCAGGAAAACATCAACTAAAACACCTTTAAACCAACTTAAGCCGTTTAAACCTGAATTTACAGGGTCCAGGGATCATCACCCGACTCCCCCCCTCGCCCGATTTGTCCGACACACGAAACACACGCTAGAAAAGCGTCCTTTCGTTTTTGCCGCTCCCGTTTGTGCCTGAGATTTGACAGAAAGGCGAAGAGCATTGGGTTGTGTTGATCTAAATACCACTTGTGACGACTTCCTACTACTTTCAGGTTATCTTTGTACAGAAAGAGATTCAAATTAATAAACTTTAGCTGATATAAAAGGGGAAAAAAGCCTCGACCCTCTCGTGTCCCCAGTGATCTCTGCTAACTGAGTCCCAGTTTGAACTTTTACTCCCTAAAACAACAACAACAATAAACAATAAACACGCAGTTTTAATGAGTGAGTGTAAATGAGAAAAGTCAACAGGGGTCATTTGCAGGCGCAAATGTGTGTGTGTGTGTGTGTGTACGCCTCATAATGGATTGTTTTGATTCCCCGTGTGTGTTAAGAAAGGGGACTTTATTCCCGCCGCGGGGTCACCGACATCCCAACAAAGGTCTCGTTCATGTGGGGATGCTGGAGGCCCGGGCCTCGCCGCCGAGATGCGCGAGGCTCCGGAGTCACGAGTCGAAGCTCCCAAGGGCCACCGCCGACGGGGAAACGAGGGGACGCCGCGGCCGTCAGCTCAAACATGAGACCCCCACACGACACCAGGGGAGGGTCGGCGATCTCCCAAAGCTGCAGCTGCAACTGCAGCAATAAATAAAAATAAAAGTGGGGGCGGGTAAGGGGGGTTGCCCAGCAGGCCCCGCACATCTTCACACCCCGACTCAAACCTCCTCTTCCCACGGCCGAGGCAGTTGGCCGGCTGAGAATGGGGGGGGGGTTTGGCTGCTGATGTGATGGAGAGAAAGACACAGGAGGAGGAGTTTGAGGACCGGATGGGTGGTGACATCAGTTTTGAAAATATGTGTGTGTGTGTGTGTGTGTGTGTGTGTGTGCGTCTGTCTGTCTGAGAAAAATGCAGAATCAGAGGGCGGCAAGGAAAGTCTGAGTTCTCACTCGGTGGAAGCCACGAAAGACTCGATACTGAGGGAGGACGAGGCGGCTCATCTGTATTTAACCATTAGAATCACCTCGTCTTCACAGTCACAAACAAGCATCCCAAATGAATATACTTGATTTTTAGATTCTATACTATATATAGGAGCAACCTTATCAAACCGAGGTGATTCCTCCTTGTTTTAACTCTTTATTGTCACTAAATGAAAAGTTTGAACATTTTATTGTCTGTTTAAGAAGTCCGGTTTGGTTTCACAAAGTGAGTCTCTGTCTTCTACAGACGATCTCTGGAGACGATTCAGACCACGTGATTACCGTGACGGGGGGAGAGAAGGGGGGAGACAGGGAGAGAGGTAGAGAGAGGGGGAGACAGGGAGAGAGGTAGAGAGAGGGGGAGGCAGGGAGAGAGGTAGAGAGGGAGGGGGAGAGGGAGGGGGAGAGAGGTAGAGAGGGAGGGGGAGAGAGGGAGAGAGGGAAGGGCAGAGGGGGGAGACAGGGAGAGAGAGATAATGGGGGAGAGAAAGAGGGAGGGAGAGACAGGGAGAGAGGTAGAGAGGGAGGGGGAGAGAGGGGGAGACAGGGAGAGAGGTAGAGAGAGGGGGAGACAGGGAGAGAGGTAGAGAGGGGGAGACAGGGAGAGAGGTAGAGAGGGAGGGGGAGAGAGGGAGGGAGGGAGAGAGAGAGAGAGGGGGCAGAGGGGGGAGACAGGGAGAGAGAGATAATGGGGGGAGAGAAAGAGGGAGGGAGAGACAGGGAGAGAAAGGTAGAGAGGGAGGGAGGGAGAGAGATGGAGAGGAGGAGAGAGAGAAAGAGGAGGGGTGGGAGAGAGATGGAGAAACAGAAAGAGGGAGGTAGAGAGAGGGAGGGTGAGAGAGGTAGAGAGAGAGGGGGAGGGAGAGAGGGTGGTAGAGAGAGGTAGAGTCAGACAGAGGAGGAGGGTCTCGGCTCTCGTCAGTCATCCGGTCCCCCAGCCGAGTCACGACCGTCCCGGACTCCGACTCTCCACCGCCGCGTCCCCTCATCGGCACCCTCCGCCGGGACCAGACCGAGATCCCTCCGCCGGGACCAGACCGAGATCCCTCCGCCGGAGCGCCCGTTAGTTCAGGCTAGGTCCTCCAGTGCCGTGATTTCCGACGGACAGTGAAGTCGCGCAGAGCTGCTTTTCTGGGGAGATTAGCCCAACTCCGTCTCTAGCTGACTCATTGTTGCTGCTTTTCGCGGTGAGTACGTCCCGCTTCGTCTCACTTTCGCCTTTAGAGGGCTCTCATTTGAGGCCCCCCCGTTGTCTGTGACCGCCCTACGTGCGAGTGTGACATTTTTAAAACATCGGTGAATGGGAAGGTGCTGGGAACCAGTCAGCCCCCATTCATACCGTTACACCACCGGGCGAGCGGATGCTTCACGTCGGCTTGAAAAAACAAGTTTCCGATCGGTTTAGGGGGCTTGAACGAGAAACGGGGAAGAAAGTTGAAAGAAAAACTGCCCCTTTTTTAAAGCCAAGTTCAATTATTTGGGGTTTTACCGGCGTTGTAAACGTCGGGAAAATGTAGGAAGCTTTGTGAAGCCGCCGTGACTCAGATATGTGGTAGTTTTATAAATTTCCCACTTTGATGAGGGACGTAAACCCAGCAGCGTCACACTGACTCTTCATTTTAAAACTTCTCCAGATGATCAGTCAGGGCGTGTTTCACCCTCGGATCTGTCGGAGAACCACATCCACACGCTTATCTTCTGCTCCAAATCACACCGAAGTGTGCGAATGGACACGCAGTTCAAGGAAAGAGGCAGAAGTGACCCCTGCAACCACCTGCAGTAGTGTGTGTGTGTGTGTGTGTGTGTGTGTGTGTGTGTGTGCATGGACAGGAAAAGGGTGGGTCTTTTATGAATGAATCTGGCCTCTAACCCCCCTCACCCCACCCAGAGATTGCACACTTCCTCAGTGTCATAAACTGGTGCGAGCTTAAATCCTGACTGTTCTGCTGGCGCCCAGGCGGTCCCAACGTGCTCGTGTTTGGGCCGTCCGCCCTGAAATTCCCCGCTCCCCTCACCATTGCGTTGATCCAGAGGTGGTTCGAAGCTTCCTGGGTTGGATTTTTGAGGCGGACGGAGCCCCCCCACCCTCACCCCGGGCCCGTCCAACGCCGCTTTACTGGGGCCGTCCCATCGTCCGCAAGCCGCAATCGTCGCATGTGACCTCAAGCTGCACGTGTGACACCAGGTTTGCAGACTCCACCTGCAGCGCTACTCTACCTGACCCTGCATGTTTGATCTCCTGCCTTTATGAGATAAGCGTCGATCCACTTGCACACATGGATAACAACTAGATGCCAGATAACAAATGGGCCAAAATACCACAAATCCAGGAATGAAGGCTCCTCTCCCCCCAAAAACGAAGAGCAGATTATTCCAGGCTGCAGGGGCTGTAATATTTGTTATATTCTTACAATAATAACAATAATACCAATACCTGAAACCACAAGTTAGGTCTGAGGAACATGTACGGTAGTCACAATATCCTGTAAGTAAACAACGTGACATCGCTCCCTTGCTTTTGTTGCTTTTGTTGCACTGATCTGAGATGCACTCTGGGTAATCAGAGCCCCAAATGGACTGTCTGTATACGTGAGGGGGGGGGGCAGTAGCTATTAGCTACGTCTTAAAGAGCCTGACTGGAAGGTTTTAACTGGACATCGAGGTCCTCCTGCAGCACATTTAGGAAAGTATGAAAGTACTACTTGTACCACATGGACAGCCTGACAACTGTCCTTCCACTTCCTGTGAGGCTGCATTCCATTCATACCCCCCCCCCGTCCACATTCCCAGTGTGACAGAACAGATCCGTTTCACTCCCATCTTCCCTTAACTTATGAAGAGGGTTTGTGGAGGTGCTGATGGTCCCAGAGGGGTTATACACCGGCTAAACTCTAATTGGGAGGAGGAAGTGAGGTTAGTCTTAACACCATCTTGGCCGTTCTGGTGCAAGCGACTTGTTTTTTGTTTTTTTTTACGTGAGACGCCTCCCCTCCGATAGGTATCGACCGTCTCCTCAAACGGACAAAGAGACAAAAGTGGGCAGCGCAGCAGAAACGTGCTTCCTCCCTTCGGTTCTCTTCCTCTCTCTGTATCAGCGTACAGCCTCCAACACACGCACACACACACACACACGCTCACACACACGTGGCACTGCCAGGGGAATGTTTGTGGCTCAGCGTTTGAAGGCGCTGATTCACTTTTGTTTCATTTCGGGCGAAGACGAGTGTTAAAGTGGCGAAGAGCGAAAACAAATGCAAACCATGCCCGTTTTTGTTCTTCCTCCCGTCAACAAGCTGATTGTCCTTTTTTTTTGTTTTTTTTCTGTTGCGAGACGCCGGCTGAGAGAGACCGGATTCTGCTTCGTGCCATCGAAATGTCCCAATTAGTCAAAGTGAAACCCAAGAACGACGCCACTTCTGCACCGAGCTCCCCCACCGACCTCAACGCTAGCGCTCGGCGGAACTCAAATCTGTGTTTCTGTCTTAACATCAACTCGCATTTGACCATAACGCCAAAGTTAGGTCAGCCAAATAACACATAATAACTCGTATGTAATTAGACACCACAGTTACAGCTGAGCACGGCTGGCTTCGGTTACCGTGGCAACAGCAATTGGTATTTTGCGGTGACATCATCAAACTCTAAGGCAGTGTAACGTTATTGGGCTAATTTTTCGTGATGTGACAACACTTTCGCTGTGTCGTGACACAGACGGATACGATCAGAAATACCCCGATTTTCTTTGTTGCTGCTTTCATGTTTGGCTTTGGGGAGGAAGCATCGTGATATCCTTTGATCCCGTGGCAGCGCAGGGGTTCCTGCCTTTTCCGAACGTCCGCATTGGCCTGGATGTAGAGCAGCTTTGATTCGAGGCCGCAGAGATTAAGCCTCTCTCTCCAGGACTGAGGCCACATGGGTAAATAAAAAAAGCAACGCGGTTTTAATCCTCCCCCCCCCGAGCAACCGTTCGGCAGCGTAGATGCTCGGTCGCGGTGCTACCGGGACGCCCACGTGGACCAGCTCTGCCTTGTCGCTGCGGCGTAGCAGCTCTGTGTAGTAGTCTCAGAACGCAGAGTTCCAAACTCCCTGTTTTCATGTGCAACTTCAGTGATTTTTTTTTTTTCTTTGGATGGAGGGAGGAAGAGCGGAGCTTTGCAGCTGTGGCAGCGTTTCACAAGCGCCGGCTGGCCGATGGGCGGCGTTTAGAATAATGGATTAAATGTCTGTGCTGGCTCTGGCCTGTCCCCATTCGTTGGGGCGGGTAATCTACTTGACTCCAAATCAAATGGCTCACTGGGGCTTTGATTAGATTTGATAAGAGTCGATGTGACTGGATAGGCGTTGGGGGGCGGGCAGATGAAGGTATTAGACGGCCCCCTCGCTTGTTTCTGTGCGGACGTCAGCGAAGACGCAAATCTGGCCACAAACGTAGAAAACATCAGTGCGGAGGACGTCTCATCTCATGTCAAAATCATGGCATTATTGTCTTGACCCTATTGATGCATGCATGGATGATTGGATGCATGGATGGATTAATGCATGGATGGATTAATGCATGGATGGTTGGATGCACAGATGGATGAATGCATGGATTGTTGGATGCACAGATGGATGAATGCATGGGTGGTTGGATGCATGAGTGGGTGAATGCACTGTGGGTTGGATGCATGGATGGATGAATGCTTGAAATGATGCATGCATAGATGATGGATGCATAGATGGATGGGTGGATGGAAGCATAGATGGATCAACGGATGGATGAATGCTTGGATGGATGGATACATAGATGGATGAATACTTGGATGGATGCATAGACGGATGGATGCATGTGTGCATGCATAGATGAATGTTTACTGAATGGATGGATGGATGCATAGTTGGATGCTGGATGCATGGGTGACATATGCGTGAAGGCATAAATGGATGGATGGATGATGGTTGGATAGGCATGATGATTGCATGAGGCATGGTTGGATGATGGCTGAAGGAGAAGCATGCGTGGCCACAGCTGCTCTCCGTCCTGCCTTAATCAGGCTCTTTGTGTCGCCGGTGTGCTCCAGCCTGTCCTCCTTTCTCCCTTAATTCACCTTAAACGTCCAAACGGGCGAAACACGCGCGCCTTTCCCCCGATTGTCACATGACCGCGTCGTGTCTCTGTTTGAATTCAGCCGTGTCTCTGCGTGTCTTCGTGCCATTACGCCGTTTCTGTATGTTTATCTAGACTGTGGTCGGGAAAAAAAAGCCTCAGGAATCAGGTTAACATCTTTGCCACGCATATGATACACACGCGCGCGCACACACACACAGACACACACACTCTCTCTCTCTCCACTTCAGCTCCAACTGATAAAATGTGTTTATGTAACCCTCCGGGGACCCGTGTACCCACGGATCGCTCCAGGCGCCGCGGCCCGCAAACGCGCGGATTATGCCGGCGCTAATATAACGCGCCGCGTCGGCTGCTGATGTCGCGCATTAAAGCGCACGTGACCCCCCACCCCACCCCCCCCGGATGTTTGACACAACGGGCCCGCAATTTGTCTCGATTAACTTTTAACTCGGCCCACGCTCGGCGCGTCCCGCGAGTGCGCGCGCTCTCAGGTAATAACGGTGATACCGCCGTCTCGGTTTCAGCAACAGGTGAGCGCCGCCATCGCCGGGAAGCGCTCCGACAGCCTAATACCCATCTGAAGCCGTCGGAGGTGTTACGAGAGGTTTCTAATAACGTCTCCTTCCTGGTGTTGAGGGCTAATTAGCGTCGCTCGGAGGATATACGGCGGCCAAACACCCGCCAGCGCGCCTCGTTTAGCCGCCTGAGCCGCAGCTCTCGCCATCAACACGCTCCAAGAGGAACGTAATCCAGCTTTGCCGGTGGGAAGGCTCGTTTAATCGTGAGTTATTAGCTCAATAAGGTGGCGGATGAAAGATGGGGACCGCGCGCCGGAGCCGGATTCGCCCGCCGCTCCGTTATTAGAGGAGCGCGTGATGGAGCTGTAATGCGAGGAGCCGATGGAGAGAGGCAGGTAGAGTGCGGCAATTAGATGTCGGAACATCGCCAGGTGCGGGCGATCGACTCGGCCTCATTTCCTCCCGCCGCTGACGACAGCTGAAGGAAGGCGAGGAGCTAAAAGGTGGGGGGGGGCGTGTCCCGCCGCTAATGGAGCTCCTTCTCTAGGTGTCGGACTCCGACCCCCCGGCGTTCCATGACCATCTGACTCTGACGAGGGCGGTGGGGGGGGGGCTGCCATTTCCCCCCCGTATCTGTGCTGTCCCTCCTCAGCTTGGGGCGATGACTCAGGCCCTCCTTCCTCTTCCTTCCCCTCATCCTCTCGGCTCTTTCCCACACTCGTCTTCCTCTTAGCGTATCCCTCTTCCACCCCCCCTCCGGTGAGGAGCGCTGACAAAAAACAGACTTTCTGAAGAACGCCAGCGCCGAGATCCGATTCCGCGGGTTATTAAGCGACTGGAGTGAAATAATCGTGTTTTAACGACATGATGAAATCGAGGAGAAAGAGCGCACGCGTTTTTCCGACTTCAGTCTTGAAGTCTCCGACGCTCACTTGAGGCTCGCTCGTGGTTTGTCCCGTTTGCGTCATGAAAGTAAACAGATGTGTAAAAATACAAACCAGGATAATTAACTAAACAGCGTCAATTATTCATGCGGCCGCCGCTGCTCAAAACCCCTGATTGCGTCTCGCTCGTTCAGCGGTAACCATGACGCCGACAGCCCAGCGACCTCCCGCTCGACGAGAGCGTCGCCGCGGGAGGACGCCGGGAACGCCGGCGAGACAATATGCTGCCCGTCCGCTCCCGGGCGCGCGCGACTGTCGTCGGAATGATCGGATTTGGCAGAGGCGGGCGAGATCGGGGACAAAAGCCCCGCTTCTCCTCCAGCTGCGCGCCTCCAGCTGTCCCACGGCCGCCACCGCTGCCGCCGCCACCGCCGCCGCCCCGCGAGTCCCGCGGCTCCGGGCCGCCTGTTTTCTCCCCGAGGTCCGGGCATCCGCGTGGGCAGGCGCAGGCGTGGGCGCCCCAGCCCCGCTTTCTGTGTGTTTGTGTTTTGCAGCTGCGCCTCGTGCGAGGTTACGGCATCCTCTTCCTCTTCCTCGCTGCCTCTCCATCTGGCGCCCGGCCAGCCGCGGTCGGGCCGAGCAGCGCGGCGCCGCGGCCGCAGCCCCATTATCGGAGCGGGGAATGTCGGCATCCGGACTAACGCGACTCTTTTTCCCCTTCCTCCGTTTTTCTTGGCCAACGAGGCTCCGTTTTTAACGTAGCCCTTTCGCCCATTTTAGCCCAACGGAGCAGACCGACGGGGCGCCAATCGGGAGCGCTCGTAAACAACAGCGGAAGCTGCAGCTGCTGTTTGAGGCAGCGGAGCGCCTAAACACTCCTACATATGTTTCACAAGCACAAATACGGGTCAGCCACGGGGGAGGGAGGCGAGGAAACAACGCTAACGCGCTGATGACAGCCTCGGGAAGGCGAAGCTGTGGGACGTGCAGGTGTCCGTCAAACGCCCGACCTTGAGCAGATGCACCTACGCAGCTGGAGATCATGGCGTTGCGCGGGTGTAATTTTAGCTCGTCTTCGAGCGACTTCTCGCAAAGGTGATTTGTTGTTTTTGCGGCCGATGTGGAGACCAAAGCCGAACGATTCGGTCCCAGCGGGGGGGATGGGCGATATCGCTGACATTCATCGCCTTGTATTGTAAATATTAGAAGTTCGTTCATGCCCGCGGCGGGGGTCTGCTTCCCGTAAACATAAGACCTGGTGCCCCTGACGGAAGGGTGGGGGCAGGTCAAGTCACCCCAAGAGCTGCCAGCCTAATGGAATCAACGCTACTCTAAACCTTGTGAGCCCCCCCCTCAGGAACAAGTACAGCTGTGATTGGCCCTCCTCGTCCTAACCTAGCCCCTCCCACTCAGGTCTTCTTTCTTCCCCTCCTACTTTTCTGGAAGAAATCCACAAAGGTCATCGTGACTGGATCCGTTTCTCTGTCTTGTCCGAGTCGGAGAGGCATCAAAGCAAAGCTACGAGACCCGAAACCCTCCTCGTCCTCTGATTGTGAAAGGCTGAGAGCTGCAGAGGAGGAAAAAATAGAAGGAGGTGGGGGGGGTGAGAACACCGCAACAAGGAAAGAAGTGCGATGATGGTAGTGAATGAGCTGGAGGTGAATGGAGGCGGGGGGGGGGCGGAGGATGTGATAATTGAAAACGAGGCCTGCGAGGCGTCACCTCAGAGTCACGAGGAAGGAACCTTTGAAGGACTAACACTCCGTAATGAACTCGGAATTCCGACCAATCCCCGCGGTGCTTCCCGAGGAACGCCCCCCCGCTTAAGGTGCGGCGTTAAACGTTAACCCCGGGAGGACGTGCGCCGGAATAACGACGGCCGACATCTCCACGTGTCCTCCCGCGCTCTCATCGCTCCTCTTTTTCCCTCGTCCTTTCTCCCGTCTTCCCTCGGGCTTCTTCTCTGCTCTTACATTTTAGTTTTTTCTTCGGTGTCCATCCATGGCGGACGGCGGCGAGTGATTTGCCCGATTATCGTGCGCCGACTGAAGCGGCCGACAGGTCTCCTCCGGGGGGCAACTGCGCCCGAAAAACGCGTGGCGCTCGGTCACCTGTGCCACCGTCCCAATGAATTTCTCGCTTGTTTTCACACGGGAGAGAAGCATTTTTAATCCAATCCTCGCAGCCGGTTGGGCTCCGTTGACCTGCTTGAACGAGACTCCCGGCTTCCCAGCGGGGGGGATCGGAGCGGCTGACGTCAATCCGCACCTTTTGTCTCAGTCCGCCTGGAAGTTTCGCCGTTACGCCGTATCCTCGCCTCATCTCCCCCTCCCCCTCGCTCCTCCCGGAGGCGCGGGGATATTTTTATCTCCCATAAAACGCTAATGAAGCATCGATTCCCTGATTTTTTTTCCCGAAACTGCCTCCGCACGTGAGTCCGGAGTTCAGACGTTTCCGCCTAATTACCGTGAAAAACTCCCAAAAATCACCGAAACACAAATCAATGCCGCGTCGCCTTTAACCTCCACCTTCTGTGATCCGGTCTTGTCTGGGCTCGTCCGGTCCCGACGGTGGAGCCGAGAACGCGCTTCTACTGATAACGATCGTTAACGAATTCCCGCCGGATGAAACAGGAAGTGGATTGTTTCCAGCTGGCTGCCAAAAAAGCGCTAACTTATTTTTAACTCCTTTTAGCCTCGAGGCGCTTCACGAGGAGAAAACCGACAACACCCGCGATCGTTAAAACGACGGAGGTCCGAGGCGTCAACAGCGGCCGAGCTGCCCGCGAGCGTCGACCTTTGCGGCGCCCCGAGGTCGCCTCAGGTGCTGGCGGCAGCTCGGCTGCGGGGGAGGAAGGGGGCGTGGCTTCGCTGGGTCGGCGAAGTAGAAGCCGCGTGGTCGGGACGCCATCGCGTGACTCTGCCTCCGCGACCCCACGGCGGCGAGGATTCTCCCGGGATGAAGGTGGTGGTGGTGGGGGTGGGGTGGGGGGGGGGGGGGCGACCGTGCGGCTGTCAGAGCGCGTTTGGGTACGTGCGCGGGCTCCCGGCGTTCCTGGACGTGCACTAACCTATTTACCTTCAGCTCACATCTGTGCCCCCCCCCACGCTTTAAATCACGACCATCTGCTCTCCTCACGCAGACACCTCGGAGGTTCCACGAGGCTCGTTGGAGGCATCGCTCAGCGGCGGAGCCTCTCGGGGAAGAGCCTCGGGAAGGGGATGTGTTGAACAATGCTGAAGGGCTTAGCTCGGGTTTAAATTCTTGGGCCAGCTGCTCCAGCGCCCCCCCCCATCCTCCCTCCCTTGGCTGCTGTTTTTTCCGCTGTCCTAAAAGCCCGGCCAGGAAATGTGTCCGTGGCGAGAGCAGGAAGTTTAAGCCTCAGCTGATCGAACGCAGCCCGGTCTCCCCCCCGACACGCGACTCGAGTCTTTTTATCTCCCCGGTCTCTTAGTCGGGATCCAACGATGACGACTGTCGTCAGGTCCGGCGGCGAGTGCCTCGAGTTCGCCGCAAGCGATTCTCAGCGAAACGGTTGTTTTGTCAAAATAAAGGTCGGAGCTCGGCGGCCGGCGTGGGAAGAGCGCGGAGCATCGATCTGGATCAGCGGCTGCGTGAAGGTGGAAAACGGGCGAAGGTGTTGGAAGCGGCGGCACTATTTTTACACGGCAAATCTTCTTTCCTCCTCAATGAGGGGAGAAAAATGGGCCAGTGGCCTATATTCTGTGGCGCTCCGCCGCGTCTCCCCAGATTAGCGCTTCCTCCTCTCCTCCGTATCGCTCCCTCCCTCGCCCGCTCCCTCGCTCCGGGCTTTTGAACAGATAAGCATTGGCAGCGCTCGCCGCCTCATTGGACACGAGGCCGTCTGTGAGGAGACGAGACGAGCCTCCTCCTCCCGTTCCTCTAATCCCGTACACAAGCCCAGTCTCTCCACTTCGGTGTTTTGGCTGTCCGGAATGGGAACGGGAACGGGAATGGGGGGGGGTTGTTTTCGGACTGACAGAGGACCGGAGTTTAAGAGGGGGGGAAAGGAACAACAATACCAGCTAAAACTTAAGCAGCGCGGTGTTGCCTAGTTACCACGTGATGCTAATGATGTAGCTGAGCCAGCGACCCCCCCGCCCCCATCCGTCCTACACTACAACCCACAACGAGGTGGGTTTTTTTTTTTTTTTTGGAGGCAGGAAACAAGAAATTAGGAAAACTCGTAGCAAAAGGACGGACGGATGTTCCCCCGAGGTGTTCCTGCGCTCGTCACAACTTCCTGCCCTCCCAGAAGCCGAAGGCAGGAGAGCTGGGGGGGTTCTGATGAGCTGGGAGCACCGAGGGTGACCTTTTCAAATGGCACGAACGCATGTACCTCATGTCAGAAGTGTATGTTTAGCAGTTAAAAAAAGAGGGGAGTGTGTGAAGGAGTAAATGCCACCCTCTTTAACCCTTTCCGTCTCCCTCAAGCTCACTCAGCATAATGGAACCTTACCCATGAAGTCAGAATGACTCCCCATTTGTGGATTGTTGCTCAACGCCCGCATGAATAAATCATAAAGTGCCCATTAACGAATCCATTTTACTCAAGTAAGTGAAATTCTGAGTATTTAAGGGATGCAAAGTACTTTACAGGCGTCACAGATGAGGTTTTACAGCCTCCGAGCCTCTCCGGTTTGTTCCTCAGAACTAATTTCGTGTCATTCTTGACGGATCTGGTGTCTCTTTGCTGTGATGGACCTCATCATTGCCAACTGTTGCTACGTTCTGACAGGTTTATTACGCCGCCTCAGACACAACAACCCAAACGAGTAATTACGCAACCTCTCCGGAGCGAAGGGAGCGCTCGGCGCAATATTTAGGAAGGGAAAACAGATTTCTGTAAGGACGGCAAGTGGGCGGGACTCCCACACTGTCTGTTTTAGGGGCGCGAGCGAAAGGCAGACAAAGACAGAACGGGAGTGAGATGCTCTGAAACACCGTGCGATGTTTGGTACAGAGACGTTTGATGATGAGGCTCTCGCCCGCCAATGACCACCCCCCTTGGACAACCCCCGCTACCCCCACCCGACCTTTGCAGGAACACTTTGAGTATTCCCGCATTCTTAAAATGTAATATCGGGCACGCGCACAGGCAGACAAAACACAAGATCCAACGTGGTACCAGCCTTCATGTTATTAATTATCATGAAGTGTACATTTGTTCAATCAATCCCCTCAAAAACCAGTGTGGCGCTTTTATTTTGAAAGAGGTGGGAGAGTGATGGTCTCTGCCCTGTCGCTAGGTAACAGCCTTCAGGCCTAAAGGCAAAGCCAGGCCTGATCTCCATGGCAACCATCGTTGGCATGGCGGGTGAATGTAGTTTTGGTCGTGGCGGTGCGTGCGTGTGTGCGTGCGTGCGTGTGTGTGTGTGTTCTTACCTTACAACAAAGCGAAGCAGCAGGTTGAGTATCAGAGCAGCTGGAAATGAAACGAGAAAAAAATGAGGCTCGCGGTGGAAAATGAAATCACAGATCTAATGTCTGAAAGTGCACCAAGACGCCACAGATATCAGCACATCCACACACACACATCCCCACACACACACACACACACAGAGTTCAGCCTGCATTCACACACTGAAAGGAACATATTGATCAAGCCTGCCGTCGTACGCGAGCGTGCTGAGGCACATTTATGCACAACAACACCCCCTTTATAAAGATCAAAGACAGAGACAAAAGGAAACAAACCGGAAAAATAAGTCAATGGGAGATGACGGGAAGGTGGATTTATGTCGGATATGGATGCCAGGCTGGAGGGCTCAATTCTTCATTTTAAAACAACTGACTGAAGTTGTTGTGCTAATCTAAGAGGGCTATTATCATCAAACCAGTATGGGGGTTTAAACCCCAGTTAGCAAAGGTCTTCACAAATAAAAGCCCAAGTTTAGTGTCTATAAACAGCCAGAGGCCATATGACATCCCATAAACACGCGGCGGTAGTAATTAATTCTCGTTTATTTGTGTTCAGTTTATCACATCTATCTGGTAAATAAAGCTGAAGCTCGCTGCGTCTTCCCCGCACACACACACACACACACACACACACACACACACACACACACACACACACACACACACACACACACGGGAATGAGCAGACAGAAGAATGTTTGTGTTCAGGAGAATAGAAGCACAGTGGGTCTGTGTGTGGTGGCAGTGTCAGGCTATAAGACAGTGTGCGTGTGTGCGTGTGTGTGTGTGTGTGGGGGGGGGGTCACTTGGTTTCTGTTCTGATGTTAACCTCCAAAATGAAGCAACTTTTACTGGTTCTAATGACTAACCGGCTGACTGTTAGTCAATGTCGCGTCATCTGTAAACGCAGCTGACTTTCTGGACGTTACTCTGGTAACTTTGTGCTGACGCTTCCACTTTCACGCATCACTCATTAGCTTCCTGCAACGGTGTCACTTTGTTTTTTATTCCTTTTATTATTTTTTTAAACATCTACAAAGAGGCTTCCGTGCAGAAGAACAGCCCCGACCTGCAAACTCAGACGTCTTGATGGTGTAATTAACCAGATAAAACTTTTGTGACTACAAACTTCAACTTTACTGAGTCTCGACTCTTTCGGGGCTACAAACTCTGAGATCTCAACGTCTCAAGCGTTAACTGTTTTCACAAAGTTGGACATTTTGTTGCAGCCTGGGGGGGGGTGAAAACCGCGCCGTAGCCGCCGTGGCCGATGTTTTTGTTCGACTCTTTCCTGTGAACGACGCACACAAAAGCAGCGCCGCTCCATTGTGGTGCAAAACAGAGCGGGGAGGGTGACCGGGGTCAAGACCAACACACACACACACACACACACACACACACACACACACACACACACACACACATACGACACTCGCACAATTTTGTGTCGATCGAGCAGGTTCGAGAGGAGATTAATGTGGCATTAAAGGCGGAAACGCCACACACACACGCTCGCTGTCAAAAGCTCGCTGTCAAAAGCTCGCTGCCGTCGCTGCGCTCACGCGCCGAGGTTCAGCTGGTGGATCAGACGGATCAAATGCCACCACTGGCCATCAGAGACCAGATAAACAAAAGTGACCTTAAGTAAACCACGTGGGACGCGTCCATATGCCCGCCCCTGACGATCAGCTCAGCATTCGCGTGCTGAGGGTTTTTATTCTCCGGTTTAGTGAGGCAGCGCAAAGCACGTTCAAAATTAGAAAGGTCATTTAAATACGTCCAGGCTGAGCTACCGCGGAAGGGTAGGTGCATGAAGGTGCTCATTTAGACTAAATGTGTGCCAGAGGTTCGGTTTAAAGTCAACTACTGCGGTTTAAACACACAGCACATCAGCATTCAGGCTGCATTTGATGCATTTCACGCCTCTACTTCCACATTTGAAGTAGAGGTTGGCTGTTGGATTTGGCCACTCTGATGCTCCTGGTACTCCAAGAGAATGTTTGCGGAATCGTAAAACTTCCAAATCCTCTCTACTGACAAGGACGGAGTAATAAAAAGCAGTCTTTTGTCAGAGTTAGACCTAAAAAGCAGCACAGTCATGACAGGGCCGCCTAGTGGCGGCTGCAGGGAAGCGCAGCGCTGCTATATAGGTCACTCGTCACGGCTTCTCCTGTGTGTCTCTGAAAACAAGAGGATCTGAAGCAGACGGCGGTCCGTACCAGCCCCCACCGTCGTGTGCCACATAGAGACACGCAGACTCTTGCCAGATGCATCGATGGCGGGAACACGCGGGACACGGTCGGCGAGGCATACGTACACCACGTGCGTAGAGAGGAGACGCAGAACTGAAAAATCCTCAAACCACAGGGACCACAAACATAAATAAAGTCCTTCTGTTGCTCTATAAGCTCAATTTTTTACCGGTTTCTCTTCCTTGTTGCTGTACTTCACATGCCAACACACAAGCCTCGCTGCATACCTGAATACTCAAACCACCGTTCTTCTTTTCAAATCTAAACCTGAATCAAAGCTTTCCAAAAGTCTCGAGGGCTAAATTTAGAGACGGCAGCAGCCTCTCTCACTTATCTGACGGCGTCTTTTTTGTCGTCCTGTGTCCACAGATCATGGCGGAGTACACCTCTCTGCTCAGCGACCTCTCCGAAAACATCACCAACGAAGACTTGGAGCAGCTCAAGTCGGCCTGCAAGGAGGACATCCCGGAAGACCAGAGCAACAACATCACATCCTCCAAGGAGTGGTTCAGCTACCTGGAGAAGAATGACAAGCTCGCCCAGGGTGAGGAACTGCCGGTCTGCTCCCACTCCCTCACCAGAACAGTCGGTGTTGCCTTTTTAAGGGTCTAGAGTTGTTCCAATCGCTTCCTCTTCCTATTCTGGGAAATTTGGTAATTCAAACTGTATGGATGCTCCTGAAAGGCTGGACCAGAAAATAACAGTTCCACAAAACTCCTAGAGACTCTTCCTGTTCGGGGTAGGGATGCGCAAGGTTGGGCAAGAGTCCTTGATACGGACTACTTCTTGTCAAAAAGTCACTTCCCCGGGAAGGAACTATGAGGAATAGAGATAACCCTCCATTTTAGTTCTCTACATTGCCACTAGGGAGGTTGTGGAAATGCTCATGGGTTCAAGATAACATGGAAAGCTGCAGAGGTTTCTAACAAAGGGAAGTCATTGATGGGCTAGAGTCTCTTGACTAGGCCCCGTCTGGAAATGGAAGTTGCTCTCAAACATTATGGATAAATAAAGGTCAAGTAAAAGAGCCATGATAGATAGAAAGTTGATTGCCTCTCAAAATTTGGGGAGGGATAATCTGTCCTTCGATAGGAGCCCCCTTCGCTCCTGCTAATAACCCTTCTCCCGCAGATAACCTGTCGTACATCGAGCACATCTTCGAGATCTCGCGGCGGCCCGACCTGCTGACGAGGGTGGTGGAGTACCGCACCACCGTGCTGAAGATCTCCGAGGACGACGAGATCGACACCAAGCTCACCCGCATCCCGTCAGCCAAGAAATACAAAGGTAGGGCGCTCTTCAGATCTCGCTCACGAGGCCAAATTTGAAAAGGATCTGTGTTGACTTGTTCCTCTCAGTTTGGGTTTCCTTCATTTTTTGCTGCAGGCCTCAGGTTTAAATCACCACCTCTCAATTCTCTGGGGAAATTTAGCCTAAATTGAGCTTGAGGCCAGCCAAACAGACAACACTACTCTTATTAAAGAAGCGTTGAAGTGTTATTTGTTGTGATACATTCCTTAGTCGAGGCTCTACTGGGAGAAATGGATCTTAACCTCGATTTTTAGATCCGCTCTCTTCAGGAAGTGCTTGACTTATCTTGTCCTTGAGTTTCAAGTCTAACTTTTCTCCCTCCCCCATAAAGACATCATCCGTCAGCCCTCTGAAGATGAGATCATCAAGTTGGCCCCTCCCCCAAAAAAGGCATGAGGCGGCCGCCGCCAGCACTGATCTTTGCATCTCGGTTTCTTCGCTCCGATCAACTGACCAACCGTTCTCCGACCGACCCCGCCGCTCCCACGTCTTTCTTCGCAACCGCACAAAGGAAACAACCCACCCACGACGCAGAACCAATCAGACCGCAGCGATGCAGCCTCCTCCCGAGGGGAGACGGGAAAAACAGACGCGAGGGGAAGAAAACCGAAGATGGGAAAAACAGTGTAGGAGTGAGAGGAGAGAGAGAGAGCCAAAGATCTGAGGGGGTCAGGTCAGAGTGAGTGCAACCTGTGAACTGTTCGATCTGTGATGCTGTGTTTACGCAACCCTCTGTGTACGTGTGTGTGAGCGCGTGTGTGTCCGCGTGTGCGCAGCATGTCCGGCTAATCTACCCCCGCTAACCCTCACATGCACGGATCCCCTCCTAGATTTTAGTTCCGGGTATTCTGGGCAAGGAAATGCAACCGTGGCTACTTCCTGAACCTCCGACATGTGAGACATGCCAACAGGACAGACACACATTTAATCACCGGTTTAGAGTCGGCTAAAAACGTTTTTACGCACAGATCTTTCATTTACGGGTGTGTTTGTCCGACGAAGGGACGACACTTTGGGAAAGACGCCCGAGAGTCAATTCCACACATGGAGCCAGCTTAGCTTAGCACACAGACCCAAAACACGCTGATTGGGCGTGCATAGGCCAGATGTGGAGGTTTCCTTAGTGGCTTATTTTGAACGAAAGAAGACAGCAGTCAGTCTTGGATACTTTGTGCTAAGCTAACCATCATGGAAAAATATAGACTAACCACCATAACCATGAACAAATTTAGGATTTCTCAAACTGCCCTGCCGAAACCAGAGTTGGGAAATAGCATTTCTTCTTGCTTCTTTCGGCCAATCGCCCATGAAACAAAACCAAACATCGGTTGCGCGCGTTCCCTTTACGCAGATGATTACGTCACGCTACACGGGCGAAAGCAGCAGCCTCGTATGTTTAAGCATTTTAGCAGACGTTTTTCAATCATGTTCAGATAAACTAAAAATAAAAGTTTTACCGACAGGCGCCACTTAATGTAAAAACATCTGACCTGGCTAGACATGTAAATATACAAATAATATATTCCAAGAAATAATATATGGTCTCACGATGCATCAAGGGACAGCCACATGCCTAATCTAATGAAAACGATGTCACAAACTCGAAACCTTTAACATTTTCTCGTTATTTGATTTGTCGCGCTGAAATGTCGGTCGTCTGTTGAAGAAGAAGACAAGTCACGCTAGAAAAAAAAAATTGCAGATCAAAGCAAAAGAAAACCTTCGGGAAAGGGAAAGGGAAAGGGAAAGGGATCGCTCCGGAGGACTACGCCATTCCTGCCACGCACCACCCTCGCTACCAAGACTGTTGAATCTAAACTAGAACTGCTCTTTTGAACACTGTGCCCCCCGCCCTGCATCGAAGCCTTAGCCCTCGCTTTACGTTTACCCCAGGATTTCTTTTGTTTTGTTTTTTTGGAAAAACTGTGATAGGCGGCGGGTAAACGAGATTGGCTCTTGCTGTTAACGACGGCGATGTCGCGTTTGCAATCTACCGAAGACTTCGGCGTCGCCGTGTTCCTGCCCCCCGACCCCCCACCGTCTTTCTTACGAAAAAGAGAAAACCCTAAAAATTGGTACCGCTACATTCCTGTCCGTCAGCACCAAAATGCAACCTTTGTGCCAACGACCAAGACTTTTATTTTGATCACAGTTTACGTGATCGTTTTTTTTATTGCTCGACGTATATTTCAGTGTGAGGCCGATTCACATCCTATGCATCTCTGTCAGTGCGAAAACTCGGCAACGTCTACTCTCAAATCCCTTCGGCTGTAAATGTGACACGTGACCAGAGTGTTTGACGCAAGGGCTAGTTAGCAGTAGGCGAACCTTTCAAATTGGATAAATAGTTCATGCCCCCCCGTTACGACGTATCGGGCCTTGGTTTCAACAAAGCAGGGGCTCGAGCGAAATTAGCAGCTATCAATAGACGCATAGAAGCAACTTAGGAGGCGGTCATGAAGGTCAGGGATAGGGAAAGTTCGCAGAAGCAAACGCGTTCACCACAACACAAAAAGGAAAGGCTAGCCTCTAGCCGCCGATCAAACCTTCCTCTCTAATTCCGAGGATACGCCGAAACGCCTGTTCAGGGTTTGCACACTCACTCGGTTACGTTCAGGGTGTACGAACAGGAACCGCATCCTCTTCGTATCCAGGGAATAACCAGCTCTCAAACACGTTAACAGTTACATCGGTCTGCGCTAGGCTCCCCGTGGCTAGATAGGATTAACATTAGTCTGTCAATGGCACCAATAATAAAGTCTTTCTTGCCTTTCGCATTCACACTAGCTCCCGCTAGGCCCGACCCCAAGTGAAGCGGTAGCTCAACTGTCCTCCTACAGCTCGAGTCGAGGAGTGAGTTGTTACGTTTGAGAGCATACAGGGAGGCAGTTACTTCCTGTACTGCTATGATCTACGGGTAACGGTCTTTCCCAGCGTCACCGAGGACCGACCTCATCGGTCTTATCATCTCACTCGGTGAAGCGGACCAAATTGCAGGTTAGCATGGGTTTCCAATTTTGTAAAAAATAAAAAATAAAATCAGCATGGGAGGATTCTGGCCGTCGTACTCTGTTTTCTAAGCTTTTGTTAGCAACTTGAGAACTTCGATATATGTAACCATGTTTCTTTGCTGTTTGAACTTCATGGGATCATGCACACGGTCGTGTAGTAGTTTGTCGTCACGCAAAAAAACACAATAACAATAAAAAAAAGTCGGGCCTTTGTGATGCTTTAGACGCTCCCACAGTGACTCCTGTTAGGTTTAGAAATGTCGTTGTTAGCATCAAAATGCTGCGATTTCTTACTTTTTCCCCACTTCCTGCTTCATCTGAGAAACAAAGTTTGTTCCATATATTTCGCTTATGGGCGTCGCAGATGACTGCTTCCTGTTCTCCCACGTAGCTCGTTGACGCCGTATATTAACATATCACTCATCAATGATGTCAGAATCTGGATTTGCTTCTACCGAGTACATATCAATTTAGTAAATGCTGCAAAGGAATAAACCATCTAAAAGATGATTATTGATACAACTAAACATAAATACAGAGATGGTGTGAAGGTAAACAAAGAAATTCAAACTAATTTTCCCTGAAAGACTTTTTTAATTTTTTCATTTTGGGTTGTAAATATGTATTTTGAATATACATCACTGTGTTTGTTATGAAATTAATTTATTTAATGCCTATATATTGTTGTTTATTTGTATCCTGACTTTGTTTTACTAACTGGAATCTTAATGGGATGAAATTTTACCGCTTATCTGATGTTAAGCAGGCCATATGAGGATTTTTATAATTCACGCTGTACTCTGTGTTTTTTTTTTTTCTTTTTTCTGCTTTGGATGACAACTTAAGAAAAAAAGAGTGGTGTTCATTTCTTTGTATTTGCCGATATTATGTTTTCAACGTGTCGTATTTGATTGGACGTGTCGTGGTCACTGCTTGTGAAATGATTTATCTTCAGAGTGTTTCCGAAAATCATGACAAAAGTGGGCACTGAAATCAGAACAATTTCCTTCTGCGCCCCCAAGGGGGCGCCAAACCGCAGTTAGAGCTCAATTTGCGCCACCTGCACGGACAATGTTGGTTTTTGGGAGGTTGGTTTTCTCGGGAACGAGTTTACGATTCCATGAAAATGTATTTCTCAGTCGCTTTGGTGTTGGTGAAAAGAATTTAGTATTAAATATGAAAGTTGTGGAGTATGAGAGTGGGGGGTATATAAAGAAAAAAAAAAGCTAGCGCTGAAGCTACTCATTCAGTGTTTCGTGACATTAGCGTCGCAAATATGTGAGAAAGAAAAGTCACAAATTGTCCATGAAAACAGTTTCATATTTTAGAAATGATGGCTTTAGGTCTGAGAGCATTCATAGCTTAGCATGTCGTTTCATCGCAAACACATTGCTCCAGATGCTTCTGTTTTTGCTAATCGCTATTAAGCGTTTATCGACTTCCATAACCTGCAATAGTCCTAAAATAATCTTTATTTTCTTCATTTGTGACTTCTCTTTCTTGCTGCTTTGCCATCACACTGTATGTTAACTGTAAACATTAGACAAGCTGTAAACATTGTCACAATCTTGCTAAAGGCTCAAAAGGTAACTTAGCTAGCTTCCACAGGTAAACAATCAGCTGTCCTTAGCTAGTCGGCTCAATATTCACGCGTGCACGGAATCCAATGGACACGAGAACGTGAGGTCAGCGCCATTAGAAGCCGAACTTTCATGCTGTTTTTGCACTAGCTAACACGGCGGCAGCAGCTGTTAGCATCACTAGGACTAGGAGAATGTGATTAGCTGAATAACTACAAGATAGAAATTAACTAACCTGAAATAATTACTTCAAATAGTTAACATCTATCAGAAATTAGGTAAAGTCTATATTTTCCATGTAGTAATCAGAGTACTGTTACCTGGTGTTTACATATTCGACTTCCAACACTTGAGGCTATTTTTATTTTTGAAGTGTTGAGATAGAAATAACGTGAAAACAGGATGTGAGCGTAGCGCAAGTAGTCAAGAGTAGTTTAGCAGGTTGAAGGCGTTGGAAGATTAAAAAAAAAAAGAAAAGCTGTGGCGTCAGCTGGGTGAAAGGGAGTTTTGCGTTTAGGAGGCGTCCCTCAGGGCTGCTTATCGGCACCTCTGAGGTTTGCTTCTTTTTGAATGTGGCGGGTATCTTTGCACATGAATGCTGTACACCGGCGAGAAGGCCGAGGGCGAAGCTCCATTTGTTCTTTTTTTTTTTTCTTTTAAGAAAGTCTTAACATTCTATCATCTTCGCATTTTCTCTATGTTTGCGGACTATTTTATTTGCAGTTGCTCAGCTCATCAGTCCGATCTGTAGTTTTGTCGGCTGTAGTAGACCTTTCACTTATCACAGTGTTCATGCTACGCTAAACTCATTAATGCGACAGCCTTGGCGTGTAGCTATCTAACGTTTGACGGAGTAGCAGTAGGCTAGCCCAGACGGACCTGAAGCATTTTTAGCAACTCACAAATTGAGATTTCTGAAGGCGGACACGCGTTTTTGAAACACTTGTCAGTCAGATTTGAAGCATTCTTCTTAATCTGGTCATTTAGGTCGATTTATCTCACATCTGGGTTACGCAACAACAGCTCATGACACAAGAGACATCACAGATGCTGAGTATTAGTCTTAACAAGGTGGCTTTTTTGTCATGATTTAAAAGAGACTGAACTGAAATTATGCCATTTTGTCATGTTCTAAAAGAAATGACTTCAGTGAAATGTAATTATGCCATTTTGTCATTGTGCTAAAAATTAAATATTATATATTAAAATATATTTGCTAACCTAACCTCTGCTCCCTGGCGGTGCTTTCTTTCAGCTAAGAGGCGACGGACACCTCAGCGGTGCTGAGAACAGGGCGAAACTGTGATCGGGGATTGACACACTGTAATGGATGGGGTGAGAGATCAAAGGACATAAAAGCAGGAATAAAGAACAGAGATGAGAGAAAACCCAGTCCCATGATAATGCTGTGCTGTACGCACGCAAGCCTCGTGTTGCGGACCCTTGGCAATTAATCTACCACTATTAACATTTGTGATTGTTCCTTAAAAGTATCGGTTGATGGTTTAAACCTCACTGGCGTTTGACTTTGATGTGTGATCTTTCATGTCCAGGTTTCTGTATCCACAGTACAGATGGTAAATGTGATCTAACAGCAAATTAATTCAAATTCTTTGGCTCAACATGTATTCTCTGTGAATATTAAGACATCTGCTGGAGGAGAGAAAGCACTTTATTTAAGGAACGTCAACCATGAATGTTTGAGTGGTTATAAATAGAACGGGCGGGGGTAGCGTGTGTGTCTTGGAGTCCACCAGTCCTACTGGTTCATCTGAGCAAGGAGCCCCTCCAGCTCAGGACGGCTCTTGAAACGTGCTTGATAATCGGCTTCAGTGTGCTGAGAGGAGAGACGGGGGGAGAAAAAAAAAGCGGGATATTCTCAATTACTGTGTTTATGTGTTTTAAGAAGGCACTTTCTGGTCAAACGGACTTGGAAGCAGCGGGCCCGGGTCCACGTCTTTGGTTTCATTTAGGTTTTGTTGTGTCACAGGAGGGTTTTTTTGGTGCGTTTCAGAAGTGTTTTCGCATCGTTCTTCAGAGTTTACTGCAACTGGGACTTTGCGTGTGCACATTTAAACATAAAACTCAAAAGGACGGACAAACACGAACTCCTCAGATGTGTTCTTTTAACAGTAACTGTCGCAGGACTACAGTCCTCACGTTGCGTTTATGGACTCACCTCTTTGACCGAGAGCTTGACTCCTTCGGGCTGATTCATCAGAACCACGTCCATGAAAACGGGACACACCTCCGTGTCCAGTCTGCTCAGCTGCACGGACGGGGGGGGGGGGTGTCAGCGTGGGAAACGCCAGACGGCCGTGTTCGGACGGCCGAGGAGCCGAGGGCCTCACCTGGACGACTCGCGCGTGGGTCTTCAGGACGGCGTCCACGTACATTTTGGTGCCCTGCTCCTGCATGAGCATGACCTCTGTGCTCTTGGTCGGCAAAGCATAGCTGGGAAATTTAAAAAAAAGACTTCTTAAATAGATATTTGCTGTTTAGTTTAGTTTCACAGGTTTAGTTGAAGTACAAACACGACCGGAGGAGGGAGGGAGGTCCAAACTCGGAGAACCGCTTGGCTGCAGGTTTCTGCCCCAACCGAGCAGAAAAACACCAGATTTGGTTTATTTCACCAACTGAGCTTCTGGACGCCGATCGGTGGAAGCGCCTGATTGGTTGGAACACCAACCTGCAGCCGCCCGGGCCTAAACGATCTTTTGGTGGCGCGACAGCGACGCCTGGTGGCGGAACCGAACCGAAAGGACGGGAAGAGGCCGACCTCTCGGCTACGTTGACGCCGAGGCGGTTGCAGAGGTTGTGGATGTACTTGGAGTAGCTCTCCACCAGCTTCATGTCATAGCCCGACACCGTCACGTTCAGCGTCCCGTACGCCGTCTCCGTGGCGGCCAGGATGGGCTTCATCTGGAGTTTGTCCTTCTTCTTCTTCGGCTGAAAGACATTTTTCACATTCAGGGTCGCCCTTGAACCTTTATGAGCGATTTCCTCCACGAGGCCCAAACGGTGTTTTTAAGGATTCTTACTGCTACTTTGGGTAAAAGGTGCCTCCAGTTCCCGATCCCATGGGTCGGCATGTCTCGGTAGCCTCTTTCGGCGACACAACCTGCAGATTCACGAAGAAACAAAAACATTCCCATACAAGCGGCCCGACAACAGAAGACACAGATACATGTAGAAATAAAGGTAACCGGCGGGTTTCAACATTTACCCCAGACGGGATTGTGAAGGGAGGCTGCAGCCCTTGAGGTGGAAAGAGAGGAGAATTCAAGTGAGCCCCTCAGAGAAGCCCAGGGGCTCCAAACAGCTCAGAACCAGTCGGATATTTAACAGCTTGTCCCTCGTCTGGGAGACAAAAAACCCCCCTGAATGTTTAAAGAATCTTACCGCCATGAGCGAGCTGCTTGATTTAAGACCTGGAAGAGAAGGAAGAGGAGCGAGGTTGTGAAGGACGAGGTGGTGAATCAGGTGAGCAGAAGTGAACATGAAAGAGACGTCCATGGAACCATCTGGTCCCCCTGAAAGCTTTCAAAGTGTTGGAGCAGCAGCTTTGTGGGGGCTGGGTGACCTCTGAGGACCCCAGCAGGAGGAAGAGGAGGAGGAGGAAGAGGAGGAGGAGGGGGAGGAGGAAGAGGAGGAGGAGGAGGAGGAAGAGGAGGAGGAGGAGGAGGAGGAGGAGGAGGAGGAGGAAGAGGAGGAAGAGGAAGAGGAGGAGGAGGGGGAGGAGGAAGAGGAGGAAGAGGAAGAGGAGGAGGAAGGAGGAAGAGGAAGAGGAGGAGGAGGGGGAGGAGGAAGAGGAGGGGGAGGAAGGAGGAAGAGGAGGAGGAAGAGGAGGAGGAGGGGGAGGAAGGAGGAAGAGGAGGAGGAGGAAGAGGAGGAGGAGGGGGAGGAGGAGGAGGGGGAGGAGGGGGAGGAGGAGGAGGGGGAGGAAGAGGAGGAGGAAGAGGAGGGGAAGGAGGGAGGAGGAGGAGGAGGAGGAGGAAGGGAAGAGGAGGAGGAGGAAGAGGAGGAAGGAGGAAGAGGAGGAGGAAGAGGAGGAGGAGGGGGAGGAGGAAGAGGAGGGGGAGGAAGGAGGAAGAGGAGGAGGGAAGAGGAGGAGGAAGAGGAGGAGGAGGGGGAGGAGGAAGAGGAGGGGGAGGAAGGAGGAAGAGGAGGAGGAAGAGGAGGAGGAGGGGGAGGAGGAAGAGGAGGGGGAGGAAGAGGAGGAGGAGGAGGAAGAGGAGGGGGAGGAAGAGGAGGAGGAGGAGGAAGAGGAGGAGGAGGCACCGTACCTTCAGACAGGCTGGAGACATCTGAGGAAGAGCAGAGGAGCATGAGAGAGAGACCAGAGGAACACACTCACACACACACCTCTCATACACACAGATAAATACACACACACTCCTCACACACACTCACAAACACACTCTCTCTTTCTTTCTCACACACACACACACACACACACACACACACACACACACACACACACACACACACACACACACACACACACACACTTTCTCTCATTTAAACTCTCAGAAACACTCACGGGCAGAGAGGATACATACCGGATCCGGAAGTGCATCCAAGGAGGAAGTCCCTCCTGGTTAAGTGTCCGTATGTTCTCTGAGAAACGTTCCGGCGTCATCTTGTATATTTTTCTGTTCTAAACTCGATCATGAGAGAAGTCAAATAAATAACACATTTATCTACAAACAAACAACACATTTATCTACAAACAAATAACACATTTATCTCCAAACAAATAACAAATATATCAACAAACAAACAACACATATATCTACAAATTCATAACACATATCTACAAAGACATAACACATATATCTACGGATATATGCATGCATATGTCTTTAGATATTACATATATAACATATAATATGTGTGTACACATCTATTTATCTATATTTGTACACACATGTATGTGTGTACAAATATATACACATACACATATGTTTACACATATGTACATGTGTTATAAAAGTTCATAATTTATGAACATATTAAGTGGATGAGAAAATGTAGGGGAAATAAAAACTAAAACAAATTAAACTCATGAATGTTTCATGTTCTAAAGCAACACAAACTCACAAAACAATTCTAGTCAATAAAATTGCGACACAACCTTCGTATGTTATAAACCCACCCATTTATGAAAGTGACGAAATCCATCTTGTTTCTCCAATATTTGCAAAGGATAAAAAACCCACACAACTGTCCACATTCGAACAGGCTTTTATTAAATTATGTAAATATTCCAAAATTAATGGTCATAAATCTGACATTTAAAATTCTAATCTCTGGCACAGCATTGCAGTTTTGCACTTATAAAGAAAAAGAAAATCATTATAGAGCAAACTTAAGTACATTCTGTAGTTTTTAAGTGCATTAAAAAAAATATTGCATTCAATACATCAAAATGGATTCTGAAGCCATCAGCCAACATTCATTGCATATTCTATTTATTTTTCTTCACATGCCAACGCATCCATTTGAAAGCAACCGAAGCGCACGCGTCGTCTTTGGCTTCGAAACATCTGAACTCAAGCGTGAACGAACCAGCCCGAACGATTGGCGATCATGCAGAGACCGTCCGGGACCGCCGACCTTCCCTTTCGGAACCAAACCGGAGAGGAACGACGCTCCAGAAACAAACAGCTTTTTGTTATCAACTCTTAGAAAGTGAGCTCACAGGTATGAACGGTTGAGCTCCTGTTGGATTCAAAAATAGAACATTTGTGGCGTTTTGCTCTCTAACACACACAGAGAGTGTGTGTGTGTGTGTGCGAGTGTGTGTGTGTGTGTGCAGCGGACAGCTGGATGAGCTAAAGCACCTCAGTGAAACAGCAGCTGCTTGGCCGAGTCCGTCCAGCGAAACATCAACATTCATTCGCGGGAATCTCCACCGAGCCTTCATCTACCTCTATCCCTCCTCCTCCTCCTCCTCCTCCTCTTCGTCCTCCTCCTCCTCCTCCTCTTCCTCCTCCTCCTCCTCTTCCTCCTCTCCTGGACTGTACAGGTCGTACGGCGCGTCGCTCACGTTGGCCTCCTCCTCCTCCTCCTCTTCCTCCTCGCCCTCGCTCAGCTCCTCCAGGCTGCTGACGTTGAGCTCGTCGTCGTCCTCGTCGTCGTCTTCCTCGCCCGCCGCCGCCTCCTCCTCGTTCTCCTCCTGCTCCTCCTCCTCTTCCTCGACGTCGGACGTGTGACCTGTCGCACAGAACACTCGGTTGGCTAAGCTCCGCCCCCTCCGCTCGCTCCAACGATCGAGCGTCGCAGTCGGAGACGTTACACAGGAGGAAGCCGGTGATTTTGGGGGACATAAAGATCCTCTATCGCCTCTCAGGGTCGGGGGTTCATATGCTATACACACCGTTTAAACACGATAAACTTAAAAAAGCAGAAAAAAACGCATAAAAATGAGCCAAAACGGACCAACAGCAACAAATTTGAGTGAACGCGCGAGCGGAGGATGTCTTGGGTTAACTAGGCGCACTGCGATTGGCTCACCACATGTGTGGGCGGGGCTTAGCCACAGGCCAAACCCCTTCAACCAGAGCTGAAAGTCAGATAATGAAGGCCTTACACATGGTGCTGATGGCGTCATTAATGTATCCCTGGAGTTCCTCGTCCAGGAATTTCTTCATCTCGATCTCCATCATCACTCCCAGGGCCTCCGTCTCCATGTCGACGTACTCCGGGTAGAACATGTTTTTCCTGAGCAGCCGGCGGCACCTGAACCACACACAGATTGAGATTTGCATTTGAGTTTTTGTCTCGCGAGTCAAACGCTGTCCTCGTCAGCACTCAACTGTTTCCCCGTTGTCCTGTAAGCCTGAAACACAGAAAAAGAAGGATCAGAGGCGGCGACCGGGCACGGAGCAAACACTCGGAGAGCTCGGCCCCGCACCTCCACGAAGCGGAAAGGGTCGTTCTCCTGCATGAGGCCCTCGATGCCGCGGCGGGCGTCCTGGAGGCGGGCCTGGTCCTGGCCGATCCTGGACATGTTCTTCTGAATGGCCGAGCCGTTGGTGTCGCAGTGCTGGCGCGTGCAGTCCCTCAGAGTGCTGGTGAAGGAGAGGACCGCCGCCTTCATCTCCTCACACAGACTGTTCAGGACCCCCTCGCAGTCCTCCATGTACTTCTGTAAGGAAGGAAAAGGTCAGGGGGGGGGGTCACATCCAAGGGCGTGGTCATACCTTGTTCTGCCTCTCCTTCTCCTTCTGCTCCTGCTGCTTCTTCTCCGCCAGGCTCTGCTTCCTCTCCACCCGGTAGAGCTGCTTGTCCAGGCCGACCTGGGGGGGACACGACGGCCACGTCAGCTGGGGTCGAACCCCCTCATCGAGAGTGTCTACCTTCAGATCCTTCATGGTGTTCTTCATGGTCTTGATGGTGTGTCCCGAGTGTCCTCCCTCTATAGTGCAGGCGTTGCACACACACATTTTATCGTCCATGCAGTAATATCTGTAGTCGTACACAGAAGAAGACATCAAGGACAGATCGATGCATCAACGAATGAACGAACAAGATCAAAGAAGCAGCCTCCTACTGGTACATCTCCTCATGATCTGGGCACTTCCTCTTCCAGAAGTCGTTCACTGGTTCGGTCAGAGGATGCCCTCGGAACGCTGGCAGTTCCAGATGTGGCTTCACGTGCTCCGGGCACATGGAAACCTCACATTTCAGGCACGTCTTCACCGCAAACGTTGGGGCGCTGGAAGCCCCGGCGGCAGTGGCGGCGGGGGTGGCGGTCGCCCCCTCTCCTTGGCCAATGCTGCTTTCGCTCGCCGGCGTTCCGGAGGGGCAGTAGTCGCAGGGAACGGCGCCGGAGCCCCCGATTTGCAGCAACGGAAAAGCCGACTGTCTTTCCAGGGGCTTCGAATCCCTGGAAGCTCCGACGCTGCCCCGGTGCCGCTGACGGTAGTTGTCAGAGATGCTGGCCAGCTTCAGGTTCTTCTGCGCGGGGGCGCTGCAGCGGTGGCTCTCGCGGCATTCCGGGCAGCGGAAGCGACCCCGCTCGCCCTGGCGCTTCACATTGTCCAGGCAGGTCTTGCAGAAGTTGTGTCCGCACGACAGCAGGTGGGGGTTGCGGTACACCTCCAGGCACACGGGGCAGGTGAGGTCCTCCTGTAGGATCCTGGCCTGCTCCGACTGGCTGAAATCCATCGTCTGGATTCGCTCGGGCAGCTTCCAGGGCATAAAAGAGCAACGGAAGCTTCCTGGCGCGGAAGTTCAACCAGCCGCTGAAACAGAAAAGGGGCGTTAATAATCGCAACCTTTTTATTTTCCTTCTTAATAAAGAGGATCCTGATTCAGGGAGACATCAGGGATGGGTGTGTGAACGTGCCTCCAGGTTTGTGTTCCTCCTACATCATGTGGCGACACAATCTCTGAGAAAGTGAAAGGGAAAGTGAAGAACCGGGCCTCCCTCCGCCCCAATAACTTCCCCTTCTGATGGCCTCACACCACACACTCGATTCCCGAAGCAAGACACTTGGAAAGACGCGCAAATGTGGAGATCGCCCGTGATCAAAGCGGGCGCCTCCGATCAAAGCGGACACCTTTGATCAACCCCCAACCACCGCATAGGCGATCGTTAGCCCAAATCTGACCTGGGAGCAGCCGAAACACCCCCGCAAACAGACCAACAGCCGCACGTACTCACCTGGCGATCTTAAAAGCACAATTCCTCCCTCATAGAGAGGAATACGGAATCCCAGATGAGGGAATTCGTCGGTATTCCCGGCTGGAATGGGTGCACCTGTCGCAACGGCCGGGGGCTAACTCATGGTGACGTTAGCGCCGCTTTGTGCGGTCAGGGACACAAAACAGGCCGCTTTGCTTTAGAAAAGAGCCCCGTGCGGTGATGTGTTTCGGTTGTCATCCAGAGTTTTCGTGTTTTAAGCGCAGAAGAATGACGCGCCGGAGCCTTTTGGAGCCGACCCGCTCAAAGCCTGGGAAGAAGAAGGGGGCCGCTGCGTTCACGGCGGCTCGGACATTTTGGCTTTTTTTTTTTTTTTTTTTTTTTTGCGTAGCCGACGTGAAGCGGGAGGCGCTGGGGGCAGGATCGTGTCCGGGTCCGGCCGCCCCCGTTGGTCACCGCAGTGGCGGGTCCACATGTGGGGGAAGAGCCGTACAATAACCTCCAGGTTAATGACACGCCGCTTGGCTAAGTCGATGTTTTCGCTTTTACGTGACAAGCGCCGGGCCGCGAACGAGTCACGGTCGGCTCATAGGGGCACGTGCACGGATAAAATAAAACCTTCTTTTAATTTAATTAACCTCTTTAGAATTAAATATAAATCAATATTCAACCATTTCAATTCTAGATTAACTTTGATATTCCAAGCGATCTTTAATGCTCCCTTTATCAATGTGAATACGGTGTATTCGGTTCTTTGCCCGCCGTTACACCAGATGACCAATAGAGGGCGCCACCCTCCAGCGGAATGAATGCGATTTCAAGATGTAGACTTTGATTTGGACTTTAAAAATACAATATTCAGATAATCATTTAGGATCATAATCAGATCAGGCCCAAGATATTCTGTGACAGATGACTGGTAATAATTAATGTACTTACCAAAGCATCAATTCATTATTCAAAGAGACAAAGATGTTTGCTGCCAGATTGTCATCTGCTCTGGGCCTGATTTTGGGGGATCTATTTGAATAAACCCTTGTAAGTTTTGTTCTGAACATTAGTTCTCCAACTGCTCCAGAATTTGAAGGGAAGGGACAACTTGGAACTGAGATCTTCCTCCACAATTGTGAATACAGCAACATCTGATACCAATGCAGGTACCGTGGAGCTCTTCAGAGATGATTCATCTCCTCCAGTTGCCTTTTTCAGGATGTTGTCAATCTGAAACACATTAAAAAGCAAAGGTATCCCAGTTTCACCTCAAAAAAGTCTCAAATTGCATTTGAAGAATGTGGCTCCAACAGTCAGGAGACACATGCAGCAGGACTTCTCCATCCTCGGCTTCTGCCCGGTGCAGATGTTACTTCGCTGGTTGCCTCCATGTAGGTGCTGGTGTGACAGCTTGTGGGCTTAGCCACCTGCTGGTTCAGGGTGTTACCGACATAGCAACAAGCAAGACCACAACTTTTAACACAGTGGTCACAAATGATGGAATATTGAATAAACATGTATTATAAATTTGAGACACGGCTAACAGCTACTATTGATCTACAATGCATGCAAAAGAAATGGGCCTAATCCTGCCTTTCCACTGAGAGTATCGGCTCTACTCTATGGTCTACTCTACTGTCCTCTACTCTACTCCACGGTCTACTCTACTGTCCTCTACTCTACTCCACGGTCTACTCTACTGTCCTCTACTCTACTCTACGGTCTACTCTACTGTCCTCTACTCTACTCCACGGTCTACTCTACTGTCCTCTACTCTACTCCACGGTCTACTCTACTGTCCTCTACTCTACTCCACGGTCTACTCTACTGTCCTCTACTCTACTCCACGGTCTACTCTACTGTACTCTACGGTCTACTCTAAGGACTACTCTACTCTATGGTCTACTCTACTGTACTCTACTGTCTACTCTACTCTACTTTACAGTCTACTTTTTGGACTACTCTACTCTATGGTCTACTAGTCTCTACTCCACTTTAGGTTCTACTTTAAGGTCTACTGTACTCTTGAGTCTACTCTACTCTACTCTACTCTACTCTAATCCACTCACATTTTGTGTGTTTCCACTGAGAAAAAGTCCCTGCTACCTCCTGGTTCAGATCAAGCAATCAATATGGCTAGCATAAACTACTGTACACACGAAGAGCGGCAAAGGATTTCAAGGGGCTTCAGGACGGCAGATGCCTGGGAGACTTAAATCTGGGAGACCTGACTACGGAAATGTAGCCCACTAAACTGACAACAAGGAAGTGTGAAATACAAGTTTGCTGTAACACAGATGCTGCTGTGGCAAATGCCAGATGGAGGCATGTGTGGTGGTGTGTATATACAGTACGTGTATGTGTGGGTGAGTAGGACAAAAGAGGAAAGAAGCATGTAAATGGCAACAACAAAGGGCTGTATCCCTGTTTAAGATTACGCTATCACAAAATTATCGAACACAAACCTCCAGATACTCCAGCACGTGACTCAACTGGGTAAAAGACAACAATAAGCCATCTCTACTCCACAGGGACATCCATTCATTTATTGCATGAGTGCTGCATTCAGGTCATGTGGAAACTCAACTGTCAGAACTGTCCTCTCCCTCAGAACTGTCCTCTCCCCCAGAACTGATCTCTCGCTCAAAATTGTCCTCTCCCTCAGAACTGTCCTCTTCCTCAGAACTGTCCTCTTCCTCAGAACTGTCCTCTCCCTCAGAACTGTCCTCTCCCTCAGAACTGCCCTGTCCCTCAAATATAATCTCTCCCACGGATATGTGCCCTCCCTCAAAACTGTCATCTTCCTCGGAACTGATCTCTCCCTCAGAACTGTCCTCTCCCCCGGAACTGATCTCTCCCTCAGAACTGTCCTCCTCTTCAGAACTGTCCTCTCCCACAGAACTATTGGAATCATACAGGACATTGCGCAGACTGTTCATCAGCTTCTGCCACCCTGCCTCTTCATCCTCCCCCTGGCTGAAATCCTCCAGAATTCTACCAAAGATCTCTCTTTCAAAATCCTCATCTTCCTCATCTGTACTCTCATCCTCCTGCTCCTCTCCCCTGATGCCTGACCTACAACCTGTTGAACAGAAGATTTATTTCTTCACAGCTCATAGAGCTGAAAGTCAGATAATGAAGGCCTTACACATGGTGCTGATGGCATCACTAATGTATCCCTGGAGTTCCTCATTCAGGAATCTCTTCATCTCTATTTCCATCATCTCTCCCAGGGCCTTTGTCTTCATGTTGACGTACTTCGGGTAGAACATGTTTTTCCTGAGCAGCCGGCGGCACCTGAACCACACACAGATTGAGATTTGCATTTGAGTTTTTGTCTCGCGAGTCAAACGCTGTCCTCGTCAGCACTCAACTGTTTCCCCGTTGTCCTGTAAGCCTGAAACACAGAAAAAGAAGGATCAGAGGCGGCGACCGGGCACGGAGCAAACACTCGGAGAGCTCGGCCCCGCACCTCCACGAAGCGGAAAGGGTCGTTCTCCTGCATGAGGCCCTCGATGCCGCGGCGGGCGTCCTGGAGACGGGCTTGGTCCTGGCCGATCCTGGACATGTTCTTCTGAATGGCCGAGCCGTTGGTGTCGCAGTGCTGGTGCGTGCAGTCCCTCAGAGTGCTGGTGAAGGAGAGGACCGCCGCCTTCATCTCCTCACACAGACTGTTCAGGACCCCCTCGCAGTCCTCCATGTACTTCTGTAAGGAAGGAAAAGGTCAGGGGGGGGGTCACATCAAAGGACGTGGTCATACCTTGTTTTGCATCTCCTTCTCCTTCTGCCTCTCCTGCCTCTTCTCTGCAATGCTGTGCTTCCTCTCCCCCCAGTAGAGCTGCTTGTCCAGGTTGACCTGGTGAAGACACACTAAATGTGTTTACATGTGCATCAAATCCAGACGACACTTCTCACTTGATTGATTTGCATAGTTGCAACCAGCCTTGCCGTCTACAAAGGAGTTTGCAGTAGCCAGATTATGGGTGGAGTCAAGCCTCCTCCCTACTGCTAGGTGATGATTTGTTTTACTTTGTCATTTATGTTGCATCACAAAGATCCATAAAGAAGTTAGACAGTGAGGTAGCAGCCATAGATACACTGATGGCAGCAATGGACGAATTTGTGCGTCAATAATTGGTATAGTATTTGTTATGCCTTTGTATGAAGATACCGTGAAAGAGGACACCGTCAATGCGAATACCACCAGCGTTACCAAAGCATATCAAATCAGCTCATACATTAAAAAAAAAACCAACCCATTTTGCAGTTTGTTCCCATCCATAAACTTCATAATATCGAGTTCTGTCAGACACACAAGACATTGTCTTTGGCTCATTGGCTGTATCAGGTCACTACTGGGTGCAGTTTGTGGAGTTTTTGCTCCAATATCAGTGAAACACAAGTGGATTGTAGTGGAAACATTGTTCGACTTACAACTGAGCAATTTGGGGGTGGTAGTCCAGCTACTCTTGGCCGATTCTAGTCAAACTACTGCGTCCGCATTGATTTTATGTAATTGAACTACCGCAGGAGTTCGGTTTCCTTGTATAAATATAATGATGTCACCTGGGATCGAAACCCCTCATTAAAAATGTCTACCTTCAGATCCTTCATGGTGTTCTTCATGGTCTTGATGGTGTGTCCCGAGTGTCCTCCCTCTATGGTGCAGGCGTTGCACACACACATTTTATCGTCCATGCAGTAATATCTGTAGTCGTACACAGAAGAAGACATCAAGGACAGATCGATGCATCAACGAATGAACGAACAAGATCAAAGAAGCAGCCTCCTACTGGTACATCTCCTCATGATCTGGGCACTTCCTCTTCCAGAAGTCATTCACTGGTTCGGTCAGAGGATGCCCTCGGAACGCTGGCAGTTCCAGATGTGGCTTCACGTGCTCCGGGCACATGGAAACCTCACATTTCAGGCACGTCTTCACCGCAAACGTTGGGGCGCTGGAAGCCCCGGCGGCGGTGGCGGCGGGGGTGGCGGTCGCCCCCTCTCCTTGGCCAATGCTGCTTTCGCTCACTGGCTTTCCGGAGGGGCAGTAGTCGCAGGGAATGGTGCCGGAGCCCCCGATTTGCTGCAATGGAAAAGCCGACTGTCTTTCCAGGGGCTTCAAACCTCTGGAAGCTCCAACGCCGCTCCAACACCGCTGACGGTAGTTGTCAGAAATACTGGTGAGCTTCAAGTTCTTCTGCGCGGGGGCGCTGCAGCGGTGGCTCTCGCGGCATTCCGGGCAGCGGAAGCGACCCCGCTCGCCCTGGCGCCTTACATTGTCCAGGCAGGTCTTGCAGAAGTTGTGTCCACACGACAGCAGGTGGGGGTTGCGGTACACCTCCAGGCACACGGGGCAGGTGAGGTCCTCCTGTAGGATCCTGGCCTGCTCGCACTGGTTGAAGTTCATTATGTCATTCACACAGAGAGCTTTAAGAAGGACATAAAAAAGTATGTTCACCTTTCCTGGTAGATATATTAAAAAAGGCTGAAGAAATTTGATTAATTTGGATACATCATAGATACATGTGCGAATAAGCCTTTTTTGTTTACACAAAAAAAGACCTCATTACACTGGAACAAGTTTTCTTGTTGGTGATCTAAAATGTATTTAAATATGTGAAATCCTGTCAAACAGCTTCACATGAGACAAACAAGTGCCAACAGTGATTCCCAGCCAACTTCCAATCAAAGTTAACTAATTTTGAGTGAGACATGAAGTAACTGAAGAGTTTGATGTATAATATGTGAATGTTGTGTAAAAAAAAACAAAACGTAAAACCCAATACTGATACTATTATTTCCAATATTACATTTCATTGTCAATATCCAATAATATTGGTAGGCTGATAATATCCAACATCTCTCTTTTCACAACACATTTTTCCTGATAAATGTGACAGAACACAATGGAAAAATATTAGTGCCACTATCAACCTGTTGGAAGCCTGTGTGGAAAAGAATTTCTCCATTCAAGGCAAAATGTTTTGTTATAATGGGGGATAGAAAACTATTTTAGATTTAGACATTTACATCAGTGCATTACACTAGATGTAGTAGGATATGCTAAGTAACATGTTTTGCACACCTTGTGTTTCATTTACAAGCACAGAACGTCACATGTTTTTTGTTGCCAATATTTTACCTTGTTGTGTAATTTCTAGACTCGCCGACTGTGGTTGCAGTTAGTTGATACCAGTGATCTCGGGTGTCGTTATCATGCAATGTAACAAAGATGGAGTATGCTGCTTTGAATCAAAGCTCTCCGACCTTTTGTCATTGAAAAACATCAAAGAGAGTTTGGCTGGGGAAGTGGGGATGAAAGATAATGTGTTGTGACGTCCCTTTCCTGTCCCTCATCCCTATGGGTCCAAAGTTGCACAGTATTTGTGGCAGCTATACATTTTTGTGTATTTTAGTGCAGTCCCGCACATGAAAGTGTCAAATTTTTATGCTGATTTTAGCTGATGTTAGTTTTATCATTCAATTCAATTAATCTTTATTTATATTGCATCTGTTACAATTAAAATTGTCTCTCGGTCGAGGACCCTGGGGCCAGACCCCAACACTGGCAAGGAAAAACTCCCCTTTAACAGGGAGAAATTGTGAGCAGAACCAGGCTCATATGGGGGGACCCTCCTATTTTATTAAATGTTAGTACGTTACAGGTACACTGGTGATTGAGGAGTCATACCGTTGTAGTCATTCTGGCAGCGTGATGCTCTTACTCTCAGGCTATGTTGACTTCTGTCTCCATGTGGCACTTCTGACATTTGAGCAAGCTGTGAAAATGATGGAAGCAAAAATGATGAAAGATCAAGGATTATCTTCTTTAATAAAAAGTTGCCAAGATGATTTGACAGCCAGGGGCACATGACACTATTTAAATTATAACAAATCAATATTTCAACATCAAAGGCTCATTTATGTTCCGTTTATATATGCAAACAACATATGTTGTAATTCGTTCTGTACATGCTTTTGCATAAAGGTGAAGAAGTCCACTTCAACTGACCTGTTCTGTAGAAAATAGTATGAAAAGAAAGTTATTTGTAAATAGAATGTAGAAGTTAGAAGTAGCAGAAGGAGAAAATTCATTTTCTACTAGCATTCTATGCATATGGCAACATTTTGAAAAGCAAAATAAAGACCAAGTTGAACACAATTTGAAAATGTTGATTTTAATTTTTTTTGGTTGATGAAAGAAAAATGAAATTCACAGATAATCATGTAGGAAAACAGGCATGTTTTGCCCACAAGGAAAACAAATAATATTGAGACTGTGAGAACTCTAATAAGTGCTCATTGTAAAAAGGTATCACAAGGGTGGAGGAGGTGGACGGATTGGTAATGTCAAAGCAAAGAAATGAAAACATAAAACACATCCTGGATGCCATTTAGCTTCAAAGAAAACATTTAAACAAAAGGGCCAGGCTCCCTCATACAAGTTTTACTATGTGAGAGAAAGTGTTAAGGCTGCTCCAGAACTCAGTCCACAACCCACCACAAACCTTTAAAATGTTAACTGTCAAAGCAGCACAAACACTCAGCAATTGAGCAGCAGCGAGGTGGGGCCAAAGAGGAGCTCAGTGCTGGCTGGGACGGATAGCAGCACTTATCAGGCCCTGAGGGAGACAGGCAGGAACTGGCAGGACAGGCACAGGAAGTTCTCTAGCTTATTGAATATCACAGTTGTCCTTTCAGATAACAACCAAAGCAATCACTTTATTATGCAAAGAAAAAAAACTCTTGTATATTGTGTAACAACATTTTGGGACTATGACAAAGTGCAAAGCAGCAAGTTTTGCATTTATTAGCAGACTTGCATAAAGACTCAATAGATAGAGTGCTAAAAACAACTTCTTTTAACCCTTTTTCCTTTTGGGAGAAAACAGAGGTAGAAAAAGGCTAAACTCTGAGCCACACATTGTGGATATATCCTTGAGAATCACAAATGATAGCAGGGATTACTTTGTTGATTAGTTGCCACTATTGCCATTAATTGCCATTTTCTAGTTGCAGTGGTCTGACCAAACGCAACTATAAACCTGATGATATTACGTGGCCTCCTCACAATGTTTCACATTGGAAATGATTAAAGCACCTGCATTTTTCTCATCTTGTTTGAAATGTGGACTGAAATACGGGAAGATTTCGCCACCAAAGGAACATTCTGTAAATGAGTAGATGTGCGACTTAGCTGTCACATTATAGAAAGAAACAAGACCTTCCTCGTAATCCACAAACACTCCCACTTTCTTTGGTCTCTCCTTTAGAGGCAGAAGAAGTGGTGGTGACGTCAAGGCGACGTATTTTTCCCCTTCATAATGTACAGTGGCCCAGTAGCCATTCTTCGGGCTCAGCACCAGGTTTCCTTTGCGGCTGGCGTCACCTCTTGCCACGCCGAGGTCCCACCCGCTCTTGTTGCTGACCTCCACCTCCCAGTAAGACTTCCCCGAGGTCAAACAGTTGACTCCCAGGATGCTTCCAAACTGATTGAACCTTTCTGGCTCGTCATCCATTTCCCCGTCCTCTTTCCCACCGTCTCTTACCGCCTTCCCATCTTTGGAAATTATGAGGCGTCGATGTGCGGTGACTGGATCAAGCTTTATGTCAACTGTTATCCAAAAGACACTTGGGATATAAGCATAGTCTGATCTAAAAACAAAATGAATGTGGAACAAAATGACCATCATGCATACCTGCAAACTTTGACACTCGCTGAAGTTCTGTAAAGAAAAGCCCAAACAAAAACAAAACGTGATAAATGAACATTGTCAGATTCTTGTAAATTGTTAAAAATTCCCATCAAATCCTACCGATGGCCACCAGCTTATCCAGTTCCTCATGAATCTCCTTCAAAAGGGTTGTTGTTGTTTTTGTCATGGTGCCAAATGAGAAAGAGGTGTCAATCTCAGGTGTCTCAGAGCAGTCCCTCAAGACCTCCATGTTTGTAATTGATGGGTAATTCTGAAACAAGAGAGAAAACTAATGAAATACAGCACACTTCTCCAAGGGAACCCCGACTATGAAGACATTTAAAGGGCACATATTATACAGAACTTTTTCAGTTCTTTAGTCCAAAATTTGTTTGTCTGGAGTGCCTCCCACCCCGTAAGTATAAGCTTTGACAACTAATTCAATGTTAATGAATTTGTCCTAGTCTGTGTCTCCTATACAACATATGAGAATCTGCCTACGGGAATCCCAGAAGAGAGGGGTGGCGCAAAGACTGTTTGTGGGTGGAGCAAATGTCTAGGGGCTAGGATCAGAGTAACATTAGGATTTAGAGGAAAGGGCAGTCAAATCGACTGTTCTGAGTGACTAACATTTAATTTAAACATCAAGGAACGCTAATATTAGCACGCACAAATATGAGCATGGCTATCAGGCCTTTTCAATCCGAGCCTGAATGCAAGCAAAGTGAAGAGGACAGTGAGGAAACGAGTGGGCATTGTCCTGATGACAACCAGGGTGTTTATAGGGACACTGATTCCAGTCCCAATGGAGAGAGAGTCGCTCTGTTGGAGTGATGCAGCAGCTCCTAAACCTTTTGAGGATTGAGAACCCTCACCATGCATTTTCCTTGTCTCCTCCACTTCCTGTTGCCTGGAAAACTATGCAGACTCATTATCACTGCCTTTGTATAACAGTTGGAAAAGACACAAAGCAGTGCAAAAATTACTAAATGAATCTAAACCAGGACACTAACACACCCCTAAAAGGCTAAAACGTCTTCATAGTCGGAGTTTATCGGAGGCTCTGGTTTTGCAAAGCTTCCTCCCACCTGCAGGAAAAAGATGTGATCCTCATGGGCAGAAATGTGACCCAGGTCTGAGATAGCCTTCTCCAGCCTGTTGATCTCTGCATGTAGACCATTTATCAGCCCTTTGGCTACTCTTTCCACATCCTGTCTCCTCTCCTTCAAGGGCTGGAAGACTTTGAATTGGGCTGCCACCACAAGGCCAATCACCGCCGTGAACACGGCCTTGATGTCTGCCCACTCCTTGTCCAGCTTGTCCTGAAAACGAAGAGATGAGCCCGGGCAGAACAGAGAAACTCCCCAAGAACCCAAAGCTTACCGTGCAGCCCTTCATACACGCAGACATCTCCTGCACCTGTTGTCTCTGCTTCCGGGCCTTCTGTTGCAGCTCTGCTTTGATGTGGTCGATGTGAGCCTGCCGATCACAGAGCAAAGATGGCAATCGTGTCAAACGAAATGCGCTCAGCAAGACTTACCTTCTTCTCGTTGGACTCCTTTTCCATCGAGACGACCTCCTCCTTGTCTTCCTCCATGCAGCGGACGCAGATGCAGCGCTCCACCTTCTTGCTGTACAGCTCCAGGGGGAGCCCGTGCTTCAGACACGCCCTCTTGTCCAGGTTCTTCACGGGCCCCACCAACTTGTGGCCCTTCAGCCGCTGGATCACAGAATGGTTCATCACGTGGGTCGAACAGTAGGAAACGAGGCACACGAGGCAGGACTTCTCCGCCCTCAGCTTCTGCCCGGTACAGATGTCACAGGCCACTTCGCCGGTGGCCCCGGTGTAGACGTTGGCGGGGTGGATCGGCGGCTTGACCACCTGCTGGACAAGGGTTTCTATGACGATGTTCACGCCCGGGTTATTATGCTGCGGTTCCTTGCAGAGAGGGCACACCCTGTCGTTGTATTTGAAGTTGCGATACAAGCACTGCTTGCAGAAGGTGTGCCCGCAGTCTGTGGTGACCGGGTTGTTGAACATATCCAAGCAGATGGAGCATGTCAGGTGCTTCTGCAGCGGGGAGGGGTCTCTGGCTGTCATCTGGACCGAGGCCATGTCTGCTGAACGAGAGTGTCACACACTCAGCGCGAGAGTCCAAATATTCGAACTGGACGTCCGTCAGATTTCCGGACCCTTTCCCTCTTGTTTGCCTGATATCCTGGACACCATCCAGGGAGTTGATCATTACCCTCTAAGCGACACGACAGGGGGAACCGGAGCAAAAGTGCTGATGATGAGATTCAGCAAAACACAGGAAAACACGGGAAATTGGGAACAGCTATTACAGGTTGCCCTGAGGAGTTACCCTGGGGTGAATCAGTCCCCTCTGTGGAGGGAACCTCAGCAGAGGTTTAAAGGTCCGGGACTCCACGAACGTTTTGATGTTATCAGGATTCTGTCAGATACGGTAGAATGTCTAACAGAAGTCTAAACAGCTACTTTTGACTTTAACACAAATTCTGATTGAATGCATTGACTATGAAGTGGAATAAGTGCAATTTAAGTACTTGAAATACTCTAATCCGCTGAAGAAACTAAAGAAACGCTAAAGAGTAACTTACCTGAGGTTCAGTTCAACACCAGCTCGGAGGAGCTTCTGGTTGGTTTCTGTCTGTCTTTCTCTTTCTGCTGAATAGGAAAGCTGCCTCCAAGTTCCTCCTCAGCTTAGTTTCATTTCTGACAAAATAGTGATAAAAAAAAAAGCTCTCTGGCACAGACCATTTCCTGATTTTAAGAAGGCGTATCAGAATTTAATTGGATCATGGGCTTGTGGTCTACAGGTTATGCGAGTTCATAGTAATCCCGCCCATCCATTTTAAAAAAAAAAAAAGAGAAACAATGTTTTCTTTGGAAGTATTTGATGTGCTGTAAATAACACAGCGCTCCCTTTATTATAGACCTGCAAGTTGATCTGTTGCTAACAAACTGAATGAACAAAGGCAAATAGTACATTATAAAAGAGGACAGGACAATGCATGACAAGACCTACGAAAAGCAAAAGTGACTGAGAGTTTATTGGAAACAGAAACTGTTTTCATCTAATCAGTCACTGAAGTTGTCAGAATAAAGGCTGACATGATGCGCATGTGCATACATCCATATAAAGGAGACCCCATCAACCAAGTAAAAAGCCACACTCATGGTGTTGTCTATTTCCAGTTTTTCTGTTTTTTATTTGTCTAAGTTTGGGGTGGAAGACTCGACGTATGCGCTTTAAGTGAAACAGTATCCCCTAGTGGCCATTCATTAATACTACCAGTACAAAGGGCTGACTTGAAAATGTCAGGGAATAAATTACATGAAGTTTAATTATTTAAACTCTGTCTTGAACATGGATTGAACAAAACACATAATTTAACTTAAATAAGATATTATAACTTAGAAATTCAGCGTCTTCAAGGAATTCTTATCAACGTCCATCACCATCAAGGAGACGTAGTGGTGTGGACACATCTCTGTTGAGACAGCATGACGCAGACATTCACTGTCAGGGTTCTCTGACCGCGGCAGACAGGAGGTGAAAGTGTGCGCTTTGAGACAGACCTGCAGGAGGCGGAGGTTGTCCTCGGTCTGCAGCAGCTGCTCCACCTCAGCGAGTCTCTCCCCCAGCCCACTCACTTCCTCCTCCAGCCGCCTCATCTGCTCCCCGTTTCTCAGCTCTTCGACTTGGGCCAACCTCTCCTGGATGGCCTGCTGAAGCTTCGCCTTCTTCCGCTTTAGTCTGATCTGTGATGACAACAACCCCCACAAGTTCAAAGCTTCTCAACATGCTTTGCAATTCTACTGCGTTAGCACTTTCAAATCTAGTTACATTATCCTATAACTGATTGTGGGGGGAAAAATTTCCACTTGATTATTAGCTGTAAAAAGTAAAAAAAAAAATTGTTGAGTCTTGTCACCACAACATGGCAGTATATCATACAATCTGGGCTAAAGTCGAGACATGCGTGTTTAACTCTGAAATGTTCGCGACACGTTACCTTACTCTTTGTAGCTTCTTTTTTGATGGAAACGAGGTGATGGCCTCTGTGGTCCGTCTGGGCGCACAGGACACAAATGCAGGTCTGGTCACTCCTGCAGAACTTGCCCAGCTGCCTTCCGTGCAGGGTGCACGTGTCCCCCTCCAGGTTCTTCGCCACGCCGATGAGGAGGTGTCGCCCGAGCCCTTCGTCCTGGTAATGCGGCTCCAGGTGCGCGGCACAGTAAGAGGCCAAACACTGGAGGCAGGACCGGACGGCCCGCCGCTTGGCCGGACAGATGTCGCAGGACACTTCCCCAGGTTTCAGAGGCTCCGCCCCCTCCTCGCTTTCCCCGTCCTTAGGGGAGAGTTCCAGCTGTGGCAGGGTAGGGAAACTGGCCCTGCAGAGGGGGCACCGGTATAGCCTCTGGACCCTCCAGTATTCACCGATGCAACCCTGACAGAAGCGGTGTCCACAGGGGAGGAGACGGGGGCTGATGAACCCCTCCAGACAGATGCAGCACCGGGGGGGCTCCGACATGCCCAACGACCACCCCCTACCTGTCTGCACGCTGCTACTGTAGCTGTCAATGTAGACGGTACACCTGCACCAAAGACAAAAACATGAGTCGAGCGCTCGTGGAGCAAACAGGTAACTCATCATTGTTTCCAGGTTTTTCTATAATACATAAATTTACAAAACGTTTTCACGAATTGTGAAGGTCATATTGATCACTGCGCCCACAACATGTCACACCTCAGACAGAAAATGAAAGATCAACAAAAAAAAACCTCCCAACAAACTGACAACGTCCATTTTCTATTGATGTTTGACATCATGACTACATTATGCTCCATATATTTCTGGTTTTTAGGATGATTGGGGGATTTCTTGAATCCGTTGTGATCATTCAGGAACCCACCAACACAAACTGAAAAATTCCTCTGAAAAGCTTTCATTCTAATCTCTGTGTTGTTCCACTTAAAAAAAAAAAGCGACAGTGACAGGCTGAGAAACGTTTAGAATATTTCACTCTGCTGTCATGAGATAACTGCTGGATGACTCATCTGTTCAAAGTATCATTCACAACACATCGCGGCATCTTGTGTTTAATGATAAAAAGCTTGAATACTAGCTAAATTACAACAATTATAATGGTAGAAAGACTTCATGTAAAGAAATGAATCTCCAGTACAGAAATAACTGCTGGTTTGGTGGCTGCCTGATCTAAACTTCAGTATCAGCAGTCCAGGTCAGCTTGTGGTTGAACGCTTTTCATTCAACCGAGATTTGTTTCCAAGGGAAGGATATAAGTGAAAAGAACTCGAAAGTTACTCACCTATTCTCCCGTGTGTCCTGGGAGGGTTACAGTGTGGGGTTCTGGCGTGTGGATCTCCATTATGTATATGCATACCTGCCCGGGCCAGCCCTTTCCATTCCCGGAAAAGCCATAAACAGCTGATAATGGAGGCCGTAAAAGTGCTCAAAAAGCCAAAAACAGCTGTTTATCTAAGTCCAGTGAGGACACAAACGCACACCGATCAACTTGTGTCCTTAAAAGGTGCTTTACTTCTTGATTGACAACACAACAGCAACTGTGACCTCCACTGTGACCTGCTTTATCATTCACTTCCTGTATATATCGTATTACAACTCCACATTTCACACTCAGTCCAACGATTTAAGGTACACAGTATCCAAAAAGCGAGAAACTTGATTGAAACCGTATACTGTATAGTTTCTCCAGCTTCAGAGAGCTAAGAAAACTTTGCTGCTCGGGAGACATGAAGGCTTCTTGAGGGATTGTGGCAGTGTTTTTTATTTATCTGTTCATCTGACTCAGGGTGCACTCACACTGGGGGATGTGTTGTTGCAAGGGGTGTGTGACCACGGCATGGTTGGTTTTACAACCGGTTGGGAGCATCGGGGCTTTAGAAAGGTACGGAACATCAAAGCAATATGTGTAGATCTTTAGAAGACTGCAGCTAAACATACAAATCAAAGAGATCAAACACCAGAACGCATTAACGAAAAGAGTCCAAACAAACAGCAAATAACCCATTCCCCTTATAAATGTACCCAAGGCTATAGAGCTCCTTAAAAAGTATTTTTACTCCTTGTCTCATGACATAATCACCAGAGGTTTGGGTTTCTTGGCCCAGCTGGACAGATGGAAGTATGGGAAGATTTTCCCTGAGAAAGTCTCTCCCACGAAGGAGAAAATGTGAATGTTTCTGTCTATATCATAGAACGACAGCCTGCCTTCGTTGTAGTCCAGATACACCCCTACATGTGTCGGCCTTGGAGACAGGTGTAAGACCATGGAAGAAGTGGAGTTCACTCTGTACTCGGCACCCCTCTTCCCAATGGCGAAACACCCATTTTCTTTCATCAGGGTGGTCTTCTGGGTTCTGGAGACTGTTTTCTTGGCAACACCGACATCCCAGTCTGTTTTTAGACCCACCTGGACTTCCCAGTAGTGTCGCCCAGAGGTGAAACCCACGGTTCCCAAGATCCTGGGACAAACGAAGGCCTTAGGGTTTTTCACGAGTGGCGGACTGGCATCTCTGAAGTATTTCAAACGTTTTCCATGTTCAGTCACCACCAGGCAACAACCAGCGGTTTCTGGGTCAAAGGTGATGGACTCTGAGAAATGTGGGTTTCCTTAGTGAACTAGAAAGATACAAGAAATGAAAATACAACCTTCACTTATACTCACCGGCGTACCCTCTTGTCCTGGTCAGCTCTAGAGTAACAAACAGATGGCAGTGTGTTTATGAGAATGTAAGACATTTGTTTTTGAGGTCATACGACCAAAAAATATGTTTACCTGCTTTTGTCAGAGTTTTCAGCTCTGCTTCAAACATATACACCAAATACATCAAGGCTCTCCTCACAGTTTGAACACACAGGTCAGAGTAAACCCCCAGACTTGACCAGTTTTTTGTGACAGTTGTGGTGTCCAGGGCCTGTAAACACTGTTGTTTCACAAACAGTAAGTATTTTACCAACCGAATTAAACATCTGTTAAGATCAACAATAAGATTCTAACAGGAACAAGGTGACAAATAAAATACCTGTAAAAGCTGAAGGGGGTCCTCATGTTGGGAAAGGCCCTCCAGCTCTGAGAGCTTCCTCTGAAGTTGTTCGATTTCATAACGCAGCTCCTCAATCATGGCTCTGTCTTTATCTTGGGCTTTCCTGAGTTTCATGTCGATGTTCTGTTTTAGTTTCTCTTGTGTGTCTCTTACGTGCCTCATCAGGGTTGTGAAGAGGGTCTGGCTCTCCGCAATTTCTTTTTCTGTCCTTTCCTAAAATCCAAACTATGTTAATGCTCAGATGTAAAGGGGTTTCAACACATTTCCCATGCGAATACCTACTCTGCTGACTTCGGCATGTCGTGCAAATTCCTGAATCTTTTCATTCCTGTCCTTTATCATTGTTTTGACTTTTGCTTTCCTGGACCCTATAGTGTCCTACAGTGGGGGAAAAAAGAGTTGAGCAGTACTTTCAACTGGACTAACCTGGAACATGAGCACTTACTCTTTGCAGAGTCCATTCTTCTTCAACAAGCACCGTCTCATGGTTTTTGTGGTCAGTCTCACTGCACAGGAGACAGATGCATAGATTGTCATCTCTGCAAAAGAGCTCCAGGAGACGGTGATGTTTCAAACAGGTCCTCTCCTCCAGGTCCTCCACCGGATCCCTCAGCTTGTGCTTCACCAGAGAGGGAACCCGCAGGTGAGGCTCCAGGTGAGTTTCACAGTACGAGGTCAGACACGTGAGGCAAGACTTCAGGGCCTTGACCTTCGTCTCCACGCATACATCACACATTATATCCCAAGGGCCACTCTCACTTGCTGGTGAAGCCATCTTCCTCTTCTTCAACTGGACTGGACTCTCATCTGTGGCCATAGTCGTGGAGGTCTCGGGCCTCACCTGGAATCTTTTATTACAGACTGGGCAGTGACATAACTCACTCGTGTCCAAATGCTTGCTGAGACAGGTCTCACAGCACTCGTGACCACAGGGTGTGGTGACAGGTTTGGTGAGGACATTCAGACAGGAGGAGCAATGCACACCATCCCCCAACGATGACATGATTCGATCTGTAAGAGAGACTTAATATAAGAATTACAGTGTGGAACAACAGCATATTTTTCCTTTTTGAAATCCAAATAGTCTATTTTCAATCAATGACATGGTTCTGGGCAGTTTCAACCATCTCCAGGCCTACAGCACACACTACAATGCCTGGACAGCAGCTGGATGTATGTCAGGATACTTGTCCTAGACTACACTTCTGCCTTCAACACCATCTACCCTTACTGAGTTGTTCACAAGCCTTGGTGCTCCAAGGGCTGTTGTCAGGATGGCACCATGGTGATCAACTACGCTGATGATACCACCATCCTGGGCCTCATTATGTGGTACGAGTCCAGAAACAATAAATGACACCCTTGGACAGAGGGAGGGATATAGCCTCAACATAAAGAAATAGAAAAGACTACAGATGCAACTCCTTTAAGGGAGAAGCAATAGAAGCTGGATGAATGGATCTGCAACATTCTTAAATTTAAAAGAGCAAACAAACGGCCACAGCTAGAGTAAACATAAACTCCTGATAGTTTGTTCCAGGAGGTAGGCGGTGCCTCCTTCTCCAGTGGGCCGGGTCAAAGAATCACCTGAAATGAAACTGAAACATTTTCCCAAAACGGAACAAAGCCATACATCGACTCCCTCGAGGAGGTCCACTGTTCATTAAAGAAGAATCCGCACAGAGCCAAGATTTGTGAACTTTATTTAAACATTTTCAGTTGAAATCCCATCAAAAAAACACTCAACACCTCTGTCCTGGAGACAGGAGGGCTACTCTACCTCTGTTGATTGCAAAATCCATCTAGAGCCATCGCTGTAAGAAAAGGAACACATCAATTTATGCTAAGCTAAACTAACTGATTTGTGGATCTACTTGGACAAAATGTTTGTGGCATTCTACTTGAAAACTCTCACTCTGTAGTTCCTATAGAAAAATAAAACTCAATAGTAAATCTCAGTCACTGAATAGGTGCGCAAACACAAAACATGATGTTGAGCTACATGTGATTCAAACATAAAACAATACAACAATAATTCATTACTGTCATTGCTAATTTTAGCATCCATGCTTCCATTAGCTTTGTTTGATCAGACTTTTCTCGTTAACTGGGCATATTGAAATGGTGTCGGAGGCCTTGTCGGAGCAGTACAGGTAAAAAAACGGTAAGACCTTCTCCGTGAAGGTGTCTTTCAAAGTGTAGATATGGGTTCGAGCCTTTACATCGTAAAAGGACACCTGCCCTTCCTCGTAGTCCAGGTACACACCCACCCGTTTGGGCTTATGTTCAAGGGCGAGCAGCGTTGGGGGTGATGTGGACACCCGGTATCCCTGACCCTTCTTCAACGCCAAAGCCCAGTAGCCCTGGGTGGTGCTGACAGAGATCCTGCCCTTTCTGTTGATAGAAGACCTGGCCACACCCAGGTACCAGTCGTCCTTGTCCCCCACCTGGACCTCCCAGTAATGCCTCCCGGTGGTGAAGCCCTCACGGGCGAGGACGATGACCACTGTGTCGAAGCGGTCGGGGTGATCTGGGAGGTCTTGCCAGGCACCCAGGTGCCTCACCTGACGTCTGTCTTGGGATAGCTGAAGCCACGGGTTAGCTGAGTCAGGGTCCAGAGTGACGTCCACTGTGGGAAGACCAGACATCACAACGGACTGGATTGTTTGAGGCTTGTTGAGATGACTTTAAATCAAATGTAAAAACAGGTTACCTGAATATTCCAGAACCTTTTTGATCTCTGGAGGGAAAAAGACAAATGGTTCAGGGTGTATGATTTTACATTGTTCTACTCAAACACCATCATTACATTACCATCATGTCCATCATCCACTCCATGATAAAATAAATCTCACCACTTTCAGCTAATTTGTCAATCATCTCTTGTAGTGTTGCCTCTAGCTTGGACACAGATTTCCTGATCATCCCAACACAGATGTCAGTGGGAACACTGGTTTCAGACCAGTCCTTGACAGATGGAGAGACGCTGAGAGCCGGGAAGTTCTACAGAGATGAAATACAATGTTATCAGGCACAAAGTTGACACAGAGGAAGAGATCCTCCGACTTTTCCCACTTTTAAGAAGTGAATGTGGTCAGTGCGGGCCATGTTCTCCAGGTCCTTCTTCCTGTTCATCAGGTCGGCTATCTCCTGCTCCAGCTCTGTTATGAAGCCTCCGGCCCACTGCTCAGTTTGTCTCTGCTTCTCCTCTATAGACACCACCAGTTCGGCCTGAGTCCTCTGGATGGATCGCACCAGCTCTGAGAACACCTGCATGCTCTCCTCAATTTCCCTCTGCGCGCTGGCCTAAAGATAAAGAGGAGAATATTAGCGAGACAGTAACCAGCCCAGGTTCTCCCAACTTTAACCATCTGTCTACTTGCCTTGTTGAGTTCCACAGAGTGTTTGATTTCTTCCACCTTTTTCTCCCGGTCTTGGATCATTTGCTGAACGTCTATTTCTGTCCTCTTCAGCTGTGCCTGCAGAAGGTGATTTCAGGTCTGATGATGCACAACTTTGCCTTTACAGCCACAACTGTTTTCCAGCTGTTCATGCCAAAAGAATCTGCTACAACCGTCCTGTATGATCTCACCATCAGCCTTGAAATTATCACATACAATTTGTTCTCATTTGACTGCGAGAATGTCCATTTGATTGGTCTGAAATTTGGGGTGGGTGTGGCTAATACAGAAATGTTGCCTTTTTTGAACAGGAATGAAGAGTTTTGAGGAAGTGTTATACAAGCAAAACCATGCAAATTGTTAATGATTTGTGAAAGAGGTAGCCCAACTCGTGTGTACAATCTCATGGGATGTGTGGGAGGAGCCTAGTGTCCAGGCCAAAATGAAACTTAAGGACCTCAAGAAAATAAACACATTTCTTGGATCCTGAAGAGTATTTTATGGTCTTTGCTCTCAAAGTTGTCTTTTTGAAAAAGCCATCCTGAAAAGTGTTATTCTGTGAATCTCAATTTATTTACTTAAATAAATTCAGCTTTCAAAATAAAAGCAGCTGGAGCTGATGTCTTTCAAAACATGTTTCATTGTTACAGGACTAACTATGATTGGTGAATGAGAGTGATTTAGACTTTAGAGCCCAAAGAGAGTTGGGAGTTTCTTTTACTAAGATTATGGGAAAAAGTTATAAACAATTTTTTGAAGAGATATTTTGCCTATAAAAAAATAAATCTGTCCACTTTGGTCATGATTAAACTAGGGAACTATTATCAAGCAACAAATGTCAGACTGGGGCAGAGTTGCAGTCAACATATACCTTTTTCTCTGTCCACTCTCTCTCCACAGGGACGGTGTAGTGCGCCCTGTGGTCCGTCTCTGTGCAAAGAACACACACACACGTCTGGTCCTTCTTACAGAACAACTCCAGGAGGCGTTCATGCTTCGGACACATCCTGTCTGCCATGTTGGCAACAGGCTCAATCAGCTTGTGCTTGGTGAACCTGGCGGAATGGGACTTGAGGTGCTCCTCGCAGTAGGATGTCAGACACACCAGGCAGGACTTGACGGCTCTTGGCCTGCCCTCCCCCAGGCATACATCACAGAGGACCTCCTCCCAGGCAGCAGCCAGTAGTGAAGAGGAGGAAGAGGAAGGCAAGGTGGAAGGAGAAACAGGGGTTTGAGGTGAGGGTGGGGATGATACTTTGGGCGAATGGGAGGGAGAGGTTTTCTTCGCGGAAGCACGAGGGGGGATCAACTGCGGTAAGTCCTCTTTTGGTGGCTTTTTTCCTCCAGATGTCTCCTTCTTCTTCTTTTCCTCCTCTTGCCTCTGCTTCAACTCATCCACCACCTGCTGCATCTGATCTTTCTCTAAAAGTAACTCCTCATCCTCCCTTTTGCCTCTTTCCATTGTCCACCTCTTCTCTCTCCCTTCCTCACTTATTGCTCCTTCTACGTTTCTAACCCTGATCTCCTTGAACTGCTCTGCGATCTCCCTCAAGACGGTATTGATGCTAATATCCGGTCGTTTGTAGAAAGTCTTTTTACACATAGGGCACTGGAAAAGAAGGCTTGTTTTCCAGTATCCTATGATGCAGCTCTGGCAAAAGTTGTGTCCACAGGGAATAGAAACGGGGTTGGTAAAGACGTCCAGGCAGATGGAGCAGTGCACCTGCTCTTCAGAGAGGTTCCCAGTGGTGGCCATTCCTACACGGCGGAGAGGCAGGGTCATTGTCAAGCAAACAATGAGCCTCTGAACTGGTCACCAAACCTGCTGTGAATATTGAGGTCACTATGGTTAGATGGTTTGCCTTTATTTTAGCTATTGATCATGCAAATTTGTTTTCATGCAAATCTTATCAAAGCATGGCAGTACTCAATTTTGCAACTTAAAAAAAGAAATAATAAATGAGCCCTTGAGTGTCTTATGGGAGTGTTGTCACTACTGTCACTTCATAGCAAATAGATTTTAGGTTCAGGTTCTCATTCAAGGCCTCACTTGTGCATTTTGTATGTCCTCCATTTTTTTTGGACTCTGAAGTCCAAAAACATGAACTTAGCTAAGGTAGATTAGGACTGTTCCTAAGTTAGATAAGGTAGTTGAGGGTGTGTATGCCTTGTAGTGGACACCCTCCCAGGGCATTTTGTTGTCTCATGTGGTGACCAATGTGATAAATGTTATTCTTTTAGACCTACACTGCCCCTGTTTGTGTTCACTGACCCAGTTTTTGGTCTCTTGGCTTTATTCCTGTAGATGGAGCTTTACCTCCTTTGTCAGGGTCCAAATTTAGCTTTGAAATAGTCTACTGTTTTTCTAACGTGGGACAGCAGGCGCAGCGTGGCAAGAATGGCTCAATTTAAAAAGGTCACCTATGGATTGATGGATCAGAAGCACAAGTTTCACTTTTGATTCAGAGTTGTGAGGTACAGTCGCAGGGCTTACATTGTAATTTGAGGATGTTTGTCTTCACTGTTAGTCATTATGGATTGCAGAAACAATGACTTCTTATTTTAGCCATATGTGTTTACATGCTTGAAAATGTAGTCTTTAAATCCTGGCAGAGCACCTGTGGCGGCATTAGCACCCAACCGCATTAACATCTTTCCAAAAATACTGGTCAAGCCAGTGGTTTGTCTCGCAATGCTTCCCTTCTCTTCATAAACACCTCAACCATAAAACTCAAGGCTGAGCTCAAATTTTCCCCCAACACTCCCTGAAGACACTTGCAGCTCCAACACAAAGCAGATGAAACTAAATGAAAATGAAAAGGAGGACAAGGAGCAATAAAAAAAAAGCAGATATGGGGAACTCACCCGAGAGCAGCTGCCTGAAGACTTTGGTGCACACTGACACATGAGACAGGCTGTAAGCACTGCCACCCAAAATACAACCCCCCACCTCTCCGTCTGGCTCTTTTTACATTCAGATACAGATTTATACTCCCCCCTTGGCCCTAGTAGCACCTGGAGGAATGGCTCTAACTCCCCCCGGAGACAACAAAACACATAAGACAACAAAACACACAGGCTAAATAACATGAGACCGTTAAAGATACGTGTCCATTTTGTCTTTTCATTGAGCCAGGCTACAATCTGGTTGATCTCAGTTGAATTAATACTGGGATAAAAGCGAGCGTACTTGGTATATGTCTGGAATATATTTTTATTGCAACACGATCAGATCAGAGAGAAGGTCCAAAATAGATAACAAATATAAAAATACAGAAAAAAAGCCCAAGGAAACCAAACCTGAGCCTCTGAGCCATAAATGTACATAACTTGACATTTTATTAGAGATAAACAACACACTCTCGACTTATTAATAAAGATGAATGACATTACAAATGTCCCAAGCGCCACCTGGCGGTTGGCTCTGGTAAAGCTCATAAACCCTCTTCTATGTGGGGACGCAAAGTCTTCAAATAAAGTTCTTGTGACCAACGCGTGGTCACATCTTCAACTTTCTGACAAAAGGAACATTTCACTGGGCCAAACAGCAACTTCAGCAGAAGATCAACTCAAAACTTCACACAGAGAACTGAAGAAGTGCGACAAAGCAACATCAGCAACTCCTATTCAACCTCTTTTTAACGTTACACAATCTATTTGTTTGCCCTTTTTTAATTTGTATGTAGAAAAGAACATTATGGCAGTATGTTCCTCCAGTACAGTCACATAATTCAAAAACTTCATATTTATTCCTTCCAGTCAAGTTAAATAAAGGTCCCCCCCCATGAATTAAACCATTATTGCGTTGCCTTTACTCAAAAAAAAAGTTGTTAAGGCACTTTGTGGAGGAAAAACACTATTTTGCCTATGTTTTATTCATGTAAACCACAAATTGATTTCATATTGTAGGGAATTGTAGAATTGTAGGGACAAAAATGTAAATGTTTTGTGCAACTTGTCTTTCACTCTTCTGCCTGTGTCTGATTGGTCCACCTCAAGTGTGCTTGACCTGGGTGATAATGAGCGGAGCAGAGTTCTTCCCCTCCTCGTTGAGACAGGGGCTGAAGATGGGGTACAGATTCTCAGTGAAGCTGTCGGTGAAGGTGTAGAGGTGCAAACGCGCTTTCACATCATAGAAAGAAATTTGCCCTTCCTCATAATCCAGGAAAACTCCCAGTTTAGAGGGCGGAGCCTGCAGCATCAGAGGCAGGCGAGATGACGCCAAAGCCTTCACCTCACCGCTTTTTAGCCACAAGCACCAGAATCCCCCCTCGGGACTCAGCTTGATCTCACCCTTCCGTCGGGCTGAGGCGCTGGCCACACCCAGAGTCCAGGCCGTCTTGCGTCCAGTGTCCACCTCCCAGTAGTGGCGACCGGAGACAAGACCCTCGCGCCCCAGGACAAAGAGAGCGGGGCTGAAGCGGTTTGGACCCTCAGTGTGGATGGACTTGCGGTCTTCGTATTTCACCTGCCGGCCATCGTCGGACACAACCAGGTTCCTCTGGGCCGTCCCAGGGTCCAAAATCACCTCGCCTGGACAAAACAAGGATGGAATTAACAGCTAGGACAAAAGTCCCTCCTTACTTTTAATGTTCTAACTTCCAATTTCAACAGTCATTTATAGACAAAAAGGAACAAAACATGACTAAGAGACACAGTTTACTGTTAGAGACAGAATTATTGAGGAAAAGTTGAAATTAAAAAAAGGCTGATATCAACTAATCAAGATCTCCATGTCTTTAACATATTTCTAATGCTGCGTACTTTACAACAGCTTCTCCTAAACAATCATAATTAATACATGTGTGGCATGAAAATCAAATCTCTACACTTCGGTAGTGCAAAGTAATAAATACTACAAGTTGCACCACCTTGTGGACAAGGTGGGGAGCTGAACATTTCATGAATCTTTCCTTCTAAAATTGCAAATAAGAAGAATTATGTTTCAAATAAAAGCATGTTGATGCGAAAAAAATCGGGTTTACTTACTGGAATAATTCTGCACCTTCCGGAGCTCTGAGAAAGAGAGAGTCCAAAAAAAACCAAAAAAACAAGAGAGAAAAAGAAAACAAAAGGAGAGAGAGAATGTTAGTCGGTGAGAGAGCAGAGCTGGTGCTGAGATTGTAGGAGCAGGTGTTTCTGTCAGTCAGCTCCGCTGTGGGTGAACTGGGGCATCAACACCTTCTCCATCTGTCCCAGCAGCTCGGGTGTGAGTCCCAGCGCACCGGGTGTGCCGTTTGATGCAGCCATGACTCACTTTTCTATTTCCATTACGCTGACCTACATTTGCTGCTAATTGAGGAGGAATCTTCCTCCAAGTAGAATCGCAGCACGCCGTTCGATTTTATTTTTAGCTGGCAATGGTTTAAACATTAGAAAAATCGTTTGAGTGCTTAAAAATGGGCAGCGTGCGCAGACATCCTCGTGGCCCCTCCACACACACACCAAGGTTTAGGCTCAAATTGTGTCCTAATTTTGTTTGCTTTATTGCCTATTGTGTCTGATTATACGATTGAAACAGCAGTTTTTAGAAGAAAAACTGTTCTGTATTCAAAACATTTAAACCACCTACAGTGTCCACTTACCCAGCTATGCTTTTTGTTTAATATAGGGGACTTTAACATGTTAATTTTGTTTAATTCATTACAAATCCCCGAATTAATTAACCCCTACTTGTGTTATTTGGTATCTGAAGAAGTCTCACCTTTTCCATACAGCCTCTTGAGCTCCTCCTGGAACTTGGTGATCAGGTTGTTGACGGACGAGCGGATGGTTCCCAGGTAGAGGTCGGTGTTGATGCTGACCGTCGACCAGTCGGAGGGCTCAGGCGAGGGCGACAGCGTCGTCAGCTTCTGCAGGTTGGGGTGGGGGTGGGGGGTTAAGGTGGAAGCAGAAACATGTGGGTGACTAAAGACTTTTCCAGGAAAAACACGGCTTTTCCCGTTGTAGATACAGAAGCGGCCTTGAAGTTCAACATCAGCGCTGTTATTCCTCCTTCAGGTCTGAGAAATCCAACATTTTCTTTTTTTTTCCTTTTTTCCCCAGATTTCTGGAAGCCTTCAGAGGCAGGGCACACGGGGGGATTTCTCCAACAGCTGATCCTTTTGATGTTTTGAAGGAAATCCACATGATCACAGCTGCTCTTTTCAATAAATACGGAAACATGCAACTTAGAAAGATGCATTATAAAACATATATCACACCGGAGCCTGGGGAGAATTACACTTTCAGATGTTCATTTCTGCAATAGCAGATTCTATGTCAAAGGCTTTTTAACTGCTGTAATTAGCTCCCTTGCCGTGTCCTAAATGCATATTAAGCATGTTTGTTCGTGGAGTCTCTGCAGTGGAAACATGAATAATGGATCATAATCCCAACAGTTTTGATGCATGCATTCTTATCGCTGTATTACCGAGTCAAATCTCCATCTCCATGGTACTGACTTGATTATTTACAGCTTTGGTGCTTGTTTTTTGGGGGCATTAAATGACATCCGTCATGAGCTAGGGTCAGGTTGGAGGTCGGTACCTGCAGAAAGAGGACCCTGTCTTGTATCTGCGCCTGGGCCTCCAGCTCGCTGCTCCTCCTCCTCAGCTGGCTGAGCTCGTTCTCCAGACCCCGGGCCAGCTCTTGGGCGTGGCGCTCGGCCTCGCGCTGCTTGGTGGCGATGGCCTCCACCAGCTCCGCCTGGCTCTGCTCCACCAGGCGCTGCAGCTCGGCGTACACCTGCCAGCTCTCCTCCAGCTCCCTCTGAGAGCTGGACTGCAGGGGAAGGAAAGCAGATGAAATGAAATACTCCTGGCAAGGCTTCAATTAGGTAAAAGTCAGTCAGGATGCACAAAATCAGTGTGTGCCTGTGTGTATGTGCTACACAGTGAGGACCTTAACACACATGTGACCTTTTGCCTGGTCCCCACATCTTCAAGGGGCTGTTTGAAGGTCAAGAAGTGGTGTTAAGGTGGTTTAAAGTTAAGGTTTTGTTTCCATTCGGGTTAGGATAAGGCAAAGGATGATGAAGGTAGAGGTGGGGGCAGTGCAACATGTCAAGAAAAGTCCCCATAAAGATAGAGACACAAGCGTGTGTGTGTCCTTGACATTCTGCATGAATGGTGCTTTGTTCCTACCCGACATTCTTTTGTTCTATCAGCCACAAGTGTTAAAAAAGAGAAGCTGCCTCAACTCCAACTGTTTGTTTGGAACTCAGTTCATTTGGATCGGACCATTAAGTGGAAGGCTGAGGCTGAGGACTTTCTGTGTGGAGTTTGCATGTTCTCCCTGTGCCTGCGTGGGTTCTCTCCGGGTACTCCGGCTTCCTCCCACAGTCCTAAGACATGCATGATTGGGGTTAGGCTGATTGAATACTCTAAATTGCCCGTAGGTGTGAGTGTGAGAGCGAATGGTTGTTTGTCTCTGTGTTAGCCCTGTGATTGACTGGCGACCAGTCCAGGGTGTACCCTGCCTCCGCCCATTGCTCTGGGATAGCCTCCAGTCCCCCCGCGACCCTCAGTGGAGGAACAAGCGGTAGAAGATGGATGGATGGATGAATTTATTAGAAACAGAAGGAGAATGGTTCCACGTTTCTTTTTACACTCACGAGGTTTTGCTCGGCTGTAACGTGAGTCAAAGAGAATAGAAAATGTAGCAGCATCACCAATCACAGGTTTGAACACTGTCAATGGAACATCTGGTTGGACGGGTTCTGCTTTCATAACAAAGCCGTAAACTGATTCCCGGTGTATTTGTAAGGTGAACACATGTCATCAAATGCAGCATTTTAAACACTTTAAACTTGGAAATATGAACTTGGTTCTCTAGTCAGGGTTCCCACTCATCTTTCATGGTCAACTTCAAGCACTTTCAAGGGCCCTTTTCAAAAGCTTCCTGCACCTTATCACTGGGATAAAACACTGGAACACATAAACTGTGATATGCAATGATATGATAGACATTGTATTACACTTCAAACATCTAAAAATATGTTTCATAAGAGCTAAAAGCCATTTTCCATTTAAGGCTTGTTTCTGACCTTGAAAAATATAAGGATTTCCAAGGATTTCAAGCACCCCCTCTTGATGTTAAAAGGCTGAATTAAGATTCAAATGTAAACTACTGACTCACTGTTAAAAAAAGGTGGAAGGGGTAAAACTGCAGCACCAGTCTCACCGGTTAGACGGCTACAGCAACATCACGGCTAGAGGTGGGTGCAAGAACGTCAGAGGAAAACAAACTACCGAGGTGAGAGCAACACCCTGCTGAGGAAATGTGTCAAAGGAAACAAACGCAGTTTTCAAGGAGGGACTTGCTAAGACGCAGTCCCAAACATTCCAGGGCAATGAAATGAAAGAAGACTTTTTTGCGTTTGCACTTCCTCCAAAGTCTAATATTACGTAGGTTCTACCTTCAACGATCCCCAGTATCATCTTCAGGGATATTTTATAACTTCTCCCCCTCTTATTTCCCTCAAAGCCTTCAGTCGACTCACCTTGATAACCTTGATGGACTGTTTGATCTCCTCCAGTTTCTTCGTCCTCTCCTTGATCAAGTGTTTGAGCTCCGATCTCTTCTTTCCCAGATTGCTCTGTGTGGGCAGAATCAAGACCCGAGCTGGTAACTGAAATCTATCAACCTTCAGAGTCCTTCAAGTTGGCAGGGAGGCCTTTGTCAGCTGCTTTCAAGTCATTAAACTTTACATGAAAACAAAAGTCCCACCGTCCCATCAGTCCGACCCCCCCACAACGGCGTCAATTAATCGAAGGTGGCGAAGTGCTCACCGTCTTCTTCTTCCACTCGTGGTCGGTGGAGACGATGTCGTGGGACTTGTGCATGCTTTCGGCGCAGGACTTGCAGACGCAGGTGTGGTCCGTGCGGCAGTAGCGGTCCAGGAGACGCTCGTGCTTCTTACAGATCTTCTCCTCCAGGTGGAACGTGGGCTCGATGAGGCGGTGGGACATGAGAGACTTCACCTGGAAAGGATGATGTCGTGGAAAGGCACAGAAAAATATCACCAGTGATCACAGGCGATAGGTCTTGAAGACCCAAACACAGTCTCTGGAGACAACACGGGGGCCATAAAGGTAGAACCTATGACGCTAGGGGCACCGGCTGTTCCCTGATCCAGCCAATCCCAACACTTTGTAACCGTTATGGAAGCCTGTGAGGGAGGGGAGAGCCTGCTCTTTCCTCATCTACATCCCATCAACATCCAGTCTCCTTTTACCAGTTTGCTGGTCAAAGTGGACGCTGTACTGGTGCGTTGTTCACAAAGGTTCGATCTAATCAGTTTATTAGTCACAGATGCGAGTGGGAGCTCGACTCACGATAAAGCACTCAGGTCGCAATCTCTCTGAAAACAGTGCGCTATGATTTTACCCAAGGCCGGATTCACCATACAGCAAGGGATTCATCTTAACCCCATTAGAGTGTGTGTGTGTGTGTGTGTGTGTGTGTGTGTGTGTGTGTGTGGGGGGGGGGGGGTGTCCACAACCCAGTCTTCCAACACCAGTTAAACCACTGTTCTCACCCGGGACCCCAGCTTCCTTGGCAGACGCAGGTCTAGCTGATGGAGCGCCACCTCTAACTCTGTCTCTACTCTTTCATGAGGCGAATGAAACTAAGATGAGAGCGAAACTGACATCAACCAAACCTGACTGTACCTTCAGAAATGGCCTCGTCAACCTGTTTTGTCATTTTATTCTAAATCAAAAGTTAAAGAAGGTGAAAAACAAACTTTACTTTAAGCTGTTTCATTATTCTCAACTTTGATTTTGTAAAACCGGGGCATTTTATCAAGGTTTTTATCATTTTTTTTAATCCCTTGAGGTGTCTTAGAACCTAAATTATATGAAATGAAGACAACAAGGTCACATTTCAACTGTCCTCAGCTCTGAGGAAACCAAACTCTGCCCTAACAACAAGTTCATACTGGACAAAAACCTCTCTGGTAGTTTTTGTGTTGTCTGGTGAACAGACCCAAAGGTTGAGGGTGGGGGGGGGGCAAAAGTGGGGTTAGGTGTAAAGAACCGACCTTTTTGTGATGCCTGAGGTGGCTTCGACAGAACGATCCCGGGCAGTTGATGCAAGATTTGTGAGCTTTCAACTTCCTCCCGATGCAGGCGTCACAGGGCACCTCGCCGGTCTGGGCGAACTCCTCGGTGTCCGGGCCCGGAGAGGCTACCCGGCTTGCCTCGGAGCTCAGATTCACCACAGAACCCGAGGCCGCCCCACCCGGCCCGCCCATGGCCAGGCCCTGGAACTGTGTGGAGATCTCAGCCAGCACCCTGTTGACGCTCATCTCGGGCTTTTTGGAGTAGGTCTTCTTGCACATGGGGCAGACAAACTTCTTGCTGTGGTTCCAGTAGCCCTGCAGACAGGCCTTACAGAAGCTGTGGCCACACGGCGTGGAGACAGGCTCCACGAACACCTCCAGGCAGATGGAGCAGCTGAACTGCTCCTCGGAGAGGAGGCGACCTCCCGGAGAGCTCACGCCTGCAGATGGGGAGAGGAACGTTAATTATAACTTATTTTGACACCTTTTCATCACTTTGTGCTCAAGCGTTGTACTAAAAACAGATGTTCTGTTTGTGGGCATCACACTTTGGAGCCACTTTGGATTTGAAGTAGTTCAACTTTTAAATTATTCTGGCAGTTGAGCTCAGCCAAATTTAAACATGCTTACAATTTATGACTTTAATCTCAAATATCTGACTTTTTTCTCTTTTTAAAACAATTACAGGAAATAAAATATACTTTCATATTTACTAATACTCATACTTTTCTTAGACTTTTCTTAGACTTAGGTTGGTGTAATATCAGAAGCTGTAGAGGAGGTGATGAACTTTTAAGATAATTTGTAGTGAATTCAGCAGTTAGTAAAAGAACATGTTCAAAGCACAATAAGATGATGAATGAGGCTAAAACCAACTCTACTTCCTGTCAAAGGTAAATGTCTCCAGCCCGATTAGGTGAAAGGACAGTGTGCCTGCTGATCTATTTATTTATCCATCCAAGTTAAAAATTGGTCAAACTCAACGTGTTTTGGTAACATTTTCACCTCGTGATGTCATTTATGTCTTCATTTGCTCCAAAGTCCAAAAGTTACAATCAAAATAATGATTATGTTCGTTCCCTACTTTTGTTGCTGTATAGTTCAAACATAGATTTTCCTGCATTAAATCACATTTCAGTTTTAGCAAACACGAAGCCTTTTGTAACAGGATTTTATTCCAAGTGTGTCTTTCGCCCCGGCGAGTTGTGAGCAGCTATTCGAGGAATGCAGACACTCAGGACCTTCCACCTGCCCCAGGTTTGAAACTAAACACACATTTGTACGGTTCAGCCTCTACTTGATCTAAAATAACCACAGATTAAACACAAGGTTTAAACAGTAGCCGTTCCTGTAGAACAGGTTTCTTTCTCAGATGTGAGTTCAGTGGCAGCAGGTAAACTGTGTTTCAACTGAACTAACTAAAGTATTTGTGTAACATTTGAAAAATGAGTGTTTGAAGGAGGTCCAGCGTCAGTGAAGTGGAATCTAAAGGTAGCCGGCGAGTTAAAGTGGACTTACTCTGCATGGTGTAGTCTGACGTGGAGCAGTGCGAGGCAGTCGTGGTGTTTCTGAATCACACACACACTCTCAGGTGCTCAGCTCTTCCTGAAAGTCCCCATGGTCCTCCCACTCCCGGGGAGACACACCCAGGCCTTGCTCACATGGCCTCCCTCTATTTACACATGCTGACAGCTCGTCCAGGCGTCGTCACCAGAAAGCTGCCGTCTTCTGCTGGAGCCCAGCGTACATTTCAAGGTCATTTGTGGAGGTTTGAATGGGTGATTAATGACCTCTACACAACGTTCCATAAACACACAATTAAATTCTTATTCTTTGATCAAAAATTTAATTAAACTATGAAACCATGTAACAATAAACTAGGAAATGACAGCACCTATGAACATATTCTAGTGGTGTTTTGGACTATTTTAATCATAAAAATGGGAAATGTTTCATTTTAACCATGTAATCCAGATTAATTCATCTGCTTGATTAATTTGAGTGAAAATTTGAATTCTTAACACATGGGCAGCACACGTACAGTTTCACTTACAGGAGATGCTCCAACGCTATTTATCAATGACCTAAGCAGCATTATAGCTCACTCTGTGTGTGTGTATGTGTGTGTGTGTGTTTATAAGGTTTGCACACTCTGCAGGAGAGAGCTGTCGTTGCAGCCGGGGATCCTTCCCTCAGGTACGTCGGCGACCAAACCGCCCCCACAGAACGAGGGGCCCTCGGTGCATCTGCAAAGCACCGCAGCCCGACTGTTGTTGTTGTCAAGGACACATGGGCTTGTGTTTCATCACAAGACGCATTGTTTTTGACACTGAATCTGTTTGAATAAAATGAAATGTTGTGTACATATTGCCTTCTATCATGAGTCATTGGGAATTGATTATTATTGGTCTTCATTATTATTATTATTATTATTATTATTATTATTATTATTGTTGTTATTGTTATTGTTATTGTTATTGTTATTGTTATTGTTATTATTATTATTATTATTATTATTATGTTTTTTTTACATGTATTTATTTATTATTTTATTTTAAATAATGCAGCATTTTCCCCAACAGCAGTAGGTGCTTTACATGCACTTGTGCATGTTTCCCTTTACAAATTGGTTTAAAGTGTAAAAAGAAGACGTTAATCTGTTTGTATCCCGGTTTAATTATTCATTTAATGGGTTTTTAATTGAACACACTCATCAGGGTAGCGCGGCTCTCGGCTGTAACGCCACAGCTCCGCCGCTAGCGGGCGGCCTTGCGCTGAGCCAACACCTGCCAGGACTCATGACAGTCATGCTGCATCCCCCCCCATACTCCCCTGCATCTGAAGCTGTCGCCCATAGCAACCTGCATGTGAGCCCAACAATGGGAAGCTCCAAACTGCATCACGGCTGCAGCAGCATGTGCGAGCTGATGTTCAGACTCTCCACTGCAAATTCTGCTGCACAGCCCCCCCCTCTTTTTTTTCCCTCCCCCCTCTTCTTTTTCCTGATATTCTCCTATTTCAGCCCAGGAAGTTTGATTAATGGAGCTCACATCCGCCACCCGCTGAGCCCCATGAATGATTGATCTCGTTGCACTGCAGCAGGGTCAGAACACGCGCTGATGTCACGGAGGCATCGAGGGCTCTAAAAATGGCCACACATGTCTGCTTTTGGGGCTGTTACCCCCCCCCCCATCACCTCTTCTCCACCTCAAAGCAGGTTATTGATCGCCCCGTCAGGGCTAACGTCTCGCTCCACTCCGGACTTGAAGTCACTTTTGATTTATTTAATTGCGTTCATAATTATCGGCGCGCAGGAGTAAACCCACTGCAGTGGGCGCGTCACGTGACAATATGGAGCTACAATTTCTTGGAAAAGGAGGGGGTGGGGGTAGTGTTGAGAGGGGGGGGGGGGTTCTGCCTCCTCTCCCTGTCGCAGTGTCACTCAAGGTATTCCTCCTCCCTCCCTCCCTCCCTCCCCCTCTGTCCATTGGCCGCCCCGGCTCTCCTTTGCATCCACCCATCTCTTCATCTTCCTCCTCCCTCTGCCGGTTTTCTGTTCTTCTTCAGTTTCGCCCGAGCCAGCCCTCCTGTCTCAGCTTATAAACAGACTCTTCCATTCTTATTTTCATCACTAATTCCCCGCTTTCCTTCATTTCCATGTGTATTTTTAACTCCCCAGCCATTTGTTCCCTGCGCACAAAACTCCTTCCTCCTGGCCGTTTTGAGGAGTCCGCGCAGATTTCAAACGCACGCTCGCTTCCCCCCTTCCGTCCTCTGGTTTCTTAAAGAGGATATCAGTACCCTCACCTCCTTTGAGGGGATATGGTAGTACCAGTGAGCGCGGCTGATAATGTGGATTGTGTCACACTCTCGCCGTTGCTGATAACCTCTTTGTAGCCGGGAGGGTAAAACCCACGGCGGAAGAGGATCCCGCCAGCGTCTGACGATATGCAGGGTGGAAACACTTATGGATTAATTCCAGTTGAGATGATAACAAAGTGAGATATTGTCTTTAGCTAAAGCAGAGCAGGTGTTGCTGCCACGCGTTTCCGCAACCCGCTGAGCAATTATGTAAGAGCGCTGGTGCACACCGATTGTTCCAAAATTGTGACACAGCTGCTCTCTTAATTAGCCACCAATCACTTTCATTAGCCGACACCGATTCACGCTGAGTCATGAATCGGCACATAACCTTGGTAAATGTCAGGGTACAGTCGGCTTTTGGAGGAGCTCGCGGCAAATTTATGGACTCGTGTTGCGGCGCCTTTGCAGAAAATTCTGCTCACCCGCATCAGTAGAGTTTGGGAAAGGTCCACGTGCTGACTCATGGTTGTGAGGGCCTCGCTAACACCTCCCACTCCATCGATGACCTTATTGTATCCCTTGCTGCTGTGGAGAGTGGCTACATTTGTCAGAGCTCACCACTGGACCCTTAACAGTGTATTTTTATCATATTTGAGAAGGAAAAAGGGAGATTTATATATCCTTTGTAAATGTGAACGTTGTCAGACCTTTGTCTTGTGCATGAGGTCTTTAGCTGTCTCTGCCGTGTATTGTGTGCTTGTGCGTGTTACAGTACTTAAGGAGGACCTACTATGCCTACATAGCTTCTGGGGCGTGGTCTTCCGAAACATACATTTTTACAACTTTTCAGACTTGGATCTGCAACATGAAGTCAACAAGTCAAGTCAACATTCTCCTTTGGTACAAGTTTAACAAAAGTCAAGATATACAGTACTTATGTAAACTGTAAACATGTGTTTGTTTTCCTATAAATCCAGGGACTTTACGTGTACAAAGGCAAATTGAGTGAGTCAGTATAAAGACCCCACAAAGACAGCTCAACAAACGTGTGTGTGTCCACCGTCCAATAAATCCTTTCACTGTAATCGGATACACACCCCTATCAGGTTTAACTCTTTCATGCATCACATGACGTTTGTTTCCCTGATGGCTCATAATTGTCTTTTGAATGTAACACAAGCTCCTGTTTTCTGCCAGTGTTGGATTTCCTTTAAACCATATTCAGCTTGAACTGCTTGCACAGCACTGCGCAGGGCTGAAATATTATATTTCCACTTTCTCCGGGATGTGATCTAATCTAATCTGATCACATCTGATTTGATCTTGTCTCGCCTCATATTGTCTTGTTTGACTTATATCCCACATACGTCATTAATGAAGACAGCGCCACAGAAGACAAAAGACGTCGTGTCTTGTTATTTTTATTTTATCGTTTGTGACATTTTGAGGCTGAAAATGTGGCTTGGAATAATGCAAAATCCTGTTTTGAAGTTAAGGACTCCAAAAGTAGGACAGCTGAAAATGCTAATTCTCTTTGCAGCAGGATTTCATTTCATCCTTAACAAAAGAGCAATTTAATCCAAAGACGCCCAAATACTGAAGGATCTAAATTTTCTTTTCAACATTTTCCATCCGAGCAGCTTATCCAAGTGTGACTTAAAGCAGGCTTCATTTTTTTACGAGGCAGGACTTTGAAAAATTATTCGGTTTAATGAAATAATGCGTATTTCTCTGACCTCAATTCCTTCATCTCAGAACCATTTGAAATGCAAATCAGACCATTACACAACACTCAGGTAAGCAAGCGTTGCTCCACCACTTTTCATTGATTGTTTACATAAAAACGACTCAACCAAGGGTTTAAGGACCTATGTTTGGGTACTTGTTATTGTCCTACTAAGAATCAGTTGAAGTTAACCTGAGATTTTGTTATGTCTTTTGACCATTAGGCAACATACATAAGCATCCCAACATAAATCTAAATTTGTATATTTTTGCTCTCTTTAACGTTTTAACTTTTTGTTGAAATAAATTGTAACATATAGAAAAATGGTTTTGCTTTACTCGAGGCTAGCTGCCAGCTCCGGTCTATGATAAAAGGTCAATTTCTCAGTCAAAATTCCTGGTCTGTCTTGTCACCGAATGAAGCTTGTCAGATAACACCGTGAGCTCTCTGATACTGACCTTTCCCTGCCCAGCCCTTCAGAAAAGCCTCCACATACATGGGCTACCCTATATAAAGCTATAGTTAGAGATAGAGTTGCGGTAGCGCATTTAAAAATTCATTCAGTACTCTTCAAAGTAACACGTAAATGTCATCATTGTCTGATACAAAGGTGAAAGGAGGAGTTAACAGGCAATTAAGGATGTAACTTCATACTCAAATTCTTGAGGAATTACAAGAATCTGGACTCTGGGTATCACTTTGATAGTGGTAGTTTACTTTTTCCTCTCATGTGTAGACATATTTCCTTCACGATATAACTCCAGAGCCATCGATTGACGTGCTCTGCGCTATGACACAAACGCTGTATAGCATGTGCATTCATGTGTGTCAAGAGGACGTGCAAAGACGAGGCGTCCTATTTACCTCGTTCATAATTGAGCGCTCTGATATCTCACTCAGCGGAGCCCGTTTGAACTGGAACAGCACCCAGAGGGAGCAGGACTGAAACAAACCCCCGCAGGGACCGTCCCTTTAAGGGCCCAGGTCAGACCAATATTGTTATGGAAATTGAAACGTGTTTGGTCCGTGCGCCGATTTATTTTTCGCGGCTAATAACTGAAAATACATATTTATGAAGAGTGGCCGGGTTCTCGGTTGGAAAAACAAAAAGGGGGAATGATTCAAAGTTATACGCAGCAAATTTTATTAAGTGCAGAAAACACAGTACAGGGAGTGTTCTTGTGCATTCCCACTTCAGCCACCGACTCTACAATCCAACAACACATCAAAGGCCGAAATACACAAAGGGAATTATAGACTAAAACACACAACCACGGGTTCCACATGCTTTCATGTCAGGTACACAACGTGACAAGTTTTGGGGGGGGGGGTCACAACATAATTTAATAAACCAGGAGATAAATAATAAGCACGATAGAAGAGGTGGTGATGACATTTGGTGGGTTATGGGATTGATTCCTGATTGGCAGATGCCTCCCTGAATGGTCACACCTTCGCGTCTCGTGCGAACACCTCGAACATCAAACAAAACCCCCAACCTTCGTCGTCACGCTTGCGTTCATCTTCTGGTTTGCTCCTTTTACGTAAGGGATGCACAAGAATAGATATAAATATACACGTTTTTCATCTATAGTATGGCTTTGATGTCGTTTCTAGGCTGTAAAGCTGCGTCGAAATATCCACTGTTATACCGCACCACTTTTTACTACGCTATGTTCTTGTCAGGCATAATAAAAACCGCTTGTCATCGAACACATATGTATATAAGCAGGAGAATATTAAGTCTGCAAGCATGGATTAAGGGAGACACTGCACAGATACTGTCGTGTATAAATGTTATGTACAAAAACCCGAGCCGCCTTTCACCGAGCTCTCGTCTGCCGTGACGTCAGCGGATCTTTTTCGCAGGACGTGGCGACTTCACTTAAGCCGTCCCGGACAAGCTCTAACCACATTTGCTCCATTCATGATCACATCAGTAAGACAAGCCCCTTTCTTCTCCCCATCCTTTATGCTCAGTCGCAGCGACCATACTGAACCCCCCCCCCTCCTTCCACCTCCACCGTTCAGCTGCCTTCAGGGCGTGGGGAAACGAAACGAGGTCAGGCGAACAAAGCCAAGCAAAAACACAACGTTGACGAAAACGGATCGTAAAGAAAGGCCGCATTTATGCGATCTGATACGGTGGCGCGCACTGGTGGGGGGGGGGTACAGGACATTTTTTAACATTTGCTGGAACATTCGGGGGTGCCGCAGCTCAGTTAGCAAAGTGCAATCGCAAAAATGGCTTGTAAAGTTTCAGCTAGCTGCTCACGAGATTCAGACCAACTAAGGAGATCCACGTGGATGATGGCTTTATCAACTCGGCCAATTTGGGATCCAATTTGCCTCGTTTTTATTTTTTTTTTACCCAAGTGGGTAAAAGAGGCGTGAAGCACTGAGGCAAACGCTTAGTCGCCGGGAAAAGGGCCGAAACGTTGGAACTGTTTTTCAAGCTTAAAGGGAACCGACCGGCATTGCCTTCTCGTTACCGCTGTTTCTAAGCAACGACAAGCCCTCTCGGTTCCGACAGGTAGCTAGGTGCTGCGGTAACAACTCAACCTTGAAGTCTAACTGCTGATTTTTTTTTTCACAGGAGGCATTGGTGGCGTACGAGGACCGCCACCGGAATGAATTCAGGGGGGCCAGCCCAAACAAGGCCTCTACTCTGGGGAGAAGGGACAGGAAGTCCTTCCTGGATGGATGAACAGGATTTTCTTTGAGGGTAAACATTCAAAAGCGATTCTACAGACAAGACATTTCAAGCGGACGGATGCATCTCTCATCCTCGCCTTCCCCCCCAGGTGGACTACCAAGGTGAAAACCCCCAACTGGACTGCAAACTCACACAGGTTCTACATTTCTGGGAAAACGCTTTTTCTCGAGGCGTCTACCCCAAATGTCTGCCATGTCAAATCCAGCTAAATCCCTAATACCGAGTGTACGACAGATAATAACTTGAGAACCATGTCAAATCCAGTTAGGGCTGAGCAAAGGGGAGGCTTGATATCAAACTCAGGTGATGTCACCGACAATGACAGAGAGGAGCGGGCGGGCGGGCGGCGGCGGTGGAAGTGGGCTTGTGCTGGTTCCTGCAACCGTTTCCTGTCCTCCATTATAGAAAAGAGGTTACATTCCAATAATACTTCTGGTAATTAGTGGGGTTATTATTACGAGCGCTTTGAAGCGGTTCGGTGTGCTACATACAACGGGGAGGAGAAGCAGGTGCGCGGGGTTTTTAACGGCCCAAATGGTCTAAAGTACGTAACAGCCATCGTTCCAGCCATTGTGTGCTTTCTACAGCCATTTCCGTTCGACTTTATTTCATTCTCTCCCTTTACTCATGTCTGATCCAAAGGTGACATTGCTCACGTTTATAGTCGGCATCCGTGACCAATCATTAACAGGTCTTTATTTAACGACGCCGGGGTTCGAGTTACGGCCCCGTGGCGCTTCGCAACCCGACACCGGAGGGCCTGGGGGGCAGGCGGACGCCTTGGAAATGTTAGAAATGTAGCTTAAAGAAGCAGAGAGTTCCTATTCTACCAGTTCAGGCTACATCGGCTTTTATCGGAAGGTTCTACACTCTTGTGTGAATGCGAATTTGCCGGGGGCCCTAAACCATCAAAATCAAGAATTTGCATTGTTGTTGAGTCCAAAATAGACTTGAAAGTTGAATTCATGAATTTGCGCTTGTGCTTTTTTAACAACAGGGCCTCAGTAATATATGTAAACCAGTAGTGTCACCAAACCAGGTCGATTGCTAATTTAAAAGAACTTTCTCCATGTTTTATTAATGCTGTTATTAATCAGACTCCAAGAGCTGCATCATTTAAAGTGGTTTGTCGGGATGCCAGCACTCGACGTTATTAAGAGAATCTCGGAGGGATCATTAAAAATGGAGACCCTGTCGACACCAGCGCCTGATAATCAGTCGATACTCGGCCGTAATGAGCGAGAGGGCTTTTAACGTGTGCGCGGTCTGCCGTCAACGAGACGTATCGACCGCGCCGGCATCTAATTGCCCTTGGTTTTCTGCGAGTCGGGAGTCCGTTTCCATGACCACAACTCTCGTCACCTGTGAGATCAGACCGAGTGGCGGTTCCCTGGCCGATACGGTTACGCGGTGTTGTTTCCCATCAGAGACGGAGAATGAAAGAAAGCTCGGCGGCGGCAGAGGGAAGAGAGACGAGCCCAGAAAGAGCGGTGTGCTTCTCCGTTTGTGCGTTGAAATGTGTACTCGCAGAGATGAGCGCCTGTAACAACTGCTGATTTTGTCGCGTCCGGCGTGAAAAAGGGGAATCGGGAACATCGTGGAATACGTGGGACAGTTGCATTTGGAAGGTTATAAGAGGTCATAAATATAGATTATAGATTCCTCACCCCAGTATTTTCTTCTTTCTCCACCTTTATCAGTGATCTAACATGCAAAAAGGCATTTAATGACATTTGCATATGTGACAAGAGATCCAGTGTTCAAACCCCTCCTCTATCACTCCAACACACTCCTAATCCTTTACTGTATTTCTGTACATCTGAGAAAAGCTGTTTTTATGTGTTTTTTTTTTGTAGTTTTTTACCCCTACCCCTACCCTTGCTTTTTTTTAACTTCATATTCGTTCGGTCACTGCTTCTTCTTCTTCTGGAAGCGTCTGAACTGGTTCTGGATGGCGAGCGCCGCTTTCTCCGTCTCCGGGGCCTCCAGGTCGATGTCGACCTCCTCCTCCTGCTCCTGAGGTTTCGCCGTGGCCTTCTCTGGAGAGATCAGGCGAAGGGGGGGAGGGCGCAAAAGTTAGTGCACAAAAATAAGAGAGGGAATTCATCAACATGTCACAATTTCCACTAATTTTCCTGAATTTCACCCTCAATTTCTGGGGTTTCCAAGATCGTGAGATCAAACAGTATTTTCAACATTAAGCCTAAAGCAAGGGGGAGTTCAGCTCTATCCAAATTTCTGCTCAGAAACAGTAGTTTCCTGTGTTTATTGGTCACCGATATGTTTTTGTTCAAACTTCTTGTGCCGTAAAAAAAAGATGGGGGGTCAAGGTGGGAAATTCAATCTTAGTAGCCCTGCGTAACGCCCAAAGCTAGCATGTGCCTCAGGAGACTAACGCTAATACTCAACAAGGCAGGGCCACTCCTTTTCAAGGCGATCTGTTCCCAGGGAGGCAAATGCGGCAGCAAAAGACAACAAAAGCGATAAAAGCCACAAACTATAAATACACCCAGCTGCCAGCAACAAGTGGGTTTTTAATATTTCACCGCATGGCCTCTTTGCCTCCCGCTGTGCGGAATGTGCGGATGAACGAATCGCACACCCAATTCAGAGAGGGCGGCCGCACATGAGAGTCTTTTAGAATCACATTAATGGCGAGGAACGCCATGCATTTGGGAGCCAAAGATAGCTCCATTCATTTTTTACTCGCGAGGAACATGTTACTCCATCATGAACGAGAAATGTTCTGTCAGATAATAATAAAAAAAATCAATTAGAATTACATTCGAATCAAGAGATTTGAAGTGACGGCCCGCTGACAAGGCAAACTATGATTGGGAAACATTATACAGCTGAAAAAAATGCATTTGAAATGTCCGGAATGTTTCTATAAGGCGAGGGTTTGAGCCCGGACTATGATCAACCTTGAAGTGTCGAGGTTTCTGTGGCGTCTATGCTAAAAAAGCACACCCTGCCTTAAGGCAGGAATGTTAAATCCCTACACTAAGCGCTGGGATACAGGGAAAAAATAGACTCCAAAACAGAACTGGGCTGCAAGGGCAAACAAAAACGACCCCGTCCAAATCCCGCAATGCTGAAATTGGTTATTGATGAGCGCTGCTGCACAAGAGTTCAGCAGCCATCCAACTTTTTTTCTGGCTGACACACTGCGAGCGCTGCCAAAAGGGCCGCCTCACCACGGCTGCTTAGCTCATGGAAAATCAGGGGGCTGGGCTTGGGAAAAACAGGACGTCTCTTTATATCGAGCCGCACAATCGGAAACCCGGAGAGAAAGAGCAGAACGGAGAGGTGAAAGGCACAGCAGCTTTAGGAAGGGTTGTTCCCTCGCGCACTGTCATGGTAGTTTTATCATAGGAGTTTACAACGTTTCTGATTGTGTCTTATCAGCGACAGCCAACGAAGGAGGAGTAAATAACCAAACAAATTAACCCCAATCGTGCTCCGAAAAAGCCCGAAAAGTTTTAGATACATCGTCTGAGAACTGTTGCTTGGTCAAAAATTTTGAGTGCGTAGTTGGAAGCATCCTTCCTGCTGAAAGAGAGATTAGGCCCCTCCCATTGCAGCAGTGGGAGGGGCCTAATGCAGGAGTTAGGCACTTGGGATGTTCTGGCCATAAGGAACTCTGTTCTTCTCAAAAAATGTCCACCAAGGACGCCTCGCTTCCTGCGGAAAACGCGACAGCCCCCCGGAAGGCGTCGATGCTCGCTAAAACGCGACTGCCGTGAAATTCGACGCCACTGACCTTTGTTGTCGGCTGCAGTCGTCTGGCTGCTGCTGTCAGAGTTGGTGGATGCCAGCTATGGGGGGGGGGGGGGGAGAAAAGAAGCGAGAAATGGTCAAATGCATCTAATCAAATAAATACCAGAGTCGTTGTGGGTAATAGGTCACCCAACATGTTCAGTCTGAGTCTGGTCCCATCAGAGCACGCCATCTTTCCCTCTGTTTTTTTCAACTTTTGCTCAAAGCTCTGGCAGCACGCACGAGCGACAGATGGGCCGCCGTCACCTTGGATCCCTTCGAATGGCTGTGAGGTGATAAAATGACGAGTTCAGCGCTAAACGAAGGTGATGGTGAGCCAGATTTCTCTCTTTTTTTTTTTTTTGCTACAGCGAGATGGACAGACGGACATTTGTGTATGAGGGGTGTTTTTTTTGTCCTCTCGGGACCTGAAATAAACCGCTACCTGTTTTCCCGGGATGTAGCAGTGTACCGTTTCGCTTACAAGGCCACAACAACTGCCAGGATATTTTCTGACACCTGTAATTCCCCCCACCCCCGTTTCCTCCGTCTGTCAATGTGGCCCAACTGCATGCTTTAGTCTTGAGATAAGAGGGATTAAAAAAATTATAAAGTGGGACATAAACAGAGATTTAGGCTGATTCTGTGATTACGCAATAGCATGTCAGATGGAGGGGGGGGGGTGAATAAGTCATGCACATGTCCTAGTGCGTGTTTGCAGGCGCATTAATGCGCGCATGAATTTAAGTGTGGGCGCGTGCGTCTGTCCCTTCTTAACTCGGCCCTTATTGCACTTTAAGATCCGTGGAGCAAACGACCCGTTCTTAACCCGATCTCCAGCGGAGCGTGGACGAGTCGGTGAGGGCGGGCTGTCACTCCGGGCCCGCCGATATCACACCAAGAGCCTCGCCGCGGTCGCGCGCACCTATGTCAAGTGTGCATCGCGAGCGCGTGTGTGTGTGCGTGGGCGTCAGTTCGGTGCTTTGAGTTACGCGTGTGCACACGTGCATAAGGAGCCCCCGGTGGGTCAGGGACGATGATCCAAGGGGGAAGAGCGCCGTTGTCCGGCGCGACACAGTTTACAGTACGCGTCCGGTAGGTGAGGCGGGGGAGGAAGCGGTGAGGCGGGAGGGAGGTAATTCAAAGGAGCAGCGCTGAAGAAAGCAGAGCAGACGTAAGAGAACCTGCCGGAGCGAGTTATTTTTACATCTCATAAACACCATCTGAAAACAAGAGGATTTCAAGTCCAGGGAGTTTATTTTGCCGCAATCGGCCGATTCGGGACAGACAAAAAGCAGAAGCGTTGCCAAGAATAGCATTAATAATCCCTGTGAGTTACTGTCCTCGGCGGCTTTAACACCCTGAACCAAAACAGCTAAATGGAGCCGTCGCTGCCACTTGACTGTCCGCTGAAGACTGATGGGCGCTCCCTGATAAATGTACACAGCTGTGTGGAAACTCTGTTAGGATGATGGGTCTCTCTGTTCCATCCATTGACCCCTGATCCTCTGCTGTCACACCATCACTCTGGGGTATAAGTGGGCTAAGGTTTGGTTTAAAATAGCCAGTTTGTGTCAAACAAACGCTGCTAACATGAGTGCTGAAGAACGGCGCCAGAACTGAGCGCAGGGCCGGACCAGTCCTCGAAGATCGATTTTCGGCCTCCGACGAATTTGAAAACAAGCCGGGACAAACAAATTTCCATAATTCCTTGCGCTACGTTTCCGGTGAGTGCGTGAGTTGACAGAGGTGTGCTTAGCCCCGCCCCCAGAACACAAACAGTTTTGCTTTTTGGACCCTTTGACAGAGGAGGGAGCAGGTCATTTATCATATTTTTTCACTTTTTTTTCATTGTGTTTCAGTTCAACTGTAATTAACCCGGAACTTCTTTGGCATTTCCAAATGAGGGGACAGCCCTTTCTCCTTCCAAGTTTTCAAATGAGAAAACATGCCAACAGCTCAAAAGAAACAGAAACTGAAATTCAATGCTAAATCATTTCGACAAAAGAATCAGTGTTTATGTGTAAAACTAATTTCTGCAGAATATTTCATGAAGCTTTCCATTGTCAGAATCTAATGGTTTGTTAGCAATATCACCTTGAGATGTTCTAATATGACATTTAACTTGAGCAGGTAGCGTTTAAGAAAGAAGCATAACAAGAACAACAGAAAGCGCTGAAGGCTGGACATTAAAATGAACATCCGGGAGTTTGAGAAGGTAACTTAATGCAGTCAGAGGAGGAAGGACTGCGGAGCAACGAGCCGTCTGCAGTGAAAGAAACACTGCAGAGAGGCAGAGGGAGGATGCTGAGCATTAGCACACATCACAGCGCAGAAGCTTTCAGCGAAGAAAGCATTAAAACGGGCTTTTACTCAGGAAGGATCCGCTCTCAACACTGAGTCAGATAAGCTGAGAGAGGAGAGGTCTGAATTTGGCCTTGACGAACACGAGGATTTAAGAAAGGAGAAAAAAAACAGGGGGGGGGGGGTTCAGGAAAAATTAAGAGGAGGCTTGAAAACTGAATATAGAACGTGCACAAATGAAGGGAGATGAGGGAAGACTCAGACATCTGAGTTGCTTTGGTTCTTTAATCAATCAAGGTGATTGCGCGGAGCGGCTCTCTGGCAGCCTTAAAACATCGTTCTGTTGATTAAAGCTACTAAATCTACGGCTTCGGTGTAATTCTAAGCCTCTCACCACCCTGCACCCGTCAGCAAGCCTGGCGCAAGCGCACTTTACCGACCCGAGCCGGGGCTCAAATTCAACTCAAAATAGCCGTCGGGAAACCACTTTTGCCCATCCCGGCACCATTTTGGAGGGCACTTAACCCCTTTTGCTCCAGCAGAGGCGCTCCGAGGAAAACCTCGGAAACCTTCGTCTCATTCAGGCCTCCGCGAAGACCTTCCTAATGGCACTGGAGTCGCGCTGACTCAGATGTCCCGGGGTAATGATCTGCATATTATCTTTCCATCCTCGATTAGCTAATGAGATACCTCCTTATCACCCACCTCCACTCATCTTTTTTTCTTTTTTTTTTCTCGTTCGGGGTTCCCCTCCTTTGCGGGCGGCAGTTACCGCCGTGATTCACGAGCGGCGGAGCGGAGGGAGGGAGGCGAGGGTACGGACCGGGAGACGGAGACAGATTGCAGCATTTAACAGGCTGCCCTGGGGAGCCGCTGAAGGTGATAGAGAGGGAGTAAGACACATATGGCCGAGCGTGGAGGCAGGATGGAGAGAAAGAGACACGCACCAGGAGTGTGATTTGGGAGGGAGAAAAAAAATCTGGCACGGTGAGAAAGACTGGAACGCCGCACGGTCGATTCAGAAGACAACTCAGCTGACATAAATGGAGTCCAGATGGACGCTTGTACTGTACACACACACACAGGAAGAGCGAGCAGACACTCCTCCTCTTCCTCCAGACTCTATTAGCGCACCTCTGCGAGGCGCTGCCGTCGCACTTCTGTCACATTCATCCCTGGCTAACCTTTCTTTGTACCCAATACTGAACTCGGAGTCTTCATGGAATAAATGCATAAATAGAGTTACATAAGGGCCTGGAGCGCTGCCTGCTGTCGCCACAGATGATTGAAATCAAAACCCCTGCCCGCAGTCTCCTTCTGAGGGGGTAGAAATCGTGGTCATCGTTACAGCGACAACATTTTAATTCACCCCCTACACCCCCCCCCACACACACTACCAGTGCTCCCAGATTCCTCATTTCATCATCGAAACAAGGAAATGTGGATTTGGCCGGCTCAGTCTGGGCGATCGTTAGCTGGACCCGATAATGAGGTGCTGGATCCGACATTCAACAATTATCTCGGGGGAGACAATGCTAGCCTTGGGGGGTGGGGGGGTGTTACAGTAATTAGGTGTCGGAATGAGACGTCATACGGGATCCGCTGGTGCTCTGTGCGTCATCTGCCAAATCTGGTCCATTATTTTGTCTACAATCCACTTTTTTTTTTATCCTTTTTTTTTTAATCATCCTCCCTTGCGTAACGTACGCCACACAGGGGCGGGCTGGAGGTGGGAGGGGTCGCTCTTTCTCCATCTTATAGTTTCTACGAGTGGTCCCATTTTTAGCCTGGGCTCTCTCCAACACCTCCTCCTGTCCTGTTCTGCACTCTCACGCTCGGTTTCACACCCACCGCGGTCGTTTTCTTCTCGTCATGGCCTTGTTCCAGCCTTGGCTCCAGATGTGCATCAAGGCTAGCCTAACTTAAACATCTGCTCGGAGATTTCTTCTGGTCATGTTCACTCAAGCCCCTTCCCAAACATACTGTAATTTCTTCTCTTGGTAGACTTTTTTGTATTTATTTAACTATAAAGTGTCAATTGTATCTACATAATGATCAGCATGCTCTTTTTAAAACATCAAAGAAGCATCAAAGCTTCTCGCTGAATTGCCCAGAAATTGAGGAATACATTGGGAAGTGGATACCCCTGTGGCATCGCGGCTCATGGCTACTCACTACAATCATCATTCGCAGCACTTGAACCTACGATCATGCTAGTCTCCACCCAAACTAGTTTTCAGGTCCAGGCGTTAAATAATTCTTCAGCAGACATCAAAGTTCTGCCAGCAAGAATTAGAATTAAAGAATTAAAAAACAACCTTTGTACATCACTTTACTGTAAAATTCCAGCAATTGTGTCGCCATGGGGCACGTTTTCAGGGAATAAAGATCAAGGGAGTCAAAAGATCAAAGCAAGAATTTGACACAGATGGTTGACTGCGAGGAATTTCCACGATAAAGCTGAAACGCCAGCACACGAGCACATTTGTTACTACATCTGCATTTTTAATATTTAAAGCCAGCAAACACATTTCTGGCGTTAGTTAAATGCTTGCCTCAGCCTGGCCCCCGTCAGAATCTCTCGGAGCTCCAAACACACTGTACCTGCCGATAAAAATAGCCCAACGCCGGTTAATGGTTTTATATAAGTCAGTGGGCGTCGGCCTGCATAGTCAGAGTGGTTCTGAAATAGCTGTCCCTCCTGGGGCAGCACGGGGTTAATAGCCGCTGTTACGTGGTTGTCAGAGGACTGATTTAGAAGAGTAAATAATGGAAGTGGTGATTCAGTTCTGAATTTGAGCCAGGCTCCCACATCTTCTGATCAACCCGGAACTAGCCGGATCTGTCCTGGGATGTCAAGAGGAGCCGTAGAAAATATTGACCAACGTCTGGAATACCGCGCTAAACCTGCCACCTGTCACCTGATCTGAGGTAATGAGTTGGCTAATGGAGGGTCCGACCATGACCCTATTGAACACCTTCCAGTCCCAGACAGGAACGACCAGGAAAGGCTGCAACATTACTAAAAGTCCTCAAAACCTCGTCTCTACTGTTGAGTATGCGAGCCCCCCTTAGGACCTTAAATCTGGAGCTCTGGGGTTCTCAAACAAGAAACCTCATCACAGTTCCATCGTCTCCCAGCGTGGTTTCTTGAATTCCTAATTATCGTAAGGAATGTCAGGGCCAGTGACTAGATGTGAACAAGAACTTCTGAGGTCTTGTTCAATGAGAATGAGCAGGAAATTAGCAGCCTCTCCCGAACTGGGAGGCTTTTTTAAGGCTGCTTTTGTCTTCAGGTCGTCTCTGCTCGACTCTCTGCGTGTCACGAAAATGCAAAAAACAGAATTTTTCACGGCTTAGTGCTGCACTTGCTGTTGGGGTGGAGGAGGGAGGGGGGGCAGGGAGCCTCTAAAAGCTCAGCAGAAATGTATTTATAGTCAGGGAGAAAAAAAAAACAGGATTATACCTCCATGAGAGCAGGAGGGGAAAGCCAGTGATTTCCAGACATGCTGGATGCTGCACACTCTCATTGTGAGGGGGGTTGGGGGGGGGTGGAAGGAAAAGGAAAATGCGGAGGAACGAGGGTGGGAGCAGAAACTGACAGATGGAGGGAGAAAGACTGACACTGAAGCAAAGGACCGCCGCTTTCTCGCTTTTACGCGGCTCCTTCGCATTGACCCCCACGCCGCCGCAGACGTCCATAATTGCAGCCTGCCAGCATTTTCGGAGGCCGACGCCCCATAAGTGATAATTAACGGCGTAACGAGACGGGAGCGCTTTGTTCTGCTGTGGAGGGGTGCGCTAACCTACACCGGCTTATCGCAGTACCGAAATACTCACATGCAGCTAGCGTATCATGAATGTTTCATACCATGCCATACTATACTGGATGTTCCTTCCTTCAAGCATATCACATGATTCACGAGGCGATACACTACCGCCAAACACGCATGTGGTTCGTTGTCATGACTCTATGCACTTTGCAGTAAAGCAAATTTGGTTGAAAATGCGAAATATTGAGTTGCAAACGAAGACGACAAGAGTGAATGAAAAAGGAAATTGGGAACGATAATTAGGAAAATCGCACTACATGGCATTCATACTTTGGCGTAAACATTTATTTGGAACAAAAAGTGCAGAAACGCGCAACAATGAGCAAATGAGTCAGCAGTGCGGTCTGAGAGCTAGCGCACGTCGTTGTTATTGTTGTGATTATTGTTATTTTTTCCCCTGAACGTCGTTCCTGCCCGGGCTCCGGATGAGAGGAAACAGATGTCAAAAGTAGAACGTGAATTACGTAACCTCCAAAGCTCGCTCCATTCCATTCATATTCCTGCAAACGCTCCCCCGCCCCCCTTGCTCCCTCTCTGTGTTTTTTTTGTGTGTTTTTTTTTTTTCGTTGGACTTTGTTCCATACCTCACACTGTGCAGATGTTAGCTCCCACTGGTGTTAATACCCTCCCTGAGCCCCCCCACCACCGCCGCCACCACCGCCACAACTCTCTCACTGTTGCTAAGGAGAATACAGTCGAGCCTTTAGAGGGAAAATAAAGAGAGGCCGAGAGAGTGGGTAGATTGGGGGGGGGGGTTGGGGGGGGTAGAGCAGTGGGTAACAAGAATTCCGCTGGAGGATACAGGGTGTCAAGGTGCAGTGCGACAGCTCATTGCCATGACTTCATTGAGAAAGAGGCCAAAGAGGCCACGACCCCCCACCACCACCACCACCACAACCCCCCCCACCCCAAATAAGAGGGAACAGGAAGTGCATATTAGGGTGAACCACCGTGGGGTGTTTGTGTTGATCTGCTATGAGACCTCATTATTTGGAGTTAGCGTCCCTGGACCCCGTCATGCGTGGCCTCCGCCACGTCTGGGTGTCAGCGAGTGTTCCTCTCTGGAGGGTTGGGGACGCACGCGGAGACGCACACGCACAGATGTGCAAAACAATACCACCCCCCCTTCCACATCCACTTCCATTATGGAATGGAAGCAGCATAATGCACGGGGTCACGGGTTCAACTTATATCCGTCCGAATGCCGCGTGCACGGGCGGTCGCCCAGGATTACAGGCGTGGGGGGCGAGGGGGGTGTTTTATGTCAGCTGCCGTACACAAGTGTGCTGCATTTAGAGTGCACGGATGACTTCACATGTGTGGCTCTGAACCTGGTATGGCGATCGGGGGGGTGGCTCAAGGGTCGGGTGGCTAACAGCCCCACAGTTCACCGCTGAACTTTACTCACGACACTGGAATGGCGTAGCGAGGCTTCAGGTAACCTCGCCCGCGCGTCAGCGGCCTGAACCGAAAAACCAGCGCTTGACGTGGAAATGCTAGCCGCACCTTCATCCGACAGGCATCAGCATGGGTCACGGTTTCCTCGTTCGCTCCGCAGATGTCGGTGAATCTAACAAAACAGCTGAAGGTTCTCTCCTCGTCACTTTTTCCGCCATTATCACTGTTGACGACGAACAAAAAAAACCCTTTACAATACGTTGTTCACTATCGAACTCCCCCTAGTGGCGATATGCGGTCTAGAACTTCAATATCTCAACATGCCTCAGTTTTCTGTGTGTGACTGCGGTTCTTTAACATTTATCAGAACTTTTCAGATCAAAGGGATATTTTAAGACCCGAGACAAGAAAAGAGCTGCAGTCCTCAAATCCCCCGGGGTTATTCTTCCAGTAAAGTTACGTAAAAGAACGCGGCGTTTAGATTTGGAAATCAGTGATCTGAAGCGGCGGGCAGATGTTGCTCGCCGTATTCATGTCGTATCGCACGCGGCATCATCTGCCGCATGTGGAAGCCCCCCCTCCACGACCCCCGCCCCCCCTCCCCATCTGGTCTGGAGCGAGGAGGAAACGCAGCATGTGAGCAGTCCCGCAGAGGGAGAAAAGTTCCTCCTCTTCCTCAGCGGTGAGTCAACGGGCTGATCCGCCTTCGGCCAAGAGCCGCAGTAGCTGCACCATGCAGGTTCGGATGAAGGAAACAATTCATCACTTGAATTTTCCTCTTTCCGATCATCAAAATTGTTGACGTAAGCACCCCCCTTTCATGTATCTTCTGCTCATAACATTTGCCGACCTGCAGAAAAGGGAAACCGTAACCATGCAAGTTGCTTCTGTTGGAACGTCCCTGATTGATCCAAGTCAATCAGAGAGTGTGAGAGTGTTGCTCCTCTGTCTGCTGGGGAAACTGCTCCACCAGATGTTCACGGTGGCCACTGGCGGTGCGCTGGTGCCGCCGCCGCTGCAGCAACAGCAGCAGCAGCAGCGCAGCTTCAGTCTCCGGGTCGGAGCCAAACTCGAGTCGAGCCGACACGTTTCCTTCCGAGCGGCTGATGATGGATCGAGGAACGCCGGCTCGAGTTCATTCGGCCGTGCGCGCCCGTCGGAGTGGAATGGAATGTTTTATTCAGGTGCGCGTTGATCGCAATTGGATGTGACGCGGGAGGGGGGGCGCGTTAACTCAAACAAACTGCACTTTTTGTCGGCGGAGTCTGAGGGAGGCGGGGAGGATGAGGGGGGTTACCCGAGTCCAGACGCCGAACGCGGATTGATGCGCGCACTCACCTCGCTCATGTCGGCGCGGAGGGAGTTGCTTCTGCCGCAGGACTGGACTTCGCCGTCTCGTCTCGGCCGAACCCGGAGGGGGGGTGGTGGCGGTGGTGGTGGTGTGTGTGTGTGTGTGTGTGGGGGGGGTAGAGAGTGCAGCGCTGGTGGAGGAAGAAGGAGAAGATGAAAAAAAGGGATGGGGGGGTTTGCTGATGTGGATGCTGGAGAGGCGAGTCGAGCTGGCGGTGCGTCAAAGTCTGGAGATGCGCTGCGCTCTACCGGTACTGCGCCTTTGCCTCGGAGAGAGGGAGAGAGAGAGAAGAAGAGAGACAGAGAGAGAGAGAGAGAGAGGGGGAGAGAGAGAGAGAAGGAGAAGGGGGGCGAGCAGACCACTGTTCCAGTACAGGGATGTAGGCTAATAGGTTCATCATAAGCGCCGTAACCCTTGAGTATTGGAACTCTCCCTTTCATCGACTGGTGTTAATTGGTATTTTAATCCTTTCCTTAAAGATTAAAATGTGCTACTGATACAACATCTTCTTACAACTGTCCCCCTTCTGCTGAAACATGTTGAGATTTACACACGCAGGTCTGCTGCACCTTTGCAGCAGATCTGTTTTTAATTCCTGATAGTAGAGAAATATATTTTGTTTTCCAAAGAAATCTACATTATAAAACATTTATAGACCAAAAAAGATCAAGAATATAAAGTGACATAGCACTAAGAAGCTGTTGTCTTTAGCAGCATTAGTTAGATGTACTGTCTGCTCTCAATTCTTTGGAAACCAAATCCCTGATATCATTTTGCTCAAGTTCCGGCAGCATTTTGGGCCACACAAAAAAATTTAAAAAAACCATGTCTTGTACCTTCCACAATACACTCTTCTCTAATTAATGTGATTACATCTTATTAGCCCTCTCTAATCCAACGTGGGAGCTAATTGTTTGAACCGCGTCTGGAGCAGCTCCACTAGAGGGCGCCATCGCATCGCGCTCAAATCCCAACCGCGTGTTCGGTCCCACCGACCTCATCCTCGGCGCTTTTCGTTGAGTAATGAGCAGCGCGTGGGTGACGTCACAGGCTCTTTCTCCTCCAGAGAAGTGACATTTCAGCCAAGTCACAGGAACCTCTGACCGCAAACGACCTGGAGCCAGCCCGGGAGCGAGTCCAGGAGGTCATCGGTGCCAGATGAATTCCCTCCAGACCCTCTTGAGACATCGATGGATGGAAAATGGAAAACAGGACACCCTCCGGGCACAACCCCCAGTTCTGGAAATGTAGCACAAAAGCCAACAAATGTGAACTGAAACCACAATCTTATCAAATAATAACAACAAAAGCCCCTAAAACTCAGAAGATTGCAGGCAACTATTTAAGCTATGTAAATTACTTTGCAAATGCTTTCCAACTTTCACAGAACGATTCAACAAACCTGGAAGAAGGAAAACTACTCACTCCAGTTTCCAGTCGGAAATGTCAGAGGCTGTGACGTTCAGACCCCCACACTTCTTCCTTTAATAAAAGGTTTTTCTTGTTCAGGAATTATTTCACCTCCTCGTCAATTGCACAAGTCCAGCCAGCCGTGTCGCCTTTACGGTGCAGTTCCAGTTAACGTCGCAAGGGAACGCTGTTTTTTTAAAAAAAGAATGCTTCGATCTTCTGTGACAGATATTATGATTGATAAATAAGGAAAAGGCAAATGGGAAAGGCATGAACAAAAAGACCAGGTTGTTTTTGAATTGTGTTTTATTTCTAATGTGGTTTTTTTTTTTTTAATATTTTCACAAAGTCATATTAGTCACTACTATGTTAGATCAGTTTTCCCTCACTGCAATGGCAGTAAACTACACAAGAGCCCAAACCCAGCACGGCCCCCTCGTCTCACAGAGATTTGTCATAAACAAAACCATTAAAACGAGTGGACCAGCCCGTGATACCCACACAACGCTAGTGCCGTCCCTCTGAGGGGAATCTGATTCCCAGTCAGGACCTCATAAGGTGCTATTTTCTATAAAATAAATTTCAATGCAATAATTGAGAAGCAGGTGCAAATGCAGGGAAAGATTTGCCACTGTTGGTATATTATCACTTTATAATTACACTGCATGATGGACACCTGGCCAACTCGGAAGTTAAAGCAAACTTAGCAGCTACATGATTCAGTAGAGAACGCTAGCAGGTTTTGAACTTGGTAGTGCTCGCAGTGTAGAGGTAGCCCAATTGGACTGCTTATATCATTGTTTGAACTCTTTAATAATAGTGCTGTTTCTGTGACTTCACTACTTTTGTGCAAGAAATTTGGGGATCTGAGTTATAAGCTGCATTTTTGTTTTTTTGATTTTTTACATTCAAGGACTTGAACGGCAGATTTGTTTCATTCCCCTCTGCCAGTGGGAGGAGGCGAAGGGACCGTCGCTCGGGTTTGTGCTCTCTTTAAAAAAACAACAAAAAAAAAACAAAAACACAACATCTCTAACGCTATCTGTACAACATTCAACAACACGTTTCTCTTTTTGTCTTTTTTTTTAACCATAATGCCAAAAAACAATAATTATTATTATTATAAGAAGAGCATTTTTCCATCTCAATGGCATTGAACAAACACCACACAAACTGAAATAAAAACTCTAATAAAGGCCTCAATACCAGATAGAACACGTCACCTTCGAGTGGTGCTGGAGACAGACGGTTAATCAAGAGGAGAGGAGAGCTAGCGCAACAGAAAACAGAAGGGGTTAACAAAATGGATGAAAAAGAGGGAGGGCGTTTGAATCCTTTTGATGATTTAATGTCACTTCGGACATGTTTTGGCACCTTAATAGATTAAATATTAAATGTAGAATTGGGCTTTGGTTTACCAAAGGTTAGTTTAAAGACCAGAGGTCATCTCATTCTATGTCTAAAGATTTCTCCTACAGATTAGGTTCTTAGACTCAAGGTCTGCTAGAGTTTAAATAAGGGGCCGCTTTTATGGCCGAAGAGGCCTGAACAGAAAGAATCACGCATGAAAAGGAGTTGAGACATGAAAACGGGCTGGGATGTAGAAGAAAAAATTGGAAGGATGAAGAATATGCAGATATAGGCTAAGTGCTTTTGGTGAGTTTTACAAAATATCCCAGGAAGTGCTTGAAACAGAAGGCACGATGGCATCGACAGTAGCTGTAAAGGAGACACCACTAAGGGACTTGACTACGGAACTCATAAGGTGCACTAAATAACAAACTTAAACACATTAATGCACATTACAGTGTGGTTGCAACGCAGAGCACCCCATCAAAAAGTCGCCTCGGTGCGGATTTGTTTACAGTAAACTCACTCACTCCAGAAGAATGTTGGCATTGTCGTCTGCTTCGTAAGCCGCACCTGGTTGTTAGGCGCAGGTTTAGTGCACTTTTATACAAGGAAAGGTTCTATGGTCATGCCAAGATTTTGGGTAGACCATATTTACTAATAATTTCCAGGTGCAGTTATCGATGATTACCTAAGATGGAAGCTAGTGTGCTAATTGTGCTAACGACTCAACACTTTGAGTTTAGTACCTGGTTCATGCTATACATACGTGACAGATGATAATGGGGTGATATTGGGATTATAGGTCTCTGCTTGCTTTGACACGTTGCTTTTCCACACATAATTGATGGGGTGACTCAGTAGAACCACAGATTCTCACAATTGAAAAAAAAAACAAAACATACAAACAACAACAGAAAGTGACGACTTCCATTGAAAAAACGTTTGGTCTATCGATAAAGTCAAAACAACTACTTTGGGAACTTAAACCTTGCACAGTGCTCTGTATAGACATTTCAACTAGTCTTAGCTCACAAACATTATAATCATTGCCTGTATTGATAACCTTTTTCCGTAAGCATCTTGAAAAGAAAATAAACAAAAGTCTGCTTTTTTTTTTCTTCTTGTCTTTACAAAAGCTACACGTACTCTACTGGGATGTCTATGCATTTGTTAGTGTTTTAATAATTACTCCTACCAATATCTTTTCTTATTAAAAAAAAGAATGGAGGTACTCTACTCTTCTAAAAGAACCCAGTACACTCAGATTTAATCCTGTCTGGCAGGGATACTGCTTTCTCTTTTTTGTTGCTCTCTGTGGCACATTTCCTCTCTGATTATATGAATGAGACCGCCGCTTTCTCTCTTTGAAAAGGTGTGTCCGGCGATTATGTTCAGGTGCTTAAGCGACGTCCCTACCGCATGGCCTCCCCTTGTCAGTGTTCCCGTTTCTTTCCCGTACGTAACGCTGCCTTGGCAACCGGGCCTGCATTCGGCACCAATGTAAACACTGAACTGCAAACCCTTTTGTATCACTCGGCCCTTGACCTCTTTCACGGCGTAATACATTATTTATATCGACACCTTTTGTTGCTCGCTTGAGCCACCTGTATTGAGAATACCACGCTGCAATATGGCATTTCTTTGACAACATATTTATGCACAACACCCTATAACCACTTCTAACAAATATATTGTACTTAAAATTGTGGATTCAGATAAAATAAAGGACCTATTAGAGCCTCCAAAGGAAAAAAAAGAGACTCTATTGACAACATACATTTACAGGCACTAACTGATAAAGGAAAAAAAATACAAACTTCTCTTCCTCTAGAAACACTTTGCAGACGCACAAGGCAGTGATATATAATTGAGGGAAAGCATGCGGTCTGCAATGGCTACCTCATGCCTTAAATTAACACTAAAAAGCTTGTTTCACAGCTTGAAACTTAGCTTAAACCCTCCTCCATGTCAGCTGGAGCGTCGAAGGAAGTCAATGCGAGAGTTTTCCAATTGTTTCTCCTCACGGCAGGCTTGATCTCAGCCCGTACAGGGATGTGCAGCCCGCCGTCGTCATCGTGGAATAAAACGTGGAATGTTGTGGGGGGTCACCCCCAGGTCTTACATGGATGTTTTTGATTTATCAAAGAGTCATTTCAAAACGTCCATCTTAAAGTGAAACGGCGGCCTACAAAAATCCCAGAAAGGCGTGTCTGTTGCTCTTGCTCACGTGCTCTTTTTGTGCAGGGAGCTTATTTTAGGAATGACAACACTTTTTAGAAGAATGATGTTGAAGGGATCAAGACAGCAGAGGTGTTTTTAAACCCTCTGGCGTCAACATTTCTCTCCCCTGAAATGAAGTATTAGAAATAAAGTGGGGACAAATATTAATTTGACCTAAATCTTTGTATTTTCAAGGCCTCCTACTGCTTGTTTAATTCTTTGTTTGCCCAACTTGTGATTTAACACGCGCCATCCAAAAATCTTGGTAAACCTGTTAAGATTCTTGGTTGGCACTCAGGGCTGGTGATACAGAAAGGGACATCCTCATACTCTGATCCTGTAAATCCTCAAAACTACCAATCTCTGAATCCTCTTCCATATCCTCCTCTTGCTCTTCATCATACTCCATCTTTTCCTTGAGCTCCAGGCCATCTCTTGCAGTGTTAGACACTGAGGCCACGTTGGAATCGCGGCAGTCAAGGATGTTATCCAGATGTCCTGCTGGATCATTACCGAGTCCATTTAGGGCCTTGGATTTAGCTGAGGACCAGTCCTCCAGGGGTGCCTGGGACTCTGTCTCACTCAGATGCCTCCATAATGAATCAAAGTCTGAGTGATCTGTCTGTGCCTTTATAGCTACTGGGGTTTCATCATCTAAAGTAGATGATGGGCCTCTTTTACGCCTGGACTTACTGGTGTGATTGACCTGAAGATGCATGGCCATCAGCTCTGTTGAGGATGTTCGGAAGGGACAGAACAAACACTGGCTCAGTTTGACCCCTGTTGAATTATCCCCAGCAACATCTCCACTACTGACACCTCCTTCTTCAACACCAATACCTCCATCCTCCTCCATCCCTCCAAAAGCAGGTGAAGGACGACGAGACAGGTCCAAGGGTTCAAAACCTCCTTCTTGGGTCGAGCGCACAGATCCTTCCTTTTCATTCAGTGGCTGGACCATTCGGCTGGTAGTTAGAGGCTTACGCCGGGACACTTTAGCTGCCTTCGGGGGAGGAGACTCCCTAATCCAAGTCCCTTCCATCCCGCCTTGATAAAGAACTCCCATTACCCCAGACAAATACCTGTACTGGGTCTCCAAATCAACTCCCCTTAATGCCTCCAAGGCCTTCCGATGGTCCCGCTGGTCTGGAAGTCCTAAAAGCCAGGACTGCTGACCTGATCGGGATGCAGAGCTGTCAGTCGGGCTTCGGTTGGCGCTAGAGTGGCTGACCTGTGAACGGCGTTGTTTGAGTCCAGATGTTCCAGAGCTCAGGCTGTTAATTGAAGAGGGGAGGCTGGTAGAGGAAGAATTGGAGGAGGCTGCCAGGGCATTGCGTTGCTCCCTGTGGTGCCGTTGGAGGTGGTACTTCAGCGATCCTGACTGAGTACCCGCGTAATCACAGTGGGGACATTTGTATGGGCGTTCACCTGAAGAGAAAATAAAGATGAATCTTTCAAACCCAGATATTATGATTCAGAAGAAAACCAGGTCACAATGGATGAATTTTACATCAGCTGGGTATCATAGTCCATGGAAAAATGACTGGATTAACAACAAAGAGAGTTGTTTATTTCTTTTGTTTTGATTTGTGAACGCTAGAATTAGAATAAACTTAAATAAATACCACTGTCCTCTTTTATGATCTTTTCATAATGGATGATGATTGTATATAGTTTTTTCGACTTGCTGATAGGGCTTAAACGGTTAACTGAATAGAGAGACGGCTAATTAAATATTTTGGCAGTAGGATAGTGTGTCTTAAATTTGTGGGGGGATGCAAATTTAACAAGTAAACCTTTTGCAAAACATCTTTTCTGAGAACGATCCTGAACAATTGTTGCAATTACAAATTTTAAAGGGAGGTGGCAGCATTCCATCAGTGATTAAAACGTTGCTTTGGGCACAGAAAAAGTGGAATCAACAACAGAAAATATGTTACATGTGTCTTTTCTACAACAAGAAAATGAGTCAAATTATAAATACAGATGTAATATTTGGTTCGGTAGGGAAGGAAAACGAAACCAGAAGGTCAAGGTGGAATTCTCAAAAAGACGGCTATATGAAGTGTATTAATTTAATCTGAAACCCTGAAATTACTGACCATGTGGTTATCCCACACGGTCCACAGACTGCAGATGAAATAGTGCATAAGCAAGCTCTGTATGAATAACACAGCTGTGATGTGATCGGTCCTGTCAGCTGTAGATGAATGTTCATAATGGACTCCACTTTGTGCATTTTGATCAAGTCTTTCTTGCTTGAAATGGGAAGCATCTCAAATTTGGAGTCCTCCATTTTCTCTGAGTTGTGATGGAGGGTGCTATAATCTATCGCGGCAGTCAGCATACAAGGGGCAGGAATACCCCAGAGGGGTCACCTGTCCATCACAGAGCAGACACAACTCAATGTGTCCAGGAATCAAGTCTGGATCACACTATTTTCTTTTGGTCACTTTCTGATCAAATACATCAAACAGAACTCTAGAAAATATTGATCATGAGCAATTGGCGCTGAGGGTTTCAGTTTCTTGTGAAATACAAACAAACTTGTAAACTTGTGCAGTAAGCAGATCTAACCTGTGTGAACTCTCAAATGTACTTTGAGATGGTGTGAAGAACGGAAGGCTTTACCACAGTAGGGGCAGTCTTTTATCCCCCTACCACGCACCCGCTCCCTGGAGGGAACTGAAGGTATAGAGGATACTGCTGTCAAGTCATTTTCAGCTGCAAGTGGCAAAAACAATCGTGGCAAAAGAGGTGAGTATCACAGAGAATTTCCTTTGACAGTGTTGAAGCAGCATAAAAGCTAAAATTGCAAAAACATATTGTGAGCAAAAAGATAAAGCAGAAACCATAATCATACCTTTGAAGCTTGAGATGACAGAGTGAAACCCTGTAGCTGTGCCTGATTGTTGTGAGCTACCACTGTGTGGTTTTGATTCCTGTCTTACGTCTCCCGTTTGTTGTGTTCCACCAGTCTGTAGTAGAGATTCCTGTCTCACTTCGCTGCCACCTCCTCTTCCTAACCCCATTCCCCTACGGCTGCTACAACCCTCCTCTTCACCACCACCTCCTTTCTGGGGCCTCTGTGTGTGAACTCGAGCGTGCACTACCACCTGCTGCAGGCTGCGGAATCGTTTTCCGCAGTCTGGGCATTCCCATGATCCACTAGTCCCTCCAGAATTGTCTCTCCGCTCAAGGCCTCCAAGGTAGGCTCTGACCTGGTCGGTCTCCGTGATCACTGAACTCCGACTTGTACCTCGCTGACCTTGCTGATGACTCCTCTGCTGCTGCTGCTGCTGCTGCTGTTGCTGAGCTACAGCCAGACTGCGAGCCACCAGCTGCCACCAGGCGGTCTGATCCCCCCCTTCTGTAACTAATGTGGGAGATTCACCTGTGCTGCCTCTAGACGCTCCTGAGCTGCTGCTGCCATTCCCCATCTCTGCCACCTGTGCAACAGCTTGAAGTCGTTCCATGCAGCTAGCCCCACTGCCATCGCTGGGCAATCCCAGGTAGCCTAGGATGGCTGATTTGCTGGAGCTCATCCCAACTCTGCCACCAGCTTCCCTCTCCAATCTTCCTTGACCACCTCTGCCAGCTCCTTGCTGGGCCAGAAGGAGGCTGGTATAGAGCGCATTGAGCGACTGATTACTAGCCGGGCCTTTAGCCTGCTGCTCTGCACCCACCATTCCTCCTAGAGCTCCTAATCCTCCCTTCAGCCCCAGCTTGTTTAGATGAACCTTCATGTGGTTTTTGAGGAACCAGGGCTCTTTGAACCCACGACCACAAACCTGGCATTTATGGTCCAAAGAATCCTTATGTTTTCGCATATGTCCCTTGAGAAACCAGGACTGGGTAAACCTCTGTCCACAGGTGTCACATCGAAATGCCGGCAGTGAGGAAGACACAGCAACAGAAGTGGACTGTGGCGTACCCGGGGCTGGGGTATTGGTCGGTGTGGGTACGGGAGTTTCGGGGGTGGCAATGACTGGCCTTGAATTGAAAGCCGGTGGCAACGTGGGGGATTCAGAGGAAGGGTGGCACTCCTGCAAGTGAGATGCAAGATTCTCTTCTTGGCTGGCAGAGAAAGGACAAAGAGTGCATTTGTATGGGTTGTGAAGAATGCGAACGTGGCGCGCCAACTCCGAAGCTGTGCGGAATTTTCCTTTGCAAGCATGACATCGAAATGTGGACGCTATAGGGGCAGACCCACTGTCCACTGTGGTAGAGGAATAGGGCGAGATTAGAGAGATGGGGTCCTCTGTGAGGGGAGGAGTCAGTGGTGTGCTGTCATCCAGTAGAAAGTTGGAGTTCTGCTCGGTCTGGAGGTCAGCATCTGGACTTTTGACTTCACAATCAGTATCTTCCGTGAGGTGCTTTATGAGAGTCCCTGACGACAGCCGCTGGTGAAGGTGACCTCTGTGATTCTGCGTCAGGTCCTTGTGGTTCAGTGGAGTTTTAAGGTGTTGCTTTATGGGGGCTGAGGGGAGCCCCGTCCGATACAAAGCGGAGGCTCTGCGGTCGCGGTCCAGACTGTGAGCGCGCGCATGGAGGGACAGAATGCTCTGAAATCTGAACCTCTTTCCGCACACATGGCAGGGAAATTTTAGTGTAGGCCCTGACGGAGCCCCTCCCACCCCAGGTATGGCCCTGGTGACGGTCTCCTTTTGGAACTGCTGGAGGTCGAGCTCGTCGTTGCAGATTCCGCCCTGTTGGGATGACAGAGCTAGCTCCAGGGCTCCAAACCCGATGACAGGCGCCGACGGCGTGGCCGGCGGAGAGGAGTCCAAACAGGGGCTGCAGCCGGCCTCTTGTCCCCCTCCCCCTGGGAACAGGGCCACTGCTGGGGTGGGAGATGGAGGAACTCCGTCCAGCTCTTCCTCCTCGTCTTCATCTTCATTATCGAGTTCATTCTTATCGTTTTCCTCCGGGAACGGGAAAGGCGAGAGGGATGAATAAGGTGTGGTGTCCAAGGACTGGGGGGCGGGGCTATCGAGCAGAGAGAGCACAGTGTGCGGGGAGGACGCCTGGGGGCTGTGGTCTAGGGACGGCAGCGTCGAGGGGGACAGGGGTTGCTCACAAGACAGCGACAATACACACTCTGGTGGAGAATCCATCCTCTACGAGCAGAGAACACACAAAGATCAAAACACACACCAAACGCGTGTGTGTGTTCGTGAACATGTGTAGCGTGTGTGTGGGGGGGGTTATTACCAGCAGTGTGGGTGCCGCTATGCCATTCTCTAGCGTCTTGACTGATGGGGGACACGCTTCTGCCTTCTCCGTAAATTTCCTGAGGACAGAAGAGATCCGGATGATGGATGAGGAAAGTTTAAGATGACTGTGTGCAATTTGCAATCAAGCGTCGTTTAACGCAATGACACAGGGGCGCGCGCTTCCTTGAGGCCTTTCCATTAGGTAGCGGATTGTTCCTCCTCCCTTCGCCGCATCCCGCCGCAAATGTCGGGGACGCACCGTCTGCCGCGAGGGCACGGACGTCTTCGGCATTAATTCGACGAGGACGAGGAACAAGTGCGCACCTGTTCCGATCGTCTGAGCGCCTTTTCGCCGAGCACCTCGGCGCGATGTCGCGCATATGGCGCGATTAACCGGGGTCCCCGCGTCTGCTGGGCGTGTGCTTGCATGCTCCGGAGTTTGGGACAGAAAACACAGGACAGACTGTCCCAAACAGGATGGGCGAGCAATGTTTTGACTTCCCCACACGCCCATCCTGTGCAGTTGCACAGTAGCCGATCTTTTTTCTCGTTTTTTTTAACCTAAATGAGGACGCGCGCGTGTAAACGTGAAAGTGATATTTGGGCGTTGGTCTTGGTTTGGATCCCAACCCCCCCCGACCTCGGGACCAGAGTCAGCGGAAATGTAAAGCGTGATATGCAGCATTTTGGAAGCCCTCGCTCGCTCGCTCGACCGAGTGTTTTGAGCGCGCGAGCACTTTGTGTCGGGCCGGGCCGACGCTCGCCGGGCTGTTTCTGTCAGTTGAGGAACGGCGACGAATCAGAGGGGGGGGAAAAAAAAGGGTCATCAATCATTACGGCAAGAAATGGAGGAACATCTGCGCACGCAGGTGTGTCGGCCATGTTTGCGTTTGCGAGGCGTGGCGTGTGTGTGTGTGTATACGATGTGGTGGGTTTGAGTGTGTGTGTGTGTGTGAGTGTGTGTGTGTGTGAGCGCCACTGAGCCCGGATGACAAAGAGATTCTCGTGTAGCCAGTTGACATTTTAGCTCAGCTATGACTCACAGGGGTATCACACCATATCAATCACACACACTCTTGCAGACACACACATGCACGCACGCACGCACACACACACACACACTGCTTTTCTTAATCCACCATCATTGTTCCTCACTGTCTTTTCTGTTTTCTGATTCATACTCCTCCCATCCCCCTCTCATTCTCTCGTTCTATTATTCACTAATTTTCTTTCATTCTCTCTCTCTCTCTCTGTCTCTCTGTGTCTCTTGCCCCCCCCCACCACCACGACCCCCCCGCGGTGTTGCCAGAGTGTTGTTGGCAGAGTGCCAGGGAATGCTGATATCAGCTGGTAGATTGGGTCCTGCCAACATGGCGAGGACTGAAGGGGGGGGGTTAAAAAAGGAAAAAGAAAGAAAGGAGACAGACAGAGAGAGATATAAAGAGACGGAGAGGAGCGTCTCGCAGTTTCAGGAGGCGAGTGGGGAACGATTTAACGTGGGTGCCGACGTCGGGGGAGAGGAGCCACAGAGATGACGAAGAGGCAGACGTGCGGGAGCGTGATCAGAGCAGGAGCTGACACGAAGGCAGAGCGCCTTTAAAAAAAAAGAAAAATCATTTGGGGGGGGAGTCACCGCCTCGGCCCCGTGGCGTTATCGCGTGAATCACACGGCATTGTTCTGGCGTGACGGCGACCGCCGGGCTCTGTCATACCAGCACGGGCAATTCGGATAGATGGGGGGGCAGATAAGGTGCAGGAGAGGATGCAGGGAAGAGAGGGAGGGTGGGGTGGGATCAGATTTAGATTGGGAGATAACAGACTGCTTTTAGGATCTGGAAGGTGTCAAAGGTCAAAGATCTGTGACTTCCCCCTCCCTTAAAGGGGGAGGAGCCAACTTCAACTCAGGGCCTTTAAGAGCGCCACCAGCCCACGTCAAACCAGGGAACATCATTTCTAATGTCACCGTAATCCATTTAAAATCACAACAGATGGAGGGAGAAAAAGGAAAAAAAAAAGAGAGAGTCCTGGATTTCCCCGTAATTTTTCAATTTCAGATCCTCGTTCCCCCCACTGGGGGAACCGACTTGTTGAGTACACGCAGCAGCATTAGAACAAAGCAATTCATGCGCTAATGGCAGCTTAAAAGCACGCCGTGTTAAGAGTCGCCGTGTGATCACAGCTGCCGCGGCGGTTTTCGTGGATTCTTAACTGATTTTTATCTGAACCGAAGAAAAAAAAAGAGGTAGATACCAAAACTTTCTCTCCCTCCCCTCCATCAGTCGGGGGGGCAGCCGTCAAATCTACGGCAGCTTGTTGCCAAGGGATCCCAGGCGCGTGTTTGGACACGGTTGTGTTTTTTTTTTATTTTTTAGTTGATAATGTACACGTCCACGGTGACTTCAGTCTCGTTGTGAAAGCTGCCGGGGCAGGTCGGCACAAGCGAGAGCGCCACGCATCGCTAATGGGAGGGTGTGACCACATTTCACTTTGCTCTTTTAAGTACGCGTGGGCGGTGGGGGACGGTCGGGGGTGTTGGTGGGGGGGGGGCAGGAAGTAGTGTGCATCTGTCGGTATTCAGGATGACAAAAAAGCATTCGCTGTTACGTTTGATGATGATTCATGTTGCGCCCTTCCGCCTGAGTGTGCGTGCGTGCGCTAGCCGCTGGAGCCCAACGGTAACTCCTCGACTTGCAACCGCTTGCCAGGGACTGCGAGCTCTTGATGGTGTGGTTTGCTGTTTTGTGTAAACAGTTTTTTGGCGGTTTGGGGAGGCCTGGAGTAGCAAAAGCACCAACCCCCCCCCCACCCCCCCCCTCCACCACATCCAACATCGTCACCACCTTCGACTTATCTCGCAGCTGCTTGGAAGGTTGAGAACCCCCCCCGGCCCCAAACGGGACCTTAACGACTACCTTTTGTTGTTAAAACCTGAGTTCACCCGCCCGTTGCACCCGTCCACCTTGTGTGTGTGTGCTTCTAAAAATAGTTCTCCTCCAGGTCTCAACCCGGGGCTCCGGGGCCCAACGTAAAACACGTTTCTGCAGGCTACGTCTCCGTGTTTACTCCAGAAAATTCCGTTCTTTCTTCCAGCTGCGTTAATTGAATTCTCATGTGGGCGTGCGTAACGAGGCGCCCGTTGGGAATAAGTTAGCCTGATCGCAGTAAAAAAAAAAAAAAAAAAAAAAGAGAAAGTGAAGAGGAGAGGATGAGCTCAGAGAGAGACAGGGAGGGGAGTCCACTCCGTGTGTGGTGCGGTATAATTTGGCCCTGTGGTTCTTTTTATCGCGCCGTCACGTGGCCAGCTTCCCCACAGACGGTACTCATTTCCTTTACTTCACCTTTCCCTGAACCCCTCGTTTCAGTCCGAGCTCCGCTTCTTCTGGTTCCCCCCCGTTTTTCCACGGGAAGCTCTTCCTCCACCGCTGCCAGGCGGGGGTAAGCATTACCTCGGCTGTCATTTGAGGAGATAAAAGGGGGTCTTGCCCTTCCGCCAGCGGCAGACAGACACGTGAACCTTTTTGAACCTGATTCAGTCTTTCGATCTGTCCTCAGCGCTTAAAGCTAACAAGAGAAGTCACCTTGCTTCCTCTGTTCTCTTCTTCATTCAACACGACCCTGCTGCTTTGCTCTCGTATCCCCGCTCCCTTCATACACTCTAAGAGCTGCTCTTGCTTCTCCTTCCCTTTTTCCTCAATGAACCGTCTCCTGCCGCGGAGGACGTGAACCGAAGCTGTCCCCGCGGTCGGGAGACGGCGAACCCGGAGCGCCGTGGCGCTGCCAAGATCTGAGCGAGCGAATCTGGAACATCACAGCACCCCGGCAGAAAAAGCGAGACTCCGATGCCGAGCCGCGTGGGCTGAGGAGGGGGGGGCGGGGGGGGATTGACTTGTGGAATTTAAGGTTTACAACTGATGCCTGAAAAAATAAAAGGTGACAAGCACCTAAAGGAATAGCGCCAGTCCAGAAGGCCCCTACAACATCTGAGGACATGGACCTTTGAAGACCCCTGGCCCCAGACATACCCCTACCCCTGTAGGGTTATTTCCTGCTACCGTACAGCAAATGTGGAGCAAATCTGATGGCTTAAACTCGAGCGTCTGTACAGCTCGTAATGTAAGGAGAGTAAAAACCCACTGCCGTATCCTCCAGTAATCAATCTTCCACTACGTGGTTCGGAGTCTCCGCTATTTGCTTCACATCTAAATGAGCCCGACTTCGTCTGACGTTAATAAAGTAGGCGAGATAACGGCCTTCAGTCCCTCGTTATGAGGCCATCCGAGCCGGATCAAACATATGAATCTCAAGTGGCCTTGAGCCAGCTACCCCCGAGCCTCAAGGATGCCTGACCTTACGCCGCGACCTCCTCGCGGCGGGCGCCCACCAGCGGTGAACACCTACGGCGAAAAATAGAAACTCTTAACACGGGTTGGTTCTTGATTCCCCCCAGGGAAATTTGCAGAGCATGTGTTCTCTTTCTTAGTAACACTTTGCCTCACGCGCTGTCTGAGCGTGGTGCGAGAGATCCGAACACTTGTCGACGCTAGGCGAAATTTAGGGCGGCGCCGTCGATTTAATCATTTTTGGTGCTTTTTTGGTGCAAATGATCTCTTTAAGTGTATGTCCCAAAGAGCCTAAGTAAGAATGAGGAGGAAGACGTCGTGGCCCAGCGAACACGGACAGTGAGTCCAGAGGACGGCAGAATTCTTGGAGGACTCCTGGAATTTACTCACAAAAACCTCAAGTTTAAGGTCTGGTGTCTCGACTTTTGAGGGTTAAGAGGCCTGTAATGTAACAAGTTGTGATTTAACCCGGTGCTTTTGTCAGTCATCAGAAAACCCAAGGCCTCCCACACACCGAAAAAAAACGGCATTCCTTTGAAAACAAGGCTCCGGCGCTCCGGCCCTCTTCCTGATTATACCCGTGAGGCTCTTGCTTGACCCGTTCAGAGCCCCGGCGGGGCCTTCCCGCCGCCGCCGCGACCCGCTCGGCCTGCCCTCTGGAACCCTCGCAGATACGCATTGGTGGGGGAAGAGTTGCGCATTCTTCCGCTCCTGCTCTTCGCAGCGATGCGAGTTGAGCAAATGCTCGCTAATCCGGTCGAACTCTCGACACTCCTGAAATGTCACAATGCAGTAGATTCTCCCTAACCGAGGGCAAGCAGGTGCCTCTCCCGCAGAGCACTAATGACCCAATTATATCAATCAGAAGCCATGATTGGTGCTACACTCCTCTCCTTTTACTCTCCTCCTCCCACAGCCCCCCCCTTTCCCAAGAGCCACCTGGACCGGGGTCTACGTGCCCCCTCAAGCACAGTAGACGCCGCAGAAGGGGGCGGCGTCGATTGTGGTCGAGGATTTGAGGTCTGAATGAGAGCCATTAGGCCCTTTTAAAGGCAAAACCGGGGTTTCTCGTTCATTAGCGCGCTAGGCTCCCGCTGAAAAGCGCCCTATTAGCGACATGGAATCATCTTCAGTTTTTAAAGTTGGCGACCTGCGTGGGCGGCGGAGGAGGACGCCCGCCTTTGCCGTGGAATCGCAGTAAAGACACGAAGGGTGTGTGTGTGTGTGGCGGGAGGCAAGACAACTTTATATTAAAATATTATTTGGCGGGAAATAAAACGCTATTCTCAGAGACCCTCAACAAGCCGGAGTGTTTATAGGACGAGACAGCAATGTCAACCTATTTCCAGTGTGCACACGGTCTCAAAAGTGTGACATTTTCGGGGTGGAGACTAAATAAAAATAGGACGTTTCAAAATCCCTGAACGTTTTTTTTTTTTTTTTTTTTTTTTCTCCTCTCCTTCCTCCACCGGATAGAGGAAAAAGGCGACAAGAGTGTCTTTGGCCAGTCCAGAATGACACGTCTGCGCCTTATCTCATGAGGAATTTCCTGCTCTCGCCCCTGTGATGTGCGTCAATAACGTGCAACCATTTCCAGCCGCTCTTTCCCCCCTCTTCTCTCCCTCCCTCTCTCGCAGCCATGTCAATTAGAGGCACATTAATGAAATAAATAACCGTCAACAAACAATGCACTCATAAACACCCGTTTAAATAAGGCCCCCCCCGCCGCGGATGAGGTCCCGTGCGGGGGGGGGACAGCGATAAAACGCAAAAAAAAAAAAAAAGAAAGAGAGAGGTAGTTTTTTCGTGAAGTCGGAGGTGGCGTGCGTGTGTCATGTCAGCCTATCTATCGCTCTCTCCCCTGCTCCATTTTGTTCCTAAATTTTCTATACAAAAGATTAAGGGAGGGGAAAAGACGAGCGGGGAGAGGACGAGGAAGAAGAAGAAGACGGGGGGGGAGAAAAAGTGCCATCATGGATTTCATCTCGAATCCTCCTGCCAATCTCCCGAACACCAAAAAAGGGACACCGTGTCCAAAAAACGCACATTTTTAAAACCGCGACGGGGGGAGGAGGAGGAGGAGAGGGGGGTACGTATCATTTACAGAATGTGGAAACACACACACACACACACACACGGTCGCAACGTTGCACACCACACTTGCAACGCTACTTTTCTTGCTCCTGAACAACCCTAGGTGATGTTAGGACAACGGAACGGCTTGTAGTAAACACTGGAGTAAAATAGACGAGCAGGACGGCTTCGCTCCTCTCTTTTTTTTTTTTTTTTTCCTCCTCCAAAGCGGCGCCGCCGACGCGTTCGTGCGCACATCCCGCATGAAAAGTGGCACCGCTTTATCGCGAAAACAATGCGCTACACAGCGCCTAATGTGCGCCCAACAAAAGAATTAGTCGAGATAATCGCGTCGCCCCACAAAATTGCGCTTTGTGAAGCAACTTGCTAACACGCAAAAATCCACTTTTACGCCTGGACAACATGTCTGCGGCTTATCGAGATCCTCCGTTACGCACCGAGAACTTATTGTGCCCTCTTTTTTTTTTTTTTTTTTTTCTTTCCTCCACGGAGGCTCCGTCGGTGTTTTCAGCAATTTGAAGGGAAACGGAGGGGGACAAACTGCCCCCACAACTATTAAAGTTGGAAAAAAACGCGCATCGGCGACTTTTGGTGCCACTTGAGGCGATTTGGAGAGACTTGGTTCAGTTTTCCGCGAACGGTGCGTGCGCGGCGGGTCTTTTTTTTTTTTTTTTTTAATTTTTTTTTGTCATGTCACGGTCTACATGATGGCTTGCAACGTGCACGTCGGCCACGCGCGCACATACACCGGCTTCATACATGACACACACACGTAAAGTCATCCGGAGCGCGCGGTTACATACGTTCGCACGCCGACCTCGCATGTACGCACACACACACGCACGCACACACGCGCGCGCACACACACACACACGGCCAAACTGCAAATAAATAATAAAATGAAAAGAGTAGAAAGAGATGGAAGAGCCGCCGCTGCGCTTCAGCCGCGGCGCCCGTGGAAGAAGAGGGGGAGAAAAAAGAGGGCACCAAGAGTCGCGATCAATCCGTTAATTTCTTTTTCTTTTTTTTTTTTTTTTTTTAAAAAAGGGAAAGCTTTGGCGCAACCTATGCATCAAAGTGCCCGTGTAGCCGGAGCGGCAGATATCCCCCCTCCAAAAAAAAAAAAAAATGAAAGTAGATCAATGGTAGATATAGGATATATGTTGAAAGTAAAGACTCAGTGTACTTACGGGAGAGGCGGCGAGGAGATTAATGACACGACACGTCATGATTACGTTTCACTTGAATTAAATACATTACGAGTTGGGAAAAAAATGGAAATCAGGGTTGTATACAAGCATACGCCGTTTCCCCCTCCCTCCTCCCTCCCTCCGTTTGGTCACCCTCTCTCTCTCTCTCTCTCTCCGTCTCTCCTCCTCCATCTCCCTTTCTTTTCCTTCCCCCCTTTCTTGCATTTTTGCCCCCCCCCTCTCCATTTATTGTACAGGAGTGAGTGAATAGGGAGAGGAGAAGTGGGAGGGTGAGTGATGTAGGTTGGAAACGTTAATTATAATCTCAGCACGGGCACCATTTTACAACACTGTCATCTCCTCACATTTGGATCCTAAATATGGCATCTGGGGTGGCGAGGCGCTGACAGTGAGGTGTGTGTGTGTGTTGGGGTGGGGGGGGGCTTTTTGTGTTGTGTTTTTTTTTTTTTGGGGGGGGGTGTGGAGGAAGGGAGAGGAGGGGAAAGACATCACAAGAGTGAAAGTTTGAAACGCTCGCCCCGGAAGCTCACGTCCACTTCCAGGACGGAGCGAGCGCGGACACTCGGGACCCCGGAGCTCCTGGCGGAGGGTCTTGGTGGGGGGGCGGTGGGTGTGTAGGGAGGGGGGTGGGGGGGGTTTCTCAGGTTTCCTGGGGATTTCCTCTTTGGCAAAAATAGCAGCGATGACAAATCCGTGTTAATATTATGGCACAGGAAGAAAAGGGAAAAAGAAAAAATGGGTCTCAGAAATAATCGAAAGTAAAAGTGCGGCGCGAACAATGGCTTAATAGCAGGTGCATCGGGGAAACCCTGCGTACTCCTACTTATCCTCTTATTAACGGGGAGGGGTCTGGAGCCCCTCGCTGGGTTTAGAGACTCGGCCTGCTTGAGCAACTGACAGATTAATGCCATAAAAACCACTCCCTTCAGGAATCTGCCATGTTGCAAACCAATTAATGCAGATTCAGCCCCGGCTCCACTTCAGTCGTCATTTCCCGTGGCCCCCCCCTCTCCTCGTCCTCACCAACCCCACCTCCTTCTCGCCCTAACCAAAGTAGCTCACCTGTCACCACCCACTGAAGTCAAAGGTCGCAGGAGACAAGTCCCACTCAAACTCACCCCAGGCGACCAAAGGAAGGATGCGGGACCATCGGCCTCGGGGGGGCCCCCCCAAACCTAGAGGCTAGCGCCATCACTCGACTTCCCCCGACTCTGTTCGGTAGCGTCGGGCTACCCTCCGATCGCTTTTGCTGAGCATCTTAAACGCTTAAGCCGGCCAGAATGAGCAGCGACGACGGAAAAGGAAAATAAAAAAAGTTCATGTTTACCCCCCCCTAGAGGTTGGCGCTAAAGATAAGGCGCCCCCTGCAGGAGATACGAGGTACTGCGGCCCGGAGGTCAAGCGGCGCTCTAGCGCTGAAGGGCCTGATTTCAGCAGCTTGTGGTGAAGCTCAGCGTCGTTCACACATCTGGCCGAACCGCCTCCAGCTGTGTTGGAGGTCACGTGACGCCGTTCCTCCAACACGACGGCGGTCGATCGGCCGAGCTAAATCCGAGGCGCCGCCGCGCCGACGTCTCCCCCTCGGGGGGGGAGGGGGGGACGTGCGTCTCGGCGGTCGCCTCGTGCCCGTGGGGTGTAAACCTCCGAATGTCTTCGCTGACGCGCGGCGCCTCTCGTGGATCAGCCATTGTGCGGCTGCCATTGTGTACCCGAGAGTCTGTGGCACACGTGCACACAACGTGCACGCTCGTGCGCACGAGTGCAAAAACCCGCGTGTCAGCAGTACGAATACATGAACATGTATATGAGCGCTGAAGGACATATATGCATGTGTGTGTGTGTGTGTGTGCGTATGTGTGTGTGTGTGTGTGTGTGTGTCTGTGTGTGTGTGTGTGTGTGTGCAGTCCTGGTACACATGTGTTTGTGGCTGCCACAATGGCATCATCACCCGCCCCTGACGCTTTGATTGTTTTCTCCGCCGCAGCAGAAACGCACCAATTAATATTCAGAGAGTGAGACAGACACGTGCACGCGGGGGGGGTGGTTGCGTGCGCGTGCATGCACGGGCACACAAACAGAGGAAGAGAAAAAGAAAAAAAACAAAAAAAGAAAACAACAAAAAAAACAGCCATGAGGGAGGGAGGTGTGATGGAGAAGAGGGAGGGGGCACGAGGGGGGGGCTGGAGATGAAATGAAAGATGAGGAAAGTGTGTGTGTGAGGGAGATGGGGTGAGATAAGGGTGGAGGGGTGAAATCTGAGAGGGTGGGGCGGGCAAGAGGTAGGGGGGGCGGATCGATACGTACGTATTTATGCCAGATGTGGCGGGGGAAATCGATCGGTGGAGAAGGGGGGGTGGCATTGATCCGGCGGGGGGGGTTGGGGGGTGGGGGTGATGCAGGTGAGGGAGGGGAGGATGTGGGGGGGCGCGAGGCTGGAGACAATGGGGGGGGAGTGGAGGAGTGCAGAGGTGGAGTGATGTGTGGCGATGGCTGCTGTCCTTTTTGTCGCAGTGTGAGAGTATTGATACTGTAACACACACACACACACACACACACACACACACACACACACACACACACACACACACACACCATCACAATGCTGTCGCGGCGACGCCTACTGGCACAATGCAGCCACAATACAGAGGGCACTGAAGCATAACACACACACACACACCCTGAGAGAGAGAGAGAGAGAGAGAGAGAGAGAGAGAGGGGAGAGAGGGAGCAGGCCAGAAGAAGACAAAAAGGGGGAGGAGGGGGTGGAGAAATATAAGAAGGGAGAAATTAGGAAGGGAGGGAGGAAGACGGATGGAGAGACAGGGAGATAGAGTGGATTGATGGAGCGACGGGGAGGGAGGGGTGAGGAGGAGATATGGCGGGATAATATTACATGTGTAAAATGCCGGAGGGTGTGTGTGTGTGCCCATAGAAACATGTTTAATGGCTCCTCTGATTGGGGGAAGGTTGCGTGAGGTGCTGCTTCTCGTCCCCCCCCACACCCACCAACACCAACACCACCACCACCGACGTGTTGACGCGCGCCGCAGACAAAAGGTGGCGGCCGCTCGAGCGTTCGTACCTGAAGCTTCGCCTTCGCCGGCGTGTGCTCGAGTTCGGCCAGGTTTCAGTCGCCGGGCGTCTAGAAAAAAACGACCTTCTCCAAGTACAACCCCCCCGCCCCCCTCCCCACCCCAACCCCATCCCGGGTTGAGTCGATGATTGTTTAAGTGCCCGAAGCCGCTGGTGTCAAACTTCAGGTAGTAAAAAAAAAAAAAAAAAAAAAAAAGCGACCTCCCTTCGCCCAAAACCGGCATCGCTACGTTTACCCTGGCGAGGTGACCCCCCCCTCAGGCCCCCCCTCTCCTCCCTTCCCAATCTCATACACAGTGTATGATCTATAGCTCCCTGCCCCCCCCCACCCCCCCTCCCTCGCCCCAACCCTCCTTAATATGATGTAAAAAGCTAATCGCATGCAAATGTCTGTTGTCCCGGTAACCGGGCCTGAAAAATCCCTTTGATGTTTCCCCCGACTCATTCTCTTCACGTTCTCTTTGTTCGCCACAGTCTCGCTGCTTTGTCAACACCCCCCCCCCCCCTTTACCCCGCTTGCTCTCTCTCCTTCATCCTCTCTGCAGCTCTCTCAGCCTCTCTTAGTCCTCTCTGGTAGAGGAAAAAAAAAAAAGTTCTAACTCCACTTTGTGTCTCTTTCTATAAGCCCCCCTCTTTTTTTTCCCCCTGTTCTCCCCTTGACTGTGCCTCTCTGTCTGTCTGCCCCTTCGCCCTCGCTCATTTCCCATCATTCCCACCTACTGTCTCCTGTCCTCCCTTTCTCTGCCCCCCCCCCTTTTCCACTTCTCCCCTTTATCGCTCGGTCCTCCCTCCCGAGCAGACGGACGCGTCAACCGTCCTCCTCTCGTTTTAGGGGAATTTGATCCCTGGAACTATTTGATGCCGTCGTTATCTAATCGCCCGGGCTTTTCGCGAGGCCTGGACATGGCACAGCTGGCGAGAGAGGAGGACCCCCCCCCGCTCACACACACACACACACACACACACACTCCTCCTCTCCCTGCCACACACACACACACACCCTGTCTGTAGACACGCTCATTAGAACAAGTTGGAGGTCAAGAGGTCACCGACCTGTGGGAGGAGGTTTAAAGTGACACAGACGAGTAAATAAAACACACCGTAGATATGAAGCTTCTGTAAAAAGCTCCTCTGGAGCCCCCTAGGCCCCCTGGTGGTGGGCTGCAGTATCAGCCCACGCCCCGTTAAACGTTCCTGCCGTGTTTGGGCCAAAGCAGACATCAAGTGGCCCATTTTACGGCGGCCTCATCGGGTCAAATTGTTATTACAAGACACATTTAGTGACATATAATCAGCAATAATCGCCCGATTCCAACTAGTGCGCATGTAGTTGGCAAAGACGGAAGAAAAGGTTCAGGTCACCGCTACGCTAAATTGGCATCGAGAGGCCTTGGAATTAGAAACCGTTCAAGGCAAACCAAGAAAACACGAGTTCAAGGAAACAGCAGCACAAAATGCTGCGACTTTTATTTTCTTTAACAGGTATAAAAAAAAAAAACAATGCAAACAATAAATCGAAACCTTGAATATTTATGCTTATAAATATATGTGGTACACTGTATAATGCATCATAATTGGCATTAAAATGGGTTTTATAAAGCATTTAAAATGATCAAGTGCTTCTGACAGTGATTATACAGCACTAAAGGTTATTACAATGCATTATAAAGGACTCTCGTCCCGCGTTATAATGCGTCACGCACGTGGACAACGATCGAGCTTGCGCGAGGCGCATTTCTAACATTCCACATCCCTGAAAGTGTAAACATCGGGCGGCGTCTGTCGCAGCTCCCGCCTCGCCACGGCCGCCTCGCGCTAAAGGTGAGGAATGCCGCGCGCGACAACCCGCGCCGCGGCGGGAATGAAAGATGGCGTTCATTACGTCGGTCCTAATGTGGCAAACAGCTGAAGGCTACGGAGCGCGCGGCGCTTCTCCGAGCCAACAAATTACATATTGATTCAGAAAGGGCCCGGGCTCCGTCTGCAGCGTTTGGATGCAGATGCAGAGCCTGTTAAATCCGATAACGGGCGGCGGCGGCGGACGCCACTGGTACCTTCAGACAGATGATACGTAACCGATACAGGTGCGGGCCGATCAAACCGATCGGTTTTCGCGAGCGTCATTAGCTCGCGCCGCTGGAGAGGTCCCGGGGATCGAAGCGCATTGTCTCGCGGACCCATTTCCACGGAAACCCGCCAAGGAGATCGAGCGAAGAGGGCGCGCGCAGCCCCGACGTTTGTTGAGCCGCAAATCGGAAGTTCCAAGACAGTCGGGGGGGCGTGAGGAGTATTTCAATCGACGTGTTTGAAACCTTTCAAAAATACGTTACAAGTAGTTTACGTAACGGTTCACGATTTCCAGTAAAAACAAAAGCAAATCTTCTTTCTCAATTTTATGGAAAAAGCGGTCCGATCCGGAGAGCTAACATAGACGACGTATCTGAGACAACATTGCACAGAGACCCATTTTATACCTTTGGCATACAGAATACAAACAGTTGGTTATTTTCAGTACGGTTTGAAGCCCAAAGAAGCTCCTCTGCTTAACGTGGCTGAACCTTGCGGGGGGGGGGGGCGATACGACAGCGTCGGTGTAGCCTCCTCGACGGCTCTAAAACGGCCTCGCTGAGAGGAAGCGAGCGTCATCTCGCCCCAGTAGCGATCTCGTTTAAATACGCGCAATCGCACCTCTTTTCTTTTCTTTTTTTTTATCAACACACAGGCAGAAATCCGACAGTGTTCCATTCAGTGGAAAAGACATTCCCCTCCGCGGAGTCACGGCCCCGCGCTTTACTTCCTGTTTATTATCGGACACTGGAGCATGTGATGCGTACAGTCGGCCAGCGAGGCAGTCAGTGGTTCAGACCAAGTGGTTTGGCCTAGCGGGGAGCCGGGGGCCGGACAAAGGCCGCACTGTGTGACTGAAGTGCCTTTGGTGTCACTGACTCTGCCAGCAACTGAGACTGGCAGATCCAAAATGGCGGTGCGCAGAGCGCCCTGCTGGTGCTTGTCAGGGCCTAAACAGGCCAGTTTTGATCCTTTTTTTTTTTTTTTTGGAGGAAGCTTTTCTCTTGGGGGGGGTTGCGACATCGGCGCTGGGAGGTTTAACGCGGTCGCTCCAGATTATCTGTTCGGTAAAGACAAAGGAGAAGTTCGTGGAGGGTCCGGAGGAGGCCTTCCCTTTGTCCCCGGAGTCCAGTGGCACAGAGGCAGCGAGATGTTTAGATTAAAAAAAAAAAAAAAAAAAAAAAAAAAAAAAGCCTCGGGGTTTTTTTTTCCAGTTTCTGTGGGAAGACGGGAAATTCACACACGCTTGGAAGAATGTAAATCGGAGACAGAAAGGACACGCGGGCCAGTGAGGTCTGCGCGAGTGTCAGCGGCCGCGGCACTTACTCGTTGAGATGAGCTCACACGGCCGTCGAAGGCTGCTGAGTCTGCAAGAAAGCAACAAATCAAACAGACATCGTTAAAAAAAAAAAAACAACAACAAAAAAAAGGCCTCGGCGAAATTCGTGCGCGCTCTTGCCGAGGCGCGCTCGTACGAGGCCGGCATTCCTCGCTCTCCTGTTGAATGTGTGCGTCGCGCTCGCCGCGTTGTTTGCCCTGTCTGCCCGCGTCCGTCTGTCTGTCAATCTGTTCTGGGCGCAGTCTGTTTGCCAATCTGTCCCGTTCTGTTTGCTCGATCAGGAGATAGCGCGGCGGGAACCCATTCGCCGGCATCGCCGTGTGCGTGGTGGTGGTGGTGGGGGGGGGCGAAAGATTTTACGCCGTTTTTTTTTCCGCTTGCGACATTTTCAGATGTAAAAATTGCGTTTTTACTGGGTTTCCGTAAAGAGAGGTTGCAGCGCCCCCCCCCCCCACGTGCACGTGGGAGTGGATCGATGACAACGGCGGTCAGGAAGCTGATGATTGCGGATTTCGCAGCGATTCATCGACAGAGATCTGTTACAAAGAAATCTTTTTTTTTTTTTTTGTTGCTTTCTGTTACTTCGTGATGCTTCATTAAAAACTTGACGCCTTATGGGAGCAACAGAAATGACTGTCACATGAACCACACCGCCCCCTAGTGGCCTGGCGTCGGAACGATAGTGCTCAATATTTTGTGCGTTGGCATGCTGACAGCTCTCATCTTCAAGCTGTTTCTCAATCCAGATTCCAGCGGGGGGTGTAAACAGGGGCATGGGCCTGATCATGATTTCTTTGGCGATTAAAGCTTTTCTCTCCTGCCCTCAAAATCCAGTTTGTATCCCGACAGTAACGACATGCCCTTTGGCCTCATTGGGCCGTGCTCTTGCCACTCCACCTGTGAGTAACATGTGGATCCGGAGCTCCTCCTGGGATCCCTCCCTGACGCTGGGGACCCCCCTTCCTTCTGGCTGCCCACGGAAGATGAATCCGAGCAGCTACTGTGGACTGAGACAGAAAAAGAAGACACGTGTGACCGAAAACCGCGAACATTTTGAGGCTCTTCTGCCCACATTTGCAAACTAATCTTTTTTTTTTTTCTTGGTGTCACAGCGTGCGGTGTGGGTTTAGGAGAGACATGGGGGCCGGGGGAGGCATTTTTTTTCTCACCCTGCTCAATGAATTTCCAACACTGTTCGTTCCCAGAGGACAATTCAGGCATTGAAATCCTGAGCCGGTGCCCTCAATGAGACCCCTGGTGAGCAGTATGTGTACTACACTGAGCCCTGAATGGGAAATGGCTCTGGCTGCCGGGCACCGGCGGCCTTCAGAAACGGACGCTGGGAGGGGAATCTGAAAAATGACACCGCGGATGGTGTGCGTTCATCATCGCTGTTACGCTGGAAACCTCGATCACCCTCAGGAAAATGTCGCTCAAACCCCTGCTTCTATCTTTTAGGTTTTTCCTTCCTTTTATCATGTAGATTCTGCAAAGCGTAGAGGGTCACTCATACTCACCCCTCGTTTATGTTAATTAGTGCTTGATTAGAGCCATTATACAGACACACATTATTATAACATTTTCCAATTATCATCCGGACAAACGGGAAAGCAAAATCACGGATTTTCAGAGGGACGATTTCAGGCTGGAACTACTTTTTTCCCCCCACCGTTCCGCTCGCGGCGGGAGCGTCGATTTTTCAAATTTTCCCAGCGTGGGCCAAATATCGAAAACTCGCCGAGCAGCCAAGGGGGCGAGCCAGCAGGAAAACTGAAGGAAACAATCAGGCGCCCAGTTTCAGATGAGGGCGGGTGGAACTTTCGGTGATTGTGAAAATCAGGAGAATTGCGACGAGCTAGGTGGGAAAGGTGGGTCATGGAAGGGAGTTTTCGGAAATCGGAAGAGCGTAGTGGAAAAATGTGCTACCCTCCCATCCTCAGCCAATTACAGGTGAGACCTCATGACAGCCCCACTGAGAACCTGTGATCTACATTGACCCACATGTGATCTCCATGGCAACAACCCCCTCCCCTTGTTAAGTGAAGATCTAATAAAGTTTTACGTGCATCTTAAGTGAACCGCCGCTCGGATACTGAAACCAAAGGTCAGACATATCGACCCCCAGGGTCCCCGGGGGCCTGGAGGAATATTTTTAGTGTTTTGCAGCATTTTCCCCTGATTACACAGGTGATTTTCCTCCAGAACAGCCTGTGGTTGGTGGTCTCGAGCAGGAGGGCAGGAGGACCACCGTCCCCTGATTGACCCCGACCCTTAAAAACCGCTAATTGGGGCCCTTTGCCTCAGATCTGTGAGCAGGCCAGTTTATCAGGGATCACCTGAAGATTCAACCGTAAACCGCCTGTCTGAACCAGCTAACCTTCTTTAAGAGCTCCCCGTCCCTGGCTGGGACCAGTTGGGAGCGCTCCAGGGTCAACCCCGTTGCTCCTAAGGAGCCCAGAAATCTCTTATGTAGATTCTGATATCACAGATTGAGGAGATTTTTTATCAAAACACATGATAACTGATGTTTTTTAAAACTATTATCCCTAGTTTTGAATACCCAAATTGGATTAATTAAGTGATAAAGTTATGAAGTAAATAACTAATTTCTGCCTCTAGTTTGTAGGAGGACGTTTAATATAGAAAATAGTTTATTCTAGTAATATTTGTAAATTCAATGATTTAGGATCCGTGATTCTAAATGGTACCACTGTTTGATAACGCATATGCACACATACTAAATCTACAATGAAAGTTGAAGGTTCAGAAACCAAATTCAGCGTCGGCGCCCCCACCTCTGTCATTCAGACTGTAGATGGAGTCCAACTCTGAACCCTGACTTCCTGACGCATCCAGCAGCAGCTTACTGGAAATGCCCACGCAGAGGGACTCCTTCAGGCACAGCTCTGGAACCGCCCAGACCGGGACAGGGAGAGGGAGAGCACACGTTAGAGCTTTCAGGCTTTAATGCTGCGTGGACCAATAACGACAAGTCAAAAACGTCTTTGTTCCGATGGATATCGCTTTTTTCCTACACTTCCACCAAAGAAGAAGACTCCTAAAGTTTCTACCACTGCTGTGGGAGGCCCCCCGTGTCATAACCTCAACCCGTGGCATACCCGTGTTGTTGATGGCGTGTGTCCACAGCAGGTGCGCAACGTCGTGAGTCCATGCCACCTTGCCTTCCCTGTCCTTCGCCTGCAGCGTGATGCAGTCTCTGGTTCGAGCGGCGTGGCGGACCCACACCTCAAACTTCACCCCTTCCTCGCCCACATCCTGAGTCAAGCCCATCTCACCCGTCTGAGGGTGAGGGGACAGACGGCGCCTGAGTCAGGAGGAAACTGGACGCTGGAGGGAAGGCCGGGGTTTACCTTGATGCTCTGTTTGTAGCTGTAGATGCTGCGTCCCGGGCTGGGGCTCTTCAGTTTGGTGAAGACGAGGACGTGTTGGTAGAGGAAGACGTTCCTCACGCCTGCCCGTTTCCTCCGAGGACCTCCGCATACGGTCAGCTCACCCTGCCGCACCAGGTCCCCGCGCTCCGCCACGGGAATCTAATACCACAGAGAGACCCACACAAAGTCAGAGGTTAAAGGTCGAGGCTCTTCAGCACGTTGTAACTCTACAACAGTTTGCTGAGATTTCACTTCAGTTATTAACCCTGGATAGACACTACTCATTAACAAATTTTGTTATCTCAATTTTGTTAAGCTTTTGATCTTAACAAAAAAAGGCTGCACTTTAACAAACTGTATTTAAAAATTTTGAGATCCAATGTCAAATATTTCCTGCCAAAATGTAGAAGACTACATTTTTACAAGAGTCACTTTCAATGTGTTTTTTTTTTGAAACATCAGAGTTCCAAAGTCAATCCATCCAGATCAAATATTATTTTGCACCAAACTCCACTGCTCTCGTTTCTGCTGCCAAAAGCCCCAACATCTGGTTGGGTGTCGGCAACCTGATGTGCAGCTCTTCTTTTCAAGCCCTCTCCTGACGCGTGGGCTGGAATCAAAGTGATGCTTCACGTGTGTTTTAAACACCCACAGCCAGGCCCACACACACACACACACGCTCACTTCAGGCACGGGCAGTTTTCACAGCACATCTGAAGCTGTTTTTTTGTGACTCTGGTTTCACATTTAAAATAGAAAAGAACGTGTGTGTGTGAGTCAATCATGTGTCACAATCTGTGAACCAGAACAGGGAAACTCGTACAGGTTAAGCAGATACTTGCTCTTTTCCCAAAATTTTTAATTAAAAAAAAAGATTCAAAAGTGACAGGTTCATGTTAATTGAACTTCTGAATTTCCAGATGATATCATATTATTAAATACTAATGAAATGTTTTTTTGTTTGTTTTTTAAACGCCACCTGGTGGCTAATCATGATGCTAAAACAATGCAAAAAATAAAAATCAATAAATTCGGTTTGTAATGATACAAAAATTGAGATTCTAACTTTTACAATACAAAGGGCCTGTGGCATCATGGATGAAATAGATTAATGAGGTATTAATGTTATTAAAAGGATTAATTAAATGATCATCTTGGGATTAATCATAATGGAAATAAAAGAGAAAGGGTTATCATAATATATTAGTACATTCTTCTAATAATCTAAAATTAAATCTTAATAACTAAACTCTGGACAAAGGACATCAGATTAACATCAGCACTCGTCTCTTCCCTCCGACAGGAGAACCAGCAGGGTGACAAACTGGGACAGGCGTTCTCACCGGACAGCCCACGATGAGGTCACTGGCCCTGAGGTCCTCGCCGTGCCGCTGGGCGTGTCTGAGGATGGAGAGGGCGGAGTCACACGCGGGGTTGAGGCCTCCTAGCTCCTCCAGGGCCTCGCAGTACTGCTCTAGCCTCTGAGTGGGGGCCTGCAGGCAGTGGGGGAAGGACAGGGGGGAGAGGGGGGAGGCCGGCGGCAGTTTGGACTGTGGACAAAGTGGACAAAAGGCAAGTTAAACGTCAACATTTGCTACTATTACGCAACAGAGCAACAAATAAACAGAACTGCCGCATAAACACAAAAGTATACACATTAATTCATCAGGGAGAAAAGCAGCTTAAAGCTTAAAATCACGGTGGTGGTGTTTACTTTTCAACATAAACTAATGTTTTTTTCGGTTTATATCGGTCATCTGTTGCTGAATGAGTGGACAGAGGCCCTCAGCGCCCCCTGGTGGCCCGTAGCGGAACTTCTCCTACATTAACCAGTCAGATCATTGCAATCTGTCTCTGAAATCCCTCCCCACACTGTCGCGATGCTGTTGATGTATTAGTTTTAGTTAATTGTGGCTTGCTAGCCGAAATGACTTTCTTTCTAATCCGCCTTTAATTGGCTTTGCGAGTGTACATTAAACGTGTAATTAGCTTTACTGTATACAGCTCGTTTTTAATTGCAGCCACTGTTGAATAAAACAACTTTAATTGGCTTGTGCTTGTGATGTGCTCCAAATGTACTCATAATGAGCTTCTCACATCATGACCCAGACGATTTTCCCGTCAGGAAATACGTAGCCTCCGAACCTGACACCCTCCCGATTAAAAAAAAAAAAAAAAACGAAACGTGTGATCGTTGGGAGCTTTCATTTTAATTGAGAAGCAGTCGGGCGCTTTGAACTGAAAACTCACACACTTTCAGTGGGTTGAAGTGACAATTCTCACCTTGAAGAAGTCGGCGGCCTGCGTGACTAGCGGCGAGTCCAGTTCTGGTTTGCTCCTGATGTAGTGGGAATACTGGAGAAACTGGTCCCGCTGGGCAAAAAAATACAGCGATGGGACGCAACGCAAAACTTTTCCCCACAGTAAAATCGTCAATAATCCCCAAATTCCACATTACGGAAGCAGCGATGCTACCTTTTTCCGGACTGAACCTCTTCCCTGTTACGTTACCGTAAAGGAAACGGGACATTTTTCCGTATAAAAGCATCTAATTACACTCTGGACATCCAAAATCAACAGCAAGCAGGACAGTTTTAATGAGAGTTCCAAATATATCTGGAGGCTCTTTTTCCAAACAAACCATTTGGGAACAATCATTCTTTATGGAAAAATTCCTACCAGTAAAAGAGGTGCAGTCGGGATGGCGTACATGGAACTGCTGATAAACTTTGAGTGGAAACATTTCAGAAGTGTCAAGGTGCTGGATTTACGCGGTGGTGCTGGGGCTTACATATTTGCTGAAGCAGTCCTGTTGCAACAGACTCTGCACTAGAGCGCCCTCCATAGCAGGCAGCAGGTTCTGCGAGTGGAAGCTGCTGAGGCTGCTCCAGTTGGGGAAGAGGGTTTCCGCCTTGCCCCTGATGGAGGCTGGGGTGTCGGAGAGCTCCAGTAAGGGCAGGTAGGTCTCTTCCACCCCCTTTAGGACGGCGACGTACTGCCTCTCTGAGCTCAGCATCCGGCACCAGAGCAGGTAGAGCTTACTGGAGATGAGCAGAGAGAGGATGGAGAGGTGAGGAGGGAGGTGTGGAAGGCATCAATCTGAAGCTTTGAAAGGAGGGAGAACCTTTGCGTGGTTGATCCAGCCCTGTCTGCCCCCATCTCCCTCTCAGTCCTCCCAAGCAGCACATGTTGCCGGGGCGATCCCGTGTGGTCCACCACCTCTTTGCTGCTGACCTCCACTCCTCGAATCAACACCCCCCCTCCTCCTCCTCCGCCTCCTCCTCCTCCAGTTCCACCTCCTCCCCAACCAGAGATGGCCGTGGCCATGCTGGTGGTGATAACTGGGTCAGCCACAGCGCGCCTCCCCAGCCAGGACATGGGCGAGTTACGACTCGGACCGCCCACTGGAGACTCAGTGGACTTTGGGGTAGATGTGCCTCTGCGGGGGGCCAGGAGAGCCTGGAGGTCGAAGCTCGGGTGCCGTTTCCTGGGGGGCTTTGAAGGGGGTGGGACCTCTGTTGGCTGGAATTAGGAGATGATGGATTAGGTGTCAACTGAACACTAAATCTGATGTGTGACGAAAGGGAATCAAACTTACGCTCTTCTTCGTGGGATTCAGAAGGTTCTGCAGAAACTTCCCTCCCCCAGCCCCCCCAGCCCCTCCCCCACCACTTCCCCCTGCTCCTTCTTTCTTGTTGCCTTTATCCTCACCAATCTTCAGTGTGGAGCAAGTCTGTGGCCTGAACAGGGACGCTAAGGACCCCCAGGACTGCAGCCCCCCATCACTTCCTCCAGCCCCTAGTCCCCAGTCTGCCTCTCCCTCGGGGCCCATCAGGTCCCACAGGCTGCTGGCGGAGGGTGTCTTTGGCTTCCCCTGGCCTTGGTTCTGGCTCCGGTCGGACTGGAGGAACCGCGGTTTGACATGCGCTACAGTCCGCTGGTACCGCTCTACGGTCTGGGTCCATAGATCCAGCAGAGCCCCACCGCCCAGTTCTAAAGCCAGCGAACGGGCATCCTGGAAACGGGAGGGGGGAATCGGCGGAAGCGAGGCTAGAGGGCAGGTGGACAACGGTGGGGAGGAGGAGGAGGAGGAGACAGCATCACACCACTGAGTGGCCTACACAGGAGAGGAGAAGGGCAACGGTTGTAAGAGGTCTAAAGCCACGAATGTGCGATGCGTCCTTGTCTTTTTCCTTCCGCTACCTCGGTCAGCGTGGACAGCAGCCTCTGTGTGTTATCCAGGGTGGTCCAACAGTCGGACAGGCAGTGGGACATGTCCCGCAGCTTCTCCCTGACCGGTGGGAGTCGGATCTGGACCTCGTCCAGGCCTTCCCAGTCAAGCTCGCACCAGCCTTCCAAATCGCTGAGTACCGACAGAGTCTCACCATGCAGCTCCTAAAGGGAAAACCCATGAACCCATGACACTTAGAGTCCAAGGAAAAGAAATCATCCTCACTCAAACTATTATTAACCATTAATAGATTAATTACAGGTACATTTACCATTAGAGACATGTTGCATAAGATCCAGCAGCATCTAATGGTGAGTATATAGATTACAAGAATTTAATACCTGAACCTCCCGCATTTTAAGAGGTGGTTTGAAAATTATCAACAAATGAAAATGTTTTTATCGATCAAAATGATTGTAGCTAACTTTTTAAACTAAAGTTCGGAGGGAAATCTGTCCATTTGTGGCTTCTGTAGAAACATTAGGAGCAACCTTCAAGCGGGGGGGGCATGCCAGTATTTCTATGAATTTATTTGAATATAAATAAAGAGGAAACGCGGAGAATCGCATGCAAATGCTTGACTGCGTATGTGCGCACTCACGTTGGCTGTCTCCCTGAACGTCTTGAATCTCTGCTGCTTCAGCGACAGTCTGCTGAGGGACAGAGGAGGCTCCTTGTACTCCTCCAGCTGTGACTGGACTTGCTCAATCTCTTTATCACACTGGGAGAGCGAGACGGGGCAGAGGGGTTGGGGGTGGGGGCAGAGAGGGTGGGGGAGAGGGATCAAAACCAGACGCTGGGCTGAGAGACAAGAGTTGTTTTGTTGCACTGTGCTGTTTTTAAGGGGGGGGGGGGTCATGAAACAGCTGAAGGGGGTGCATCCAGCTCGTATTTTAAAGCATGGAAATGACACCCGGCTAATCAAAGCATCCTTCTAGTTTTTTCGAGTTTGTCGTGTTTTTTTAGACATAACAGACAAAAATGCAACAACATATTTTGTTTGTATGTGACTGCGTTACGCCCTCATGGGTCGCCTTCCTCATCGCGCACCTTTTCCAGTTTGGCCACCAGCCCCGCCAGTCGCCCCAGAGCCTCCAGGTCCCGCCCCCTCAGGTTGAACACCTGGACGAGGTTGTGGAGGGCGTCGTCCACGTTGTTGTAGAGTTGAGAGGTCTCGGCATGAGCCGCCCTGCAAGGATGGAGTCGTGAACTGACCGAAATGCTGGCAGAGATGAGCTGTTTTAACCCACGAGGTCTCGACGTCGCACATCTCCTCATCATAATATCACTTTCAAATCATCCACCAGCCCAGGCTTGTGTTTCTCATGTGAAGCCAAAGCTAATTAAAATTTTAAAAAAGCAAAGCTACAAATATAAGAGGGTTTAGATCATCTTAAAGCTGCAGGCCCAATCAAAGCAGCTGCAGCATCCTCTGCTTGATATTATCCAGCTGCTTTTCATACTTTGGATTAAAAATACTCAGGATGAGTGTTCGTCTCAACGAAATAAAAAAAAACACAGAGAAAACCTCAATCACAAGAAACACGACACTCGGTTGCACAAGTAGCACAAATACTGACCCAGTTAGGATTGTTGTTAGATCTGTGTGTTTAAAATAGTGCTGCCACAATCAACCTGTGTCTGCTACGTTGCTCAACATTCTCATTAGCATTGTAACTAGCAGGGTGCTATTCTTGTCCAAGCACGCCAATTAATGAGCGCATGCCTGGACTTCGTTACCTGCAGTCGGGTGACTTCTGGGCGAGACCTGAGTTACTATTGGTCAGCCCTGCCAGCCAGGCCCCGCCCCTCTGCTGCAGCTCGGTGATCCGCTGGTCGGCCAGGACGCTCACCATGAGCTGCCGGTGTTTGTCGATGCTCAGAGTGACGGCCTGGAAGTCAACCGGCTCGTTAGTCGGCGTTCCCTCGACTGACGCAGCGCTAAAAGCACACGCTGCCTACTTGAATATTGTCCGGCATCGGCTCGGAGTCCATGGAGCGCAGCGTGCTTGTCAGCAGGCAGAGGGCGGCCTGGCAGCGCTCCGTCAGGCACTCCAAGCTCTGGGAGGAGAAAACAGGCAGGAGCGCGATCAGCAGCTTTAAAACATCTCCGCACGCATGGCCTTGAATTAAATAAAGCCCCAACCCTCTGTTCCAACTCTCTTTCCATGAGAGAGGTCGGATAGAGTTGAGGGAATTATTTGGATAAAGGAGCCTACGTTGTCTCATCCAACAGAAGATTGGAACAGAAATCACCGACCGGACAATAAAAAAACCCAAACGTCTCTCTTTACATTTTTTGTTTTGTTGCCATAGCGTTTAAAAACAAACAAAAAAAAGCTTCCTTAAAAGACAAATGTGGAGGATCGTTTTCCCATGTGGCCGCAGACTAGGAATCAGATCCTCACCAGTCTGAAGAAGAGCCAGTCCGAGTGACAGTGGTGGAAATCTCCGTCCATCTCTTTGGGCAGCTGCTGTTTGTCCACGTACTGCTGAAGGACGACCGTGCCTCGTACCGTGTGGACCTGAACGCATGAGCCGAACGAGGAAAAGGTCATTACGAGGCGCTTCGCCCAACCGCCACTTGTGCGGGTTTAAGAACCACGGCATAAGCGACACTCCCTGACAATTCAAGCTTTTGGACTGGGAATAGACCAGAAGTCACCTCCACTCCGTCCAGAGTGCATGATGGGGTTTCCTGCTGCTGCTCCACCAGAACTAAAACAGATCCGAGGCCGCCAGGAAGCAACACCTGGAAACACACGCAGGAACGCATGCAATCAAAGTGCTCACGCTCGGCCCAAACAATGTTTTTTACGGTCTCACCTGGAACAGTTTAAGAGCAGAGAGGAGGGTGGCAGAGGGTGGAGAGCTCCTGCTGTCGATTAACACGGTGAGACCCTTCACCTTGGCCGCAAGGCTGTAGAGGACGGAGAAGGAAGGGTTAAATGCCAGACGGTATGTTGTCAAGCGTGAAGTGGGTTGTGTTTTCTTTTGTGCTTTTGTGTTTTCAAAAGCTGCACTTTTGGCCACAACAGGTTCAACAACAAGACGAGGAACAAGTTCACTACCCGGTGGAGGACACTAAAGGTTCCCCTACCGGGTGATTTGGTGGTAGCAAACCAGGACCCGTGCCAGCTCCTTCGCGCAGAAACTTTCGTCGGAAACTTTTGTCTCTGCAACAATCAGGGCGCGTCCCAACCTGTCGACGGTGCCTGGGTAAACCACAGAGCGATAATCAGTGAGCAGGGCCGCAGAGTGATAAATGACATGTAATTATCCGTCGTCTTGTCTGTCAGCTTGTCAATTGTTTGGCCTCTGACTTTCCAAGCTACTGTTTCCGCCATGTTTTGGTAGATCTGAACACATATCAGATTAAGCACAGGCCTTTACTCAACAACATTTAACACCTCAGCCAGCTCCCACTGAAAAAAAGCATCCAGAGGAGTAAACAAAGCAAAATGAGAAGGTTGTTGTGTGCCGAATGGTTCAAGTGAAACCCAGGCAGAGCCGAGTGACTCGGCCACCGCAGAAAGATGGCATTGCTCATTTCCGGGATTTTCCCCCTTTTTGTACAATAGAAGGAAGCAGAGGTGCGTCATCTTTATTTTTATGCCTGAAAGATACTTGCCTGTCAATTTTAACTTTCCTGACTGGAGCAGATCTTGATTCACTTCCCTTAGCAGAGAAGGACATTTAGAGACGCCGCCATTCGTTTGGTCAGCGCTCGTCTCTTCAGACTTTGCTTCCTGGTCAGAGTGGCTTAAAGATGTCCCTGACTGGCCATTGCAGACAGGCAATGACTCTGCTTCCACTTCTACTGAGAGAAAAAAAGACTCAGTATAATAATATTTACCAGAATACCTTTTTTTGGGTTTCAAAAGTATGATGATTCAACCTGCACTGGGTGTTCTTGTGTCCTCTGCCTCATCTGTTGAAGGAAGTGTTCCATCAGGTTTGTCTGAGTTTTCTCTTTGCTCTGATTGGTCATCCCCTGTTGTTGGCAGCTCGGTCACGTCAGAGCAGGTGGAGGGACTCGGCTGCGGCGCCTTACACTGCAGTTTTGATCCCTTCTGGTGTGTGCGACCACCAGACCTAGCCCTTCCTCTTGCCCCCTTTCCCTTCCTTTTCCTCCTAAAGATAAAGCACAGGAAGACACTAATGAGGTAAAACGGAATGTTAATAATCTGTATTAGTGCTGAAAATCCTCTAAATGTTCGGCACAGTCAGTGAACCCTTAACTATTGCGCACAGGTGGAAGCGTGAAAAGGAAAACCAAATAAGCAGTGTAATGTTCCAGAAATGAATGTGTACCTCGGGGCCCTGAATCCTGCAGGTTTGACTTCCTTTCCCCTGGGACACACTCTGTTCTCTATCTTTCCTTGATCCCTTTCTTTTGTCACCTTTGGACGAGACAGACTGTTCGTTTTTGACCCGCCGTCGGGAATCTTTCCGCTCTCCAGCACAACAGCGAACGGCCTTTCTGGCTGTCTGTCTGATGTTGGCGTGGTGGCATCGCTGTCCCCACTCAGTGGTTTATCCGTGTCCTCGAAGACAGAGTCTGAATGAGATCCTTGATCTGAATGCCCCTCACTAGCATGGCAGGCCCCGCGGTCCGTCGAGTCACGCGTGTCATTTACAACCAAACTCTCAGTGCCCTGTGAGTCTTCACATTTGTGATCGTCTATGCACTGTTGAGTCAGCCCATTGCTATCTCTCTCTTTGCCTACGCCAGGTCTCCTCTCTTTGGCAGGACCGTCAAAATAAAGCTGGGGGCTTTCCAGCCCCTCAGAATCTTTCCTTGATGTATCTCCGTCATCTGAGTTTTGAACAGAGGAGGAGACAGACTGCCTCCCTCTCACAGGTTCGTTGGGTTCTTGTGCAGGCTGCGGCCGCAAAATATCATCTTTTGAAGTTCCCATATCTCTCCTGGCACCAACAACAGCACGAAAGCTTCCAGATCCTTCAAGTCTACCGTGGCCCCAAGCTCTCCCCTTTCGCAGTTTGATGGCTTTGCCTCTTCTGCATAGAGGTAAAGTCTTAGTCTTACAAATTCCATGCATTTCCAGGTACCTCTGCTGTGTATCGACACCTCCATCAGGACCCACTCTGGGCTCCAAAAGCTCGACATAATCCCCATCTAGTTGACAGCTCCTCACTGTCCTGCCAAGTCCATCCTCGCTGCGCCTTCGGCTGGGAAGCGCGGGTGCAGAGTCCAAGCCATCTGGTGGTAAACCTTCATCTTCGTCCTCATCCCAGGACCAGGAGTCCAGCTCTCCGGAAGAGGAGCCGCCCCATCCTCCGACGCTACTCCCTCCCTCACTGGACATGCGGCTGGGAACAGAGCCGTCGTGGCTTGACATGAGGCCCGGCTCCTCGGAAGGGTCGTGAATGAACTTTGGATAGACAACTTCTTTCCAGGGAAGCCGAACCACGCCATCACATGTACTGACCAGGCAGGTATCAAGTCCACCTCCAACTGTGCAAAGATGAGAGTTTAAATGTGTATTACGATTACAGAACAATCCTGATAGCAACCTAAACCAGATGTTTTGTCATTAATCCTTTCCCTACCTTCCCTCCTATGTCCCCGTTCCTTGTTAACACTATGCAGCCACTCGGTGGTGAACACAAGGGGGTGCTGTGACTCGGGCACCAAGATTTCTTGAACCGTACGCCCCCCCGGGGCAAGGCATTTCAGGGCCAGCCGGGGACAGCGGGTAGAGAAGGGCACCACCTGCAGATAGAAGTCGTTACTGCGCAGGAGCCTCCAGTCCAGGGTGGAGAGCTGCACCACCACTTTCTCGCCCAGACACAGAGGCCAGCCGGAGTGAAGGAACAAGCAGCCAAGGTACTGAGACTGTGATGAGATGACAGAGAAAGAGACACAGAGAGGATGGTGAACTCAGACGTGCACTGTTTTTCTTGTACTGCACTTGTCAAGTTTGAGAAATCTCCCTTGAGCTGATCATCATGCAGAAAACCACTTAAGTGAATGCCCATGCAGTGTCTGGCCCTTCCATTCACAAACCACAGCCCTCACCAGCTGCCCGTTTGATTTTTTTTTTGTAGTTGAGTTTGATGCAGTTATTCAGCGAGTTGAATTTCCAGAACCGATACCACAGCAGTCAACAGTATTCATTGGCTCCACTGGCCCAATGCCACTTTCAAATGTCACTCATGTGACTCGGAGTGCATTATAAAGTAAAACTGCTTATCCGGCATGACTAAGAGAGAAGGCTCTAGAGAGCTGCAGAGAGATGGCATGAGTCAGACAGAAGCACCCAGACGACTTGTTTTCAAAACAACAAGCCACTGTTGAACCAGTTCCATAAGCAGAACTCAGAGTATCCGGAACTCTGATACCTAAATCAGGCACACTCAAGATCATGGGCCTAAAATAGTGTTTACTTAAGTGACGCAATTGGGACCAGAAATAATCACAATTCTACCCTTAACAACATCAACATCAACAACAACAAAAACAAATCTATCCTTGCAGTTAACAAGTTAGGACATCATTTGAATAGCTGAATAGCTCCACTCAACCAACAGTGAGGAGGACTCATGAGGTGTGATATTCCACATCTATTCCAGACCCCATCTGTCCTCTAACAAGGATTTGTACCCTCGACTTTCCTCTCCTTAACAGCTTGTTTGTTTTAGTCCGTCCACATTCTGTAACTCACTGTGCCCTCCCACTCCTCTCTCAATGTACCCCACTGTTCGCTTCCTCTCCCGCACATAACCTTTTTGAAGCATTCCTCAGCCGGTCGACTCTCGCCTGCAACCTTCCCCAGCCCCCCCAGGACCCCCCCAATCCCCGGCACATGCGCGCAACACATGCGAGTGCGGTGAATGAAAGGCGTGTTCATTCTCTACTTCGACTCTCACCGCGCCTCTCGAGTGAGCTCGCCCGTTCTTGCGCGGAGGCAAACGCACTCACATGTGGAAGACATTACGGTCGTGACTCAGAGCCCAACTCCCGTCTGCGACAAAGAAAACAGTTTGCTCCCAAAGGCTCTGAATGTCTGTATGTGGATATAAATTGGAGTATTTTTTTACTTATGTCCATATTGCATTGTGTGAGCTTTGATTATTATGTTTGCCTGAGGTATCTGGGACAACTAGGTACGACTTTTTGGCAGGTATTCAAATAAAACATGCATGTTAGTTTGATTGGAGACTCCAAATCGTGCCCTAATGAGGTGTCTGTGTCCTGTGATTGACCGGTGACCTGTCCAGGGTATCGCCCACCACTTTTTAAGATACGCCCAGGTGTCTCCTCTGACCTGAACCAGGAGTAAGTGGAGAAGCAAACCCCATTCTTCAGGTGGTAGAGCCTTGGAAATAATTCTTAAACTTCCCCTGCTGCTTTAAATGGGGATCTCTTTGCAGTAGCTCGCTTCTTAACTTGTAAAGGGTCACACACGTGACATTATTTGCACTTGTAATCAGTTACTTGTCATTGCTTCATTCGTTTATACTCATGGAATTAATGTTAAAAGCAATTTCTGTTAAGAGGAAAGTCTAGCTAGTTGACAGGTCGATCAAAATAGTAGTTTTTATTAGCAGAACTGTAACCTTGACTTGGACCCCTGGGCAATTACTTGGGTTTCCCTTTTAAAAAAGGACCTACAAATCATCCCAGCAATGAAATCTTTATAGTGACTTGTGACCTCTCAATTTACATGTGCTTTTGGTCAAGATTTAAAAAGCCAGCAAATGATTAGATAAGGTCATATTCCCGCTGAACTCGTGCTTTAGTTTGAGATATAATTCTGAAATTGGTTTTTCGTGCTCTTTCCCATTCGACATAAAAATATGCAACTTATTACGATTCTCTAAGTACATTGGATTCGTTTTGCTCCCGTGTTTTGGCCTGTGCTCAGTAATTCTCCTCTTAGTGTCAGGCAATGCAGCTTAGTACATTATGAAGCTATAAACATGACTATGATCCTAATCGTGACCAGTTCTCTGATGGGCTGAGACAACCACCCATCACAAGACAGATGGGAAGAAATCTGATGGGAACTGAATGAAAAAGGAGTGAAAACCACTTTCCCTATTTATAGGGTGTGAGTGTGTGTGAGTGTGTGTGAGTGTGTGTGTGTGTGTGTGTGTGTGTGCGTGTGTTTTCATCCACGGAAAAGGAACTCACACAGGCGTGCTGCTGGAGTTTGTGCAGGAGGTGCTTGGCAGGAACAAAGTAGTCCAGGAGGTACCGGAGACTATCATGCTGATAGGTCGACTCAAGGACCGAAAAGACCTGAATAAAGATGCAGAAAAAGTGACAATGACACAAGCATATGCGGAGCCTCCAATTACTGAACTTTACACCCGTGCTTTCTGTCAGAATATCAGCCTCTTGCGGATGGAGAGCAGCTTTTGTTTCAGTTAAATCTCTCTGCATTTCGGAGTGTATCCAATGGATTTTGAAAGGGGCTCAATTTGCACAAGAGTGGAAGAATTTCCTCAGCCTAGACGGCGTGTAATCAGAGGGAAGTCATCGCGGAGGCTTTGCTTTCTCCATATTACTTTACAGAGCAGCTTTTTCCATGGCAACACAGACACTCGAGTGGGAGCAACATGGTAAATTTGGCCGAAAGTAATAACTGAATTCCCATAAACCTTATCCGAGTACCCTTTCCTCTCTTGTATAGGCGATGCAAGAAAACATGCGGTTGGATTTTAAGGCAACACATCTAGAGGCACTTCTGTGGCTTTGGCACAGGTCAGAGCTGGAGCTACCAGGGCCTGCATTAAAAAGAACTTTAAAAAGTCCTGAGGACTTTGCCTCTCCAATGTTACAACTTAAAAAAAAATGCAGTATAGTTTCAAGTCTAAGCAAAAACTAATTATTTCTCACTCTTCTATGGATGAAAAGGGCTTGGCTGTAATTGAGCAGCTGGCTCGGCTTTTGTTTGTATTGGCCTCCAGCCTCTCCCTTCCTCCAGGAGTTATCATTTAATTACATCTGCATTATTTTTTTAATCTACAGTGAAGATGCATGTGAGCGTGCTTACCTGTGAAAGGAGCGGGGGCGCCGTGCTCTCAAAGGGAGGATAAAGCGACGAGAGCGCCCCCTGCACGCAGTCCTCCATGGCCTCCGAACCCTGGAAGGGAGACGAAGGGGTTAAATCTCTCCCCCCTCCGTGCGTGTGCATCTAACAGCCGGCTTGTCTCTCTGTTAGCTGACGTGCATGCACAGCCACGAATACACACATATTGTACATCTGACTTCCTGTTGTACGGTCTGCAATGTGTCAAACATTTCCTCTGAGGTCTGGTCTGCTTAAAATACCAGAAAATTCCAATCACTATCAGCTCCCTCATGTCAGTGATGGGATATAAATGTCTATATGCTTTTGTATAAATACTGGTTAATTATAGATATTTATCATTTGTATGTATTTGTAAAAATATAATTTGGATTAACAATTTAAGTCAAAGGTTTGAGTTCATTTGAGTATTGTCTTGCATTCTATCAATGTTGAAGCCACACACATTTGTATTTATGGTATTTGTATAAATACCTAACACTAACCCTAACCCTGACCTTGACCCTACTGCAGTCTAAATGTCCTCACTTCCCAAACATGTCCTGACATGCATGTACATGAACACACACACACACACACACACATACACACACACACACACACACACACACACACACACACACACACACACACACACACACACACACACACACACACAGGGGCTGCACTGGCCTCTGGGGTGGAGGGTGACAGGACAGCGCATGCACCACATTCTGTTTATTTACCTTCACTGACTGTTGACATGGCAACTCGCAACTTTTCTCTTTTCCAGTTCTCCTTTCCTGCCCTCCCTTCACACTTCCTCTGAAAACCCCCATCTGCACCCCCTGCTCCCTTTTCTTCACTTTGCTCATCTCCTATTTTTTTTTTGGTTTGTTTATTAAAAAAAAAAGTTTGTTTCACTCCCAAGGAACTCTCTGAGAGTCATCTGACAACGATTACGCTGGGATTCTCTTCAACAGAAGGGATATTGTGCTGAATGCACAAACCGAGGGGATGGACTGGAAGTCATGGGAGAAAACCCGGAATGAAAGCGCAGTGTGGGGAAAAAGGAACAGGCGGCCAGGAGCGAATGAGCCGATGGTTGTGTGGGTTTGTGGAAGATTTGGTACGGTGTTTGAAATTGCCTCCGGGATGGTTTTTGTGTAAAGAGGGACAATTGAGCATCAAAAACAAGAAATAACTGAGGTTAAGAACTTGCAAAACATCCCCTGACAAAATCGATTGAAGTTTTTCTTCAAAGTTGGGTTGAAACAAATGTCAAAACTGGAAAAAGAAGGTGGAAAAATGAACCAGTGAAGGCTGGGATTATATGCTTTGAGGATGCTCGATTAAGATTAAGCCTCATTGTTAGTGTTTTTTTATGGCAAATTGTGGAGGAAGATTTTTCTATGAATGTGATCTCTTTTTTGGTAATAGATTGGAGCATCTGTGAAATATACAGCTAATAAAAGATGCATTGGGGCATCAGTGTAGAAGAAAACTCTAGGATGCAAAAGCAAAATCTTGTGCACTTTAGTTTGTGAAAGCTTTCCTTTGGTTTCAGACAATTGTATTTTCATGGATGCATTTCCAGTGATCGACCACAGCTGAAAACAACAGTCTGTTGGGGAGCATGTTGTAATAGGTGCAGTGGTTTGTAAAACAGCCTTCTGGCTCAATGACAGAACATACTGGGTCTAGTAAAAGCTCAGCAGGGGGTCCGGGGGCTTGTGGGGCAAGTCAGCAGGAAGTTCCTCTCAGACTAAAGCCCTTTAAATATGCCCTTAAGGTCTTAAGTTAATGGAACATAAAGCAAAAGGCTAAAATTACTGATATCACTTAATGACACTCAGCCTCAACAATAGTTTTAGTATCACCGGATTTACTGTAATATCCTTTAATTTAAATGTATAAACTTTTAAGCCTGGATTGTAGCTAAACATAACCCAGCAAGTAGTTTCCCACATGGCATGTCTGCTGACGTACAATTATATCTTTAGCAGCCAACCTCCGAGATTCCATGTTTTTCAATCCCGTATGACAACATGCAACCTGATACGGCGCTCCGCTTTTCCCAGTCCACATGAAACACGGACCTGATCAAATTAGACAGAATCATTTTCAGTCAAGCAGACCATCTCAGAGGCCCGTCCAGAGTCATTTCATTAGGCTACTCTTTGACCTCTCACTAAACGGGAAGACTTTCCAAGAAGACTTTCCGACTTTAACTGCAGTCCCCTGAGATGGTTTCGGGATTTCCCAGGAAGTACAAGAAAAAGCACCTCGGGGCCAGTTGCTAGAAAGTGCTTGTGCATGCACGCAGGCATACACACGTGCGCCACACACACACACACACACACACACACACACACACACACACACACACACACACACACACACACACACACACGTACAGATAAACTCAAGCATAAACAATATTGGAGGATATTGTACTTTTTTAAAAATCTCGATATGCGGTCGAGAGGGAACTTCTGCTGATTAATATGATGAACGATTCCATGCACTCTATCTACTGTGTGTATGTCAGGCACCATTGAGGGTCTGTGGTGAAAGGGGGTGATGTCACATAAACACAATAGGTGGTCTTCCACATGTGAGCCCAGACCACATTTGTGTTTTTTACCGCCAGAAGAATGAGGTCGGGGGGTCCGGACCACCTCAGAATGTTGTTTTTTTTTTTTATTCCATCCCAAGACTCAAGCGGGACGAGTCGGGTACGTTTTCACCTCAGCTTTGATTACTTGGGGGGGTTATGAAGACAAGGTGAAAACACTCCCTCGTGTTCTGGAACTCATCCTCATCTTCTCTCAGTTGGTTCTTCCAAAAACACAGCCTGCCCAATGGAACTTGGTTTGGGCTTCCATGGGGGCTGTTTTGGTTTCCTGAATTACAAACACCGGGTCACGTGTTGCTCACTCAGCGCACCCAGACTGTCTGTGAGAACAATCCTGCTGCGCAGAAGGAGGGTATGTCATTCTCACATCAGACTTCCTGCCTTTCAAACTTAAATGGAAGTGGCAGCTGGATTCTTCTCCACTTTCCCGTACAGAGGAAAGATGACAGGAAGTGCGAGGCTAAAGCGGTCCAGTGAGGACTCGGGGTCGTCTGGCACCTTTGCTGAAGTGCCAACGAGCTGAGAACCAGACTGAAAAAGTGCCTTTGAGAGAACCAGACAGACGAGAGATGGAGGGTTCAGACAGAAAAAGGAAAAGAGAAAAGAAAGAGGAGGCGGCTGACCGGTGGGAGAGATCGATGGGAAACAAGAGCAACAGCAACCATGATTGAATCCAGATGTGGAGACCCCTACAGTACAGCAAGAGCTGGGGGAGAAGGACGCGGATAGAGCGAGGAGAATACAAGTTGATTTGCTTCTGAGATGGATAGGAGGGAGGAAAGAGAGGGAGACAGACAGACAAAGGAGGCTGAGAAGGAAACAGCTAAATCTCCCTGTGTAGTCCAGCCTGACCTAGAGTCGGCTAAACACATCTTTTATGATCCCTCTTTAACTGTTTTGGGGAATTTGGGGACAGAGTAACTCCCCCCCAAAAAAAAGAGTCACAAACAACAACTGAGTGCAAACACGCATGGCGTTTCTGAAATGCCATTCAGTGCGTGACTGCGCTCGTTTGACACTCTGAGGCCTCCGTTGTCGTAATTTGGGATCCGTAATGAGAAACACATTTTCAGCGGGGCGCAGTTCAGCCGCACTCAGAGCGCTGAGCGCTGCAGTGATCAGGCTCCCAGATGAATCAGGCTCCTGGAAGCACCTTCCTGCATTTGTGGCACAAGTTTCCCACGCCACAAGCACCGACGCTCCATGACACGAGCGCTGGTTCTTCAACCGTACGGACTGTTGGGAAACTTGAGCCCTGAATTCTCCCAGGACTCAAAAATTGTTGGGGCTCTGGAGTTTGTGTGAGAGGGTAGGCTCTACACAAGCTCCCCGTGTAGGCTTGGTTATAGTGAGTGCCTCTGGTATCAGTACTCAGTATGTAAAGAAAACAAATGTTTTGGTTTGTCACACCGAGGGTCCGACAAGGCTATCTCGGCCTTGAGGGTTTCAAAGCTCAACCCTCGACCAGATCCGTGGTGCATTTGGCAGACGGCCTTGACAATTGCAGGAAACTCCATTAAATAAAGATTCCTGCGACTGACAACATGTCTGGATTGTTCTGGCTCTGTTATCGCCGGCGGCCTGGTACCAGAGCCTGTGTGAAGGAAAACAGACGACTGTTTGCGGTAACGTTTATCGATCCTGCATGGCGAGCCGCGCCGACCCCCTCATGGACGGCCTCAGTGGCTGATCCTTCCCACCGGTGTTGTAAACTCAAGACAGGCGGTGGAAATGGAAATATCCTCTGTTATACATTTTTGTGTCTGTGTGGTGGGGGTTTGGGGGAGGGGGGAGGAGGGTGTGCACCGATGCACATATGTTTGAACAAGTCTCTTCGACGCATTCCTCCACGAGGGCCTCCCAAATCTGTGACCCCGCTCGCTGCATCCTTTGAGTCTACCTCTGATCCTGTTTTCCGCTCTGGGCCCAAACTTTCCATCCAACTTTGCCTCCTGCACACTCAACCTTGCTCACACTCTTTCTTTCTTGAAGCTCATCCATCCCTTGTTCCCTTGCGCTCTCACCCTTTCCCCCATCGGCTCCGATGTGGAAAATGCGGCATCACCGAAACCGCTGTTGCAACAGTCCAAGCCTCTTAAAATAAAAAAAAATGCAACCCCTGCCCCCCCTCTTTTATTCCACTCTTTCCTTCTCCAGCTCTGCTTTTCCTCTCTCAGCAGCCAAACCGCTCCACCCTGCCCAACAGAGAGGCTACAAATGTGATGTGAAGTCCTCGGTCTCGGTTGAACCTATGTTTTCATGCGTTGGTGCGTGTCTGCCTGTCTCTGGGTGCCTCAGTGCGCCACTTATCGTCCCACCGTGAGTGGGTGGGGACTGTAAACAAAATCCTCTGGCAGATGCAAACAGAGGGCTCCTTTTGCTTCTGCTAGAGCCCCGAATCCCTCCAGAACCACAGAACTCAGCGGGGCTGCAGAAACTTTTATCCTGTCATTGCAACTTGGTATCACAGGGTCTCGCAACTTTGTAAACAGACGGGAGACTAATAACTGTCACTGTCCTGAAGTCACGGCACTGAGGCTGTTTGGAATTGTCTTTTTTAAGGAATGCAGATGGAGCTCTAAGCCAGTTTAACGCAAAGTTGAAGAGCTAGTCAGTCTATTACCAGACGCAGAAAAGTGGGACTTACCATGTCTTTAGTCTACATCGTCCTCAGCGTCTGTGTCCTCTGTGCATTCTCCACAACTGTGTCCTCTCAGTTATCAAACCATGCTTTATTTATCTCTCTCTCTCTCTCTGTCTCTCTCTCTCTCGTCTTCCCTCTGTAAGTGCCTGTAAACTCGGCCTCCCTCTGCAGACTCTTTCCCAGCCTGGGAATGTCCGAACTGCCGCATTTTCTCTTCCCCCTCCTCCCGTCCGCAGTCCCATGCACTCCCACCTCCCTCCCACCACCTAACAAGAGTACTACAGTCCCTCTCCGCACTCAAACTTTCCATTCCCCTCCAACTCCCACCGTCACAAAAAAAATGAATAGACAATGAGGAGCAGCTGCCCCACCCGCCAATATAAAATATATAAATAAAAGACAGTTAAACAGCATTTTGTTGGTGATGGAATGTCGCTTTTTTCTGTTTTTGTTTTCTCTCTTGCTTTCACTGGAGGCTAATTAAGTCAATTTGATGAGTTTGGGCACCATCAAAGTTGCTCAAATGGGTCTGTTTGTGCACATTTTGTTCTCTGAGAGCCAGAGAAGGTTTTAATAGGAGTGTGCGGAAAAAACACCCCCAGAAAACACTGTCAACATAATGTATTTGGTGCACAAACGCTGCCTTTTTAAAAAAATATTCTTTACAAGCGCAGTGTAAAGTTTCGATCCTCATCCCAACACTCAAACACGTCCTGTCACCAAAGTCGTAACCACACTGTAAAATTTTTGTATTGTATTTTTTTTCTACAATTTTAATATTAAAAAATGTAAATAAGTTAACCTTTTCTTTTATTATTTTCAAATATATTTCTTAAATGTTTCGATTACTTATAAGAATTGTGATAATCAGTAATATGTTGAATGTTAGGCCTGATCAGGGTTTGGAGTCTCTTTTAATTGTTATGTCTGGAGTATCTTTTAATTATTATACATGCTTCTTCTTTCCATTCCTTTATTCTAACAAGTGAAGAAAACTGTTGCGACTGCAGCTAAAATTAGCCTCCAAACTTTCTGTGCAGACTAAGACTGAAGGGAAAGGCATCTTCAGAATGTGAACAGCAACGCCGCGTGGTAGAAGTTGGTATTACAAATGTGGATTTTTTTTCTTTTTCCTGAACGTACATCATCGTTGCCTTCATAATCCTTCCTTTTATTGAGTTATTTCTCAAGACTCAGATTACTTTAACGGAAAGCAGAAAAGTTTGACTAAATGCCAGATAGGAATCTAAAAACTGATAAAAATGTTGTATAAATGCACTGCAGACTCTCTGCAGGGTTTTTCCAGACAAATGTGATCTTAAATGAGTAAATAAAAGTTAATGAAAATGGCAAATTCAATAAAGTACTTTCTGATTGGTACGTGTTGCTTCTGCTGCTGTTATCCTGTATCAGCTGTTGTAGTATGCTGTTGTATGTAGCTGTTGAACTGCACTCTCTGCATTCCGAGCCTGCCGCCTACAGGAGACAAAGGAGTGTGCCGGTGAGGACCAGTATGTTGAGGCAATGGGGGGGGTCAGATGTAGTTGCTCACGTGATTGGCAGATGAAGTTAAGGTGTTGGTTGCAGGAGCGATCCACCCACTGATGGGGCTCTTCCACGTCCATGCTTCCGCAGGGGCTGGAGTACTGGTGGGGCACGGACTGATGGGACCAGTGGCTGAATTCCACAGAAGCGCCAGACATCCAGAACCAGGTTTTGTCCATGATGTATCTGCCAAACACAAAGTGACGACGTCAACGGCGCCCTTGTCAATACATCGTGTTTTGGACTGAAAACACACAGAAAACAAACTATTCAACGTTTTAACTCGGGATGTGAGAGCTGCGTGCAAAGCATCCGTGTCTGTCTGCAATGCAAACAGCAAGTCCAAGGACAAGCAGTGACCTACTTAAGGACTCTATTTACAAAAATACAAATAAGTTGCTTATTTATTCAGCATGTGAAAAGAGAAGGAGCGGTGCTTTTCTGAGGACACCTTCGGAGGACTTTCCTCTTTGCACATTTGGAGCAAGTCACTAAATGCGCTTTCACGGACTAAGCACACTCTACAGTACTCTGGTAGAAAATCCCAATTGTCTTTTCTTAAATATTGGGTTTTGTCTCTTCTGAGCATGTGGTGTCCCTCAAGGTTCAATTCTTGGAGCTATTATGATGCACATATACAACACAAACTCCAGGGGGCAGAGCATGAGTAAAAGTAGCATCACGTACTTGCGTAATCCCATCCAGATGCTGTCCGTGAGAACAAAAGTGGCGCGTCTCAGCATCTGCGCCACCTCCGTCTGCTCTTCCTCGCTGTGAAGGCTGAGCAGGTCCCAGTGGTGACGTCGGCAGTAGAGCAGAGCGTCGGACCAGCAGAGCCTCTCCCCGACCAATGTCACGCTCCTGCCGCTCAGTGCCATGGTCTCAGAGGGCTGGGCCGGGGGTGGGGCTGGGGGCGGGGCTGTGGGTTCAGGTTTGTCCGACAACTTTGACTCTTTGTCTGAGCGCCAAGGTCAAACAAAGCCACTGGGATTAACTTCTGGCATGCTTCCGTACCAGGAAATCACACATCATTATTTTGGATACCGACCGTACCTGCAGGAACAGCGTACACCTCCACTTCACACAAGGTTACTGTCCTGATCATGGAGAATGGGAACATCAAACGAACGTAACGGCCTGCCATACCATCACAGTGGAACGTGTGTGTTAGGCTTTGCTGTAGCGGGTCTGCTTGAGCACATCTGAGGGCCAGAAACATCAGAAGGGAAAGTGTTACCCAGAAGGAGGAATTTGCCTTTTTTAACATTTCATTTAACGTGCACGTTTCGTTCCCCAGGACAAGTCCTGTTGGTGTGACGTCTAGGGTGACCAGATCCCAGTTCACCAGATGTGGGACAATGTGGGACACCTACGTGTTGAGGTTGTCTTGAATAACCTAAAAAATACCAAACATTTCTATTCTCTTCTGCCCCCTAGCTGATAATATTACTACAATTTACCATCTGGTGGATTCAGCAGCACATAACAGATTGCAAAACCAAACTTAACAAATATATCTCATTTTAATGCAACTTTTCCAAGTTCTCTCACGGAAGGAAACGTAATTGAAATGCTTATGTTTTGCGTTCTAGCTTGATTGACATGATCATCACCCAGCCCAACCCGCCCCCTGATGACAGCTCTCGCACTGCTTTCTCCACACCATTTGATAAATGTCAGATTCCAAAACGGGAGTCTGAAGGTCAATAATGTGGGACAGCGTTTCAATTTGCGGGATGTGCGAAGAGTAATTGAAATGCATGACTGTTCCACACAAAGCAGCACATCTGGTCACCCTAGTCATGCCACAACACAACCTTAGCTAGAGAACTTGCTTACCACAAATAGTTAAACCACAAACTCACTTGTTATTATCAGGAAATCCTGGATTTCGGATAGAGACCACTGTCTCCTTTATATCTTTTCGAAGGATAATGACGGTGATGGCCCTGATTTTATAAACAGCTAATAGGTCAACCTCCCACCAAACCTTAGATAATAGAACTGAATAAGTGCAGCAACTAGAAGAGGCAATCTTTCTACACCCATTGACAGCATTAGAAGGAGATTCGTCATGAGCATCGCCCGACCATTTTGCTTGTTTTTTCAAGGCCACGTTTTGCAAAGGGGTCTCTAAAACAAATGAGGGAGGAAAAAACAACAAGGGTTAAGGTCATGATGCAATTATCATGTTAATAAAAGACAATAGGGGTTCCGGTAGGCCATGTGTTAAATGCCTGATTGGGAATATTTCATTGGCTGAAACGTGTACCAATTTCACTTCTTGGAGTCTTACCTTCACCAGAAAACCAACATTAATCAGACCAGTTGCTATATATGTCAGCATGGCGGAATTACCTTCTGGCACTCCATACACTTCCACTTCACAAAGACTGAGAGTCTTTCTTGTTCCAGGGATAATGATGTTCACAAAGCGGCCTGCCATGCTGCCCCGTTCACAGTGGAATGTGAAAGCGTAACCTGCTCTGATATGGCTGATGAAAGCACATCTGAAATCAGAGAGCGGAGGGATTTTTAGAGTTGTACTGTGTCATGAACGCGGGGCTAGATTTATAAAAGTTGTTATGCTCCTGCCAGGACCTCGGGTTGTTATTCCCATTGTTCTCTGGAGCATTCCCAATTCTGATTTCAGCTCCGTCCAGTCTCTCGGCGCAGCAGTCTCCTCTGTTAATGACCTTGACGGCTGTGATAATAAAGGTCCTCCGCAGGTCAACCCTCCACCAGGGATCGGTCTCACCCACAACGGTGTGGCTACAGGACCCGCTGGTGTAAATAGAGTTGCGTCTCCCATCGATGGCTTTTGAGGCAGCCGAGAGTGTTGACGACTGAGTGGCCTCACCCTTCAGCGCCACATTCGGGAGAGGGTACGCTACAAGGACAGACAACATACGTCCAAAATGGCCCAATATCCTTTGGCGAGCTTTGCAATATCCTTTGTCTTTTCTCAACAGCCATATTTGTTCCTTCTGTTACCAGAGGGGGTCTTTCAGAGACCACATTGTAGTTGTCGAATAAAAACAAATTCAATTCACTGAAGCCGCTGATACCTAAAGTTTACCTATAGATTACAGACATTTTTGTTTCCACAGTGAGATCCACTATGCAAATGTGGTACACAATGACATTGTCAGAAATGATATCCCGCGTCTTTCAGACACCAGATGACTTTATTAGGTCTAATTGCAACCTTAGGCTTTTCAAACATCCCTGTGTTAGACTAATTAGAAAGCTGGTGAGGGTTGTACCAAAGTCAACAGGATAGACCTCCACTTCGCAGAGACTTAGCACTCTGCTGTCACCTGGGAGGAGCACGGTCACATATCGTCCTTTGAATCCACTACACGGGATGTATAATGTGCGCTCTTCTGGGAAACTGGAGATGGCCGCACATCTGTTTGAGAGAGTAAAGGCAGCGAGAAAGACACGTCAACCCAACAGTTATCGACGACCCAAAGGACAGCTCACCTGATATTTTTGGTGTCATTGAGCCCTTCAGAAATTCCTATCCAGATTTCAGCACCGTCCAACGTGATTTGGTCATCATCAACGCTTGTTATTGCGATGGCGTCAATTTTGTACTCTTTCTGCAGGTCGACCCTCCACGAGGGGCTGGATTCAGATTTGGTGAGGGTACAGGTCCCCCTGTTACCTGGGTCCCTGTTCCCATCAACTGCCCTACCAGCAGGAGCTGCATTATTTTCAGAAGACTGGGTGGTAGGGTGTCCCAGAGCCACATTTCTGGCAATATATCCTTTGGCATATAGAAAGGTGTTAGTAGAAGGAAAAGGTTGACAGTCTTTTGGAAGAATATTCAGGAAATTACCTGCCAGTCCTCCTTTTAACAGAAAGAACAAAATGCCTAAGTATGCAGACATATTAAAAAAAAAAAAAGGAAAATGTTAGTTATATCAGTATTAAATACTATAGTATATGGTCTGGATTTAAAATAGCAAAATTGTTGTTAGGATACAAGTCTAATAAGACTTTAAGCAATTAAAAAAAAAAAAAAAATTCAAAAATAGAGCCACTTACTGCCCAGTATCCAGAAGTTAAGTCTCTCACACATGACTTGGGATTCAAGGACAAGAATGAAGACACAGTAAAATGAGTTGAAAAGTAAAATACAAATCTGATGCGCATCATCTCATGCTGTACTGGGTCATTTGTTCTAGGACAAGAGAGCATGTAAATCTTGGAGGACATTTGCATTAAAGGTAATGTCCAGATTGTCCACCAAGTTTAAAAAGGTGAACTTTTTTTTTTTTTTACACATCACAATGCTAGCACTTGATGTTGCCCTTTCAAAGTAAAACAACCTGATGGTGTGTAGATGAAACGGTAATGCACAAGTTAGTGAAGTCAATCTAATCACATTTGTAATTTTTTCGACAATTGGAGGCTTAATTTGTTAAAGTCAAACTGTTGGAAGTCAAACCATTTTTGCGAGCTATAATGCTAGCTGAGAATGTTCTTTGATTTTTTTTTTTAAATTAGTTTATGAGAAACTTTGAATCGGCTTACTTGCAACAATTTCAAAAAGTCTTGACAATTTTTAGCATCTTTTGACTACGACAACTCATTGGTTGAAGACATTTATTTCAAAAATATGCAAAGATAACAGTTACATAGTGTGCAAAATACCAAATGTCACAACGAACATTGTTTACAATGTTAACTTCACTGTAAAAACATTGAATATCAAGTAAATACAGGCTAAAGAGATAATGGAAATATTAAAAGAACAGAACACACATATCTGCCATTCACTGGCTTCATTATGGGTGAGAGACCTTTGGTCTTGTTAGGAAGCGTCACGTAAACCTTCAGCTGTCCGTTGTATGCGGAATGGGCGACACCTGCTGGTGAAATTGTACTTTGGGTGAGAAATTGCAGCTTCTTATTTCTCTACCCCATGATAGCGATTAAAGATTAAAATGCCCCGGCCCTCCAATAAATCAACGGGAGGACAGATACATTGTACACATCAAATGATTATAAAATTATGAGTTCATTTGTTTCAGAGCATTTCGCCTGTAGAGATGCAACAAAATCGGAAGGAGTTTGTCAGGTGTGTTGCACATACGTCAAAAACAAGGCTTCTTTTCTCAGGTGCCTCATAGCATGGTCAGACCCATCACACCAGCAGAGATCATCATAGCTGGAAGGAAAATAATTTAAATCAGAAACTTGTCTTTTTGTTCAAAGAACTTTTCAAAAAAAGAAAAAAAAAAAAAAAAAAAAAACAGGCCTTTGTCTCTGATGTACCTTGTATCAGCGTTTTCTGGAATGACATGGCACTGTTGGTGGTGGAATTGGGGGCCATGGTGGTGACATTGGGGGCCATGGTGGCGACAGCCAAAAGATTTGTGATGGTGGCTTTGGGGTTCGACAGGTCGACAGGATCGGTTTGGATTAGGGTGGTTGCTGGTCCAAAAGAGCCCGCCGCTGAAAATGAAATATGGTCATTAGTAACTGACGGGGGCACGCATGTTCTAATAAATTTTGTAAAAAATGTTGACTTACAGCTGTTATAGGCCCCAGAAAGGACACCAACAGCCAAGGTTGCTGCCTTGGAAGATGAGGACGGAACCGTGGCATCAAATGTGCATTGGATTTTTTGGCCATTTAGTTTGCCCTTCACGTTGGCTGCACTTACCTAGACAAATAAGTAGGCAAATAAGTATCAAGTAACAAGGACTCAGAGGTGTAGAATTGGTAAAAAAAAAAAATAAATAAAAAAATTAAATAAAATTATATATATATATATATATATATATATATATATATATATATATATAATCTATTGGTAGTTTCTCACAAAAATGACATCATGCACAGGCAGCATAAGCGGGACTCAAATGTTACAAACAGCAACAAGTAGCTTCAAAATCAGATTTCCACCGTTAGGAGCCCCCCGCATCATTCAGCACTCTCATCTCATCACGTTGCGACACAATGCGCCACCAGGGGGCAATCGAGTTACTTTCACGTCAGTCAGCTTTGGCACCACCATCTTTATGTATGGAGTTTGGGCGTGGCTCATAACGAATTCAGAGCCGTGCCCATCCTCCTTTGACACAAAATCCTGCACTTTTGGATTTACTTCACCACAACAACGTTAAGAAAACGAAAAATGACAAAATCTGATCTTACATTTCTTTTGGTCAGCGCGTTACCGTTCAGGCTTGCTCCAGCAAAGGCAATGGTGCCGTTTTTGTTGAAACAAATGTAGGTAGTGTCACCCTGGCCCTATAAAATTGAAATAAGTACACAAACATTGTTTAGGAATGACACCAATCTCTACTAGCCAAACCATGCTCATGCATTCACGTGAGAGTGTGTGAAGCTTCGTACCACAGTTCCGGTTGCCAACGATATGGCAACGTAGCCTTCTGAATCTCCAGTAAGTGAAAACTCAAAGTTTTGTCCACTTATCGATTTTGTCCGGAAAAAGGTACATGAGGCCGCACTCGGAGTACAGCTGGATGGTATAGAGACACACAGGGCATCGGTCCCGCAATCTGCGTTGCTTACATCTGTCTGAAAAGGCAAAATTGAAGCGGTCACATAATAGCAGCCAATCAACAATGCACTTTGAGCTAATCAATGGCAACCACCTGCAGTGCGGTAACGGTGTCATTGAACACCAGCGGTGGAGCAGTGGTCATGACAGTGGTCTTAGGAGCAACAGTAGTGTTGCCAGTGGCAGTGGGCGTGGCAGTGGAGGACTGAGTGGTGGTGTCCGCCGATGCCCTGTCGATGCCGAGCCAGGCCAGCACCACCAAGGTGATGGTGAAGTACAACTTGCTGTTCATGCCTGCAGTGAATGTGACATTATGTTATTCAACGCCAAACATGAGCACCTGTGGGCAATTGTGAAATGTTTGCTTAAACATTAGGATACTGCTCTGTAAACACAAGATAATCTATCAACTTGGTTGAACTGCACACATCAAAAAAGATGTTTTTCATTTTAAAACCCTAACCCAATTACTATAAGGAAATAAAATTAGTCATATCTAATGCATGCTTATAAACAACTGTTTCAAGTTTTAAAAGTACAATTTTCAAAGAAAATGAATGGCTGTGGGCTAGTTAGATTTTAAGAAAATATTAAACTGGTTTGAAATTGTGCATTAAAAAGCTGATTTGCGATATTTTAACTCAACTTTAATATTTAAAGATTAAAGTTAATTTTCCCCGACCTGTGCAGTAGTTCCTTTCCTCCGCAACAGTAAAAAAAAAAGTCGCTTTTTATTCTCAGGTGTAGTTTGCAGGTGGGTGTCTTGCTGCTGAAATTTCTCTTGGGAAGGTCCCAGGCAACTGGAACAGCTCTTCCCCTGCGCCGCTATTTAAGCTCAGGGGGTTGGGAAATGTTGCATCTCCAAAAAAGTCCCCGCTTTCCAGGGTGGGGCTTGAGAGAGCGTTTGACGTAAAGAGCAAGAATTTTGGCAATGACTAACTCAGCAAACCTCCACCCAATCCTCCAAGTCTAACCTGAAGTGAGATCATGTGACCGAGTTCAGTGGGAATTGAACGAAACTTTATCACTGCAAGAAAAAAAGGTGACAATTCTTAAGCCCTGTTTAAAGACAATACAACTCATTGATTTTTTCCTGGGTACAAATTTTGAGGTGACATGAATTGAATTATTAAAAATATTAAATCAAAATCATCTTTGTAGGCTCATGAACAAAACAGTTGCTATCAATATTTTTATCATTTATCCTTCTAACATACACACACACACAGACGTTTTTCCCTCCCAAACAGCTTTTCAAGATGTTTCCCCCTTTATTTACTTAAAAAAAAAAAAAAAAAAAAAATTCCATACATTGTGGAAAACACAAGTTAGCATAATGGGCTGGAATATGAAACCCGTCATGAGTCTATGGCTTCAATGACAAACTGGTTTGTCATTGCGGCGCACGCTCTTGTGTTTGCTTCAACATCGCCTTTGTGCTTTTATGAACGTTCCCCAATTAGAACGCAGACCAGGGCAGATGAGCGAACAGTCTGGATAATAATGGACAATTCACATGGCCGCAACCGCTGCGCAAATGTTGGACAGAGGTGACGTCTGGGGGACCTTTTTCCAAGACAAACTGGTTGGATGTCAGAGACACCCATGCCTCATAATGCCCCCCCCCCCGCCATCCACTACTTGGATGATAATTTTATAAAAAAGTCAGGAAAAGTTGGGGGGGTGGGGCAAAACTACAAATGGATAAAATCCTTTGCCCAATATCCCAAAACTGGACTACATTTTTATTTGTTTAATTTACTAGCATATTTTCTTGTATATTAACAGTAGAAGCTGGCAGTAAGCTCAAGTCAGAAGCGAACAAACAGGAATGGAATGACGGAGAGAGTTTGAGCCGTTTTACAGGTTTGACATCCAGTGTTGACACAAGACGTCTGATTCCAGCGCCTCAAAGTATAGCATGGTTTTCCGAAACAAATTTCCCCGATGACAGATTACCTTGTTATCATTTTCCATCACCGTTACCACCATGACCAATGCGCTGCATACATCTAAGAAGTGTGGATGGCAGATTCATGACGACTCTGGTGCCGATAACATTTTAGGTGTAAGTAGAACCAAAAGTGATCCGAGTTGTTAAAGTTTTTTTTTAATAAATTTATCATGGTTGCTGCTGGAGGTGCTCCTCTCCTTCCTTCTTCCTGCTCAGAAAACTAGCCTCAAATATGCTAAACATCAAGAAGGAAGAAAAACAATCCAATCAGTTTTCCTGACAGCATGTGTTTGATTTTATGCCATGGCTCAAGGAAGTTGCAGAAAAATCTATTTTTTCACCCCGGGTAAATATCAGCACTTAAAGTACTACCTCTACATCATACTACACTAATGAAGGGAGAAAAACAAATGGGTTTATTGTGAATTTTAGTTTTTCCCCACCAGACCACCGTCACCATCAGAGAACATACCAATCCTCTCAGCTAAATAGCTATGAACTGTCCTCTCATTGTTAATTTGGGTTTCAATATAGTATTTAAAAAAAAAAAAAGACCCTGGCCTTTTCCTTCATGAACAAGATAACATTTTAAGACCCATTTCTTTTTCCACATTTGCTTTTTTTGAGGGGGGTAATGGTGGCACCGTGAGCTTTGCTCACCTGAATTTGCTGGGTGATGGTTGTTGGTCGGCAGCCATTTTCAGGTCCCTCCAGAGATCTTTAATGGGCGTCAAGTCGAGGATCTCCCTGGGTCACTCAAGGACATCCGCCGAATTGCCCCTAGTTGTCTCGGCTCTGCATTTAGGGTCTTTTTGGAGATAATCCTTCGGTTGATTACTCTGGATTAGGTATTCATGAGCTGTACTTTGCTCCATTCACCTGTCCTTCAACCCCAAGCGGTCTGCTTGATCCAGCCCCTAAAAACACCCCCACAGGACATTGCTGCCCTCACCATACCGACATTCTTAGGCAGCCGGTAAACACAGCCTGGTTTCCTCCAACAATGAACAACTCTTTACCAAGACCCTGTCCCCAAGTACCCAGGTTTCAGATCTTTAATAGACAGGTGTGTGTCTTTCCAAATCACATCCAATTACCTGAATCAGCCTCAGGTGGACTCAAATCAATACACGGCGATGTCTCAAGAGAAATGGAAGGCACCCAGAACTAAAGTTAAGGGTCATAGCAAAGGGTCTGAATTCCTTTGCAATATTTCAATTTTTCTATTTTCTTATGATCAATATTTTATTTTAAGATATTTTATTTCTTAAGATATTTTTATTTCAATCTAAAATTCTTGAGAAGGTGGTGTGATGGTTTGTCTAAGTCAGGATTAGGAGTTGCTCCTAGACAAATGATTAAGTTTTTAATGAGCTTCAGTGGACATAGAGACAGTGGACTCTCTAACCTTATTCAGCTGGAGCGCAATGCTGCCTTGTTGAGATCTGATTACAGTTGGGACCATGAGGTCACTGGGATTACTGGCGCCTTGGTTCAATTTTCAGATGGACTCCAGTTTGTTCGTTTTCAGAATTATTTACCTTGTCACGTGCTGGGGCTAGTTTGGGAGTTCCACAGTGTTCTATATCTGAATTTGGGCCTTTTTCTTTACCTGATATGTGCCTCCTTTTAGAAGTATTATTCACAATCCAAAGTTATTTTGTTCACCATTAAAATATTTGCACATGAAAGCAAAAAGTGTTCTTCAGAACCAACAACTACACCCATTTTCTACAGCTGTATCCCTGAGTACAGTCGCAGTGCTGGTGGCTGTCCCAACAAAACATGCATTTATATAAACAAACTTTTTTTTCACACACAGCAGCAGCATAAAGGTTACTGCGGATCAGCTCAGCAGCCTCTGGCGAGATCTTCAGTCTTGTTCAAGCCTGAAAACGCACCACAGCCTCCTTCCTGGTGGGATGGGCTTGGTCAGTTCGCGGGCTGGCTGGGGTCCTCCACCATGAATGCTACACTGCTGCTGTAAGCATCCAGTGTAGCATTCAGGGAAGTCAGACCTTCATGACATGAAAGCTTTTAATATTCCACATCAGGTTTCTCGACACGTGGACTCAGAGGGATTGAAAATCTGGACCATGTCCACCTTCTAAGGCCCTTCCCATCCAGTTCTCCGGCCCTCCCTCTGTTCCAATGGAGGTTGTTCTCTCCATGCCTGTCCATCAGATCCTCCACCTCCTTCCTGTATGCCAACCGTTGGGCCCCCCCCCCACAGCTGGGATCAGCCATATGTTCAGTGGGAGGATCTCTGATGAAACGCCCTCATCCCTGCCCACATCCACCGGTGCCAATTGTGTCGATGCATGGCTACAATTTTGTATCACTGGTTTGAAACTTGTGTCATCACAGGACGTTACCACTCAACGTTTCACTTTGTTCTGCGGTGTTGTTACGGGCCTAACAGACACAAAAATTGAGTGTTTATCTCAATGTTGTTTACAGGGGATGAAAAGTAAAGCTGCACCCCAAGATACAGTGCCGAATTCTCAAGGAAACCTAGAAATGGACACCTCTGTGCTGGGTTATAACCACCATTTAACACATTTCTCACCAGAACACAGAGCAAACATGCTGAAATGAGAGATTAGATGTTTGTATTGCTTGTTTACCCAAGGCTCGCCATGAGAATGGTGCAGTTCCACAAAGCCGGCTTTTCTTGTTTGCCTGCATTAGTAAAACATTATGAGTTTCCTCCTGCAGTTTCAATAAAAAAAAGCTTTTTGTAATTTGGTGTGCTCAACAAACAAAAGAAAACATGGTGTGTGTTTATCATTAGGTTCACAGTTCAGTGACATGTGTCATTAGCTTTCTCTATCAAACTTGTGAAAAAATGTTAAAAAAAAAAATATGAAAAGACTCCAATTAACATTTTTAGTTGAGTCTCTACTGCTTCAAAAGCAGCAAAAAATCTCTATTTTTAACTATTTCAGGTTTTTTATTTTTTTATCTCTGGGGACAGCCGCAAAGGTCATTTTCTAAATCTCCATAAAGTTTATGGACAACGTGATTGTGACCCCCGCCCCCCCAAGCCTCGCCTGTTGCCAGAAGCGTTAGCGCTCAATTGTGCACACTGAAATCAAACATTGTCACTGCTGGTGTGCACTGTATTTCCTAATGACTTCTACTTTCATCATTACAAGCAAAGGGTGCTGCACGAAACTCATCTTGTCAACGCGTCACAGTTGAAAAGCGAATCAAACCGGTCCACACAAAAGCAATGATGTCAACACGAGTTGACACTTTGACAAAGGGGTTGGTGTTCACAGACAGCATATTCACTGAGGCAGTTGGTAAATGACTCATAAAAAAGCATAAGTTTGGAAATTGTTTTTTGTTATGTTTACAAAAATAATTAGAGTGGGGAACAGTACTCAGTAGTAGATTTAGTGCTTAATTCAGTGGAAAGAGGTTGATGGAGCACAGTAAGCATAAGTAAGTGCCTGAGAGAGGCCTCATGTATGTATACTGTGGTGTACCATTGGCTAAGATTCCAGTGGGGAAACTGAGTGGGTTCACCCTCGAAGCAGGAGCATGTCCTATGCATCCCTACGACCTGTATCGGGTTCAGGCGTAACCCTCACTTTAAGTGTCCCAAACAGGTTCTTCTGAATCTGCAACAGTAATTCCATTCCTCTCTCTCAAGAAATCACAGTTAGTGCTCACAAGACAGCACCTTAGACTTCCCCTGGTGATGAGTGGAAGGCTTGAGGTATTCTTGTTATTCACGAACAGTACAGCCCCCTTGGTGCTCTGAATGACCCGACGGCAACACAGAAACACAAAAGGGGAAATTTATGATGGCTTTTGATATTGTATCTAACATATTTGTTATGGATACCCGTTTCTGGCAGGTGCCATCACTAACATATCTTTAAAAAAGTGCTTTTAAAGAGGCCTGTTTGATTGATGTAATAGACAAAGATCTAACAGCCTGATCACTCATGTTTTAAGGGTGTCAACTGGCTGGATCTAGTTTGTTCTGCATTTCAGCCAAGTCAGTTAGATGCACTTTACAGGCTGGTGTTTTTTTTGGGTATTTTTACGATGATGAACCACAGTAGACTATCAAGTCATTCTGGTGACACGGAAACCAGACAATGGCAGACTGAGAGCTGGAAATCCAAGAGGGACCGCTCAAACCACTGGAGAAATGTCAAAAGTGAGTGAGCACAACCCAAACTTGTTTTCGCGCCTCAGAGCAACAACGCAACTATTTAGCCTCTTCCATCACAGTCAGTGCTGCAAGCATTTTTGAAGAATCAAATCTGAAAAGTTGGTTTGAAAACAGCGGCAAAATATTTGTGTCACTGTTGACATGGTTTATGACAAAATAAATAACCGTTTAACAGCGTTTGCTTAAAGTAGAATAAAAACCTTTTATTAGTGTGATAAATCCATTAGAGTAACATTAAAGAACCCATTAAGATATTTTAAATACTTTAAATACTACGAGTGTGTGAGGCCTTTGCTTGCCTTTCTTCATTCCTCCAAGTCAATGAGTTTCTTCAGTTCAGACTTCAACATCTCCTCATCCTCCTCTTCCTCTACCTCCACTTCGATCCCGTCCATTGTCTTCTGCAGTTGCTCCTTGATGCGGTTCAGCTCCAAGAGTCCGTCCTGTAGCTCCTTGCAAACCTCGCGGATCTTTGACGCAAACTCTGTCTTCGCGCCCTTCTTGAGCTCCATGGAGTCCTTGGCCAGGAAGAAGACATCCAGGGCAAGGAAGAGGCCCGACATGACACCCGTGGTGACGCTCATCACCTGGGCGGCCTTGGCTGCCCCTCCTGCCACATTGAGAACCTGAATGGTGCCGATCAGGCTCTCTGTGTTGATCACCAATGCCTTGCCGGCCCGGCCGCCCTCCTTCACGACGTGTTTGACGTTCTGGTTGAGGTGCTTCTTTGCGATGCTGTCGGTGAACTTATCAAAGTCCCACTCGGCCAGCATCTCCATCCCTTCCTGTCAGACAGATCAACCACTCCAATTCACAAAGGGCTAAATAAATCGCACCGATGCACTCCAGCTGCTGAAATCTTTACCTGCAAAAACTCCAGGCACTCTTTGATGTCCTTTATCTCCTCCTGGTATCCTTGGATCATCTTCTCCACCTTCTTGCGGTCAGTCTTGGAATGAACGGTGTCGGTGATGTTGGCCGAAGCCGAGGTCAACCCCCCCGCCGTGGCCACGCCGATGCCCACGGCCGTCACGATGAGCGAGGTCCCGGCGGTGAAGGGCGCCAGGATGAGCCCGGTGATGGTGGTGATGGAGCCCGCCACGCTGGCCACGCCGCCGCCCACGCTGGCCGTCACTGTCTTCTTGTGGAAGTTGTCGGCGTCGTCGGCGAGCTGCAGCAGCTCCAGGATGCGCTGCTGGAGCGTGCCGCCACGCTGGTTGAAGAAGCGCACGAAGAGACGGGCCGCCATATAGATGCGATCGGCTGCTTCTTCCACCACTCTGATAAGGGAAGAGCAGATATTTAATTGTCCAAGTTCAGCTACCAAGAACAGATTGATTTGATTAATGGGGAAATGGCGTTTCCTCTAGATTTTAGAGTAAACGAGTCTCTTACTCTTCGGTGTCAGTGTTTTCGCTCGCCTCATTCCACTCGTCCCAGCCTATGAGGAGGGAAATATTAATTTCACAACAAATTTGCTCACTTTACTTCCCAGAAGGAGGACTCAACCCCAATCGTACCTTCTACCGTCCTCCACCAGGACAAAAGGCCATCCTCATCCTGAAAGGGAGCCAGATTTCATTTTACATCTAAAAACTGGGGCCTTAAACACAAGGCGGCGGCGTGTGGTGCCTCACATCCAGAGGGTCCACGGCTGCATCGTGGCCCGGCATGGGCACCTCTGCCATCTCCAGGGTCTGAACTTCGACCGTCTCCTGCAAAACGAGGGAGAGACTGGTCTTGCTCTGCCATTTAGAATCTTTGCATCTCTATGTTGATAATGTGATTGCTTTGGTCTTTAATTGCCTCTGCTGCCTTAGGCTACTAGCGTCCTGATGTTATATATAAAGTTATAAATCAATCTGCTGTCAGTACCCTATCATTACCAACTCAAAGACAAAAAACAAAGTCACTCTGGAATGGGTTGTCCTCAAGTGAAGACATGATGTCAGCAAGTGTAACCGCAAGAAGGCGTGCACACACATTTATGCCGCCTCACCTGTGGGGGGTTGCATGGAACTGCCGTAGGGTCCTGGTGGGTAAAGCATACTTAATTTAGGGACCATATTTCAAAGCTGAAAATGATTTTGCAACTATGGAAGGAAAACTGTGCGCATTGTGGTGCCAACTAGCAGGCGAAATAAGAACCGCAAGAAGGCAACGTGGAGATCAGGGGGACAGGATGGATATGAGACGTTCCAGCACCCACTGGGATCGCACAGTAATTTAGCAGGCAACAGAAATATAGGCAGCCATACCTTTGTCCCAGAACCAAAAAACGCACTGGGGAGAATCCTTTTTATTCTGAATGTCTGTAAATGAAAAACACATTTAAATTAATTAATAAAAAAAAAACCCACATTATTTCTGTGTCACCTTTCGTTTCTTTATCGCCGCCACAGGTTGGCTTTTCACTTCGTGGCTGGGGTCTGATTCCGAATACCAAATAGTCTGTGGAAAGATAAAAGTGTGTGTGTGTGGGGGGTTATGTCGTGTCAACTCTGAGCTTCTCGATGTTCTTCATGTTCTCTGAATGACATGCGGATGACCTCGGGGTAAGGAGTCCTACGTCAATGCCCGAAGCAGGAAATGAAGCATGTTAATTAGAGCTTTTGGGGAAAGGCTGGAATCCGATGAATCACCACCACAAGAACAGAAGTGGTTGATAAGCAAAGTGTGCATTTCTGTAATTCTCACATGACACCTGAGTCTCATCTGAACCAGCCGGGTGGCATTTTTTGAGCTGAAGGACAACTGTCCCCTTTTACGCATTTGGAAATTCGAACACCTAACAATCTGTCATTGTTAAAAGCTACTCTTCGTGGGAGGTTGTGATGAAATTATCTCACGTAACGCTCGATGGTGGCGTTTTCCAGGCTTTCGGAGCTGGACGAGTCCTCTCCTTGGACAGCGGCGGGTCCCTGAGGTGTCAACGACTACATTCAGTGATAGAAATAAAGATGCGCCTGCACTTCCTCTCTTTGAGGGATGATCAACAGCTGTACCTGTGCCCCCCCCGCCACAGAATCGGGTTGGCATTGCTCGCTTGGCATCTGCGTGATGCAAGGACAAAGACAGACACCCATTATGGTGTTAGCGTATCACCAAATAACACCGGAAACTGTCACAAAAGTTGCGATTCAAAGTTCTGGGTACCTGCGTGTAGGACCTGAAGGGGTTTACCTTCTGCATCATCCCTTTCAGCATCCCAGGAGGCTGAAATTTAAGGAAAGTTCAGGTTAAAACTGTAAATCTTGCATCCAAAACAGTGTCCTTCAGCGCCACCTAGTGGCAGCAGCAGGTACAGGAGGGAAGTATGTCGTGTTTATGCCAGGGGTCGGCAACCCGCGGCTCTTTCACCTTATGTTGCAGCTCTGCATGGTTTTAGAAAATACATTAACTTTTTTCTGCACTATAAGGCGCACCTAAAAGCCTTTAATTTTCTCATAAACCCCCATTTCGCCTTATAATCTGATGCGCCTTATATATGGATCAATATAGGTTACCGTATTTTCTGCACCATAAGGCGCACTTCAGACCCTGAAATTTTCTCAAAAACAACGGTGCGCCCTTTAATATGGTGCGCGGTGTGAGGACTGAGTTCCAAAATCTTCTGTGTGCCTTTGCTAAGTCCACTTTGGTAAAAGCTCGACCCGGTTGATTGTGCAACACCGATGCCAACCGGCCCGATGCGTCTCCCAGTGTTGACTTTTTCGTGGAAACCGGGTCAAAATGGCTCTTTGAGTGACCCCTGGTTTATGCCGTTTTCATACCAGCTGGTTTTTGACAGAAGCTGGATCTGGATCAAACATCTTTTGAAAATGATTGACTAGGTCTCTGAAAAAAAAACATTCTTTGTGGGCTTGTGAAAACACCGGTTGAGGCGTGGCCAGATCATCTCCCCCACCGACCTACCTGCTTCTCAGGTTGGTTGTTGTTGTCTTCCAAACTCCCTGTGCTGGTGGAGAGCTCGCTGCGAACGCCCTGGGCGTCCGCCGCCTTTAGCTGGGACGATTTGAAGGGGTTGACCTTTTGCATCATCCCTGCGATCGTCCCGGGATTCTGGAGCACAAACACATTCTCTGTAGAACCTGAGCCCGGGCCAACTGACGACGCTACAGTCACTCATTCTCCTACCTGTTTAACTTGATGTTCTCTCCTAACCTCGGTTTGAGAGTCAACATTTGGCGCCTGAAACAAAATAAAGGTCAACGACTGTTAAGGGGCATATCGGAATTGAGTGTGTGATGGCGTGGTAGATGGGAGATATAATCAATACAAGAAAAAAAAAGCCACTCATATAACAAATATGAGGAAATGAGCATTGAGGGAACATTTCAAGAATAAGAATAATTCAATTCCAGTTTTCTGCTTTGTTGTGATCTCAGTCACAGGTCCTTCACATGGTGTGGCTAAAATGACTGTGATGCGGTGTTTAGACAGCCATCACGCCATGGGATCTTTTCATCCCTTGTTTGTTTAACAGATCCGTTTACATATTACATTTGCACGTCATCCGAAGTTTCCACGGAACAATTACCTGCGTGGTTTCAGGGTGTTTATCCATTCCGGATGCATCTCCGGAATCATCTTTAGGGTCCGTCTTTGGCACCTTAAAGACAGCCAGATCAGAAAATATAACTACAACCTCCTTCAAACGAGTCAGCTCCTTGTCTACTGAGTGTGACAGGGATAGACCCAGTATAAATATGCCTAAAGCCAGAATAGAAAGACTCAATCCATGTCACAATAATATAGACAAATACTGTCATACCACCTGAGAAAGACCGGATTAACTGTTCAGGATAATCATGTGACTGTGCCTGAGGGCAAAAATAGTCTGACATTAAAGAAGTCTTGAGTAAAGACCAGACATCAGTGGAGTCTGCTTCTCTGTCGAATGATTCCCAGAACCCGAATAAGGTGCCTGATGGCTTCAGGAGCAGAAGAGAAACCAGGTACCTGTGGGATCGACTTGAACGGGTTGACCTTCTGTATCATTCCTTTCAACATTCCAGAGTTCTGAAACGCAGCCGCCATGCCGTTGTTAGCTCATGCTACAGGTGAGATGAATCTTAGTTTAAAGTGTTGGAGTAAGTTCGACCTGGTTGGGGTTTGAGACTCCTTGTTCTAATGACTCTGAAGATTGGCTCCTGGGGACCTGGGTGAGAGAAGCCAATGTTAGTGATGCCAACACCACTGTCGATCGCCCACGATGGCGTTCCTACCTGGGGTGCGGACTTGAAGGGATTGACCTTCTGCATGACGCCTTTGAACATGCCTGGGTTCTGAAACACAAGCGTTAAACACCCGAGGACCTCCTGAAGATATCAGGAATCTTATTTAAGACCTTGTGTGGTTCTGATCGCCTCTCTAAAGAGGACCCCTTCTGCTCCACTCAGCCGTGGCATCCCTCAAGGCTCTTTTTCAGGCCCCACCTAATTTTCTTTGCACATGCTTCATTTCCAACTGCTAATAAAACTGAAATTGCTGCGTTTGGCTGTTCTAAAATTCGAATTTATTCTCAGCTCCTCACCAGGACTACGCAAACACATCACCTTTGTCCTGCCCTCGATTTACTGGCTCCCAAGTTAAACCCAACAAATTTATTTTAGCTGCACATGAGTTGCAGCATAGTCAAATAAGGTCCTCTCACCTGTGAGGAGTCGCTTCCTTTTTCCAGTGATTCTGAGGAAGGAGCTTTGCTGACTGCGGTGGATGCCTAAATAAAGATCTCAAGATTCATTTAACAGTTTTATGTGAACATAGGCCACTCTGTCATGGAGACTCACCTGTGTGCTGGACTTGAAGGGGTTGACCTTTTGCATCACGCCCATCACATTGTTCCTCTGAAAGAAACAGCACATTTCTCAAACATCCGAGAAAGAAATGTTGGACCCGGGGCTCAAAACTGGCTTTTTCCTCACCTTAGTTGGCGGATCAGTCACCATTTCACTGGTTTGATCGGAGCCCGAGGTCATCGCTGCATCCTTCGGGGTCTGGCTGTGCGTGATGGGGCATTCCGACTCCTCCTTGCTGGGTCTTGGAGGGATGACTGGAGTTGAAGCCGCTGAGCTTTTCTCTCTTTTGAATATATTCATTCTACAAAAACAACCATTGGATGTCAAAATTCACAACCAACAACGGTGAAATTAAATTAAAATAAACAATAGACTATGTGTTGATAAATGAGACAAAGTGGCGACAATGCAATGCTACTAGTCATGGAAGATAGAAAAATAAATAAAAATCACTTCAATTGGTTGATTCTGGATTCATGCAGCGCGTGATGATCAAATTACATGATAAATAAAGTGCATTAAACAAAGTAACCATTTACGTTTTTCTCCAAATTGTTTTTGTGCACCGGAATGGCCCTATTCAAATGAAATACAGGTAAACCGCGTAAGATAAGATCTGTGACGTCACAGGGGGCGGTACACAGTCTCTAATGGAGCGAAGCTGGCTTCAAATAAACATCCTTGACCCTGATGTCGTGTTTAGGCTTAAAAGTATCAATTTAATATTTAGTTATTTTATAACTGCTTCCCGGTGGTGCTAAGGTGCGAAAAACAAGCTCGGAAATCAAAGCAAAACTTCAGAACTGCACTAGGTGAAGTCAAGGTTGAAGAAACTTAACGCCCGAATTGAAGGGCGTCAAACGAAGCGGCAGGACAGTCGAAAATCGGGGATATTGACCGAGCGGTGTCTGAGTTACTCTAACATCGCTTTGAATGAGGAGAAGGGTGAAGGCAATCTGGTGCGCGTCGCTGTGTCACGAGGCAAAAGTACGCGCCGACGAGATCAAAGTTCAACAGCAGTGACATCAAAGGAATGCCTACCTCAGAGCTGCTCACAGTCAGAAACGGAGGGAAGCGGCAAGAAAAGGCCTCCTGGACGTTTCTAACGTTTTGTGAGCTCTAACCTTCAACTCTCACTTCCCCTTTCTAACCTCAGAAGGCGTCAAACCAGTTTGGCCGAAATCGAGGCGGACCTCGGCGGAGTTGGATTACCGACCCTGAAACCGGGACCCCGCTCTCATTTCACGCTCTTTTGTGTCGCTTTTTTTAAATGAGAACAATGGACGAGAATGTGTTTAGTCACAGAGCCGCTGAAAACTTTCAGAAGCGGCCATTGATGACGTTGACGTCACCTGCGGAGCCGGTGAGGGGGCGTGGCCTGTCCGGCTGCGCTGGGACGCTCTTTTGTGTCATTTTAACCTGTTTTCTAAGAATAAACTTAAAACAAAAGAAATTTCACAGGCAAACTGGCTTTATTTATATTCAATTACCCGAGTGATCTTTATTTACAATATTCACAGCACGACTAAAATGACATTTGATAAGGTTGATCATGTGCAGTTTTTTTATTTTTAAACGCTGCATTTAAATTGGGAGAATCAAACCGAAACCTGCATTAAAACACGAATATGAACGGATATAAAAATAAACGTATTTACAGACATATATTAAATCGCGATATAAAACCTCACAGTTTCACTTTAAATAAACTCACATTCTATAAGATGATCAGGTAAAACTAATCAATGAAGCCACTTGTGATAAATATTTAAATTATGAACACTGAAGTTTAATGTAAAAGCTCAATTAGTGTAACAATTTCGCGATACTTGTAAAGTTTAGATTTTGTGCCCTTCAAGAAGTGGATAAATATAATTTTATAAAGATCTCATCTGCAACAAAAATGACATTTTCGGCCTAATGAAACCTAATGAAAACTATACATTGACAAATGTCAATGTATAGTTTGTGTGCCCACTCCACCCTGTGCCCGCAGAGTTTAATTTCTTCTTAAAATGATAATAAAAATGGACTAAAAATAACTAACATGGCCTGAAGTGTTCTATTTTGGCCAGTAGATGACGCTGGTGACCCGCGTCAAACCAGTATGGTCGTTCACAGGCTCCCAGTAGCATCATGCAGCTCCTCTCTGATGGTGTTGAGTGTCACGATGGCGTCGTTGAGTTGATTTGCCACCTGCTTGATCTGACCCACCACCTCTTTCTTGCAGCCTTTCTTCAGCTCCCGGGAGTCCTTCAGGAAGTACTTGTCCATGCCCTTGAAGAGCCCCTGAACGCAAGCAACGGCCGAGTCTGTGACTTCCACCGCCCTCATCACGGGCTTGTCCACCAGGCTGATCATCTGGACCGCCTTGCGGACCTCCCAGTGCTCCGAGTAATGCTGGGTTCCAGACCTGAGGAACGGGTGGCCACGCAGCTTATACATGCCCTGATCCACGAAGTGGAGGATTTTGCTGATGTCCAACAGCTGAACCTCGTATTCCTGCAGGATTACCTCCACCTGGAGGAGGAAGGGGGGGGGTATGTTGCTCCTCTGTGTGTGTGTGTTATTACAAAAGCAGGAATCTTACCTTCTTCCTGTCGTGCATGTTATTGATGTTATCAGAGATTGCGGCTGAAGCGGAGGTGATGCCCCCGGCCGTGGCCACGCCCACTCCGACGGCCGTCATGACGAGAGATGCCCCGAAGGTAAAGGGGGCCAAGACCAGCCCGGCGACGGCCGTCACGCCTCCCACGGCGGTGGTGGTGCCCCCGGTGATGCCGGCGATCTTGGCCTTCTGGTGGAACTCGCTGATGTTGTCGGCGATGGCGTGCAGCGTGATGACGCACTGCCAGAGGAATTCGGCGCGCTCCATGAAGACCTTGTTGAAGACACGCAGGCCGCGCTGCACCTTGTTGGCCAGGACGGTGAAGGACCTGGTTTAAAACGCAGCGACAGCTTTTTGAGTCGAGGACCGGTCCCACAAGACCCGGTCACGGCGAGGACACCTACTTGGACTCGTCTTCTCTGTCCTCATCATCCGAAGGTAGCTCGTCCCATTCTGGAGCACAACAATGTGTCAGTGAGGTTGTAGGGTCCTGAACATAGCAAAGACGAGTGTGACTCACGTTCCACGGTGTACCACCACTCCATCAAACTGTCCGTGTCCTGCGGAGAAAGCAGAAACCTTCAGCGTCTCACAGTTGAGTCACGTGACCACCCAGTAAGGGAAGTGTGGGACACCGACCCCCTCCTCTTCCTCGTCCTCCAGATCCGCGATGGCGTGCTCATCCATCTGGGCGGCCATCCACTCCGCCTGATGGTTTGGGAGGAAGGGACAAGAGTGCTCACGTGAATCTTCAGGATTCGTCATACATCCGCCTGCGGATGTTTAGGTTGTCTTTTTTTGTTCAGAGCTTGTTGTGCTGTTGCAAACTATTCCAGCTATGCTGCTCGACTGGCCCAGTCAAGAGCCAAAGGCATCCGGCAGGGAAGGTAGTGCGAATCACGATGACTAAACTAGAGGACTGTTTACACCGGCGGCAAGACAAAGGCTCCTTGATTCACATGCTCATTAAATACAAAGTCGCACATCGTTTTCCACTCCATTAGGTGCGTGTCACCGTTAAATATGACACATAATGTGGTAAGGAAGCAAACGTAAATTACTCTTGTGTTGTCATTACAAAGAGAACTGGGCGATTTCCTGAAGAAAGGCTTTATCCGATAACCAGTCAGGTTTATGCGTCTCCCGCTGGAATATTTAACCTACTTTCGCAGCTTCTGACAGATAGTCACCAGACGTAGCTCCTGGTTGGTCGCGCCGATGCATGTTCTTAATCTGGAACAAGAAAAAGACGTCTTTGATGTTGCTGGTGTCCCAGCTACGGGGGGCGATGTCTCGTAGGTGTCTCCTCACCTTCGCTTTGAGTCTTTTAATTACGGGTTTCTTTGGTTTGTAGGAATCTGGTTCACCGTGGTCATCCATCTCTGCAGATGTCATGAAAGAGCTCCCAGAAGGCAGCCTGTCATCGTTGGCAAAGGTTTCCTGCGAAAAGACAAACGGAATGCTCACTTGCAATTGTAGCATGGCTCCGTGATGAGTAACAGAAATACACATACCCTGGAAGCGTGCTGGTGAGTCTGATCACCGCCCTTCTGCCTGCGTGGGCTGGGAACCAAACCTCTGAGCTTGGACTTCTTCTGACAAAAGGCAACAAAACTGTCACTACAAGACATGACCCAATGGCAGGGACATCAAAGCTCCGCTTGATTTAAGTCAGTACCGGTCGGCAGTCTTCCATCTTTCTTAGCTCTTCATCATCCAACTCCTCGGCTGAGAACCCGGCCTTTTGGTCTCCAAAGTCATCATCCAGCTTGCCCTCCTTATAGAAACAAAGCGTCATCAACACCGACATTGTCAGATCCACTTCAGAAGAGGCACCTTACCTTTGAGCTGCGGCGGCTCACAGGCGAACCCTTCATCTTTGTGCTTTTCTTCTGTTGATGAAGAGGAAGAGGCCATTTAAAAGATCATGAAAGGATTCAATGTTAAGAGAAGAAGCAAACATTTACAGGTTTGCAGTCTCCCAGTCCATACGGAGCCTCTTCTCCATTCCACCCAGCAGATGTATGTAGATCCATGACGGCAGCCTGAGGAAAGTTAAAGTGTTGGTGCTGCAGGACAGAAGGACGTCCACACACTCGCATTAAAAGCAGGATAACACCTTGCCAGATGAATGTAACTGTGCTTTCAACTGCTCCACGTCTTCAAAAGCTTCATCCTGAGAGTGAAAGAGTTCAGAGGAGTCAGACCCTCACCCAGCCAGATGTGCTGAAAGGATCTAAATATTCAAATCGTGCCATCACCTTTGAGCCTTTGCTCGGTGTGTATCCGTGCGCTCCCTTCACTTCAGTCTGGAAAAGGATCAAGGTCACAGTCATTCAGGGACATGTGACCAAACACCTCTTTAGTCAAAGACCTGATACCTCATCCAGGCTGATAGCAAAGCCTCTATGCGGCACAAACTTGATCTTCAGCTTCTTCTTCCTCTTCTAGAGACCAAATGAGGGAATCATCAGAACTAATTCTTAGCAGCAACCTTAAGAGGCATCTGTGGCTGTTGACCTGTTCGTGGTCGGTCTCCTCTCCCTCCTCTTCCTCGGTGCTCTTGTCTAGGACCGTCCCCTGCAGGCAGTAACACCCCAAATTAAGACCGACAACTCATCAGCGCAATTGTCTGAAGGCCAAACGACGGTACTCTACCTCTGACCATCGGCGAAATGAGTCAGTCTTGCTGAGGTTCTTCTTCCGGTCTTCAGTCTGGGACTTGAAAGGGAAAGGTCACTTGGTGGGTGGGGCTGCACCGCCTGTTATCAAACTAACCTTTTCTAGTCCACTGGAGCCTTTTCCCTCTGGGACCGAGGATGTGGTGGACGCTCTCCTTAGGAGCTGATTGACTTTGGTCTTCAGATGCTTTTTCTGTCACACAAAATTAACGACCCCATTAATCGATTAATGATTTAGAAATGCAGCTATAAAGGTTTACAGTGCGGACATACTCTGTACTCCACTGCAATGTGCTCTTCGTCATCATTCTCTCCAGCAGACATGTGAAGATCTGTTAAACTCCCCTGGAAAACATTGAGTTCTTACACATTTAAGCTGAAAGTGTCAGCTTCTGCAGTAACCCTACCTTTGATGACTTAAAGTTGGCTGGCAGCGTCCTGCTCTTCTCATCTTTGGCCTCATCGGGGAACCTCTCCTATGGATCAAAGATGCTTACATCACAAACACGGTGATGCCGACCATCGAGAAGGTGTTTTATTATTATTATTTTACCTTTGACCCTCTCCTGGAAAGCAGTGACATCTTGTATTTTTTCTCCCTTTTCTGTTCGTTCACAACAAAACACTATTCATTTAAATACGACCACAGAGTGCTGGCAGGCGAGTCAGACATCAAACCTTGCTACTATCAGATCCATTCAGCTCGTTCTCTCCACTTTCCCCATCCAATTCTGCCTTGTCCTGTTGGGAGTTTCAGTGTGATAAGCATCATTTGTTTGTGGAACCAACAAAAGGAACAACAAAATGTGCCGTCTCTTACTTTGACTGATTCCCGCCGCAGTCTCAGTGTTCCAGACTTGTCAAAAACACACAAGAGTCCTGAGTCAAGTCTGCAAAGTTATTTAAAGATCTGCATTTTGATCCTCACTTACTGGCTTAAACTCCGGGTTTAGTTGAGGGCTGTCATCAGGCCAGTCTTCAACACACTTTTCCTGTTATAGATGGTTTTGGTAACCAGTTTCAAATATTTATGTCCATGTCTCAACACTTCTAACTTAATTTATTTGGTTTCCTACCTGTCCAGTTAAGAGAATATCCTGAAAGATAATATAATTTTCAGGATCCACTTTTTTATGTTCCTGTTAAAACAAACAGAACCACAACTTTGATAATGTTGTCCTGGAATGTTGACAAAGTGCAATTTATTGTGAGGACAGGCATACTGGAGTTTTTGTCCTGCGTGGAATTACTGGTTTAGGGAGCGACCTGAGGGCTGGTTTAGGAGATGGCTTTGATACAGTTGGTTGAGTTTCAACCTGCGAAAACAAGGAAGTGATTACGCAATCAGATCACTGGGGCAGACAAACAAAAACAATCTCTGCAGTTTGCCTACAAGGCTCTCTGGTAAGGGGGGCTTCACTGGTCTTGGTGGCTTTGCTGCCACTGGGGGCTTCTCTATGGAGGAAGGATTAGTCTTCTTCACTTGTCTTCGTCGTGGAAGTAGATTCGGCTGACGCTTGAAAGTTGATACCTTAAAGTTTTAAAATATAAAAGAGTTAGAAATGTTTTGTTGTTGCTCAGAAACCCTGCTAGTCCAGACAGGTTTTGAGCAGTTTCATGGAGAAACTAGTTTCTGTATGTAGTGCAAACTGAGACTAATCACAACCGTGGTACATACGCGGGTCATTTCAGGTGAGGACTGGCCTGAGGATTCTGATAAACTCCTGGCCTGAATGAAAGGAGTTGCCTGAAGAATGCTGTGTTTGCTTCCCTGAGGTGTTGCCAGGACAATGATTGGTGGTTGGTCCATATCTGAACCTTCAGGCGGACTGCTGAGTGTGGATGCAGGGTATGATCTGATTGACGTATCCTTTGGAAGAGGCTGGAAGATATCCGGAGTTCCATCTGAAACCCCTGTGAAGGGGTTGTACTGTCTGGATGGAGTATTGGTGTAAGATTCCTCGGAACCAGAAAAGTCTTGTAGTAAATCCCTTGTAATTGTTCTGGGGAACGGCTCCGGTGTGTCCGCAGGCTGTGGTGACATCACATCCTTTTCTGTCAGACAGGATATGCTAAAAAGATCTTCTTGTATGGGAGGGTCTTGCTTGATGGCTTGAAACAAGTCAGTCTTGCTGTCTGCAGCCTGGTGAAATGGGTTTGTAATAGGAGAAAGGAAGACCTCACTCTCTCCTGATAGGGATGTGAACGGGTTAGCAAAGGTTTCGGGAGTTGCATCGAAGGGGTTTGGGCTCCGTACTCCTCCATCTTTAAATGGAACGGCGCTTTTCGAGGACTCCTGTATGCTGACAGAAGCTAGGTCAAAGAAATCTGATGGGTTCAGGGACACTTTGTGAGATTTGGCCGTAGTTTTTTGGTTTGACATCTCGAGGCAGTTGGAGGGGAGGGGCTGGGATAGGTCCAATCCATTTGGCACAGTTTGGATTTCAGTCTCTTGAACCAGAGGTGAACTCTGAAAATCAGGGGGTGCAGTAAAGATAGGATCACAGTCTTTGCTCCAAGTCTTCCCCTCGACATCTTTACTGCTTGTTTCCTGTTCAGAAATGCTCGTTAGTGAACACAAAGATACTTGTGGTGGTTTGAGAAACAAAATCCCTCGCACGTACCGTATAATATGTATAAAAAGGATTTCTTCTGGACAAGTCTGCATCAACTCCATTCTGAAAATGCAAGAGGGGACAAAAGACACAACTTCTAGTCAGTTCTCTTAAAAGTCACTTTTTAGGATTCAGACAACACAATAGTGGTGAAGCAATGCATGTACAGTACTTCATGACAGCAGGTACTTAAAGGAAATACCATGTGACCTTAACTGTGCAGTAGTTAGGCCACACCCCCCACACTCACAGGAGGAGTTAGGTGATGATGCAGCAATGTCAACAAGGGAGAAACTGTTAAACTAATCCTTGGAGGAGGCCTGGCATGTATTTATCTCAAAGTAGAACCCTTCAGGTTACTCGATGGAACACTCGTTTTATGTCTTTCACAGCGTTCTTCTCACCTGTCTTAGGTGGAGCTGCTGGTATTCTGTCTCACGTGGAGCAACTGCAGAAGTTCCTGCATCGGGCTCCTCGTCCTGTCAAAGCATGCGGAAAGTAGAAATGTAAAGACTTGAATGGCATTTCAAAGGGTTAAATCAAATAATCAAGTACTGATATCTTTAGAGATAAAAGGGTCAAATTATTCTATTTCAGAACAAGCCAAACTCTAAACTGCTGCTCAGCTGTTATCAGGGATGTCTGACCTGGTTGTTCTTGAACTGGTTTCCATTAGAGCCAGTGGAGTCAGGATTCTGAGAAGGGATATCAGAAATCCAGCTGAGCAAAACATCCTTTTGGAAACTGTTCTACTAAACCTGGAGAAGGCGATCAGGGAGAGCAGGGAGAAATCCCAACAGGATTTGTTTGCATACAAACGCTCACCTTGTACTGGCTGTGAAAAGGACTTTGGGAAACTTTCTTCAGCATCCCCCGTAGCTTCACAAGACTCTACAGGGAACACAAACCCAAAACCTCAACATGCGTGCTGCAGGTTAAAATGAAAACCTGTTGTAGACAATTATTACCTATACACTTTTCTGTGTATTCACACATGGTGTTTCTTTGTTTGTTTGTATTTTTTACAGACAATATCTGAAAGATATTGACTTTTTTTTTCCTGGGGTAAAAGTAATAATGCTATCAAGTGGTTCAATAAAATGACAGTAAATAGGTGGTAGATCTATTTTTGTGGAGCCCATAAATTAAAAGTTCTGTGTACAACTCATTTTCATGATTTACTGATTATCCTCGAAAAGATCAGAATTGTACCAAGAAATGTAATGCTTGTACATCATAAAATATAATTTATAGTCATTATTTCAGTTGAAAATGGTGTGTTTCTGCAGATTTAATGTGGTTGACTACAAATGGACATGAAATGCTATACTTCATTCTGTAAAGAGCACCTTTTCTAATATTTGTTTAACAAGAAGGCACGTAAATGTCTCATGAGTGAAAAATAGTGAAGAATTTGACAAGAATTGTGGCAAAAGCGTCAGTCACATTTAAGGCAACAGTGAAGCAACTTTGACATCATACATGTCAGTCATGATACAGAGCAGGTACATTAAAACACCCGCCTCAGTTCAACTCTGACACATATGCAAGAAGAAAAGAAGAAAGATCACTGCCTGTGGTTTCACTCACACCTCACACACACACACACACACACACACACACACACACACACACACACACACACACACACACTCCAGTTATTAAAATAAGAGATAAACGTTCAGTAGAGCTCACAGGTCGTCTCTCCAAAGATTGAGGATTTTCTTCTTTTTCTGTCTCCAACTCGTCCTATAAACGACAACAAAATAACGATAATTAAAAAAAAAAAAAAAAAAGATCACCTTTCTTTCAAAGGATGCAGACTTACCTCAAGTGGATCGTCCCGCATGGTCAGTAAATTTATGAGCAAAATTAGAACTCACAATGTTTTAAGAAACGCAAAAAAACAAACAAAACAAAAAAAAAAAACCGCACAAACAACAATCAAAGCAAATTATTTTTCTGTTTTTTTTTCCTTTGAAATCAAAACGCGTCACAACGTCTCTGCTTTGAAGGCGCTCGCGCTTGTAATCATCTCACCAGCTGACGCACCTGCGTCAAGTCTCTCACGAGGGCTACCATATCCGGAAGAAGGATTTTCTAAATAAAAGCATGTTCCGGACGAAATACAGAATACAGTACCTATATGCTTCTGTGTGTGCAGATTTATAGGAGTGTTTCTATGTGTATGTGAACAGAAACATAGTATTCTATGACAAAGACATTTGTTTGCTTTCGTTCTCATTATTAGGTGGGTAAAACAATTTTAAAAAAGAACTCTTTGTTTTGGATTATTTAAAAAATATTAGCTGCTACCGCGTGGTTTTATTTTGAAGGCCAGTAGAAAAAACTTCCACAGTATTCTTATATGATCACTTGAGCTTGAAGTATTGAACAAAAATAGCTGCCTTCGTGTCTCAATGTAAACCGACCGGTTGTCCTCGCCCAGCTCACCTGGGAGGTGTGGTCACAGGTGTGTTGTGAGGCGGAGAAACCAAGAGGTTCCTCTGATTCAGGGGTCTCAAACTTGTGGCCCGGGGACCAATTGTAGCCCAAGGAGAGATATTTTGTGCACCCCTACTTGAAATCAAAGCTTGGTGTGGTCCGTGTCCTCCCTAGGCCCACCTCATTTACCTACTTATGTTATTACGCTGATCTTTTTCATACTTTCTTAATACTTGTGGGCTACCGTGGTTTGGGATTGTGACCATAACACAAATTGGCAGTGTTGGTCACTTGAAATATGTTTTGAGAATATCACTGAGTGGAGGGAAAATACTTGATGCAGCCCAGCCTAACCTATACTCGAGCCTCGAGTAGCCCCCAGTTAAATTGAGGTTGAGACCTCTGCTCTAATTGATACACACTTGGTGTATTACATAGCTACTTTGCTGATTCTTTTTGGATAATTATTAGAGAAGATGCTAGTACTCTACATTTAAAAAATAGAATCACAAAAAAGCGAATTAAAATAAAAATCGGTTTTATTTAATTGTTGATTTTTATACTTGAAGTTAAAAGTCAATTTCTCATAAATCAGTTTGCTTTCACTTCTGAATGAAGTATCAATAATAATAAGTCACATGATTGTCATAAAATAGTATAACTGCGGAACTTATGACCACAAATAAATCAGCAGGGAATTTTGCATGACTTTAAAAAAACAAAAAAAATCAAAAGCTTTTTATTAATTTTTTTAAACAACTTTGCTTGCAAGTATTCAACATGTTTCATTAAATTTTATAGAATTTAGAAAGAGCAAGAAAATGCACCTTTATTTCAATAAAATTAAAAGAACAATAAATATGACAAAATCACTAGTCTGCATTTTCCACAAATTATGCCCTGGAGTGACAAAAACAAGGTAAAAGTCTGAGACGCCCATAAAAATATAACTCTTGATGATGATTAAAATTTGATTCATAGCCTATAATTTCAGCACTTTTTCAAAGGGTGAGGAACTGAATTTTAGAGAGTCATTAATATCATTTTGTTTTGTTTATCATGTTTGTTTTCACAAAGCTTCAATATTCACTAATCATGTGACTTCTGAGAAACAGAAGGTGCCCATATACCACCTTCTAAAAAGTAATAAAACAAAAGACGGAACTTCCCTTGGGGCGTAGCTGGGCAAAGAGAAACTAAAGTGTGTGCGCTATAAATGTCATGTCTCTACACCTTTTATTTTTGCCTTTTACCTCAAACAGGTGAGTGCTGCTCCCGATATACGGTTATTAGTAAATATTGCCTATTTAAATATTGCCTATTTCTACAAAATAGATGATGGATATGGAAGTACTGCTGGGCCCAATCATGGATTCTTTTATTTCCGGTGAAGAAAAAAGGGTCCTTCTCAAGCTGCAAGGACTTGTATCAAATGTCAAATGGAGTCCGACGGACACCGCAGACCTGTTTGTTGCTTTTCTGAAACGTTTCAATTCGGCATACTTGCACAGACGGCATCTTTTGCCGTGGCTGTTGGAGATGCTTCACCTGATAGAGGTTCATTTCATCACTCCCAGCTGGAAGTGCCGCGAAGGGACCGCTATACAACTGGTGCGGGACACAGCTGTGACCGACGGCATGCTCAAACACTATTTTTCCCAAGACAAGGAAAAACTGTTGGGTGAGATTATTGAGGAAATAAGACAAAAAAACTTGAATCAAGTCGATGCAGCACTTCTAAGTCGGGTTGAAGACATTGTGTCATCTGTTTCTGATGCTCTTCTTTCAAAAACTCCTGCAAAGCTTGATAACATCAAAGGAGACTTGCTGAAGATCTGTAGGGCTGCAGAAGAAGCATACTTCTGTCCCAGACTTACTCAGATGGTGAGCTGGTGCGTTATGGCTCTCTCTGAAACCGGACAGTTTCTTCAGGTTTCCACCGGAGAGGGGAAGTCGTGCATCGTGGCGATGTTTGCAGCCTATCGAGCCATGAAAGGAGAACATGTGCACATACTGACCAGCTCGCCAGTCCTAGCTGAAAGAGATAAGAAAACCTGGCAGGCTCTATTCGAAAAATTGAAAATCACGGTGGACTGCAACATCAATAAACATGACCCAAATGATTTAAAGGAATGTTATAAGAGCCAGGTTGTCTATGGTACTGCTGAACAGTTTGCCGGAGACTGGCTGAGACAGTGTTTTGAGCGGACAAACATGTTCGAGCAGAGAGCATTCCAGTGTGCCATTGTGGATGAAGAGGATTCCATAATGCTAGATAAGGCTCTTCATGTTATCTACATAAGTAGTGACATGCCAGCATTACAACATCTCAATTCACTGCTGGCATTCATATGGGCCGCCGTCAACCGGTACAGTGAGATTGACACTGAGACCACCACGGGGCCTAAAGGCACCTTCCTTCAAGTTGCTCTTAACATAACAAAGGAAAAAGATCTTCAGCAGCACGCTGTAGTTCAAATGGCTGAGGAGGCAGGTCTACTGCCAAAGGGTTCAACCGGGGTCCTTGGGAAAAACCCACAGCTCTTAACCAACAAAACCACAAAAGCTACAGTTAGCCAGTTAGCAAGGTTCTTCACAATTCTGGAAGAAAAATTGCCCTGTTTCCACTTTGCTCTGCACAGCCAAAACAGTGACGGGTCGCTACAAAAATTAAACAGTCCACATGAGGAAGGGAGCATCTCACTACTTTTACTTGACGGAGGCCTCTGCTGTCGTTTGTACAGGGACAAAGAAAGCATAGTGAGAGCTGTAGAAGAAGAAGTTAAAGATGCTCTGCGTTTTACACCATGTGAACTGACAAGAGACAAACACTACTGTTATGTTCCTGGCTTCCTGTCCGGACTGGTTACATCCAAACTTGAAGTGTGGATCAACAATGCACTGGTGGCTCAAAGAATGACTGAGGACCACGAGTATGTCTTGGAAGAACAGGGGATCGTGCCCGTTGACTACAGCTCCACGGGCGTCATTGAAAACTTCATGATATGGTCGGATGGGTTGCACCAGTTCCTTGAACTGAAACACAAGTTGAAGTTAAGCAACATGAAACCTGTCTCAAACTTCATGTCCAACTTTGGCTTGTTACAAATGTACAAAGGTAGGATCTTTGGCCTCACTGGGACCCTTGGTCAACAAGCAGAGATAGAAGCCTTGCAGAAGCTCTATGGTGTCAAGACCTGCCAGATACCTACATTCAAAAGAAAAAAGCTGTTTGAGGTTGAAGGCGTGATTGTAGGTGAGGAAAAGGACTGGATAGAGGCCGTGTGTAATGTTGTCTCTGTACAAATCCAGGCCACCCCTTATAGGGACCAAAGAGCCGCACTGGTCATCTGTGAGACCATCAAACGAGCAAAGACCATTTGCAATTCTCTCAAACATGAAGAGACCAAAAAAGAGCTTTTTATCAGCAACAACATGGACAATGAAAAACTGTTTGCCAAAGAGCTGAAGGGAGGAGATGTCGTCATTGCAACAAATCTCGCAGGTCGTGGTGCTGATTTCAAAGTTAGCCAGCAGGTAAATGCAGCTGGAGGTTTGTTTGTGGTTCAAACATTCCTGCCTGAAAACAGTCGTGTTGAAGATCAAGCATTTGGTCGCACGGCGAGACAAGGATCTCCTGGTTCAGCTCAGCTCATTGTCTGTCGCAGCCATCTGCCGGAACAGCTATAGCTTTTGTGTCTTTTTACAGAACTTCAGTCTTTTTGGGCAAATCTGCTTAACCCCAGATCATGTGTTAAAGCTGAATTTATATTGATGCTAAAAGGCTATCAGAGAAATCAGCACAACGACACCAGAGCTTTACGGCAGACACTGGTTTCCATTTTAATCAAAACCTCAGATTTGGAGATAAATAAGGTAAAAAATGTGAGAGATAGGGTCGCAGCTCAAATGCTTGCTACCCTTTTGAATGATGGCATCCCAAATATGAAAGTGAAAGAAGAACTGTTTCAACAGTTCCTCAGTGTACGAGATAAAATGCCAGCCAATTCCTCTATATCACAGCTGAATGAATACTGGGCTTTTTGGCTTCTGACCAAAGATACAAACAAGGCTTCCACTCAGAACTTGAGCAAGGAACTCAGCAAAGACCTGAACAAAGCCATAGAACAGCTCAAAAAAGGTGAATCCCCCTTTTCAAACTGGCATCACTACACCACCGCTGGCAACAAGCTGCTGAAAAATGGCAGGTTCGAACAGAGTGTTCAGATGTACACCAAGGCCATACTAGGAGACCCTTGTTGGGCAGCATTCGCATATTACAACCGCGCATTTGCCCGGTTACTCCAACAGAACCCTCAGGATGATAACTGCATTAGGCAATCTATAGAAGACCTGCAACAGGCGCAGGCATCTGTTGAGCTCTACTGCAACCAGACTGAGTTCACCCAAAGATGCTACAAACAGGTCGACCCCACCCCTTCAATCAGCAGGTTTGAGTGTCACATAGAAAAGAGACAAAAAGTGTTCATGGCTTTAAAGGAAAACATTGGTGTGGCCTTGAAGAAATTAAACCAGGCCAGGGCTGTGAGGGGGTCTGTAAGAGTAGACAGACAACGTGTCCACTCCCTGACACAAATGAAAGATTGGCTGATCCCAATGACGTACTTACATCTATCTGCTGTCCAGAATAGAGACCAGCTGAAAATTTACCAGCTTCAGTCAAATGAAATGTTTGACTTGTTACATGAACTTGAGTGTCTTGAATCTCTGGGTCTGCCTTCAATCTTCACCTTAGCCTGAAGAAACATACCTTTGTTTCTTAATCAATGGTATATTCTTTTAATCAACTTTACTTTCTACTTTCTTTCACAAATATTTACTTCATGGTGAAATTCCAAAGCTTGCTGGGTTTATATAAATAAAGAAAATGTGATTTTATACCATTTAGTCATGAAAAGTTGTTCACTAAATGTACAAATTAAATTTTTCCTCTCTGGTGGGATTTTTATGTTTGTTAAACTTTAAATTAAAAACTTTGAAGACATCAGTTGAATTCTATGCCTTTTTGTTATTCCATTCAATTTAAAGTAAAGTTGGCTCAGCATTACATATTAAAGACAGGGGACGGCAAATGTTTAAGTTTTATTAATGTTTACGTTTACCTTTTTTAGGTTGTCCATTGTTTTACACAGAGAAAGCCACACAAGTAAATCTGATTGTATTTTCCTTAATATTCTTTCCTTGTTAATTATATTATTGTCCTTTATGAGTTAATGCTAAAAAAGTTACACAAGAACTATCACAGTTAACTAATTTGTGAGAATGACAGTAAACAGGTGGTAGATCTATTTTTGTGGAGATCATAAATTAAAAGTTCTGTGCACAACTCATTTTCATGATTTACTGATTATCCTCTAAAGGATCAGAATTGTACCAATAAATGTAATGCTTGTACATCATAATATAACTTATTTCAGTTGAAAATGGTGTGTTTCTGCAGATTTAATGTGGTTGACTACAAATGGACATGAAATGCTATACTTCATTCTGTACAAGAGCACCTTTTCTAATATTTGTCTAACAAGAAGGCACGTAAATGTCTCATGAGTGAAAAATAGTGAAGAATTTGACAAGAATTGTGGCAAAAGCGTCACATTTAAGGCAACAGTGAAGCAACTTTGACGTCATACATGTCAGTCATGATACAGACCAGGTACATTAAAACACCCGCCTCAGTTCAACTCTGACACGCACACACAGACACAGACACACACACACACACACACACACACACACACACACACACACACAATTATTAAAAGATAAACGTTCAGCAGAGCTCAGAGGTCGTCGCTCCAAAGATTGAGGATTTTCTTCTTTTTCTGTTCCAAAATCGTTGTCCTATAAATGGCAACAAAATAACTAATTAAAAAAAAAAAAGATCACTTTTCTTTCAAATGATGCAGACTTACCTCAGGTGGATCGTCCCGCATGGTCAGTAAATTACGAGCAAATTAGAACTTAAAATGTTTTAAGAAACGCAAAAAAAGGACAAAACAGTCTCAAGTCTCTCACGAGGACTACCATATCCGGAAGAAGGATTTTCCAAATAAAAGCATGTTTCGGACGAAATGTATCGAAGTGCTTTGATGTGTATATTAACAGAAACAGTGTGGCGAGAGGCGAGGTGGAACTGTTGACGACAACGCCACCTCGGGAATTTCACCCCAGGAATTAACCAGTGAACAATCACCCGATGAGGCACACGCAGATAAGTTTTCACCACAGAGGCAGAGACGGGATTGAGGGTTACGTGCTGCAATTTTATTATTAAATTGCATACTTAATAGATTAACTCAGCTGTACAAAAGTTAAATTAAAAAAAGGGCTGGGGCTAAATTGGGGAAAGAAACAAACCAAAAACACCCGTGCCATTGCAACAAAAACACACACGAGGGGGGTGATGAAAATGCCCTCCACCTGGGGTTGGGTCCCCCCCCATGGCCTGCAGCGCCTGCCCACAAAGAAAAGGAACAATTAAATTTCCCGGGGTAAACAATTAGACACGACGAGCGCACATACACACCTCACACATACACACCTCACACATACACACCTCACACATACACACCTCACACATAGGCAAATAAACTATGACCAGATCATCTTAAAAAACACAACATCAAAATACAATAGGGCTTCGCACCGCGTTTCGGTGCTCGGGCCCTAACAAGAAACGGAGAAACAAAACCTAGGAAGAGTAAATAAAGTTGAGAATACAATATACAAACACTATTAAAGACTAAGATGAAGGCAATAGCTCTGTGGTCGCCCCGGGTTCCGCCGGGCAAGGGGGAGCGAGGGGAGAGAGCGAGAGAGAGTCCCGAACTAAAGGACTGAGCCAAAGCAGCAGTGGGTCCAGTAAGCGAGGTGGTCTGTGCCGACTGTATTTGGTGGCGCCACCACTCTGTGAGCGGTTCCTGCTGAGGCAACGTGACCCACTGGCACTATCCAGCAGCCAACTGCAGCGAGAACAGCCCCATCACCCTTTATGTACCCTCTGGGTGAGTGAGTGGGGGGTCAGTGACGCACATTGCTGCGCCTTACCTGCCCAGTGCAAACTAGCGCAAGTGCCCTTACAGCCAAGCGCTCTGGACGGAAGGACAGCAGGAGGAAGCACCAACCTTCTGGGACAAGTGGCAAGCAGACGTTCAAGCACTGTTGCACTTTAAGTCGTGGCCACCAGAGAAAACACGCGTTAGCATGCCTCGCTTTTACCTCGGCGCTGCCAGACAGCGTGCTCGTTCTGGGAAGCAGGTTCAGTTGGGCGAACAGCCCAGATAAGCTGCAACCACGCCGCAGCAGCCCACCTTTGCGAAGCCGAGCCACCAGCACCACCCCGTACCTTCGTTGAAGGAGAAAACAACTAAAGCCAGCTGGAGGCAGTGCCTTATATAAACCTTTTCTGCCCCCCCCACCAATTAAGGCATTACCTCCATGTGGCACTAGTGTGGAGGGCAGGCCACGCCCTGCCACATCAGTATTCTACGACACATTTGTTTACTTTAGTTCTCATTATTAGGTGGGTAAAACAATTTTAAGAAAGAAATCTTTATTTTGGATTATTTAAAAAATATTGTTAGGCGCTATTGCACAGTTTTATTTTGAAGGCCAGTAGAAAAAACTTCCACAGTATTCTTATATGATCACTTGAGCTTGAAGTATTGAACAAAAATAGTTGCCTTTGTGTCTGAATGTAAACCGACCGGTTGTCCTCGCCCAGCTCACCTGGGAGGTGTGGTCACAGGTGTGTTGTGAGGCGGAGAAACCAAGAGGTTCCTCTGATTCAGGGGTCTCAAACTTGTGGCCCGGGGACCAATTGTAGCCCATGGAAAGATATTTTGTGCACCTCTACTTGAAATCAAAGCTTGGTGTGGTCCGTGTCCTCCCTAGGCCCACCTCATTTACCTACTTATGTTATTACGCTGATCTTTTTCATACTTTCTTAATACTTGTGGGCTACCGTGGTTTGGGATTGTGACCATAACACAAATTGGCAGTGTTGGTCACTTGAAATATGTTTTGAGAATATCACTGAGTGGAGGGAAAATACTTGATGCAGCCCAGCCTAACCTATACTCGAGCCTCGAGTAGCCCCCAGTTAAATTGAGGTTGAGACCTCTGTTCTAATTGATACACACTTAGTGTATTACATAGCTACTTTGCTGATTCTTTTTGGATAATTATTAGAGAAGATGCTAGTACTCTACATTTAAAAAATAGAATCACAAAAATGCAAATTAAAATAAAAATCCTTATTTAAGTCACCATTGAAACATACATACAATGCAACATGAGCCAGACACACAAAATCATTTTAAAGGATATGTAACATTTTATTTAATTGTTACTTTTTACACTTAGAGTTAAAAGTAAATTTCTCATAAATCAGTTTGCTTTCACTTCTGAATGAAGTCACATGATTGTCATAAAATAGTATAACTGCAGAACATATGACCACAAATAAATCAGCAGGGAATTTTGCATGACTTTAAACAAACCACAAAAAACAAAAGCTTTTTAGTACTTTTTTAAAACAACATTGCTTGCAAGTATTCAACATATTTCATTACATTTTATAGAATTTAGAAAAGGAAGAAAATGTACCTTTATTTCAATCGATACAATTTAAAGAACAATAAATATGACAAAATCACTTGTCTGCATTTTCCACAAATTATGCCCTGGAGTGACAAAAACAAGGTAAGAGTCTGAGATGCCCATAAAAATATAACTCTTGATGATGATGATGATTTTTTTTTATAGCCTATAATTTCAGCACATTTTCAGAGGGTGAGGAAGTGAATTTGAGGGAGTCATTAATATCATTTTCAGTTACTTAAATACTTTTGGTGATATAAAGAAGCCCAGCTGCAGTGTGATGGACAGACCCTGAAATTCCCTGTTTTTTTCTGGTTGTTTTCAACAGGCTTCAATATTCACTAATCATGTGACTTCTGAGAAACAGAAGGTGCCCATATACCACATTCTAAAAAGTAAGAAAACAAAAGACGGGACTTCCCTTGGGGCGTAGCTGGGTAAAGAGAAACTAAAGTGTGCGCTATAAATGTCACGTCTCTACACCTTTTATTTTTGCCTTTTACCTCAAACAGGTGAGTACTGCTCCCGATATACGGTTATTAGTAAATATTGCCTATTTAAACATTGCCTATTTCTACAAAATAGATGATGGATATGGAAGTACTGCTGGGCCCAATCATGGATTCTTTTATTTCCGGTGAAGAAAAAAGGGTCCTTCTCAAGCTGCAAGGACTTGTATCAAATGTCAAATGGAGTCCGACGGAGACCGCAGACCTGTTTGATGCTCTTCTGAAACGTTTCATTTCAGCGAACTTGGACAGATGCCATCTTTTGCCGTGGCTGTTGGAGAGGCTTCACCTGATAGAGGTTCATTTCATCACTCCCAGCTGGAAGTGCCATGAAAGGACCGCTATACAACTGGTGCGGGACACAGCTGTGACCGACGGCATGCTCAAACACTATTTTTCCCAAGACAAGGAAAAACTGTTGGGTGAGATTATTGAGGAAATAAGACAAAAAAACTTGAATCAAGTCGATGCAGCACTTCTAAGTCGGGTTGAAGACATTGTGTCATCTGTTTCTGATGCTCTTCTTTCAAAAACTCCTGCAAAGCTTGATAACATCAAAGGAGACTTGCTGAAGATCTGTAGGGCTGCAGAAGAAGCATACTTCTGTCCCAGACTTACTCAGATGGTGAGCTGGTGCGTTATGGCTCTCTCTGAAACCGGACAGTTTCTTCAGGTTTCCACCGGAGAGGGGAAGTCGTGCATCGTGGCGATGTTTGCAGCCTATCGAGCCATGAAAGGAGAACATGTGCACATACTGACCAGCTCGCCAGTCCTAGCTGAAAGAGATAAGAAAACCTGGCAGGCTCTATTCGAAAAATTGAAAATCACGGTGGACTGCAACACCAATAAACATGACCCAAATGATTTAAAGGAATGTTATAAGAGCCAGGTTGTCTATGGTACTGCTGAACAGTTTGCCGGAGACTGGCTGAGACAGTGTTTTGAGCGGACAAACATATTCGAGCAGAGAGCATTCCAGTGTGCCATTGTGGATGAAGAGGATTCCATAATGCTAGATAAGGCTCTTCATGTTATCTACATAGGTAATGACATGCCAGCATTACAACATCTCAATTCACTGCTGGCATTCATATGGGCCGGCGTCAACCGGTACAGTGAGATTGACACTGAGACCACCACGGGGCCTAAAGGCACCTTCCTTCAAGTTGCTCTTAACGTAACAAAGGAAAAAGATCTTCAGCAGCACGCTGTAATTCAAATGGCTGAGGAGGCAGGTCTACTGCCAAAGGGTTCAACCGGGGTCCTTGGGAAAAACCCACAGCTCTTAACCAACAAAACCACAAAAGCTACAGTTAGCCAGTTAGCAAGGTTCTTCACAATACTGGAGGAAAAATTGCCCTGTTTCCACTTTGCTCTGCACAGCCAAAACAGTGACAGGTCGCTACAAAAATTAAACAGTCCACATGAGGAAGGGAGCATCTCACTACTTTTACTTGACGGAGGCCTCTGCTGTCGTTTGTACAGGGACAAAGAAAGCATAGTGAGAGCTGTAGAAGAAGAAGTTAAAGATGCTCTGCGTTTTACACCATGTGAACTGACAAGAGACAAACACTACTGTTATGTTCCTGGCTTCCTGTCCGGACTGGTTACATCCAAACTTGAAGTGTGGATCAACAATGCACTGGTGGCTCAAAGAATGACTGAGGACCACGAGTATGTCTTGGAAGAACAGGGGATCGTGCCCGTTGACTACAGCTCCACGGGCGTCATTGAAAACTCCACGACATGGTCGGATGGGTTGCACCAGTTCCTTGAACTGAAACACAAGTTGAAGTTAAGCAACATGAAACCTGTCTCAAACTTCATGTCCAACTTTGGCTTGTTACAAATGTACAAAGGTAGGATCTTTGGCCTCACCGGGACCCTTGGTCAACAAGCAGAGATAGAAGCCTTGCAGAAGCTCTATGGTGTCAAGACCTGCCAGATACCTACATTCAAAAGAAAAAAGCTGTTTGAGGTTGAAGGCGTGATTGTAGGTGAGGAAAAAGACTGGATAGACGCCGTGTGTAATGTTGTCTCTGTACAAATCCAGGCCACCCCTTATAGGGACCAAAGAGCCGCACTGGTCATCTGTGAGACCATCAAACGAGCAAAGACCATTTGCAATTCTCTCAAACATGAAGAGACCAAAAAAAAGCTTTTTATCAGCAACAACATGGACAACGAAAAACTGTTTGCCAAAGAGCTGAAGGGAGGAGATGTCGTCATTGCAACAAATCTCGCAGGTCGTGGTGCTGATTTCAAAGTTAGCCAGCAGGTAAATGCAGCTGGAGGTTTGTTTGTGGTTCAAACATTCCTGCCTGAAAACAGTCGTGTTGAAGATCAAGCATTTGGTCGCACGGCGAGACAAGGATCTCCTGGTTCAGCTCAGCTCATTGTCTGTCGCAACCATCTGCCGGAACAGCTACAGCTTTTGTGTCTTTTTACAGAACTTCAGTCTTTTTGGGCAAATCTGCTTAACCCCAGATCATGTGTTAAAGCTGAATTTATATTGATGCTAAAAGGCTATCAGAGAACTCAGCACAATGACACCAGAGCTTTACGGCAGACACTGGTTTCCATTTTAATCAAAACCTCAGATTTGGAGATAAATAAGGTAAAAAATGTGAGAGATAGGGTCGCAGCTCAAATGCTTGCTACCCTTTTGAATGATGGCATCCCAAATATGAAAGTGAAAGAAGAACTGTTTCAACAGTTCCTCAGTGTACGAGATAAAATGCCAGCCAATTCCTCTATATCACAGCTGAATGAATACTGGGCTTTTTGGCTTCTGACCAAAGATACAAACAAGGCTTCCACTCAGAACTTGAGCAAGGAACTCAGCAAAGACCTGAACAAAGCCATAGAACAGCTCAAAAAAGGTGAATCCCCCTTTTCAAACTGGCATCACTACACCACCGCTGGCAACAAGCTGCTGCAAAAGGGCAGGTTCGAACAGAGTGTTCAGATGTACACCAAGGCCATACTAGGAGACCCTTGTTGGGCAGCATTCGCATATTACAACCGCGCATTTGCCCGGTTACTCCAACAGAACCCTCAGGATGATAACTGCATTAGGCAATCTATAGAAGACCTGCAACAGGCGCAGGCATCTGTTGAGCTCTACTGCAACCAGACTGAGTTCACCCAAAGATGCTACAAACAGGTCGACCCCACCACTTCAATCAGCAGGTTTGAGTGTCACATAAAAAAGAGACAAGAAGTGTTCATGGCTTTAAAGGAAAACATTGGTGTGGCCTTGAAGAAATTAAACTGGGCCAGAGCCGTGGGGGGGTCTGTAAGAGTAGACAGACATCTTGTCCACTTCCTGACACCAACACCAGATTGGCTGATCCCAATGATCCTCTTGGCTGTACAGAGTACAGACCAACTGAACATATACCAGCTTCAGTCAAGTCGAATGTTTAACTTTTTACATGAACTTGAGTGTCTTGAATCTCTGGGTCTGCCTTCCATCTTCACCTTAGACACGGTGTTCTCATTTGGTCGTTTTTTGTCAAAGATATTTGTAAGAAATAGATGAGGAAAGCCTGAGGAAACATACATTTGTTTCTTCATAAATGGTATATTCTTTTAATCAACTTTATTTTCTACTTTATTTCACAAATATTTACTTCATGAAATTTCAAAGCTTGCTGGGTTTATATAAATAATGAAAATGTGATTTTATGCCATTTTGTCATGAAAAGTTGGTCACCAAATGTGCAAATTAATTTTTTCCTCTCTGGTGGGATTTTCATGTCTGTTCAACTTTAAATTAAAAGAACTTTGCAGAGATCAGTTGAATTCCATGCCTTTTTGTTATTCCATTCAATTTAAAGTAAAGTTGGCTCAGCATTACATATTAAAGACAGGAGACGGCAAATGTTTCTTCAGTTTTATTAATGTTTACGTTTACCTTTTTTAGGTTGTCCATTGTTTTACACAGAGAAAGCCACACAAGTAAATCTGATTGTATTTTCCTTAATATTAATATTCTTTTCTTGTTAATTATATTATTGTCCTTTATCAGAGCTAATGCTAAAAAAGTTACACAAGAACTATCACACAGTTAACTAATTTGTGAGCACATTGGGACGGTAACCTAATACGTCACAGAGTTCAAACATAATAAAAAAATAAGTTTCAAAAAACACAGAGGGGAAAGGAAAACTGACAAAGTATCAAAGTAAAAATTCTGAGACAAACTAGACAAAATACACATTGACAATCACGCAACCCTGCTCAGCTCGCAATAAAGTACCCACTCCATTTCCCTTTATTTGGCAATATCCTTGTTGAGGCTCCGCCCATTAATCCATATTTGGTGAGGTTGCGGCCTTAACTGTTAAAACATAACATGCTATCCCAGCCCTCTACCAACTTTATACCACCACCATCACAACTGTCGTCCAACAGGTTCGGAAAAGTAGCGCCAGACCGGACGCAAATCTAGCACGACTGACGGGTGACCCGAAAACAAAGACCCAAGTGAGACTCGTCAGAAAACAAACGGATGCCTACAAGGGATCTCCACAAATATCCAGTGTCCAAGTAGAGGCCATTTCAAAGAAGGATCACTCTGTGGGTGTTGGTCACAAGGCAGTGGCGCGCTTTAGGGGGAAGGACCTAAAAAACAAACACTACCCTCCAATCTCTTCGGTTTTGCAGTAAAATCTGCTCATTGGCAGCGCTTCGGAATAGACTGTGGAAAGGTGCACGTCTTAAACGATTTAAAAACTAAAAAAGAGGAAAATTTAGGAGACACCCCCTGCTGGTAAGTGATTTCAGTCGTGAAATCTTTGAGCTTTTTTCTTTCAACTAGCTGGTCAGGGACTGGACTGAACACCTATAATCTACTTCTCAGTCTTGACTGTTGAAACTCAAATCATCAATGTAAAAAAAGGTAACACGTCCACCTGTATTTAGTCAACATTGCAGCCTCTGAAACATCCTTCTGTTTCAGCATTTTGGCAGTGAAGGGGCTGGTGAGTTGCCACCAAATCACAGGGGGCTTCCTTGGCCTCCAGACCAATGCTAGCTGAGTTCGTCGACATTGCGACGGACCCTCACTCTCCTCGCTGCATCATTTGTGCTTACGGGATTTGTGCACATTCACACACCCTCACGCATGTCAGCAGTCACATATATGTGCTCCAAACTCAAGTACCCCAGTTGGGTTGGTCAGGAGGTATCTGTGCGGGGACAAGGCTAAGAGCTTTGACCCAGTTGATTAACACAGTGATCCTTCGTGGTCACACATGCACCTTGAGATGCAATTTTGAAACTAGAATGCTACCAAATGCTGCCGCTGGGCCTTTTCACACCGGAGAAGCTAATCCACATTTGGTAGAACTGTTTACCCAAAGCATAGAACTATTTATGGGGCTAATGTTGCTTCATATTTTCAGAGTTAAACCAATGACAAATGTACTTTTCTATGGAGACAGGCACAGAATCCAGAAAACTCCCCTTGCTTTGGCCATCAGGGGAGGATGGATGCTTTTGGTCTGCATTCACTTGATGTGCCCTACAGATAAATAGCTCCTGCAAGTATCCGGTGTGAAAGTGCCCCGTCGACAAAGCATCAAGAGTGGATCTACAGACAGGATCACTGTTGGAAGCTCTACTTTATTTTATTAGAACGCTAGCTCCTCACTCTCACCGGCCTTCGCAAGCAAAAAAAAAAAAAAAGACAAACAAAACACTGAGAGTCACACGTTCGAATCCCCTCAACTCTCCAGCAGAGTAGAAAATAAAAACGATTATCCAATCAAAGCTCATACAGAACAACAGCGGTCGCGCAGCTTCTGCTAAGAAAGCTTCCTGTCGCATTGACGCTAATGGAGAGAGAAAAAAAAGAGCCCCTTATAGACGGGGCAAATGGAAGACGAAAGCGCCTGGCAAGGAGAAAGTTGCTACCGTCACGGCTCTTGTTGGTGGATACCCCACGAGGCGGCGGTAGCTCTGGCCCCTTGCTGAGGCAGGTTACAAAAACACAAAAACACAACTAAAAACAGCCCAACACATTATTAGATGCATTTCTGCTAGTACGGTATATCTCATCTATTTATTTTTAAGTCATGGAGTAATAAACAATAATGTTATTTTTTTTTAATCTACTACCTCTTTAACATTATCAGCTTCTCCACTATGGTCACTGTGGCCAACAGCTGTGATTAAAGTTGTTACTTTAGGTTAGGCGTGTGCTCTGGTTCTCTAACTTAAAGGGCTGAAATGGGCTCAGGCAGAGGGAGAGAGAGGATGGGTTCTATCCTCTCCCCGAATCTCACACCTTCATTTATTCATCTCTTCATTAAGCCTGTTTGCTCTAAAGCAGCCTTCCTCCGCTTTAGCCGACGGGGAGATGTGAGGAGAGGAAGAGGCCGTCGTGTGAGGTCAGTGTTCCTCATCCTCCCTCCCTCTCTCCGTGCATCCCTCCGACTGGAGAATGTTAGAGTTGGTGTGTGGCAAATAAGTAAGCCGTTTTGTCTTCTTCCCGTTTTGACTCATCCCTTCTTTCACCCTCTCACTCGCTCTCTCCCATTGATTGATCGGATTTCCGTCCCACCCCCCTCCCGCTTCAACAGGACACCTCCATGGTTTGGGAGGGGCTCGGAGGCATCTGGCCACCCTGCGAGCCCTGGGACAGCGTACGAGAGCGAGAGCGAGACCCGTCCATGGAGTAGGAGGACGACAGGGAGGTAGTGCGGGAGCGTGACAGCCGGGTCATGCAAGAGGAAGCCACTGCGGGGAAGAAAACGCAAAAAGTTAGCAGCGTCCCGCCCCCCATCCAAACGTTTCCAGATTAAAGTATCTAAGGTTTTTTTTCCTGGATTCAAAGAGGCCCCTAAAGGATTACACTCCATCATGCTTTAGCTACACAGATAATAGCTGCAGGAGGGATTTGGGTACTTTTTTGGGGGGATTTGTCGACCATCAGAGCAACCTCAATCTGATATAACGAACTTACTGTATCCCATTCCCTGGATGAAGTACTTGAATGCCTCGGTCAATTTTGCCGGCTGCAAACACACAGAGAGGCTTGTTTAGAGCGTTGCGCTTTAAAAGCTTGGGCGATCGTTTGAGCAAGTAGAAACATCCAAGATACACAATTTTTACACCTCCGCAAGTGTTCGGATATTTCTTAATATTTCTTCTTAATTGGCTAAAACTTGGAATTCTTATGCCTCGCCCATCATTGTTAGAGGGCTCATTTACACATATGTAAGGAGATAAAATGAAATGAAATAACTGTTTTTACTGTGCGATGTTACCTGAGTCAGCTGCGGTTGACCGCCGGCATCGGCCATCTGATGAGGACAGGGACGAGAGGCGGATGAATACAACACCGGTGAAAAGCGCAAGAATAAGAGACTGAAATTAGTACCTTTAGGAATGAGGTCGTCGTTGGGTCCATTTTGCTGTTGCACTCCACCTAGATTTCGCAGAGAAAAGCAGGTCACCGCTGCACCTTCTAGGAAAATCAAACCTGTGGCTGATACTTACGGCGGCGTCCTCATACGGAGCCTGATCACCCACCACCAACATAACCGGACACCTGAGGACAAGAGGAGAGGGATGGAGAGGAGGATTCCACGCGGACGGAACAGGAATGCTCGGAGGATATTTACTTAAAGGTGCTGTTGCGGTCGATGTTCAAGTCTCGGCGGCTGCAGGGGGAAGGAGGAAGGTGTGAGTCGGCCCGCATGGCCTATAAATCTCCTGACTTGTGCCCAAGTTACCTGTTGTAGGTCTTCCACAGGAGCTCTATGTTGACCAGGTTGGAGGCTTTGGAAATGCGATCTCTGTGAGACTGCACAAGATCTGTGTTTGCCGACAGCTCCTCCTGCGGGAACACCAAAAGGTTTGCTACGGTGGATGTCGCGTCTGCTTATATTGGTGTCTTTAAGATTGTACCTGGCTGAAAAGGTGCGTCAGGATTTGTTCGGTCAGGGAGGACGTCACCGAGCTCAGCTGCATGGGGAAGAAGAGGGGGAGGCGGAGTCAGAGGGGGGTGGAGGGCCTGAATGCCGTGATCGGACAAGGACAAACGCACCTTCTGAGCGGCCCAGTCGATCCACCCCCGAGCCTGGATGTCGATGTTGACCAGAACCAGGCCTTCCACAGAGTCCGGGTGGGCCAGCTGAGGGGGGGGCAAGAGGGGGAGAAGTCAGTGGGACCTCCAAGATCCGAAACCACGCCGGCTCAGGCGGGAAAAACTGACCGTGAACTTGGAGAGGATGTACGCTCCAGCTCCGACGCCCACTCCGATCACCGTGCGGACACTGAGGGGGAGGACAGAGTTACGGCAGACGTGCAGCAGCTCGGGCGAAAAACGGAACACTCAGGGTCTCACTTGAAAAACTGCAGGACGGCGGGGATCATCTCTGCGATGGTCTCCATGGCGGGGTACTGATAACTGCGGCGCACAAGACAGAAAAACGCAACAATCAATGCGCGTTTGAGAGGCCGTAGCACCTCTGAGGGGCAGCAGGGGGCGCTGTTGGGCTGCTCAGGGCGGTATGACGGATCTAATCCCTGAAAGGAAAAGTTCTGGATGAAGAAAGTCAAACCCTGACGGGAGATGGAGATCTTCTCTTTAAAGCTCTGACGGATGTATTAAAGATGAGACGGGATTTTAGGAAGGGGATTAAAAAAGGTCAGATGGTTGGGAATGTCAGCTGATAAGGCGTACCCTGCGGGGTAGGCGGCGGTGCCTTCCTCCTGGCCCGGGGTGTCGATGTGGATCAGGGTGAAGTTCTTCACTATCTCCTGCATCTCCTCGAATTTGAACAGGGTGGAGAAGCAGCTCTTACCTGTCGGGGAGGGAAATGGTAAATGCGGAGGCGAGGAGGGTCAAGGGATTGGCGGCGCGGGCGGCACTCACTGTCCTGACCCACGTCGTGGACCGTCAGGATGGCGGGCCTGCGAGTGGCGCCGGTGCCGTGGAGGGTCACGTGGACCACACCGTGAGGGGTCTCGATGCTGTGCTCCTGGAGGGGGAGAGACGCTTGGGTCACGTCCTCGGCATCAGACACACATTCACCCTCCAGCGGGGCAGAGAAACGCCGAATGAAGATCAGACAGAAAGGTCAAATTCCAAACAGAACCCACCTGCCCCTGATCCAGGAGTATCCTGGCAGCCAGCTCAGCATCCTGAAAATTAAAAATCAACAGCTTTATTAGCAGGTTTGGGCTTGCTTTAACGCCCTTGATCGATGGGGCTCAAGATGGAGAACAGGACGAGTGATGAGAAGATCAACAGAGTTGATGGAGAATCGAGTGGGGATCCAGATGTTCGACCCCAGTATTTCCCTTTCAAATACAGAGTTGTTGCATAGTAGTCTGCCGTATATTATTACAGTTCTTGTGACGCGTGAACAGGTCTATTTTCCATGCAAATGACTGCAGTTCCCCCGATCATCCAGCAGGCAGCACTGAAAAAAAACGAAAAAAAAAAAAAACAGAGCAGAGGAGCTGCTGCCTCGGGGCTTTGACGTCAAACAGATCTGAGCCAGTGCTGCAGCTGTGTACGGAACACACACACACACACACACACTAGGGACAGGACACACTCGCCAACCCTCATTATTCTTCAAAAAGACACACGTATTCTGTCGTACATCTGTGTGTGTGTGTGTGTGTGTGTGTGTGTGTGCGTGTGTGCACTCATGTGCACGATATTCGGCCTTTTCTGCATCTGTGCGTCCACCGGGGACGCGCGTGCGTGCCTGACCTTGGCATCGGCCTGACCCGTGAGCAGAGGCTTGTCCTCTGTGATGGCGATCTCCTGCATCTCCGTCGTCATGGCGCCGGCTCCTGATGAAAGCAGGGAATAAAAGAAAGTGGAGTTGAGTAACAAGAGTGATTAAAGGCACTATATATTTTCCCCTCTGAGACGGGGCTGGAGCTCTGGGATGTAATGAGTTAATTAACGATCCCCGGCGGAGGTAAGCAGCGATTGTATGAACATCGCGAGGATCTCAGCAAAAAGGAGGACGAATCACGTTAAACTGCTGTTTACGAACTCGTCTACGACGGAACGGTAACATAGCAACGGCGACACATCAATAGCGCGCGAGGTCCCCCCCCAGCTTCACGTGGTTTCAGAGCAGCGGAGAATCAGCCCACACAACCGTGATGCTCATCAGCGCACGCCTTCCCAGAATGCACCTGTGACATCTGCAGCATCGATGCCTCTTAAATGGAGGCAGGTTAGCACAGGTGGGTTAGGTTAGGCGCCATGCTGGCTTTTAAGGTGGAACTTTTCACACACACAGAAACAGGAGTTTACTAAACACAGATTAAAACGCAACCACGATGGTATTACCCAAGAAAAATGCTGATACACGAGTTGCATTCCAATTGTAGATTCAGTTCGCCAACACTGCCCCCTGGTGGTCAAGATTTGAGCCACCAATAAAGCAAATCAGTTTACTTTGAGATCAGAAATGTTCACAAATATTCTGCTCTGATGACACTAAACTGCAGTGTGATTGGTCATTCCCGACAGCCTCGCCGAGGCCCCAATAGGGTGGATACCGCCACGCACGGCGCACCGGTTTAACAGCTGTTTTGAACTTGTTAAAAGGAAAACTTCCCATTCAGCCTTGTGAAATAATATAATTTACTGACTGATGAGACACACACTGATAAATCCGACAAAATTACAATCTTGATCCTCTGATGTCAAGCGTAGACGCTGTTTTTACGGGTCTGGTATGTCCCAAGCGCGTTCCTCAGGGTATATTAATAGGACCCCAGCAATACCCTGTGTGCGTGTTTAGAATTGCGAGTTGTGCTCCTGCAGGGTTTCTCTCCAGCTGACCGGAAATCTGAGCGATATTGGCGGAATTTCTGATGATTCGAGACAAGAATAACCAGATAAATATCCATCAGACTGGAACTATTTCCCAGAAATTCCAACAAAAAGTCTTTGAGTGCTAATGATTCAGACATGAGAAAAGCATGATGGGAGACATAAAAGTGGTCAAGGTGATGGGAAGAAGGAAAAAAAACAGCACATGACCGCAGGCGCGGTAATCCACACCGATGCGCGAAACTCAGCCATTCCATTTAATCTGCTCCCTCCTCTACGCTGTCACATTTTAATCGGCCTAACTCCCTCCGTCGACCCCCCCCCCGCTTCTGTGTGAGTTGTTGTGATCTGGAGCGTGTAATAACCGCTAAACTGCACAGGAGGCGCCGTCTGTCACCGGCGGAAACAGAAACCTCGCAGCGGCGAGGAGAGGCCGCCTTGCGGTTCCGACCCGCCCGGTTCCCTCGACAGTTGTCCGCCTCATCTGTTGCGCTGAACAGGCTGCGGGTCTCAGATATCAGCCGGAGACGGAGAACCACTCGCGCTGACGTCTAAACTCTGTCCAACAAATATCCGCCCCGCTCCCACTCGTCCCGATCTGTTTCCGTCAATCCAAACTCGAAGCAGGCGAGAGGATTAGCTGCTCACCGATGTTCCACTCCAATTTACGGGACTTCAACCAAGTTTGCGATAGGAACTTGTTGCCTGTGGACAACTCGGGACACCAACCTGATTCAAACAGTGCAGCACCTTAGCCCACCATTAGGTGGCGATACATTCACTAGTGGGACAGCAAAACCCCCATCGGAGCCATGGTAGCTAGAATTTTCTGATGGTCCGAGATGCACGAAGGCTAACAAATCAAACTTGACCAGAGCCTGTGGTGAAGAAGAACCTTCTCCTTCATCCTTTAAAGTTTCTCGTCGTTAGTCGTCCTCCCGCGGAAATCGTAGCCGGAGTCCGTTACTTCCCTCCACCTCCCTCCGCCATTGTTTGCGGCGTTCGCAGGTCGGAACAAAGACTCTAGCACACACGGGCACATTAGCGGAGCGCTAAAGTAGGGCACTGAGCATTAAGGTCACCGACATCCAGAATGTGGGCTGAAAGGTCAGAGGGTGGCGTTCAGCGCGGCGGAGCCTTTCATGCTCCATAAGGATGATGTTTTACCTGACTGATAAAAAGCTTTAACAAATTACATTTACACAAGTAATTACAAAAGAAATTAACAAATTCCAGAGAAGGAATGTAGCCGGCTATGTCCATATACAGATGTTCAAAAGGGTTGATCAATTTTCCTCCTGCTGTTACTGCCACTAATGTAAATCACGATAAAACCTCTTCGGCATGGATTTAATCCCACTGTTTTAATCTCTTCCTGTGGACGTTTCTCATCGTTTCACTCATAATGAAAAGTTTGAAATGTTGTGTGAGTTTGAACAAATGTAAATACAAATAGTGGACAAACAGGGACACTTTTACATGACCTCGCTATGTTAACTTTTAATGCGGTGGACACGATACAACTTGTTTCAACGACTTTGACCAACCTGCAATGCAAAGTAAAGAGATGACCGACAAATATCTGGAGGGACAGAGAGAGGGAGAGAGAGAGAGGGCACAACACAAGCCACCATAGAGACCCTGAGAGGGGCCAAAGCCTCCCCAACCGCCCCCCCCATCAACAGAGCTCATCCACTCCCCTGCTTCCCACAGGGGGGTGGATGAGCCAACAGGGTTCACCTTGGCTCTCCAGGAAAAACACAAACACACGAGTGAAAGAGCCGCCGAGAAAAGCCCGTTTGTTGTCTGCCCTCGTCTCTCAGCAAATCTTTGCAGGCCCCGACGCCCCCCCCGCCCTCCGTCGCTTAGTTTCCTTTCAAACGCGGATCTCTCGTTATCTCCTCTATCACGGTATCGCCTCCGCACAGACGGCCAGGCTCCTTGGTCAAAACAACCTAATAAGCTCGAATCGCCATCGTTGGAAGTGCCGTATCGACGATCCGGACTTTGCTGTTGTGACACGTTTTTTGGCAGGCTAGCTGGTGTTTAGCCACATCTGTAGTTTACAAAACTAAAATAAAGACACCTTAGCAAGACCTGCTAAGTGAGGAACTGAAACTAACTTTGGTTTTTGATGATCGAAACACAGAGTTCGCAAAAATGTTTTAAGATGCAAAGAGGCATCTTAAAATGGCGTATCCAGGGGTATCCAGCGGTAATTTGATGTTTGTGATGCGAAATCCCACGATATGACGTTTCCGCTATCATGCTTCTTTGAGAGCCGTTGAGTTTTGGACCAGGAAGTACGAGAGTTTGAAAATGAAGTGTGAGTGGCTCCGCTGGAGACACTCGTATGGTCGCAGAGCAACGACGCGCTGGAATCACAAACAACCGAACCACAACCCAACTCTTACGCTGAGATTTATGACCGAACGCGCTCCTTCAACCCTCCCAGGGTCGGGGGGAGGGCGGTTGACCTCCAGAGCGTTATTTGACCTCTTCCTGTTTTCGCCTGATAACCGAGTGTCATCAGCGAACAGGGCCCAAAACTGAGGTGAACGGCAAAACGTGAGAGAACCGAGCGAGATCGGCCAGAGGCGTTACCTATAAATAGAGCGTTGAGAGGATCATTCGGGCTGGTGGGAACAGACGGGGCTTTGTGTTGCCTGGCCTGTTTTTTGGCCTCCGTCCATCGTGGTAAAGGAGCGAGGACCCCCCCCCTAGAACATACATGCGGTGACCTACATGCCAGTATGACAACACCAGCCTCAGACACCTACACAGCACATCGAGCGCTGACCCCCGTTCTGCGACGCCCACGGCGGACGGTAGGGTTCGATCTGTATGCCGAAAATAAAAACTGTCCGATCGGCCCGGCCCAGACTGGTAGGGGGGGTGGGGGCTCTTCCACAGCAGGCACTGTACATTTCACTCACACCAATATAGCAAGAGCTGTATCGAAATAACCGACCTGCCTTGAGTTCCGCAGGCGGCGTTCGATCGCAGTTTTCCCGTTGTGCCCATGATATCACAGCGTTTTCGAGCAAATTCTTGGAGCAGTTGGGGAAAAATAGTCTGACTGGCCCAAACTACTTTCATCAGAGTGTAAAGAACCAAAGGTTCAAAGGAAGGAACTGCTATTGGGGGGGTTTTCAACTTTAGAAGTTTAAAGTGAATAATCACGAATTCAATTTTCAATCATTGTCAGGCCATTTTAAGGAGTCAAATAAATATTTTGAGTTGTATTAAAAGATGGTGGAAGTTGTTGACTAAAACAACACAAAATTGTTACGTTTTCTTTCTTTCCACATTTTTCTCGGGATTCTTGACAACAGAATTTTCAAAATAAAAGCATTTCAATTGCACAGAGGGCAACATTCCAGATTACTCCAGCAGGTGGCGTGTGCTCGGGGACGAGGCGTAAACAGAGGCTATTTCTGAGCTTTGGTGTTTGATATTCCCGCGTCCTGAAACCACCTCTGGAGGAATTCTCGGGAGTCCATTTTTAGCGGCTCGCTGGCCCAGTTTATCCACCTGTCAACCTCTACGCCAATGTTGCTTCATCTGCTGCGACCGCTCCAGAAACAGGGCGGTTTTATTTCACAAACGTGGGCGATTCCCTGTCAGGCCGAGCGTGTCGTATTCACCGCCAGCCAACCCCGGCTAGGCAAACACGGGGGAAGTAAATGCTAATATTGGGAGTGTAAACACGAGGTGACGGCGGGATTATTGCTTTGGTTAGCCCCCTTCACACACACAGCGAGCGCATTTGTGACCTGACAAATGGAGCCAGTGTTTAGAAACACCGATTATTCCGTGACGCACAACACTCTACGATTTTATTCAGCTAGCATCGGACCGTAGCAACCGACATTAGTAACACCTAATCTTTCTTTCATTACTGCTAAAAACTTCAATGAAACACCTCCTTGAACGTCTTTGCCCCTTCGTCGCAGCTGGAGCTTTCCCTCCACTGTTACCATCCGATGTCTGCGCACGAGATCAAACTGTCGCTGGCAAACGAAACCAACACAATGGGGTCACTGCGGTCAATAGCTGCCATGGCGACAAAGTCGGTGCCCAGGAGGCAACGAATCACAGTCATATGATCCAACATCAACGTCCGTGTGACCTTTACGCTGTCGAAATGTCGGGAAAAATGGTTTAATTAAGCAGTTTATTACTCTGGCCCTCGAGTCTCTACAGCAGTCTTAGGATAGTCAGGAGTGAAGCTTCCCTTGACCTCGCCCCAACAGCAGCACAGTCGGTCAGAATTTATCGATGATATCGTTCACGTAAAGAATCGTTAGGGACAAGGACACATACACTTTAGACACATTTACAAAAACTGAGCTAATTTATGAGAAGCTAGATATTTATTTTTTCTTTGTCGCACAGACAGTTGCTTGTTATTTTACGTTAGATTCTCAACAAGCTTTAGCTTTGACAACATCGTAGAGGCTCAGCTCCCATCCTGAAGTCAGAACGAGTTCATCCCCCAAAACTGTTCGCAACAACTGTTTCTGGCTCCAGGGACTCTGGAATAGCTCCCGAAGGGCCTGGAGGCACCAGCTGGAACGGATTAACGGACATTTTTCTGTACTCCAACCAGCGCTATCTCACAGCAGATACGACTTCTTGCAGCTCGCTTTGAGGGCCTTCTGATAAAACACGGAATTGTATTTCGATTTCAGAGGCGACTGAACACGCGCGGATGTTTCACGACCTCGGAAGAGCACAGGACATGTGACTGACGGTCTGGGGTTCGTGTGCGGACTTTGAAGTCCAGAAATCCAGCGGTTGGTTCCGCAAACTGCCGCGTGTGCGCACCTGGATCCCTCTAAACGCCGCACCGACGCGTGCGTGCGCGTCTGCTGCTCCGGATGCGGTATGACTCACGGGATCCGCGCGCGGCGAGCGCAAATGGACCCCTGCGTGTGCGTGCGTGCGTGTGTGCGTGCGTGTGTGTGTGTGTCCTTGACGCGCAAAAACAGACCGCCTCCGCCGCGCGTCTGTCGCCGAAGGGGGAGCGCGTGTCTCCAGAGCGCAGAGAGTCGCGTTTCCGATTTCCGAGCCGCCCTCTGGGTCCGTGAACACGCACGGAGCGGACACACCCCCATTTGACATTGGCACACAGGGTGCCCCCCCCCGATCTGGGGCGCCAAAAACACCAGAAGACCCCCCTCCCCAACAGACAGACAGACAGACACACACACACACACACACACACACACACACACACACACACACACACACACACACACACACACACACACCCCACCCCTCTGTGATCAGAACATTTAAGCCCAGTTTTTCGGGCGATGAAATCAGATGTTTGCGCGTTGGATGGCTTCACAAAGGATGCGCACTGACGCGCGTGAAAGAGAGACCCGGGAGGGGGGGCATTTATGATTCAAGTTCGGGGGGGCAAATGTCAATACTGACCTATATTCTCCGTGCGGTGGGTGTGAGCTGTCATGTTGTGGGGGTGGGGGGGTGAACAAAGAGCCACTGGCTGTGCCACATGTGCGCGTCAATAACACACACACGCACGCTCGGGCGCGCACGCACAACACAGACACAAGCTCTCCAAACTCGTGCGCATGCAGAATATATCGAAATTCTGCCCGCGCGTCCGATGCACGCTGGATGATGTGCCCCCTTTTTTTTTTTTTTTTTTGGGGGGGGGTGTGAATGAAGGAGGAAAACATGAAAGGAGGGGGGGGGGTCGTTAATAGAGGTTTGGTTCATCCGCACAAAAGTCACAAAAAACGCATCTCTTGCCTTAATTCCGCTGCCTTTCCGCGCTGCTGTTGCATGAGGAGTGATGGGAACACAGGTTGGAGGAGGTGGTGGGGGGGGGTGCAAAACACATTCAGAAATAATAAAAAAACGATGCAAACTTACCTTTAATTTAAGCCAAAATGAAATGAGCTTTGGGACTTTGAAGAGTCTGGTCCTCCGCCCCGGCTCTATCCCAGACCTGTCTCCTGTTATTTCACTTTTTCCTGCCGCCTCCTCTGCCGTGCGCTCCTTCTCCTCCCTCAGTTTCCCCTCAAGTGGTGTGTGTGCGTCTGTGTGTGTGTGTGTGTGTGTGTGTGGTTTTTTTTTTTTTTTTGCTCCCTCTTCTCTCCAGCAGGAGGACAATCCTGCACAGCGGAGGGGGGCGAAAAATGTGGAGCGGTCAATCAAGAGCCGAGATGGAGACGCGCACTTTTAGGGGAGGGGGGGTGTTGGGCGTTAGAATAAACGCTAAAGGAAGTAAAACCACTTACTGATTTTTAAAGTCGCATCAATCCAGGATTATCTGTCACACTGGTCTGAAAAGGTTTGGATTTCCGATTTAAACCAAGGGTAGGGGGTGTTTTTTTTTTTCCCTATGCCCCCCCTGCCTTAGTTTGGAGTTGGTGCGGTCCAGCCTCGTTGAGCTCGTCGGAGCCGAGCGTCCCCGCCCGGGTCGGGCTCAGCAGGTACAGAAACAAACACACCTGGGCCGGGAAGGGGTGCGGGGCGCAGGGGCGGCTCCCAGGGGTGTGGGGGGGGCAACACCGAGACCCCCATCCTGGACACAATCAGATGAAAAACACTGATCAAATCTTACTGTTGATCCTCTTTAGTTTGACTTCACACCAACATGAAATCAACATACATCACCATCTTGATAAAAACCCATAGTTTTGAGTATTCTTTGATGTTTTGTCTTTTTTTTTTGTTTATATAAAAACTCTGACCATAAATGGTGGTATCTGAGGTCAAATGTCCAATTAACAATCCCAATTCAGCTCCAGGACCGTCCCCTCTTCCCAGTATGTTCATCTAACTTTACCACACAACCCTGTGGTAACAGAGGGGTTTTCGTAAAACAACAAGGGCTTAAAAATATGACATCCTGGAAAAAAATTTGCGGGTTAGAATGCACAGAGAACCATCACAGCCTAATAATGCTGAATTTAAAGAACAAAGATGACAGTGAAACAACTGGATTCTATTTGTGTTCACTTTTGGAAAAGTACAAAGAAGAAAACAGAAACTGCGACCCAGCCTGGTTATCATGAGTGGCGATCAACGGGGGCCTTTTATCAACCGTATTTGTGTTTGTATTTGACATTTAATGCTGATGGGTTCGGCCTATTCCAGCTAGCACAATGAGCTCTCTCAGGAGCGGAGGGGAAACGAACATGAGACGAGGCTTTCCAGCTGTGACGGCGCTGCGCTGCCGAGGAGCGGAACATCAGTCATCAGTTCTGCCGTTACGTAAGCCCCCCCCGACGCCCTCCGCTTTGCCATTGGATGACCACACGGTTTTCCTGTAGGTGCCTCGGGGAAGAATAGAAACATCAGCTCGTTCTGAAATAACGATTATTCCCCTCACCCGCACCGCGGTCGCTGTTTAACCTTTGGCCCCTGCCTCTGTCGCCCTGACGGTGGCCAGGTATTTGCTCTGCCCGACTGCCCCTAAACAACTGATCAGGAGCTCCTTAGCGAAGACAAAAAACTTGGTTTAAAACATCATTTAAATCATTCAACACAACAGCTGTTATTTTCACAAGGTCACGCACTATCTGGATCAGCTGCACCAGAGAACAACGTATATAGTCGTATCATCGACATAGAGTGTACTCAAATCCAAATTATTGTTAGCCCGGGTTGCTACATTCATTTAGTTCGCCCAGGTTATCGTCCCGTCATCGCGTGTGTTCCGTGTTCGTGTCTTGGCACACCTCGGGTCCACTTCCAACTGTAAACACGGCCGTTAACGCCACGGCCAGCTTTGTTCCGCAGCGGAGAAAAAAGGCCGGGCATAAATCACGCGTGTTTCCTGTTGAGCTTTACCGAAACAAAACAAAAAAAAATCCCGGACGCATAGCTAATCACCGACCGCGGAGCGGGAAATGTTTTTAAGGGTAAAGCATGCACTGGAACGGCGCGATTATGTTGCGATTCAATTCAAAAGAATTCAAGAGGGAAAAAATGACATCACTTCTTGACATGCTGCTGGTGGTCCAGATTAACTAAATTAGGCTCTTTTCAGATCTGCAGTTGACCTCCTGACCCCATCAGTCCCAATTACACCCCCTCTCACAATCTCATCTTTGTTCCTCCATCTACCCCCGCTGGCATCCCCCTTTACTGTCGATGAGAGGAGAGCAGAGGCCAAAAAGCCCTGAATGCCTCTGGTTACATTTGATCTATTTTTAGTGAAATCCTACCGATAGCTTTCACCTGGTTGCACGGTAGCAAGCGTGCTACACAACACTGGGCTTTATCCTTTGATCAGACCGTTCTGCTCGCTTTGATGCTGCCTCCTACGGGATGGAGACAGAGAACAATAGCGCTCTTTTATAAGCATCATTTCCTGTCCGTGTTTTTGAACCGTCTTCTACGTTATTTTCGGCCGCATTTTCATGTTGGGGTAATAAACACAGATGTTCATCCTCGGAAACCATCATTTGAGTTATTTAAAGACTTTGGTGTATTTCAACGATGACAAAGTGACAGCTTGTTCCCCCTCCTGCTTGTATCGTCACAGCTATCGCGACCACCGCCTCACAAAATGGCTGCTTGTAGACGACGACCCTCTACCTGAGTCTGGTGAGGTAAACAAACACACCCCAGCATGTGTCATTTCTCACATACACACACACACGCACACACACACACACACACACACACACACACACACACACACACACACTCTCTCTCTCTCAAGGGAAGTGGAAGTGTGTGATGCTGATGAGGACAGCAGACGTCCTCTTGATCTGGCGGGAGGAGACGTTTGTGGGCGGAGTCAGAACCAGGACGGGGGGGGCGGGGCAATAAAAGTGGCCAAGCGGCCTCGTGGGATTTCGGCGGGCTGCTGCTGTTGTCCAAGCGCGCTCGAGGCTGAGGTTGAAGACAGCAGCCGAAGAGACGTCTCCACCCCCCCCGGACCCCTCTCGCCCAACCGCGATTGGCCCGCCGGGCCCACTCCGCCGTGAGTGACGTCACATCTCCATATCTGACCTACTTCGGGGCGGCCGTGACGTCACCGCCACCTTGTCCTCATCTCTCCCTCCTCATCCTTTCGTTCTTCTCCTTGCCCCCCCCCCCCAACCCACCCCCCCTCCTCCGTTCCGCCATTTGCGTCACATGGACGCCAAAGGCGGCCGAACCGAGATGAAACGCGAAACGGAGCGCCGAGGAGCTGGACTGAAGACGCGGAGCCCACCGCTGCCAACAACCCCATTTCGGCGGATTAAAGCTAAATCGATGAATATTCACACACTGAAGGGGGTTGGGGGGGGGTACTATTACACTCGTTTTCTAGGTAATTTCAGTTAGCGCCAACGCTGAACATCCACCGTCCCGGAAGCGCGCCGCAAATTAGCGGTTTAGTCTGTGAACTGTTTAGTCACGTTAACACGTTCCCGAGGTTTTTGGTTTGAAGCAGAGCTCTCCTACATTAGCCGAGCAGATTTAAGCGCCATCGCTTTGCCACTTTGCCGGGGATTATTTTCGTACCCTAAACCGTCCCGGCGTCCTCGCCGCGGTAGCAGCACCGGCGAGCCGTACGCGGATAAATGTATTACGGCGGCGGACAGATGTACCGGGAGATTTCTTTGTGCTCCTGAACCGGAGCGGATTATCTGCGAGGAGCAGGAGCGCTCGAGGCTGATTACAGTGGCGGGGTCTGATCTAATCTGAGGTTTGACTCACATCCGACAGCGATCGGCCCGCAGCGGAGGGGACGGGGGGGGACGATGGCGGAAGAGAGGGGCCGATGCAGCCGGAAACGGCGGGAATAACGGCGGGAGGAAACAGGAAGTTAGAAAATCTGCATCTGTGCACATCAGATTATCAAGGAAAGTGGCGAGGGGGAGGGGGGCGGGGGGTAATCCAAGCCCTCCTCGGCAGGGGTCAAGGACAGAAAAGTGACAAAACAGCAACAGTTCCACCTCTCCTCCTCCTCCTCCTCTTCCTCACTTCTCCCTTTGTGCGCAGAGCAAAACCAGCTTTCCTCTCATTTATATTCACACCAGCAACGGGGCTAGTCACAGGGCAGCCGCTGCACAATGCTGCTCACAACACACACACACACACACACACACACACACACACACACACACACTTACAGCAGGCCTTTTCATCACCACGCTAAATTAAGTGCAACCAAGTGGAGCCGCCGAGGCCAAAGAGGAAGACAGTCCCTGATGGTAAACAAGTTAACAGCACAGATTTTAATAAACGGAATGTTCTGAGGTAGCTAACGGCTACGGGCTCAGATTTAGTGTCGTGCTGTAGCGAAATGAGAAATAACCGTTAAGCTCTTTCCTGGTAAAACTGCTGTAAAGTCATTTTAATCCAATCTAATTTATGGCGTTAGCTAATTTATTCCCGTCCGGTCACCTTCACGGTGTTTTTTTTTTCTTTTCTTTTTTTTCGTAGCGCTCCACTCTCTGCCGTCATTCACACAAAGAGCTCCCAGCAGTGACACTAATAAATCATCCATGAGCCTCTGAGCTCCGTTCCAACTCGCGTCCCCGCTTGGCGACCTCCCTGCGGCCTGTTAATGCTCTTCCCTTTCATGTCTCCTCCTCTTCCTCGCTTCGGCACCCCTCTATTTCCCTCGTCTCCTCCTCTTCTCATCCCGGCCCTGACCTTTCTTCCTCTCCCGCCCACGGGCGACTTGGAAATGCGTTGCTATCCACCTCCTCGTCATTGAATCGGCACTACTAAATATAAACGCTTTCATCGCTCACGCTGACAAACGTGAGCGATGAAAGCGCGGCGGTGATATCGGTGATGCGAGCTGGAGCTAATAACGTTATCGACGGGTTGCCTGGATTCCGCCGTGCCAGCTGAGCCCTCCGGATCCTGGATCAGCTGGCGAAGCTCACCGGAGATGCAGCCATTAACGTCAATAAAGCTTTTCCGATGCGGACTCCGAGTTCCGAGGGGAGCGTTAAACGCAAACACGTGGCTACGAAATCAGCGCACTTCGGAGCGGTCGCGGCTGCATTATTAATAATGCTTGATGGCGGTTGGCCTAATGGGCCTCATTAGCAGCCTGTAAGGTCGTAGGGTCGTGCGATCCTTAGGGAATCGCGCTGTAAAGTAGGAGGGCGTTCCGTACATCCGATATATTCTTCCTGCGTGATTAAAAAGGGTGCTAATCCCTCAGTTAAAGGGCGAGTTAACGTCGAAACTTCCCGGCGTCCTCTCTTGTTAACCGCCTCTACTGAGTTGGCCGCCTCCGGGACTTTCCGCACGATTCCCTTCCACTCGTCCCGTCTTCCCTTCCATCTGTCAGCTACAGTACTCATCCATCTGTTCCCACACTCGTCCGTTCCTCCACCATCACTCATTCGTCCGCCTGACGGCCCCTTCGCCAGCAGGAGTCAGCTGCCCCATCGATGGCTCCCCGATCATTCCGTTGTTAGCGTCCCGAGGACTCAGGAGACTCCCAGTAGGCCCCATCCATATTGATAAAGGAGACAACCAGTGATCCGGTTTGGTCGCTGCTAATCCATTTAGCAAATAAACATGTCGGGTTCCTTCACTGGAGTTCTCCATCAACACTGGAAATGAAGAAAAGTTCAGGTTTTTTTTGTTTTTTTTTAAGAAAATGCTAGCATTCACTACCGGAATGCCAAAAGACACCTTTTAGCCTGTGACCCCCCCCCGCATCGCTGAGTCACCACCTCGTCATGACTCCCAACCAGCTGCGCCTCCAGGACATTTCCACTTCTTGGTACTCATCTGAGCGAAAATCAATCGATCCGTCTACCCTTCCCCGGGGAAGCGTCCCGAGATGCAGGAACACACCCACGACACTCGCTCACACACTCAATCAAGATCAGGAGTGTGTGTGTGTGTGGTGGGGTCTGGAATTTGAATGGCAAATTCCATCGGCTTGCTCTGGTGAAATGACGGAAAACAGATTAGAACTATGAAAACATGTTTATTATTCGCTTTGACCGGCGCAATCAAGTTACAGACATCGACAGGAACAAGCTTGTTGGGGGGGGGCAGGCCGCTTAAAGCTGAACAGAAGTATCTTTATCGGAGGATTCTCGCCGTGTGGTCCCGGAGAAGTCGGCGTCGGAGCAGAAGTTGCGACTCTGCCACCAGCACGCATCAGTTCTCGGGCTCCTTATGTCGGGGCAGTTGTTGTGAAGCGCTGCCCCCTATTGGTGAGGAGGCAGCAGTACAGCAGGGACAGTGTGTGTGTGTGTGTGTGTGTGTGTGTGGGGGGGGGGTAACCCTACCACCTCTGGTGGTGGTCTCACAGCTCTGGAGCGTGATGACTCACGACATTTTCTTCATAGGGGCATTAGTGCGACATATTTATTTAAAACAAATCTATAAAAGCCTGGGCCTGAGCTGCTCGTTCAAAACACTGGATCTGCTGACGACCTTCAGCTCATGTGCTAGTTTACAGTGTTAAAGATATCAGCAGGACCAGAGTTTGTCCTTCAACCATGCCTGAAAATGTCCTTGGAAATTTAATTTAGAAAAAGCACAGAAACATTTACATTTTGAAGGGAAATTCAACGCGTTTCTGTACTGGTATGTATGTGTGTGTGTGCATGAGGAATATCTACAAAACACTGTATAGAGCCGTCCCGTCCCCAAGTAGTGACACATCGACCGCCGTGTGGAGATACAATCATCACGTCTGTTTGGCGTTTACGGGTCGTCTTCGTTGGCGCTGTCTCCGTCGTCCTCTCCCTCCTCGTGCTCGCCCTCCTCCTCCTCCTCTTCATCCTCCCTGCCGCGGCTCTTCACCTGCGCAGAAGAGGTGGGGGGGGGTGAGTTGTGTCGCCGAACCTCTCACCTGTCCTCGGGCTCCAAGCTGACCTCGTCCTCGTCCTCCAGCAGGTCGCCCTCCTCCTCCGAGTCGTTGAGCTCACGGCTCTCCCTGTCCAGTTTGAGGCTGTCGTCCTTCTTGCTGGAGGTGGAGGAGTTGAGGGATGACACCTCGCCTGGTTCCGCTTTGGAGCTCTTGTCTGTCGATGGGAACCGCCCGTTTTCATCGCCGCTCCCCGAACGCGCTCTGCGGCGGTTGCCCCGGGGGCTCGTCGTGAAGCTCACCTGACTTCTTGCTGTGGTCCTTCTCCATGCGCTCCAGGCTCTCCAGCAGGTAGTCGACCTTGTACTTGATCTGCGTCAGCTCCCTCTTGATGGTGTGCAGGTCATCCACCTTCACTGTGGTGGGGTGTAGGGAGAGAAGGGGGGGTTGACAGCCCGTCCTTGGGCTGCAACGTCGCAATCTTGCGGTACGTACCTGTGCGGGAGGTCCTCTGGACGCTCTTGGAGGACGAGGAGAAGCTGCTTTTGGTCCGTCGGCTCCCGCCACCGCTCAGGCTCACCCGCGGGCGCTTTGAGGGGATGACGGCACGGGACAGGGGAGGAGGTGGGGGGGGCACGCGGGACTGGTAGGAGTACATCCTGAGGGAGCCAAACAACACAGATCAGCTGCCCGTCCCCTCAACTGTATTCGATTATTCGTTAAAGGAGATGAGGCTCTCTCACCGGTCGTAGTAATCCCTCTGGAAGTCGTAGTCCAGATCAAGAGATGAACTGCGAAACAAAAAAAGGTTACTGACCCAAACGAAACCCACGGATTGCAGTGGTTGTTTCCGGGTTTGTCTTACCTGTACATGTCTCCTGCGGAACGCTTGACCGTCTTTGACCTGTGAGGCTTCGGCTCGCTGACCAGATTGATGTCTGTGGGAGGGAAGGACATGCACAACTCACCCACTTTTCAAGTTCCCCCACTTAACCGCTAGAGGGCAGCACACAGGCATCTGCAAAGGCGCGTTCTTTGAAGTTAAAACCCCCTGAGCCTCACCGAGCACTTGGCCCACAATCATTCGACCGTCCTCGCTTGCCACAGCGGCCCTGGCGTTCCTCTCATTGGAGTACTGCACGAATGCGTAGCCCTTGTGCACGGAGCAGCCCACCACCTTGCCGTACTTGGAGAAGATGGCCTCCACGTCTGCCTTGGTGACCAGCAGGGTGTTGAGGTTGCCGATGAAAACGCGGGAGTTGAGGGAGTGGGGGTCCGTCTTGTTGGTGATGTTGCTGCTGGCCATGGGGCTGCGGGGGGGGCGAAAGGAGGAGATGGAGAGGGAGGAAACAGAAGATCTCAGCAATGTTTTAGACACCAAGATTAATGGAAAATTGAGGTTCCGTTGATTAGATATGAGTAATAACACTAGTGCGTGTAAAAGCAATGCATATGGAGTAACCCATTAGCATTTTATTACTCATCTTCTGTTAAACGGTTTACTTCTAATCAAGGCCTGGGGGGGTGCGTGCTGGATTTAATCCCATTGGTCACTGGTGAGGAGGAATACACTCCAGTCCACACGCACGCCATTCTCTCTTGCACCTAATTCGCGATTTAGAGTCTCCAATCAACCAAACACGCGTGTCTTTGAGGTACACATCTACAAGTCTGGGGTTCAAGGCTGTGTATTTACAAGCACACACACTCGCACACTCAGGGGTGTGCACCGGGGGCCACGAGTGTGAACGTGAATGTGTGTGTGTGTGTGTGAGACAGTGTGATGGGGTCATGAAGCAGCCATCACTCACTCCATTGTGTCTGTACTCTGGTCAGTGGCGCTCTGCCTGCCTGCCTGTGTGAGTCTGCTGGAGAGAAGAACATCAGCAAGGAGCTGTGAGACGGGGGACACAGCTAACAGCTACAAGAGAGCGCTGCCGTTTACGCAGCACCAGGGACAACAAGGCGCGTCGGAGATGCTACACACAGTATATACGTTAACAGCAACGGTGAAGGAAAAAAAAAAACCCAAAACTTTATTAGAAGACCACAGGATGTCGCTTCAGCTTCAAGTCTGCTTTGGCGGTTACTTCATGCGGCAGCGCTATTAAACGTTATACGTGAGACGGCAACGCGGTGGACGACGCTCCTGGAACCCGGACCGCTGGCGAGCTCGCCTCCCCTGGCGGCGCTGAAACCGACCGTTGTTTTGCAGGCGGTTGTTACTTTGCCTTTATTTATTTGACCTGTCAGAGCGTGTCTGCATCGCCGGCGGCTCGACCGATTACAGCTGCTCTACATGATTTGGCTCTGGTGGGTCGGCGGCTCTGGCACGCTCGCTGGGGCCTGTGTGTGTGTGTGTGTGTGTTTTGGCTGGTAGGCAAATGTTTCTAATTCTTCGGCACACATTGGGGTTCAAATGGGTTTAGAGACGGACGTTCGGCACGACTCGTTGGAAAGGGGAAAGGGCTGTCGCTGGAATTTACGGTAGATTAACAGGATGGTGAAGCCCACATTGATCCTATCTGGCAAGTGATCAGATTACTCCAATCTGATTATCTCAAACTGAAGGAGGGCCTGATTTATGGTGTGTCCATTCATAATTGGGTGAACTTGATGTGATTTCTTTTTTCTCTGAATTAGCGTTCATATGGGTTTTATACTGTAACCCAAACCGATCACTTCTCGGGTTGGTTCTGGAAACTTTGTGACTGGGTTCATTGGATCAGATTAATGTGAGTGTCGGCTTAATGTTTGTGCTTAACTGTGCAAAACACTGAGGCCACAGCAATCGGGGCCTTCGGGATGAGATAATGTGCATATTTAGAAAGGTGGGGGGAAAAAAGGGTGCCATTCAATTTTACTCTTCTCAATGGCTGCCATCTAAAAAAATACTGACAATAAAGCCAATGATTTTGACCAAACAGCCTTAGTTTAACTTCAAAATGTTAGTACATCATCGTGAGCAGCATGCTTTTTAACAGGTAAATGGTCTGGTTTGAGCAGAATGTGGGATTTATAAATGTAATCTTTTTGTGGGTAGAACTCTAAATTCTAAAATAAAAAAAGCTTTAAAGGGAAGGGGAGCAAAAATCTTACCCTGCCTATTATTTGGTTGAAACTGGAAAAAAAAAAAAAAAAAAAAAAAGAAGAGTCAAACATGTGTGAGAAGTGATGTAAGAGGCTGCTAGTTTCAAAGTTTGATGGGGAGGGGGGACTACATGCTATCTATTAAAAAACAAAGGAGGGGAAATGAACTGGATCACAAAGGGATGTGGATGGGGAAAAAAAAAGGTGAGTGAGGTATAAAAAAAAAAAACTTGGTGAAAAATCAAAACTTAAATCAAGGTTGAGACCAACTTACGATTTGCCGCCGTTCAAAAAAGTGGCTTCAAAAACTAAACAGGGGAAACAAAAACAAAATATTAGAGAAGAGGAGCGTCAAAAAATGTATAACCAAAAAAAAAGGAAAAAAGATAGAATATCAAAAGTGGCTACCATATAGCCTTCATGATCAATGAGTTGGATGTGTAATAACTTGCTTGTGAAGGTTGAAATGAATTTAAATCGTAAACATTTTTTTCATGTATTTCTTCTAAATTTAAGCTGCCAAATTTTAACACCCAACATGAGCAGGTAAATATCCAACAATAACACCAGCAAACTGTGTCCATCTTCGTCGCTGCCTTTTTTAAAAGGAACAGCGCCCCCTGGAGGCCAGAGCAAGCCAGGACAGAGGACACTTCAAGGGTGGTTGGACAAAATAGGGGCTTTCAAATGGTACTTTTGGAGAATTTTAAAAACAACCGCCATTCTGTAACCTTGCAACCCCCAACCCCCTCTCACATAAACACACACACACACACAAAAATACAAGTACAAATGAAACAAAAAAGCAAAAATCAGCTCATTGCATGTCGTCACGTCATCCTCCATAAGGGGCCTGACCATTTATCTTTAGGCAACACCGATGCTAAACGTCCCAGGACTGCAAAATTGTATAAAAACAGGGTGAGTCGGAGTTTCAAGCAAACAATTCATGGAAAAATTCTTGCCTGAAAAAGCAGGCTGCATCATTCCTGAGATATGTCGCAGAAGGCAAAGCGTTTTTTTAAGCAACAGCAAAAAGACAAAGGGGTGGCCAACGCACTTCTGCCTCAATGTCAACAACAGCAAAGCTACAGGTGGACCAAAATTAAGGAATCTTTTGAAAAAAAATAAAAATAAATGGAGAAATAAAACAAAACCGTCAAAAAAAAAAAAAAAAAAAAACAGTCTCCGGGAGAAAGGCGACCCCTTTTGAACACTGTCCAGAAAAGACCGGCACAACCTCCATTTTTCTTGCCTCCAAAATACGACCACAATATAAGATAAACATGATAACACAGCAGCTTCTCAAAGGTCTCACATGAAAAACGAAATTCTCCTTTCATTTTCTTTTTAAAAATTCTTGCGGAAGCTAATTCAGACAAGTTAAAGCGCAGCCATCACAAAATGTACGCCACTAATGCCAACAGGAACACCAGCCGGGGGGGAAAAAAACATTTAAAAAATAAAAAAAACAAAAAAAAGTCCAAAGACGGCTCAAAGTCAGGAGAAAAATTAAAAATAGGAAAAAAAATCTCTCGCTTAAAAATACTCACCAAGAGCTTAATACTAAAAATGCAAAAGTCAGGCTGTTTTTACTTGGTGAAGGTCCGCAGCGGCTGATTATATCACCTTCAGACCGGTGGACGCGAAATGGCGTCGACGAGCCGAGGCAGCCCCGGCGGGAGCAGCCTACCTGACGTCATGGCCTTTGATTGGCTGCTGGCGCGGCCACGGCCGGAAGTCCCCGTCGGCGATTGGTGGAGCGGCTTGTCAGTCAAAATTAGAAAAAAAAAAAAAGAGAAGGCGGTAGACAAAGTGCTGCTGTTTATTAACAGCGAGATGTACGATTGTTAACGCGAAATATTCACTTTCATTTCAGTAAATTGCTTTATTTTATACCTAATTCGAGGAGAATGTGAGAATTGCTTTATTGGAATTTCATTTTCTATGTATTTTTGTAGTCATCTGCTATTTTAACGACGATTTCTCGAAAATTATTTGTAAAATCCTGTCAAAATATTGTATATACCCTTAAAAGTCTGCCGTTCACGTTAGAATTTTTTAATTTTTAATTCTTCACAGTCCTGGGTGTTGAGTTGGGTTTGTTGACATGATATAAAAATAGGATACAAGATTACCAATAGGCACATTAATATGGAATTCTTCAATCTCACTTTTATATTTTACATTCAAAAAAACGTTTTTCATTGTTGAACATTGCAATTAGCAAAGTGGTGATGTTGTTTTATACTGCAAATTGAAACTAAAATAAAAATACATGAATTAAATGCATCTAGTCAACATAAAACAAATTGCCAGCCTATATAGATTTCATATCTCTTTTTTTATGGCAATGTCATCATTTTGTTTAGTTTTGAAAGAAAACACATATATTTATCTATGTAATGTTTATTGTTATTCTTTTGTAAAGTTAATGAGCCACAAAGTTGTATACCATCACTTTATTAGTACCAGCAAAATAGTGTTGGGGTAAAGTTCAAAACAATGTCATGACTACTGACAAAAAACATTTCTTACAAAGAAAAAATGTGGAAAATAAAGGGTCACCAAGTCAGTTTCCGTGTGACAGCACCTGAGAAAGACATGAATTCAGTCAATATTTCCTGAATAGGTGCAAACATGCGGGGCTAAATGCTCACCTTGGATATCCATCAGCCTCCTGCGGTTTCGAGGCAAAGTACCATCCAGTCTGGGGATGTTCTCAGGTGTCTTCAGGATCTCCTCAAGCCTGCGTTGGTCCTCATTTTCATACTACCAATAAGATAAAGTTTAATTTATGTATTTATTTCTAGAATAATATTTCACTCATCTGAAAACCTGTGCTGGGGTTTTCTGGTGCTTCTTTCTTCCTGCAGGAGTGTTGGGACCTGGGCTCTCTCTTGCACTCTTCAGACGTTCCCTCTCTCTCTGCAGGAGGATGGCCTGCTGCGTGGTCCGGTACTCCAAAGAAAAGTTGCTAACAGTTCTACAGAAATCTTCTGCTTTGATTTCTCTCACCATAGCTTTGGAGTAGCCCAGGAATAACAGGAAAGAGTGGAATCTGTTGATTTATTCACCGGAAACCAGAGGTTTAGACTCCAAATTGTACGATACAGCAACCAAAATAAACTACAAAAAAAATCCCCTGAAATTCTAATTGAGACATGCATGCCTGAATGTAGAGGTATTTTTGTGAGGATCACCTGTTGACGACTCTGCGATGGACAGCTCGAAGGACTTTCAGCCTCTCTTCATATTCTTTTAACATCTTCTGCAGCCTGTGACGAAGCAAACCCTCCTGGGCTGCATCTCCTCCTCTCTTCTTCTCCCCATGCCCTTTCTTCTTGTCATCTGCCTTGTCCAAAATCTTGAGCTGTTCCCATGATGCTTTGCATTGGGACTCTAGCTGTGTGAAGTTGTACTGCACTTGGGAGTAGTCACACTATAAATAAATATACAAAAAACATATTTTATTTGGGCAAGTAGTTTTGCTCGATTCAGTGAGATTTGCTATCTCCAAATAATGCTCATAGGAGATGATGTATGCAAAAGTAATGCACACCTTAGCAGCTTTGGTTACAGAAGTGATGTCCGAGTAGAAGTCAGAGGCTTGTGGGTAACGCTGCATCAGGAGTACACAGACGTGGTACAGCAGGGGCTGGCGGGTGTGGGTATCCCTCACCTGTGACAGCTTCTCCAGGTAACTCAGCTCAAAACCCTGGGCCTTGTAGCACATCAAATCTCACTTATGCTGAAAATGTGCCTTTAAGATAGATACTAGTGAGTGGATGCTCACCTTACACCCATTAAGAAAGTTACCGATGGCTAACACTGTTGCCAGAACATATCGGAAGGTGTGGCTGGCGGAAAGCTGCTCCATGGCTAACTTGAGATGAAAGAGCGGCTCCGCTATCTCCTGAACAGACAGAGGACAGGGCCAGATCACATGGAGTGAGCAACCAAATCCTTCTTTTTTGTAAATCTGTAATGTTGTTGTGTAGCCGCATACCGTTTCCAAGGAGTCGTAGTCAAGAGCAAAGGCCCAAAGCTGAATCCTGGAGCTCAGGTAGGGGATTTGCCCCAGAGTCAACAGGCAGAGCTCGGCCGGAGCCAAAGGAGAGCGAGGGTTCTGGGCCTTGGCATCCTTGATCAGACACAGCTCCTCATCTGTTGGCATTATAACCTGTAGTCGCTGTTTTAGATGGGAACGACACAAAAGAATAAACTCAGCAGGACCACTTGTGATTGGACTTGTCTTCTGCATTTCTACTTTCCATACCTGAAGATCCTCCCTCTCCAGCACAGTGGTGTCCATGCTATAGATAGCAGGTGGGAGGAGGTGGGGAGGCGGAAGGCTGCTCAGAGTGATGGTAATGATATGACTTCTCTTCATCCCCAACACAGACACTGACGATGGTTTCTGTGTTGAAACAAAAGAATCACAGTTTGATTGTAAATTTTAGCCTTGCATGGTTTATTTTATGAATGATAGAGAGTATCAAGGTGAAGCATGAAGTCATTGGCCTTGTGTACACTACAACTGCAAAATAAATGTTCACATTTGCATCTGAAGGGAAGAGCACTTACATTTTAGGCAATCTATAGCAATTCTTACCTGCTTCCCAGAAGCTACATTAAAAGTACTGGTCTTTGATTTAAACAGACACTCAAGCTGCTTTGTGTCCAAGTGGACTGGCTCCAGACCAGCCCAAATAGTTTGATTTCCAAAGCGAGTCATCCGGGGAAGGGGTGCTAAAGTCTGCAGTTCTCTCCAATGGAGCTTCATCGTGCGACTTTTGACCGTCCCACCTGCTTGGGGGGTCAAGGGCAAAGGTGGTGGAGGGAGAGGTGGTGGCGCAGGAGGACCTTTCAGACATGAGACAGCAGTTGAAACGGCTCGCTCTTCCTCTGTGTTGTCTTCTTCTTCCTTGAGGTCTGAAAAATCAAAGGTGTTGAGGCAAAGACATTCTGCAGGTTTTAAGAATGTCCCCCAAGACTGGTCCCAGTCCCAAGTCAGGAGGGTGTCTTTTGTATGCTCCGATTCCTTCATTCTTCCTCTTGGGGTCTGCTTTTCATCCTTGGATACATTCCATGTCACTGTTCACCTGAATGTAACAGAACTGATCACAAGGGCAAAACACATCTGGCTTGTCTCAATGATGTTTTGATCTCAGAATGGTCAGTTGAGTCAGATGCTCTAATCCAGAGATTCAAGGATTCTGTGCATGTGTGCAAAATCTGCAACCTCCAGTATTCCAGCAAGCACTGAACAGTATATCCAATTCAGATTTTAAAGAAACTTTCTGTTGCCTCTACAAACTATCTCAACAGCTTCTGCAGCCCTCTCTTGATTTCTATCTCAAGTGGCAGCGAATAAGAGTTTCAGAGGGCTTGCCAACAGACAGAGGGCCACCATTGGTCCGTTGGTGCATTAGTCTTGGTGTATTTAAGTTGCACCCTTTCCCTTAATTTCCTTATCGGTCTGCATCTCCTGTTTGTATTGCCACTTGTGTTTACACAAACCTCTCTATCTGCCACTGAAGATCTGCTACCTTCAAACTTCCTCTCAGGCCTCCCCCTCTCATCCACAACCAGATAAAAGAGGAGCCTGCATTTGTTTTTGACTCATGCAAAGTGTCACATCACAGCATGTCCAATTCTGTGCACGTCATTTGTGCAGTCAGTGCTTCAGTGCTTGCATTGGATGCTGTGGGATTTATTTATTTAACAACATGTTTTTTATTTTTTCTTTCTTTCTTTCTTTCTTTCTTTTTAAAATTGTGTACAGTAGTAAACAGCCTGCTTTGGTTCAGGGGTCTAACGGTTTTGGCTAATAACATCCAGTTATACTCACAGGGGTCACGGTCGACATGCCTCTATAATGACGTTTGTTCCCTGATGATTTTGCCTCCCCACTAATTACATTTTATCTCGGTTAGTGGAACTCATGAAATATTTAGGGCAAAATGAGCTCCAGTTAGCTTCTCACAAAACAATGAGGAAAGTTACTTGAGACACTTAAAGAGTCAATTAATTTCATAATTTTTGCTGCCTGTCCTCCTCCAACTCCTGGAGGAGGACAGGCAGCAGAAGTGTTGTGTACTTAAATAGGATATCAGGGCATACATTATCTGTAATTAATTGTGAAGGGAGCTAGACCTTTTAAACCCAAACTTTAACTGTGTATTTCACTCTGAAAGACCTTTGGTGTGGTGGTTAGCATTGTCCCCTCACAGCAAGAAGGCCTCAGGTTTGAATCCCGGTTGGGATGGAGGCTGGGGTCTTTCTGTGTGGAGTCTCCATGTTCTCCCTGTGCCTGTGTGTTTTTTTCTGGGTACTCCGGCTTCCTCCTGCAGTCCAAAAACATGAACAACTGGGGATTAGGTGAACTGGAGACCTTCGGTGTGAGTGGTTGTTTGTCTGTGAGTGTCAGCCCTGAGACTGACTGGGACCAGTCCAGGGTGGACCACACCTTCACCAGTGTCAACTGGGACAGGCTCCAGCCCCCACACAACCCTCTGTGGAGGACTAAGCAGAAGAAGTTGGATCGATGGGTTTGCTTATTGAACAACCTTCATCACAAATAAAAACGATTCCTTTTCACTTCCTATTTGAAGCAGTTTCCCTGAGCTCGTATTTTAATTTGAAAATCCCAGCCGGAACCCCCCCTCACCCCCCCCCGTGCGCCTCGCGCTCCTGCGCTGTTTCGGGACTAGTCAGTGTCCGTGGAGCGCGCGCGTCGGTCGGGATGACATCACGCGGAGGATTCGCCACAATGTCAAACATCCAGCAGCAGCGCGAGCTGACGGCTTCCCCGCGCCACGAGGCCAAGCGGCGTCACGAGCTCCTCCACATCCTGTGAACACTTCACGGCGCAGCTTCCACGTCCGGCCACGATGCGTTCAAGGTACTCCGAGAATTTTAATATGTCATTTTTTAAACACATCAAATTTACAACAACTGTCGCTCCCCGTCACGTGTGTCCCCGACACCTGTGTCGACCCCCGAGGGGGTTGATTTTAAACGCGTTTTTTTCCTGCTGCCGGCGGCGTCTTTTCCTCTTTATTTTGGAAAGTTGTCCGGTTCCGACAGCGGCTGTCGTCGCCTATTACGTAATGGTAGTGCAGATGTTGTAGTGAGGTGCTGTGGTGACAAATCTCTCACAGGGAAACAACATCTGTACACCGCTGCAACATTATATATTTATTTACAGGACATTTTTTTTTAAAAAAAGTTCAACATTTTTTTTTATTAATCTATATTAGTGTTGCAGTAATCTGACCTTTCTGTCCCATTACTGTTATTAACTAACACATATGACTACAAAAGCTTCATGCACAAATTTTAGTAAAAATTAGAGAACATGTGCAAATTAAGATGAATATATTAAAAAGTTGGAGTAGCTTCAGAGTCAGGCTGCGATATTTCGGATGCTAACACCGATGGCTGCATCATCCACCAGTGCCATGACATAACAACAGCGTGACACTGTTACAGCGTAATTCACAGGGAACTTCCAGTAGTAAGCCAGGACGTCATGTGTGCGTTGTTCTTGTTTTTCCTGGCCTTAGCATCTTTCCTAAAGCGGATCGTGTTAGCAATGGAGCTACTGAGTTCTTCCCTGTGGTAAAAGCAACTATTTTAGAAATTCTTATGAAATTAACAGTTCTTTTAACAGTTGTTTATGAATCTACTACTTCCTCCAGGTCTATGTGAGTACGTGAGCCAGGTCAGGGGTCATGCTGCGGGGGGAGTCAGATTCGCACGGCCTATTTTCCTCCGGAGAGACTTCTGATAATGACTGTGAGGTGAGCTCAACCTCCTCCAAGGAGTCGGCAGTGGCGGGCACGTTGAGGTTTTCGCAGTCGGGTTGAGTCGGTCCGACGGCACGCCGCCGCATCTTTAATCATAGCTCTGGTGATGTTTATTCGCTCCAGTGAATCACAGGGATTTGTCAGCCCTCGTAACTTAGCCGTCCTCCACTTTCAGCACTTTCAGCATGCGAGTAGGTGTAAAAGGTTAAAACATAATCCCCGAGCCTCCGACAGCAGTGCACGAAATGGAAAGTTTCCCTCCGTGACAAATTAGCGCGCGCTGCTGTCGTCGGTGAGCCGCTGGCTGGGGATGAAAGCGCCTCAGCCACTCATCCTCACCCGCTCATCCTCTCTCTCCGTCTTGCTGTCTCAGATGGGGGCGAGTTGCAGAGAAGTGGACGCAGTGTGTCTGTGCACCGCCGGTCCCTGTACACTCTATTCAGAAGCACACACCCCCACACCGGTAAGAGCTCCCACCTTTCAGCGCCCTCCGCTCATCTTAATTAACGGCTTGTCCGTTTATTTAATTCAATAATTAAGCGCAGCCTGTCCTCTCAGGACACGCTGCTGTGTCGTCACTGTGGAAAGAACAGAGTGATGGTAACCAGGTACTCGGAGGGATACGGCACAGAGGTAAGAGGTCTGTTAACATTAGGCCGGTTGTTTTAGAGCACAAGAAAGTAAAGTGTCGTATTTCAAGAAATAGCCAAGCATTCACAAGTGCTTACTGTACAGCTAGGGCTACTGTCGACCTCGGACAGTCGATGCTTTTTACTCCCCGACTGTCCAAGGTCACCTCCAGTTTTCCCACGCTTAACCTAATGTGGGTTAATTAGCTATTCTAATTAGCACTAAAGAAACAGATGAGGGCTTACATCTGTTTAAACAGATGGTGTTTCCTCTAGCGCGGTAGCTCAGATGGTGGACGTCAGAGTGCGAGTTTGATCCCAGCCAATACGAACGCAGCTTATTAGTCACACGTAAAGGCGTTGTGACTCACAATGTTCGTGTTCGCTGATGATTAATGCGGATCTGCAAATGAACTTTGCAGTAATCCATATTTGTACACAGGAGGAGTGTCTGCTGTCTGACCCTCAGGGGGAAAGTGACGCCGATGCCGACATTGAGGATACGGACTGCAGGTGAGGGCGCGCATGCGTCCGCCGTAGCCCCCCCCCCAGCACCGCGGTAGCCTAAACGGCTTTTGCATCCTTTCAGGCTCCAGGAGCCGGGGTCGCTCCAGCGGATCAGCTCGCGCCGACGCAAGCGGCCGCGCATTTCAAGGCAGGACACCACGGAGAGTGAGGACGACGGTGGGCGGAGCCACAGATCGCACCGCTGGAACCTCAGGCTCAGTCCTGACAGGACCCGCAGCAGGACCATACTGGAGGTAGTTGACACCTCAGGTGGGGCTCAACAACAACGAGTCCAGCTTTGATTCTCTTTCGTCATTTCCCAGGAGAGCATATCGCAGGTCAGGCCCCTGGTCGTCTGTCAACCAAACGTGGAGAAGCAAAACAATCCCGTCGTGGCGTCCCGGGGCTCCAGACTTCTCGCTCTGTGGTCACCGTCCCTCTCTCTTCCATTCGTCCTCCTCCTCTCGCTGCCTCTCTCCCTCTCGCTCGTCATCGTAATTGTTTCCTTCCTTCTCCCCTGGGCCAGAGCCTGACCCGGCGGTGTCACAAGGAGGCTGTGGCTTATTCCTCTACTGCAACCTACCACCAGGGGGCAGTCTGGCAAAGATCTCATTGCATGTGGTCCTTTAGTTAAAACATATAGAGCAGAGTTACAAAGAGCACAAACGTACAAAAAAAAATTCGGTGCTGTTCACCAACTAGCACACTTGGCTGCTCGTCTTTATCCTGACTGATTACATCCTCCTTATTTTTACGAAGATGACTCAGTTTCAGCTATTTTAAACCCATTTTCGGGCGCAGGTTCAGGTGTTAAAATGTGCTCACACCGCTCCGTTCGCATCGCACTTCCAGCCAAAATTGCCAACCGCGTCAACTCGACACTTGCGATTTGCCTCATGAAATCTCACCTTTCCGCTCCCTTCCTCACCCCCTTAGCGATAAATATAGGCCTCTCGTCTCGCTCCTCAGACTAACGAGCCTCGGGAGTGACGCGTCGGGGTTTGCTTTCAGGGCAGATACGCTCAGAAGGAGAAATAATAACAAAGATGCTGCTGAACTATGCAATCCTACCGTTCCCACCACAGCGTCTCAAGGACCATCTCTGGTTTCCCTGGCACTGCCGCCACTTTCTTCGGACCCCCTCGCTTTTCCGCGGGAGGAATACACTTTCTAGAATGCAGGGACTTCTAAAATAGATCGCGGCCTCATTTAATAGCAATAGCAGGTGAGATCTGATCCAGCTCCTCTCGTTTATGGTCCACAGTTCATCTCTTCTCTCAGCACGTGTGGTTTTTCTTCATCGATGACACATTTCTCTCCCGCTGTGTTTTTGTCCAAGAAACTGACCTCAAACTCCAATGACCTTTAGTGTTATTGTATTGTGTCCAACTCATTTGGTGAAAGTCTTGCTGTCCTGACGTTAGTTTTTTAAAAAAAAATGTATGTGTTCATATTTAGCAGTTATTTAAAGATTTTAGTTGGAGATGAAAAAAATTAGTTGCTGCGTTTCTGTCCATGTCTGATGTTAAGTTTTTGTAATGATTTAGTTTAATATCTCTTCCAGCCTGATGTGTTGCCTCTGTTCTAAATCTTACTGTATATTTATTTCAATGTGTACTGTACATTCACCTCTACGTGTCACGGGGCAATAGAAATTCAATAAAATTAGATTGTATTTTGAGAAGAAAATTGTATTTTGTGAATTCTTTTTGGATCTAGCGTCAAAATGTGCAGTTGTCAGAACTGGAAGATATATAGAGATTTGGTAGACGGCACTGAGTTGTTGCAGTTTCTATTCTCGCCACAAGATGTCAGCAAATTTCACTCAAATATGAAAAGTGTTAAGACTTAAGATACTGTATTTTTCTTCTGCTTGCTACTTGCAGTACTTGTAGACAAGTTGGAGAGCCCATATGCAAGTAAGACCCCACATGCAAATATTTCTACGTTTATTATTTGTGTTTTTGGATAACAATCTGTCCAAAAAACCCCTAGTTTACTACTTTAGTTCCTGATAACCACAGAAATGATGCAGTAAAGCCTCGTGTCCAAGCACTGTTTTGAAGGCCTGAGGGCCGACGTCCCATAACGAGGTTGGATCTCTTCATCCTCTCTCGGTTGCCACAGCAACTATCCATGCTGGCTGTTACAGAGCAAGACTCACTGTAGCATATAAGGATGTCAGAAATGGTAATGATAGCAATGTTCAGCCTTTTCAACACAACAATCCGAATTAACAATTTTCCAGTAGGAGACAGATTTCAACTTATTTATTAATGTTAATGGACTGACTCATTTGCTGGTTTGGAGTACCAACCGTGGGTTTGTTTTGTCATGCCGATGGTAAAAAGAGCAGAGTCACCGTGTCCTCAGGTAGGAGTTTGTTTTGTTGCCCACCAGTTTCATTTCCAGCTCGCCCACTCACAGCACTTCAACTTCAAAGTGTTGATTAAATCAAAGGGTATTGTGGTTTTTTTTCCTCTTGGTGTTCAGAAGGAGAGCTCGCCTCAAGGGAAGTCGGAAACTTGGATCCAGTGAGTAATTCACAATAACAGAAACAAGTGTTACTGGGTTGTTGAAGGATGTTTAAGGATAAGGATAAAGTATTAAAGTAGCGTAAAATTAGTGGACATTACATTTTGGGTGCCATTTATACGCACCGTCATTACTAATAACATTTCTCAGTGAAAAGTCTCCAAGTTAATATTGATTGACAATTTTCTATCTTGTCTCTGTGTAGGTAGGAAAGTTTAATGTAACATTTCCATTGACTTTTTTTGATAGTGTGAAACATTTCTGCCAAACTCACCTGCTGTTGGCATTCAAACTGTGATAATGTCTCCACTAACCCAAAACCATGTTAACAATGTAAAGTATCATTTCTTCCCTTTGGCTGCCAGTAGGGCTGCTCAATTACTTTAAATGTCAGAAACACTTATTTAAAACATATACACAAGCAAGCAATTTTGTTTATTTATTTTAAATAAATTTGGGGTTATCTTACTAACAACTACCAGCAGGTGGATGAATCTTTGGAGACTGATTATGACATTTTAGTTGACATTTATGTAAACTAAAAGAACTAAAAAAAACTAATGTACCTATAAAAAAAAAAATTTCAAGTACTATATCTCGGACGCAAACTTTTTTGACATTAGTGCCGAGGGTTTTCTGCCTCAATATCAAACATGCAAATAATTTCTAGTAATCAATGTGAATGAATCCATTTTAATGAACTTAAAGAAAGGATTCAACAAGTCTTTTAAAACCACTTTACCTCATCCTGACCTAAAACAAAGGGCATTTCTGAGGGCCTGCGCGCAGCCCTGAAGCTCCTTGCCTTGCTCCAAGCCACTTTTCTGTCAGCACAAAAGACGACAGGTGTTAATGGCGTTGTTTTGTTGCTCCCCTCGGCCCCCTTCTTCCCCTCGCGCCTCCCGATCCTTGACCCAGATTCCACGGTTTTGGCTGCGGGGGAGCAACGTGACCCTGGAGGCATTTAATACTGATCCCGCAGTCATATGGTCCAGAATGAAGATGCCAAGGCATCTGAGGGGACTCGGTTCAGAGACGCGGATGTATCCAGGTCCAGATCGCTGGCTTGTTTTTTGCTTATTAGCGGGTGACTGATGGAAATTATCTAGGGCAGTCACTTAAATGTTATAGTTATACACTCTATTTTAGTCAATTTTCCTCAATTTGTAACTCATTAGAATTAATGCAGCTTTACTTATATTTAGATCGTATGGTACAGCATCTCATGAATTCTTTACATTTATATTCAGTATCAACAAACTATGAATTATTTTATAGCAGTTTATATTAATTTGTGTTATATAATTTGTTTATATCATATTTTTGGTTTTCTGAGCATTACATTTTTTGCATAACATGGCCAAGGTATCCAATAACGCACAAGTAATTTCTAAAATTCTGGCAAACAAAATATTCTAAATTTCACAATAATGTGACATGAAAACAAATTAAACCAAGTAGACCGACAGCTTAAAGAGGCTATTTCCAGAGGTTCCCTTCATGGAGCATCGCACGCTGATTGTATGCTAAGTGAGTGTAATATTTCAGGGCTGTGCACGTTGTGCACGGTCTACTGTAAATAGCCGGTGTTTAGCGGTGGGCTTTAATGCCGCGCTCACAGAAGAGGAGAGGCAGACAGTTCACACAGCTGGTGTCTGCAGGCTGCAAATCCAGAAACTCTCCCTCCCCCGTAACAAAAGGTGGATTATTCCTGGATTTATCCGTCTTGGTGGATTTTTTTTTTTTTCCTTTTTTAAGCGCAAATCTGAAGGGTATGGCCATCGCCGTCCCCTGCCTCAAGGAGTGGGAGGAATGGAAGAGAAAAATGGAGGAGAAGAGGAGCAGGAGATGGACGGAGAAGCTGAGCTACTGGGCCAACCTGGAGGTGAGCGATAATGAGGAAGAAGAGGAGGAGGAGGAAGAGGCTATTGAACACGAGGAAGATGAAGGGGGAGAAGAAGCTGTGGAGGGAAGGAAAAATGAGATGAAAGTGAAGGTTAAGTGGAGTGAGGAGGAGGAGGGATGGGAGGAAGGTGAGGGCAACAGCGATGTAATTAAGGCTCAGGTAATGGAGGAAGACAGTGAAAATGAGGTCGAGATAGACGAGGAGAGGGCAGTGGGTGTGAAAGTAGAGGAAAGGTTGATAAAGGGAGCAGAAATGGATGACAAGGAAGGGGGACGGGATGATGAAGAAGAGCACCAAGAGTGGGAACAAACAGGAGAACCTGGCGTGGCAGAGCAGGACCAGGACAAACCTCCAGGACTGGAGGAAGATGAGGAAGTTGAGGAACACAATGAAGTTCATGAGGGGAAGGGTGCTGAAGAGAACATGATGATGGATGCGGAGGATCATGCTGATGAAGAAGAGCAAGACCTAGAACAAACTGGAAAGAGAAGCCTGGCAGAAAAGGATAATGATGAGAGGAGCAAAATGGATAATCTGTTGGAATACACCAATAAAGAGGAAGATTGTTGCAAAGAAAAAATAGACAATGACCTAAAAGATCTCGAGGAAGAGGAGGAGTCAGAAGAAGAGGAGTCAGATGAGGAGGAGCTAGATAATGAAGATATTCCTGATGAAGATGTGGTCAAGATGTACTGCCAGGATGGTTACCTGCCTGAACTATTCGGCACCTTGAAGTACTTCCGAGATGCTTCGCTTCTCACTGATCTGACCTTGAGCATGGTGGACGGGAGGAGCTTTCACGTGCACGCTCTGGTCCTGGCCACGGTCAGCGCACGCATCTGCGAAACTCTGAGAAGAAGAACAACAACCACGGAGGACAACGGGATCCACATCTGTCTGGGTCCAGAGGTGGACAGCATTGGATTGGAGGCCGTGGTGGAGTTTGCCTACACCGGCTTCATGTCACGACTCAACAAGGACACCGTGGGTCAGATCAAGGCTGCAGCCAGATCTCTGGGAGCCTCCAGGGTGACGGACATCTGCAAGGAGGAAGAGGAAAAGAAAGGGACAACTGAAGATGAGCAGGAGGAGGACAGAGTCCAGATGGAGCAACAAACCACACTCCAGGCAGTCAAAAAGATGTGGACAGACAAGATGGGGTGTGATGTCATCCTGGAGGCAATTGGGGGATCGTTTCATGGTGAGTAGGCCCCCAAGGTGCTTCCATTGAGGGATGTTGCTAAATTTGTCTGTTCTTGTTCCCAATATCATCAGCATCAACCCCTGACCTTGGTCTCTTCAGTCCACAGAGTCGTCCTGGCTGCCTGTAGTGACTACTTCCGCTGCATGTTCACATCGGGAATGAAGGAGTCCCACCAGCCTCGTGTAACCCTCCCCTCCCTTGTTGCCTCTGACTTGGAGGCTCTGGTTAACTGCTCCTACACTGGGGGCTTGCCCCTCAGCTGGACCTCCATCTTTGAGGTCACCAGCACCGCCCTCCAGCTCCAGCACCAGTCCGCTCTGAGCGTGTGCCTCCGCTTCCTGCAGCGGGAAATCAGTCCCGGCGTCTGCCTGGACGTGGCGTCCTTCGCCGAGGCCTATGCGCTGGCCGAGCTGCTTGACATCTCACACGATTATGTCCTGCGGCAATTCCAGAAGGTGGCATCCACCTCAAAGTTCAAAGACCTACCGGCCAAGCAGCTCCTGAGGTACCTCAACAGTCGCTCACTGTGCGTTCCCTCTGAGCTCGTCGTGTTCAGGGCAGTTGTGGCATGGATCCAAGCGAAGCCAAAGATAAGGCTAGGGCTCGCCAAAGAACTTATGAAAACCGTCCACTTCCCCTTGATGACATATAAGGAATTTAGAGAGGTCCAATCTTCAGAGATGTGGTCCGATCATGGCCTGGAAGAGCTCTACGAAGCCATCTTCGAGGACTTCTGCGGCAGTGAAGCGCCGCCACAGAGCCAGTATCGCACCTATCTGCCAAAGGAGAGCCTCGTGGTGATCGGAGGTGACCAGACCTATGGAGACCTGGGCAGACGTCGGATCTGCAGGGACCTCTGGTTCGCAAACTCCATAAGAAACCACATGGGAATAAAAAAAGCCACAGAGTGGAGAAGGCTAGCGGAGATGCCAGATCAAGGGAGGTTCCGCCATGAGGTGGCCGTTCTCAAAGGACAACTCTACGTGATCGGAGGGAAGAAGTATTACGGCACTAATGACACATTGAATTCCGTTTACAGGTGAGTAAGAGAAAGTTAAGAGAGTTTGTTTCGGATTCATAGACCCGCTGTCTCCCACTCTACTCCATGTATAGGTACGACCCCCTTCAAAACAGCTGGGAAGTATTGCCCGGAATGCAGGAGAAGAGATGTTCTTTCTCTGCAGTTGTGCTGGATGGAAAGATATACACTGTGGGAGGACACTGTGACCCCAACAATACGGAGAGTGTGGAACGATACTGCCCCCTTGCAAACACCTGGAGGTACGTTGGAAGAGATATTCATTTTTTGGGGGCATTTTTAAAGGGACATTCCTGACAATCAGAACACATTATGTTATTCCCAGAAATTGAAATTGAAATGAAAACTCCTCTCTTTCAGCTACGCTTCACCCCTGGATCTGCCTCTGAGCGCACACGCAGCCAACATCCTACACGGACAGATTTTTGTGTCGGGAGGCCTGAACACTGACTTCCGGTGCCTGGCCTCCATGTTTGTTTATCACCCACAGACAGGAAGCACTTACTTGGCAAACATGGCAAGACCTCGGGCCCAGCACTGCATGGAGGTCCTCGGGGGGCGCCTCTATGTCGCAGGTGGGATCACCACGGATGAGGGCATGGCCACTCTCGATCTTCTGGCCTGCGAGACGTACGATCCCGTGGGCAACTGCTGGACAGCGTTCCCATCTCTGCCAGTGCCCCACGTCGGAGCGGGAAGCGCTGTTTTGGAGGGGAAGTTTTACGTGCTAGGGGGCTACAGCCAGGAGGACTACAGCGACACGCTGATGGTCCATCGTTACGACCCTGCCACACAGAGATGGGAGAACACCGGCAGGACAGCAGGCCCGAACAATGACATACGAGCGTGCGTGCTGTGTTTACCGCCAAATTTAAGGGTATAAGGAATACGACAGCATAGGATTCCTGGAGGTCAGGTTAGGACCTGGGAACCACAATTAAGTTTATTGTGAGTCAGGGGATCCAGTGATTCAAAATGCCACAAATAAACCAACAAAATCAGGAGTGAGCAGGAGACTGACCTGAGTTTATATACCTGAGGTAGAGGGGGGTGAAACGATGAGCCACAGGTGACGAGAATCAGGATAATCGGGGGAGGTTGGGAATCGCTGGAAAAGACATAAATGAAAGTTACATTTTAAATAGGTGTATAGTCATATTTGAAAAAGTATTTACAATTTAGCTCTTTAAATCTGATGTGTTTTTCACTATTTTTGACTTTGATACCTGCTCTAGCCGTGATTTTGTGCAGTATTAGGGTAGGATTTACTTATGTTTCAGTTGTGTTTAAAGTTCTTTCCTTGTCTTTTCTCATTCCTGGCTGCTCATATTTCAGTGCCTGGTGCTTTAACCTCTGAGTTCTTACCTTCTCATTTTTGTTGAATTAAAAGGTGCTATTTCAATAAAGTTTACTTTTCTTCATCCTCATGTCTTGATTTGCTGAGACAACAGTGACTCCTTATTGCCTCGCATGGCAACAGGTGGCATTACAGACACTGTTGCACTAATTCCAGTGGATATTCCTAAATAGCTACCTGACACTAATGCATATTTATAAACAATGAACTGAAATTTATGGATTATATATGAGTAATGTTTCTTAAAAAATGCATAAAGCCCACTTGTAGAGGGAGTAACTGGGAGTATTCTTCCTTTGTTGCATTTGTTAATTAAAAGGTTTGGATATTTTCATTGAACTCCAAATCAAATTTTTTTTTAAAAAAAAGGTTACACAACCATCCAAAAGTTCAAATGCTTTTTTATTCTTGGGGCCGTGTTTACACAGGGAAGATAAGGAAGCCACTGAAGGTCGTGTGTGCATTCAGGTTGTCAAACACTCTTCCATCATCCCACAGTTCCACATGAACTGGGTCACCAGCCAGCAGATGCAGAATGACAGAATTCCCGCTGCTGTCTGAGCCGTCGACCGAGGGGTATTCGTAGGTCGAAATTTGATGGATGCCGTTTTTCATTAAAATGGCTCCTGTGACATGAGTGTTGTAGCCGTATGTAGCGAAGCTGAAATAATAGAGACCACTAACCGGGGCCGTGAAGATTCCTGGAACAAAGTAAAAACATGTTAATAGCTTTAGTAGACCATTTCATATACTTCTCTGGTTTTGGTGACAGGGGGATAAAGCAGGCACCTGTGTTGTTGTCATAACCCCCTCCCATGTTGGAGAAAACCCGTTTGTAAATCAGGATCTTATTTGTGGAGGGTCCTCGGAAGATCTCCTCAGAGTTTGACAAAGATGCAGAGAAGGCAATCTTGGGAGAACCTTTGAATATCAATGTGGAAATAAAACAAATTGCATCCAAATACAGGATGAAAAAGACTTAAAACTTTATTTGCGTGTGAGCATCTCACTTGTGTTGGAGCTTTGGTTCAGCCCGGCAAGCTGCTCCTCCACGGCCTCTAGTCTTGTTTTCAGATCTGTACATTTAAAAGACTGATTTAAACCGTGTCGAGTGTATGTCAGACCTGTTTGTGATTTTATTTGAACCTTTGTTGTCATGGGTCAGTCTGTCCACCTCGTCCACAGTGACGTTCAGCTTCTCCTCCAGAGATTTGATGTCGTCCTGGCAACTTCCTATTTGATGCACTTTATATTCCAGGCTTTTTATTGATATCTCTTGAGCTCTCAGCAACTCTTGAATATTTCCGTAGCCAGGCTCAAGAAGCAAGAATCCCAGAAGTGTCAGGAAATGCAAAGCCTTCAACTCCATTTTCACCTATGTGTTACCTCGGCTGTCTGTACAATGACCTTTCTCACTGATCTAAATACACGTTATGATGAACCGGGGGTTGAGTCCTGCCTCCCATGTTTGTATGCTCAAATCAGCTGCTCTTCTTTTTCAGTCGAGAACAAACCCAAATAGGATCGAATCAATAAATGGTAACCTATTGCTGCAATCACTATGAAGTATTTTTACTATCTACTTTTTCAGGAATTGCTCCTTAACTTATCCATCTTTTAACAAAAATCGGAACTTTTCCACATTTGAAACGAGTACTTAATAGATATGAATTTGATCGGGATTTTACTGCAAATCAAAAGATTTTCAGCCCTTTTACTCTCAGAGTGCATACATTTTCATGGCTAATCGATATACCTGGTACTTTTTCTGCAGGTAAAAGAGAGAAATCTGTTCATTCTGTGCATAGATATTGTGCAAATACACATTTTAAAGATGTTTTAATTCAGTTGTTTGATATTTTTTTTAAAAAAATCACCTAAGCTCAACCTCAGGTCTTTTCAGTTTTTAATAATCTATAGTGGAAATGCAAGTGAGATCACAATGTAGTTTTCCAGCTGTTGACCTAAATAATGTCTTTATTTATTTCTTAATAAATAAAGTAGTATTTCAGTCTAGCAAATGTAAAACACTTGAGCATCTTAATCAAAGGGGTTAAATGAGCCTACTCTAGAGGTCACTGGGTTAGAGAAAAGTTCACAGGCAAACCACTGACATATTTAATGTAGTCACAAATCAGCCCAAAGTGCAACCTAATCTTTGGACTGTGGGAGGAAACCAGAGAACCAAGACAGACATACAGAAAGAGCATGTAAGGAATCAAACCTGGAATCTAGCTGTCAAAATCTTAAGTGCTGGGGCAGTCGGAGCAAACAGGCTCGTATGTCAATGGTGGCGCCAGGCAGGGTCCCCATGCCTTGCCATCGCTGCGTGCAGGGGTCAAAGCGGTGGACCAGTCTGGACTCGGTGTAATCATCCTGGCTGTATCCTCCAAGCACGTAGATCTTCCCCTCCAGCACCGCAGAGGCTGCACCCACGTGTGGCACAGGCAGGGATGCAATGGCGGTCCAGGTGTCGGCGTCAGGGTCATACATCTCGCAGGCCAGTTGGTCGGTGTAAAATTTCCTAAGGTTGCACACCCCACCGGCCAAGTAAAGGCGGCCTTTCAGGGCCTCCATGCAGTGCAACGCTCGGTCGCTAGCCATGTCTGCCAGGTAGGTGCCTCCTCTGTTGGGGTCGTAGAGGAACATGGATGGCAAGCATTCGTACTTGGAGTTGAAACCACCAGAGATGAAGATGCCTGCATCTGTGGTGGCTACTCCATGGCCACTGAGAACCTCAGGGAGTGGGTGGACGTAGCTGATGAGATGGATGCCCATATGTCACGCAAAATGTAAATAAGCAATCAAAGTCAGTTAGCTCCATTTCCCTTACCTCCACGAGTCAGTGTCCAGGTTGTACATCTCAACACTGTCGATGTTGGTGTTGATTTCTTTATCTCCACCAATGGCATACAGACGGCCCTCATGTGCCACAATGGAGAAGTTGCTTCTGAACTCCAGCATGTCAGCCAGTTGCTTCCAGCAGTTCTGTATCGGGTCATAACTGAAATGTGGACAACAAAATTAAGCATTTTATATGATTCTCCTTGCAGATGTTTTGTTGGAGTCACCTGTAGGCCGACTTCATGATGTCATCCTTGGTGTAGAAGTAGCATCCGCCAACTACATACAACCTTCCAGCCATTGTTGCCACTCCGTGCCTGAACCTCGGTCTGTCCGGCACCTCACCCAATCTCTTCCACTCCATCTCCTTCATCAAGCCTGTACAGCTGCGCAAGGAATTTGCGAACCACACACCCCTGCTCGCAACGCAGTTGCCTCTATCTGGGCTCATCCGGTCTCCCCCCACCACTAGGAGAACATCTTTGGGATGTCGGATGCGGTGAGTTTTGTTTTGGAAACCAAATTCCTTGAGTGCCGAACCATACAGCTCCACCTCATCATTTCCGAAGCACTCCATGCGCATGTTGATGGCCCGCACCTCCCTGAACTCTCGAAAAGTCATGAGCGGAAACCGAACCCCAGTCATCAAAACCCCAGCATGTCTGAGTCGCGCCTCAGGATCAGTCTCAATCCAAGAAGATACAGCTCGGAATACTGCCAACTCTGTCGGTACGCAAAGACCATCATGGCAAATGATCTCCAGCAGCTTCTCTGCTGTGAGATCTTGAAACTTTGCCGTCTCTGACACCTCCAAGAAGTTCCAGAGCATAAAGTCATTGGCTTCCTCAAGGAGCTCCGACATGCCGTAAGCTTCTGCAAATGATGCCACATCCAGGCATGAGGTCACCTCTATATTTTCGCTCATGAACCTGAGGCAGAGCGAGAGAGCTTGCTGGAACTGGAGCTGGAGGGCCATGCAGGTGATCTCGAAGACACAGTCCCAGCTAAGTGGAATCGTGCCACAATAGGAGCAGCCAATCAGAGCCTCTAACTCAGAAGCTAACTGAAAGCGAAGGGCAACCGTAGTCTGGCGGGATTCCCTCATTCCACAGGTGAACATGCCACGGAAGTAGTCACTGCTTGCTGCCAGGATGACTTTATGGACTAGAGATAGAAGAAAAGTTAATCAAAAGACTGTTTCTGAAATCTGTATCATATACCTATAATCTGATTTCTTTGGCCAAGACCACTTTTAAACAGAAAATCCAAATCTACTTGTACAATTTACTTACGAAATAAAAAGTGGTAACTAACCATGGAATGAAGCCCCATCCACATCCAGAGTCACATCACACCCGACTCTCTCTGTCCACAGATCTTTGATGGACTCGAGAGTAAGCTTCATCTCTTTGTCTTCTTCGTTTCTTGGCGTTCCCCGTTCCTTCCCTTTCTCGTCCTTGTCACATCGTTCAAGTAACCTGGGAACACCTAGCGCTCGAGTTGCTTCCTTCACCAGGGCCCTACCCTCGCTGGTCAGGGGACATATGGATCCTGTGTAGGCAAACTCTATAACTGCCTGCAGTCCAATATGATGAACTCCGGGACCCAGGGACAGTGTCCTCATGTGCTCATTTATGTGATTGTGGCTCTGCTTTTTAATGAAATCTTGGATGAAGGTGCTAACAGCAGCCAAGACAACTGAATGGACCTGGAAACTCTTCTGGTTATTAACAACCAGAGTCAGGTCTGTGAGGATGGAGGACCTCCAGAATTCCCTCAGGACTTGGAATATGTCTTCATGGTAGCTTCTACTGCAGTAAATGTGGACAGTTTCTTCATCCCCAGGTGACTGCTCAGCAGTATCTCCGACACAAGTACCTGTTTGAACAACCTCTGAACCTTGGTTCTCTGTGAATCGACTCCTCAACCCCGTTCTGGAATCATTGGAAGCCACAATCCACTTCAGCTCTCGGTTTGCCCTTTCGAGCCCTTCGTCGCTGTCTGTGATCACTTTTTTCCGCTTCTCCTTCTCTCTCCTCCATCGCTCCTCCCATTCCAATGGAAGGCTTTTCTCAGGGGCTTCCATCAAGCACTCTTTGCATTTGTTTTCATCCCTGCTTTTCTCTTTCGCACTTTGTTCCTCCTATCGAATCCTTGCTCGCTCAGTCTTGAGATTTCTCCGTGCAATAAAACAGCAGCTATTTATACCCACTGGGTCAGAGAGACTCTGTTTAAAAAAAAACTCTGGCACATTCAACATTGTTCATGAGGAAGAGAAGTTGCACTAACCCCTTACTTTATTTCCAATACTTTTATATACTTTTACATTTCTTAACCAGAGAAAAAGGTTACAATCCTTCTCAAAAGTGTTGAATATTTAAATATCATTTGCACACACAAAGGCATGTCACTGGTAACAGGATTTGTGTATATTGTTTCATTTTAAGGTGTTTCTGGTGAGTGGTCAATAGATGGCGCCATTGCGTGTGCGTCTACAAGTTTTATCTTGAACACTGTTTAAACACTGTTTAAACATTCCAGGTATATACTTTATTGTAATTTCTAAGTAAATAAATTAACTGAATACACTGTAAATAGACAGGTTCAAATAAAAAAGTGATTATATACATTATACAAACAGCAGTGTAAACTTTAATATCAAATTAGACATCATTAAATACAGACATGTTTCAACAATGATAAAATGTTCAAATTTTCAAGTGAGACTAAAATTATTCAACTAGTTAGCCTGTTTTTAACTGATCCACAGAATAAAGAAGATCAAGGCCTAGCATTAGCATGCTACTGGTTTCAGAACCTGGAACAAACAAAATCGTACATCTCATTGTCTGGTTTACTGAACCACTGGTGTTTCCCTTCCTTGTCCATGGCTCTGGACATGTAACAGAGGTCCATCTTGGCATCCTGGGCCCAGTTGGTGTATACCATGGCCTCGTCACCCACCCAAAACCAGAATCCCACTGTGGAGGTGTAGCGTAGTCCCAGCCAGATGTGGGACGTGGAGGCCTGCTGGGCACTAGTTTGGACCCATCTCTGTTCGCCAGGGTTGGTGATGGAGACAAGGTCCTTGTAGTACGTTCTGCAGTAACTTAAAGCTTCATGCCAAATTCTCCTTTCTTTAATCAGGATGGTTTTATCTGTCACAAAACATTATTATCAACGACTGTTGACAATCATCTGGTTATAATCAGTCTGACAATCAAAGGATAATATTGAAATGTAACTGGGATATGTTGGAAAAACAAAAAATCATCCAAGTTTGATGTCTACTTAACAAGAAACTGTGATGATGATTAAAGAGCGTTTTCCTCATGTTTTGTTTCGATATATAGTATATACTATATAACAAATACTATATAACAAATATCTGCAAATATCAATAAGTCCTCTCTGTTACAACATATTTTCCACTTCCAGCTCATCAAATTTTGACCGCTGCAAGCTAACTTTTTGATTGAAAGGCTCTTTCCTGAGAAATTCTTGACACATTATCAGACACATAGAGACTAGAGTGGGGTTAGGATTACACCAACAGCCAGTCAATTGAAAGCCGTTAAGAGCACTAATGCTCCTAATGTGTGGACTAAACATGCACCAACACACAGCATCAAGGTTCCCCTCTCCAAGAGTTGTGGAAAGTCGAGAAGTGCCAAAAACTCACCACTGTAGCAGTAAAAGGGTTTTGTAGCGATACAGCCATCACAGTACCATTTTCCAGATGTATTCATTACTGCACATTCTTCATCTGTTTCTTCATAAAACTCTGGTTCCCAGTTCCTGTAGGATGAATTGAAGCCATCAGAAAACCTCCAGGTGTCTCTGAAGAGGCCGATCCAGAACTTAGAACTACTGTTGAGCCTGTTCTGGAGCTCTTGGCTGTTTAACTGAGCGACCCCACTGGCCAGGTTGGTGTGATGCTCTCTGCAGTAGTCTTGAGCCCCATGCCATGTTTTTTCTTCGTTAATGTAAATTAACTTATCAGATGTTTGTGTTTCTCAAAAAAAAAAGACAATAGAGATACCAGTAATGTAGTTGTATAAAGAGAGTGGTAAATTCTGTGAATATTCTCACCATTGTAGCAGAAAAAAGTCATCTTTTCAGTGCACAAGAAATCAAACCAGCGACCATCAGCATCTATGCCCCCGCAGTTTTCGAGCCCAGCCTCGTCGTTCGGCTCATCATCAGCCCAGTTTTCCTCACAGTACTTCACCCACGGCATGGACCAGTGCCACACCCTGTTGTCTTTTCCAGGGTGACTGCGGAGCCCGATCCAGGCCGGCTTCCAAGGCTGTGCGGAATGGTGGAGTCTCCCCACATCTGTCGTGTCAAACATGGTGGCCAGATCAGCGTGCTTCTCTCTGCAGTGTGCCTGGGCTTCCTCCCAGGTCTTAGAGACATGGACAAAATAGTACTCATAAAGGTGGCAGATGGCGGAGCAACAGTGACCTATGAACCCACCAAAAACTCATTATGAGTGACTGAGTGAGAGAGAAGGAGACTGTATCTTCTTGAAAAAAGTCAACTTACCAACCAGAAGAATCAGAATTATATTCTACTTCATCTTTTGATTGTTAAGTAAACAAGTTAAATAAACTGGAAAACCTTGAAAAGCTCTGCAAGTACTAAAAGAAAACTCACATCTAAAAGTACAATAAAATAAAAGCTAATTGAAGCATTTATAATGACAGCATGTATAAAATACTCTCGTGTCAACTGAGGAAGATTGCTTGCAACACCATCATTTATGCAATTTATATGTCTGCTGCCATGGTTGGGGTTTGAATATTGAAATCTCCAGTTTTCACATCTTTATTATCAGCAAAAGTTGCCTTATCAAACCAAAAAAATGTGCATACGGCTGATAACAAATGTGGTGCAACACCCTCACAAAAAGTGTTGGTGCATGTAAAAGCCAGAGAGACATTCGCTTTCACATAAATGGTGGAGCAAAACCAGCAAACAAACAGCTGATTGCATCTAATCTGGGCTGGAATGCAGCTATGAACTGAAATTCTTTTGCATATAGTATTGCATCCAAGTGAAGATCAGATGAACTGCGTTTTCCAGCAAAGCAGTATTACTAGCTATAGATTTTAACAACTGAAACTCAAAGATCAAAACACTGAAACAAAGGGAAAACAAAGTTATCTGACTCATGGGCAAGGTTGGACAATTGTCAGCGATGATGATACACTTGATCAAACACTTGCACCAGTAGTTTCTTGTTTGTTCAAATTTTACACATTTCAAAACCTTTTCGTCCTCAGATTTTCTTTAATGTTTCACTGTAGCCATTTTTGTTTCTCTTGGTTTATAATGATAGTAACACAGATAAGTTGAAAACATCCATCTGTTACAATTTCAGTTAACTGAAGCAACAGTTGTTTTGCAATTATGAACAAAAAGGGAAGGCCAATTTGACGAAATGTCCTTTTTTGCAATGTTCTGTTGGCCTTAACTGCAACTGGATAGTAAGGACAAAATAGGAATCTAAACATTGTTTATGTTTCTTTAAAAAACGACATAAATTAACAAATTCTCTATTTGAAATTGATAACATCATACATTATTTACATTGTTGACAGTATAAAAAAATACAAGGCTTTGCCATACAAACATTATAATAACACTTAAAATGTATTAGAAGTTGTTTTTAAATTAAGATTTTTTTATCTTTTTTTAAAAAACTGTTGTGATGTTTTGAAATATGCCTTTTGTTTATCTGAATTAACATTGACATCACATAGTTTAACACCAAGTTTGCCACCATAGCAACATTTTAGCACACTATGTTGATACTTTTATGAAAATAGTCAGAGGAATTTGAAGTTTGAAGCAGGGCTTGGGTGCTAATCTAGCGGCTCCACACTGGCCAGAGTCTTAAGCTCTGGTTCGTTTCGTCCCCCCATGTTGTTCAACTCTCTGTTCTTGCCTTTGAACGGCTTCCCCATCTTCACTGACAGAGCTTTAAGTACGGTGCTCTCCTTTGAGGAGCTGGTTATGCGGCCACTGCGCGTGCTGGTGGTCCGGCTCTCCGAGTAGGTGGCCTCGAAGAGTCTGCCCATGAAGCTGAGGCCGGCCTGGCGGATGTGGGAGCTCCCAGCGAAAACGTAGAGGATGGGGTTGATGGCGCTGCTGAAATAGGCAAAAGCCGTGACATTTGGACGGGCGATCTTGGCAGCCAAGATCACCGTGGGCTTGTCCTGCAGCAGACCGACCACCTGGAAGAAAACAGACAGAGAGGTTAGGAGGAAGGGAGGTGTTACCTGATCACATGGAGGCTCCAATAAAAGGTAGTCTGAACAGGATATCGCATCCCTTTCTGAATATGACTAGCTTTCACTATTCCCTTTAAAACCATTATTACTATTTTTTTAATATTTGGCCTGGTTTGTAGCCCATTTATAACTGCAGTAGGATAAATTAGTAGCATTTCTGTTGGAGGGTGTGTAGACAGCACACCAGTAGTATTGCTACCTAGAGACAGTAAATACTGTGACATCATAGATCGAGAGTCATTTGGACTTGAAATCACACCTGTATGAGGTTGACGATGTGATAGGGCAGCCAAAACACCGCAAAGGTACATATGATCATCAGGATGAGGCAGCTCCCTTGAGATTTGCGATGGAAGCGGGCGCTCTGCAGACGACAGATGACCGAGGAGTAGCAGGTGTTGATGAGGGTGAAAGGCACCAGGCAGCCCATAATAGTCTCAAACAGGTACTGAAAGGCCTGGTGGCCCACACTATTCCAGTGATACGGTATACAAAATTTCAGCGTGATGTTATTTGGCAGTGTCTTCTTCAGATTGCTGTTAGAGGGGAAGAGGAAAGGGTGTAAAGAAAAACTGCAGAAACTGGAGAACTGCAAATCAAACAAATTACTGAATTTCACCTGCGGTAGAAAGGCATCGGCAGGGCGAGGATGAATGCTAGTATCCAGACCAACATGAGCAAGATCAGAAGGGACCGTTTGGTCCTCATTCTCTGGGACAGAAAGGGCTTTGACACAGCCAGCCAGCGGTCCATGCTCATCAGGCAGATGAGGTAGATGGACACGTACATGTTCACATTGGACAGGTAGTGCACCAGCTTGCACGCGGCCGAGCCGAACTCCCACCCCTTCCCCCCAGCCAGGTAGCGCAGAAACAACGGGGCGCTGAGCAGCACGAATGCGTCAGCCATAGACAGATTCAGCACCAGGATGCACGTTACCGAACGCTTCTTCACCCGGCAGAGGACAGACCAGACCACAAACAGGTTTCCTGGGAAGCCCAGAATGAAGGCCAGGGACAGGATGGCTATGCCAACTTGAGCTGAAACATTGGCTGAGGAAGAGGAAGGTTGTTGGAAGGTGCCGTTGGCCATAGTGATGAATCTGAATGCGAAGAAACGGATGAGAACCAGGATATATTTTTGAAGGTTTGTCCAGTGTGAATCATCCAATTTGCACGGCTTAACAAAAAAATCTTATAAAAAGCTTATAGAAAAGTTGCCAAATAAATGAGGCAATGAAGTGTATTGAAACAAACAGTATTAGTCCACGCATCTAAAGAAATGTAAAGCAAATAAATTACATTTCTAAAGAAATGTAAAGCAAATAACATATGTTAAAATGTCAAGAACTTTTAAAACATTGTAAGAGTTTATACTAAAGTTAGGTACTAACCTTCAACAGCGGAGCTCCTTTCTGAATTTGCACTACCAGCCTGAGCTACTGTGACCTCCCAGCCTGCCTTCTCTACTCTGACAGGATACAGTGATAAAGAAAAAATATACGTACAGTATATTGAGTAAGAGTGGTCATGTGAAAATCAGTGACTACGGGAAGCCAGTTTGAGTTCACCGAGTTTCAAAGCGCTTGTGGTTCCTCATACACGTTGAGTCAAGCACCGTAGATTTGACTTCTTGATTAACTTATGTCTTCCTGCATTAGTTTAAAAAAGGAAAAAAAGAGACACAGAACCATCACAGAAGAGTCCAGGGCAAATTCTTCCAAGAAAATGTCAGATGGTGGTGATAAGTGAAGTTTTAAAGCCTGAGTGTATTCGTCTCCGGCTCTTGCATCATATGTTGTGGCAGGATATTCCCCAACACACATTTTTCAAAGATGCGCATGAAGGAAGAGCTGTGCTGAATTGCTCAACTCTGCCCATATGAGTCATCTTTGCAAGAACATGCGCCCTGTACCAAGTTCTCACCTTTGGCAGGAAGACAAATAGTACAAATTGTGTTGAACAGTGGATTCAGGTCACTCCGCCTTTCCGTTATGAACAGCCAGGAAGAGAAGGGCAGCGTGTGGCTTTACCCGTTTTATCTCAAAATTTGAAATATCTGATTATAATCAAAGTTGCACGGAAAAAAACCTGAGAGTTCTCATAGTCAAGTCCCGCTTGTTTGTTTTCTTTGTCACACTTCTTCAAGCAACATCCAGGTTTGATAACTTGCTATAGCAACACGTCAAAGCTTTTCCTGTTATAGAGCAACACTTAGTAGAAACCACTTTTTTTATTTCAATAAAAGTTCAGTATTTACAGCCTTGTGTTTGACCTTCAAAGGGCCAAAGAAAAAATCAACTGATGCAGCTTAAAAACAAACAGTGCAGTACAGAGGCACGCAAAGCAAAGCTTTTAGCTTGAATATGTTCCAGTGCCTCCGTCTAAATCTGAGTCTTTGCTCCCCATGAAGCAAAACGATTTTCTGTTTCAGGATTTTCCTGATCCCACTGAGCATTTGAACACAGTAAATATCTTGTCCGGGTCGTCATCCCTTTAGCGTGATGGCTTCAGCCTCTTTCTCTTTGTCCCGGCTGTCCCGGCTGTTCTGTCGACTCTTCCTGGATACCAAGTCCAGCCCCTGTGCCCTCAAACAAGCGGGCCATGAAGGCCAAGCCCTCTCGCCGGATATATGATTTTCCAGCGAAAAAGTACAACACTGGGTTGGCACAGCTGCTCATAAAGGCCAATGAAGATGTGACCACCCGGCTGCTCTGCCATATTTTGTCCAATCTGAGTGAGATAAAACATAGAGAATATCATTAGACAAAAATTCTTTAGATCATTCTAAAATAATAGAGCATGCAAACTACTGAATGTAACATTAAATCCACTTAACAATATCTATTAGCAACGATTATATAATACACAATTTCCAAAACAGCCCTCTTGGGAAATTTATGATCAGTCATTCGCAATTAATATTATAATTATATAACAATGTTCCAAAGAACCGAACGCTGCCATTACTTGTTTGTGCGTCGGTTGTGTGAGAACTTACATGATTTTGGTCTTGCCATCTGGACACAGAGCGGATGTGACCTGATTAAAAAACAAAAAAAAAAAAAACATGGAACAAACACTCAGTTAGCAGCTCAAGACGCCAAACATACATGGTGAAACGGGATGTGTGACATACTTGCACCATGTTGACGAGGTGGTAAGGCAACCAAAAGATGCAGAACGTCAACACGATGGCTAGGATGAGGTTTTCGCTGCGGATGCGTCGGCCAAACCGGGTTTGTCGGATCCGTCGTAAAATCCGTATGTAGCAGAAGACGATGACGCTGTAGGGTATTAAAAACCCCAGGATGAGCTCCAGCGTGTACTGGATCGCTGCCTGTGGAGTGGGGGAGGAGCAGAAAAGGCTGGATTTAATGCTTTATTGTCCTTTGTCGTGCTTTAAAGAACATTCTTTTAATCACCGTGGGCATCCTGGAGTGCTCGTCTTCCTCGTGGAATGAATCGCACACCATTTTATTGCCGTTGATCTTCTTCCCGACTTTTCTGAAGATGATGGCGGGGATGGAGGCAACCATCACCAGCACCCACACCACTGCCAGCACCCTCATCACGGCCTTCCGCCCGCTGAGGCGGGCGACCCGCTGTGGCCACAGCACGGCCAGCATCCTGTAGACGCTCATGAGCATGATGAGCTGGATGGACGCGTACATGTTGACCAGGCACAGGTAGAAGAGGATCTTGCACATGGCCTCCCCGAACGGCCAGTCCTTGGAAACCAGGTACGCGATGAAGAACGGCGTGAGAGCCATCAGGGAGCCGTCGGCGATGGCTAGGTTGAGGATGATGAGGGTGGTGACGGAGTGTCGTTTGGCACGGGCGAGGATGCTCCAGATGATGAAGACGTTTCCCGGCAAACCCAATATGAAGACTACACTGAGGATGAGCGCGCCCATGGTGGTGCTTACCGGGTTATCCACCATGGTGCTGTTGACGATGGTGGAAGTGAAGTTAGAGTGGGTCATTTTTCACCCCTAAAGTTAAAGAAAAAAAAAAAACACAATATGATTAGAGATTCTCAATATTGGCTTATTTGTCCTCAATTATACAGACATTATACAGACAACTCTTTCCGAAACCAATATTTGTGGGGCTTCCCCCCAATAAAACATCACATCTGTCCTATTTTGACATTTTGAGTGAGAGAAGTAGCCAAAGAGTTTGAGGTATAATATGTGCATGTTGTGTCATTACAAGTCCAAGAATCTGTTACTCTCCAACATTTTGCCAATTACCCCTAGCAGCTGTCCTGATTCCTATGAATGCTTCACCACCCCTCTGTGTGGGAGGGTGGCGCAAGCGCAACAAGTTTTAACTGAGTTTCTTTTTTACTTTAATGAACAACGAGATCAGACAAGAGTGGAACTTTTAGTTTGCTTAAGGAATGAGTCACTCCCTCTCTCTGGGCATCAAAGGGGCAGTTTAATAGTTAACCCCTACAGGCATGGACTTCATCAGACCAAGTCGTTGGCTGACTTTTAGCATCATGGCTTGCAAAGTAGGCAGGTTGGAGCCGGTTCAGTGCATCCTGCAGATGCTTGATCGACATCTGGTCCAGGACTCTGGAGGCCAGCGAAGCCCATTTGCTCGCTTTCGCAAGGGGATGGTGCGCAGACAATGCACAGATTTCCTGACCCCCTTTGATGATCAAAGCAAAGATGCGGCTTTTTTTTGCCACTTGCACCTTTGGTACAGTTCTTTCTGCTGTAGTGGAGGAAAAATACTGTTCTAAAATTCCTGCCTGTCGCCACTTGTTCGGTTTCGGAGTTTCGGAGCACGCCCTGCGCCGCAGAGCCTCGACCTAAACAATGAATACCATCAAGGCCTCGCTGTTACCAAACCTGTTTGCGCAGCAACATGTGCTGTCAATAAAGAGTAATGTCAGGACAGCTGTTAGTTCATCTCTTAAATAAAACTTCTAAAAACAAAAGTCCATTAATTAAAAAAAAAAAAAGTGGATACCATCCTGACGCAGGCAATTCAAGATTATAAGCGCTAGTGCATTTTTATTGCGGCGTGGCGGGATGATTGTATTCACTAGTACCCCTTCAAACCACACAAGCGAAACCATGTCACCTTGCGCAATATTCCACCAGCAACTTCAACAACGCCTTGACGTCAGACTTTGACGGCACTTTGAGTCTTTTCGTCCTGTCCTCATTGTGGTTAGCTGTGGGATGTTTTTTTTCTTTTTGCCCAACGCAACGCATCTTCGACACACTTTTGCCAGGTCAGTGGCCTCTTTAGTTCGAGATCCGGGCCTCTCAGCAAAAAGGACTGGCATCACAACCCGTAACACCTGACTGATAAGGTGCACGGGTGTGAGAGTCACGCTCAGTAAAGCATCTTAAACTTCAGGGATCTACTCGAGAAAAGAGAAAGCCTAGAACACATGCCCGTGGCAACAGCGGCCGGTGCTCCAGAGGTTTGTTGACAGTTCCGAGGAAGGAAGACTCACCGAGTTGTGGGGAGAGATGACATCAACGGCTGAAGATCGGAATCTGCAGGGAATGTCACACCTCATTGCCCTCTCCCTCCTTTATCTCCCCATGCTTTCCGCCCACCCGCTCCCCGTCTCTGTCGCTCCTCACTGATTTGTCATGCTTGCTGGGACACGTACTGGAGCGAGCGGGGAAGGTGTGTCCCCGGTTACCTGGCAGGCCTCTCCCTTGGCTGCCTGACAACGTCCTCGCACACCAGTGAGAATTCCTCACAGGAGCACAGGGAGACCCGGTCAGGAGTTGTCTGCTCGGGACATTTGACAGGAAGGAGCTGGGAAAACTCCCAGTATGGGACAGAGGGGATTGGTTATGGTGGGACAGGGAGGGTTAAGAGAATGGTTACAATGGGACAGAGAGTGTAAATGGACTGGTTATAGTGGGACAGAGAGGGTAAAGGGACTGGTTATAGTGGGACAGAGAGGGTAAAGGGACTGGTTATAGTGGGAGAGAGAGGGTAAAGAGACTGGTTATAGTAGGACAGAGAGGGTAAAGAGACTGGTTATAGTGGGACAAAGAGTAAAGAGACTGGTTATATTGGGACAGAGGGTAAGTGGACTGGTTATAGTGGGACAAAGAGAGTAAAGAGACTGGTTATATTGGGACATAGAGGGTAAATGGACTGGTTATAGTGGGACAGAGAGGGTAAGTGGGCTGGTTATACAGTAGTGGGACAGAGAGGGTAAAGAGACTGGTTAAAGTGGGACAGAGAGGGTAAATGGACTGGTTTTAGTGGGACAGAGAGGGTAAGTGGACTGGTTATAGTAGGACAGAGAGGGTAAATGGACTGGTTATAGTGGGACAGAGAGGGTAAGTGGACTGGTTATACAGTAGTGGGACAGAGAAGGTATAGAGACTGGTTATATAGTAGTGGGACACAGAGGGTAAAGAGACTGGTTATAGTGGGACAGAGAGGGGACACAGTGTTACATGTGGATCAAGGACAGCCAGGACCCAATTTCAGATTCAGAAGTCGATCAATCTTTATTTCCAAAAGCAGAACTGAAAATCCTCCACAGGGAAAAACTCCCAACAAACGACCACTCGAGCAGCTGCTGAGAGAAAAAGCAAGAAAGGAACGACACAAAACACCACAGAGGGCAGAACCTGGAGTCAGATGAAGTGGTCCAGGAGGAGGAATACTCACGAGCACACAGAAGATAGACGCTGGGGGTGAGGGAGGATCTGAGGACCTAGAGGAGAACAGAGGACATGTGAACGATCAGAGTCAGACAGGAGTCAAGCTGGGTACTGGGAATCAGGGACAATCAGCCTGGTTACTGGGAATCAGGAACAGGTGAGAGCAACGAGGCCCCGCCCCCCCAAACTGATTAGTGGGACACAGAGGGAAAATAAACTGGTTATAGTGGGGAAGAGAGGGTAAATGGACTGGTTATAGTGGGACAGAGAGGGTAAAGAGACTGGTTATAGTGGGGCGGAGAGGGTAAATGGACTGGTTATAGTGGGACAGAGAGGGTAAAGAGACTGGTTATAGTAGGACAGAGAGGGGGTAATGGACTGGTTTTAGTGGGGAAGAGAGGATAAATAGACTGGTTATAGTGGGACAGAGAGAATAAATGGACTAGTTATACTGGGACAAAGAGGGTAAATGGACTGGTTATAGTGGGACAGTGAGAATAAATGGACTGGTTATAGTGGGACAGAGAGAATAAATGGACTGGTTATAGTGGGACAGAGAGAATAAATGGACTGGTTATAGTGAGACAGAGAGGGGGTAATGGACTGGTTATAGTGGGGAAGGTAACTTTGCCTGTCAAAGATCGGAGACAATCTAACATGAAGGAAAATAAAGCAGCTCATTTTTTTTTGGATAACCTTTGGCAAACATGAGACCGCGAGTTTTACTTCTCAACCCAACTGATGTGGAAGACAAACAAGTGTAATTCTGAGAAGAGTCGTCTCCAGAGATAATATCGTTTCTACTTTTCTGTTTTTTTCCCTCTTCTTTACTTTTGCTCGTAGATGATCTTGATAGTTGGCAGCCAGGGATGGTCCCCGTGTGGCGGATGCCTCCTTGCGGCCGGGCCCTGAAACTGCACCAACTGCTTTATTCATTATGGCGCTCCTTCAAAGACATTTAAAAAATATATTCAAAAGAACGAGATAAAATTAACCTAAACTTGGTTTAATCAGAACGGGGGAGCAATAAAATCGATTTATTGACATGAATGGCTTTAATGACATCATGCAAATTACATTCACTGAGCAAAAAACTAATAAAACTTATTATGCACGCTTTGGATACAAATCACTCAAATATTTCAATACTGATGCTGGCAAAGGAGACAGTAAAAAAAAGAAGAGCAACAGTTTTGTCGCACAGAGTGCTCATGGTTTGCAAGTAAAAGCAAAGGTGTGTCTCAGTGATGCGTCTCAGATACAGTTGTGTTGTTTCTCTACAGTGTGTTGACTTTGTCTTTTTTTAAAGGCCCAGTTAACTCGCAGATGCTTTCATAGAAGATAAATAGATACAGTTTCTGACAAGACAGGATGCTGAAAGTTTCCAATTAAACAAGGGGGGGAAAAACCTCATTTGCAATTTAACAATTAATATCTTTCACGATCTCATCAATACTTATGCACATTGGTGTAATGGAACAAAGTTTCCATTTTTAAAGGCTGCACGTCGATTGAATGAGGCAATTTCCATGAATGACGTTTGTAACGGAGGTTACGCCTCTTTTGAAGGTCAGTTTCATCAAATCAGATCACATCCAACAGTGTCGGTTGTCAAAATGTACATTGATATTTAAGTTGGCTTCCATCCCATTAGAATTACCAACTAATGCTAATGAAGAAGCTAAGAAGTTATCAAACTAGAGCACAAACGTTCGTCTATATCAACCTAATGTGACCTAACCTGGTCCCATTTTTCAACCCAAATAGCAGCTTAAACTTGACCGATTGTTGTTTGATATATTTTAAATACATTTTGAGCTCTCAGCAATCACTAGAAATTTAGCCTTTTTTAATTACTAAATATTCAGATGTGTGTTCATGTGACTGGATATCATGCACCACTTGATTAACAAAAAAATATGATATACTAAGCCAAAATTATGAGATACAATCTTCTATTTCAACTTGTGATCTCATAATTTCCACTTATTATCATTATTTTGAGTTAGTATATCTTAATTATGAGATATTATCTCATAATTTTGACTTATAATATATTAATTATGAGATACTATCTCATAATTTTGACTTAGTATCTCATATTTTGACTTAGTATATCTTAATCATAAGATATTATCTCATAATTTGGACTTATATTAATTACGAGATATTGTCTCATAATTTTGACTTAGTATCTCATAATTTTGAGATACTATCTCATCATTTTTATTTAGTATATCTTAATTTTAAAGACAGAGTTGCATTTTTAGTCAGAGATTCCCTGAGGATCTTCTCCCCATCCTCCGTCTCATTTGGTGATGAAGACCAGCCGGGCGGTGTAGGCCAGGTCAGCGAGGTACAGCAGCATGTTGACGGCGGTGAGCACCGCCACGCCGATCCGCTTTGACAGATCGCCGGGGCCCGGTACTTTTTGTCAAAGGTGAAAATGGGCCAGACGATGACCGCCGACAAGTACATGAGGAAGGCCAGGAGGCCGTACGCCGACAGGAACTGGGAGAAGGGCACCGGGAGACAGCCGGTGCACTCGCCCACGGACAGGATGACCACCACCATGGAGACGATGAAGCAGATGCAGTAGACGGCCAGGCACCACTCCAGCGCCGCGTGGCTGTGGTAGGCGATGGGGTCGCTGATCAGGATGAAGATGATGCAGGCGATGAAGGTCTGGCACACCTTCAGGAGGCCCGGGACCGTGGCCATGTACCCCGCCACCTGTCCGGGCTTGGCCTTGGTCAGGCTCACCTCCCAGATGTACGCCACCGCCGCCAGGCAGGAGAAGACCGTGGAGGCGATGCGGAAGCTGCGCTCCGACTCCGTCGGCCCTCGTCTGGCCCTCGCACTGAGGAAGGACACGGGGAAGATGACGACGGCGGACAGGCAGAAGAGCGCGGCGTAGCAGGCCACGGTGATGGGGAAGTTGGACCAGGAGACCGGGATGTGGGCCTGAAGGTTGAGGTGCTCCACCAGCAGGATGAGGAGGGTGCAGGCGAAGCTGAAGGCCCAGCAGAAGATGCACCAGTCGGCCATGCCCCCGCTGACGTTGGCGCCGTGCGCCGCCACGCTGAAGGCCACGCAGGTGAACAACAAGGCCGCCAAACGCACCCAGAAGACCTGGGTGAGCGAGACGGTGACCACCGGCATGATGGGAGGCTGGGGTGAACTTGTCTAGTCAAGGGGGTGGGGGGGGGTTCAAGATAGCGGAATCGTGCTCTCGCGTCGGCTGCTTTCGTCACAATCCGCCGATGTTCTCCCGCATGTTCTGCCAAAAAGAAGCGAGCCGTGAGAACACAGTAACAGGAAGTGTAGTTGTCCTTTCAGTAGAAGAGCATGCCCCTCGCTCCCTACCTACATCCTGTAGAGGGTCAGTAGTTTCAGTCGGGTTAGAGCCCCAACAACAATCCCTTTGATTGACTGCACACCAATCAGAGATCAACTGGTTCTGTTTCTGATGGGGGGGGGGGGCTTTTTATCGTAATTCAGTTCCCCTTTTCCTCCTGAGGTGAAACCTGAGGGGACGTCATGTGAGAGGACATCTGCAATTAACAGAAGTTTTTGTTGTGGTTTGGGTGGTGCTGGCTCCTGAGCAGCTTGACTTGGGGGAAGGGGGGGGGACAAGAAGTGAAATCAAGAGTGTGGAAGTGTGATAAGGAATGGAGAACTCTTTACCAAAACATGGGAGTAAGGGTGAAACAGGAACAGACAAATAATGCATTTGGGATTAGACAGAGGTGGATGTGGTGGTGTTGGGGGGGGGGGTCTTTATTGTTCAACCAGGCCAGGAGAAGCTGCGCTATTGACCGACGATCGACGCTCTCCTCAAATCCAATAGCCAAGAGCCGCTAACTTCGTTACGTGGACAAAGGCCGAACTTCCTGCTGGCTGTCATCAGAGTCATTAGGGAGAGCAGGGTCCTGGTCGCAGCGCTAATCCAATGAAGGACCGCGCAAACGGTGGCCCAACTTGTTGAATCATACTGAGATAGGAGATAAGACTGTCTGTGTGTGTGTGTGTCTGTGTGTCTGTGTCTGTGTGTCTGTGGGTGTGTGTGTCCTTGTATTTCCTCCACATTGAGGACCAAAATACCAATTTTACTAGCAAAGTGACGGTATTTTTTTTTGCAAAATAAGAGCATTTTGAGATTAGAACTGGGCTTAGGTTAGGGTGAGGTTAGAGCACTGATCTTGGGAAAGTCTTACGTAAAAGTCCCCAGAGAGATAGAAATAGTCGGATGTGTGTACGTGTGTGTGTGTGTGTTTCTTCATAGTATTTTATACCGGAAATAACACCCTTTTTTTACTTTTCTGTTAAGACTTGACTCCTACATGCCTAACAACTGTCTCTTTGAGCCAACAGCACGTTTACGAGTGCGTCATAAACTACCGCATAATACAGAAAATGACGCAGCAAAACTTCACCAAAACGTACACATTCACATGCAGGTTGATTTCCTGTCAGATTTTAGGTTATGAGGTGAATTACGGCTGGTTTAAATTCTCAAATAGCGGAGCCACACCGCGCCCAGCTCTGTGTCATCGCCGATCCAGTGTTCCAAAAATAGAACACCATTAACGCTTCTATTTCACCCAAAACAGAATAAAAGTCTGAAGTGTGAACTTACAGATCTCGACAGTCGGTGGTGCTTTTTTTGATGAGGTGTGGCGGGGGGGGTCAAAAGCGTTAAAGTTCGTGGAACGCCGTGCGTAACTTGGCGCACATCCACTCTCTCATCCAGACCTCGCTGCGCACCGCGTCCCCACGCCCCGCAACCACCATATTTGGTAAAGGGTCGCAACACGATCCGAGCATCGGAATCACGGTTTTACGGCGCATCCCCACCGATATCAGCCGCTGGATCTGCCGTTATAAACACCAAAAATGTCGACTTTTGGCGGATTCATGTAAATCAACGTTAATTTTCCTCACTGACACCGGATGCTAAAACACAATTAACTGGATAATAGATACTTTTTTTTCTTTATTATTATTATTTTTAATAAAGGGTCGATGGTTTCGCTTCCTCCAGTGCTCCCAGTCCCGACTGGTGTTCCGCCCCAGTGCGCCCTGCAGTACCGCGGCCTGGCCGGAGGGGGTCGCTGTTTGACCCGTGAGCCGCTTCCACGGTCAGGACCGCCGCACGGCTGGCATCCCAACTGCAGGAATCTGGGGTTTTTATCAACACGGGAAGCGTCTCCGTCGAAGCTATTAAGTCTGAGTCTGCCTGCGAGGGGAAGATTTTTTGCACCGTGACTTTATTCCGGGGGGGGTTCCGAGGTGGAGCTTTACTGGACTTGAGTAGCATGGTGGCTAAGCTAACTAACGTGCAGATTTAGTGTTTATTTGCACCAACGTTGGATTCTGGAATACTTTGGAACTGGAATTGACGTGTTTTGCCTCAGCGACGATCGTCGACCGTCAGCAGCAGCGCAGTTATGTTGTTGTTGTTTACTCTGCAGGCTTAAGTGAGCCAAAGGGGGGGGGCTGTTCTGCGCAGTAAAGCCGCAAGGGGGTCGCTTTCGGTCGGCGTGGGCCCCAACGCGAGGCCGGGGATCAGTCCGGGGCCTTGCGGAGGCTAACCCCAGCCGGGTGGAAGAAACCCGGCCCCGAATGCTCGTTCCACCCCGCCGCTCCTCGTCCAGGCGGCGACCATAAAGACCCGAGCCGCGGCCGTGACTTTCCCGAGGCGCTTTTCTCTTTTAATTAAACCCGGCGACACGTCGAGCTAATGCCGGCTAATCCGCTAACGAGCCCCGGCGGCTTCCACCAGGCCGGCTGTTCCCCCCTCTAACCTGGATCTATTAACACCCCGGCCTCTCCAAGGCGTCATATCCTGGATCTAAAAGGTGCTGGGCTGTTGTCACTTGCAGCAGGTTGGACAGGGACGCCCACCGAAGCCTTGGGATGCCGGGATAGTCTCACCCTGCAGGGGGGACGTCAACACTGAGACCTGCGGGATCCGGCTGCTTCTGGTGGGCAGAGTGGGGTTAAAAAGGCACCCAGGGTGTCATCTGGGCGAGGATTATGCGTTGTGAAGCTGTTTTTCTAATTTTGTTTTGCAGGATCTGGGTGTGCAGACACTGACAGGCGCCCAGGGGGGGGGGGGGGTGGGGGTGAGATGTTGGAGATGTTGACCTGGAGCATCATTCATGATTGATGACCTTTGAGGAAGCAGGCCGCTCCTGAGCCACTTTCCGCTACAGCTCAGCCCGCCGCCTTTGTCATCCCGCTTATTTTGTGACCTCCCGCGGAGGAGGATTGGGTGGCGGTGGGGAGGGAGGGAGGGGGGGGAGTCCTGAGGACTTTTATTTTTAAATCTGACTGAAACCCGGCCGAGGCGGGGGGAGAGCGCAGACATGTGAGGAGGCTCCCCCCCGCGCGTGGAGATCGGATCGGGAGCCGCAGCCGAGGAGCGCCTTTTGTGCCAACGGAGAGCAGACGAGGAAAGAGATGATGGGGATGCTAAAAGACGGCCAGAGGCAGCGTTGACCCCCCCCCTTACACCAGGACACACAGGAGGTGTCACCAGGGCTGCAGACATGAGCCTCCGCCAGCCCACTTCTACCCTGGACAGGTATGACCCTCACATCCAGCGCCCCCCCATGTTGAAAAATGTGGTGCTCCCAGCTCGGCCTTACTCGTCTTGCCGGCGTCCACTGGAAATACCAGTTAAACGCGCCGTCGACCGAGAAGCAGCGTCAGAGCTCCTGGATTCACACGTTTGTTTTCCCCGTGGCGTTAATCCGATCGGGAGCTCGGCGGCGCCAGGTCCAGGACTTCCCCGTAAACCCAGTTAGAGCGCCTGCCGGCCTCCAGGTTCGGGGGGGTTGTCATGGCGGCGGGGACCTCGCCACCTCTCCTCACCCCCTAGCCTTACACCCTGTCAGATGCTCCCCCCCCGTCTTGATCACGTGTCTCTCCTGTCGTCTTGTTTCCCTGTGTGTGTGTGTGTGTGTGTGTGTGCCCACTGCTGTGTCTGTGCCTGTCATGTGACAGCAGGGCAGCCAATAAGAAACACACCCACCTGTTCAGGTAGGAGTGAGAGCGTACGGCAGGGGTGGGGGCATGATTTTGAAGCGTTGCTCTGCCTTTGTGTCCTTTGACTTCAGCTGTGGTTCCTCAGGTTCTGAATGTCCTCTCCTCTCTTTTCTCTGTGCACTATCCCGGCTTTTGTCCTCCTTTCCCGTCATGCTCTGCTTTCAGCCCCTTTGCTGTTTGGTGAGTTTTTTGGGGTTTTTTTTGCCCCCCTCCCTCCCGTCAAATGCCTTCCCGCGGCCTCTCGCGCGCTTTCTCCTTCCAGGGACTTTTTTTTTTCTATTTCAGATTTGCATTTCCATCGCCGGTTTATTCCGTATCAGGGTATGCTGGGAATGGTTTGCATGTCCCACTTTCACTCATCACTTTGTGGTTTGAGGTTTAGTTTTTCCTCTCGCAGCTCATTAGATCAGATACCCCACTTTTTTCTCCCCGGTTCTTACATTTACTTCAGGACTTTCACTGCCGCAACGTTAAAAAAAAAATAACGATGGCTGCTTTTAAGAACATACCGAATAGTTTCCAGGCAATCGGGCGCCTTTTGCCGCGACGGTCGCCCTCTCCTGCCGCTCCTAGAACTGGAAATCGATTGAATCTTTGCCAAAAGCGACGGAAAAACTTGTTTGTCTGCTGTTTTGACATTGTGATGCATCGCCACCGCAAGACAGCACATCAAAGCACGATTGACCCATGGCAAAGCCCCGCCCTCAAACGCGATGAGCCAATCGCGGCGCTCGGACATCTTCCGCTTGCACGTCCATTCAAACGCGTTGCTGTTAGTCGGTTTTGGCTCGTTTTTTTAATGTGTTTTTTTCTGCCCTTTTAAGTTTATAATGGTTAAACGGTGCGTGTCGGGTACGGAACCCCGACCCTGAGAGGCTGTAGATGATATAGAATCTTCTTGTCTCCAAAAGTCATCTGCTGCCTCCTGTGAAACGTCTCCTACGGCGACACTCTCCATAGCGCCTGTCGGCAAGTGTGTGATCATTTGTCCCAGTGAGCTGAGGGGGCGTGGCTTAGCCAAAGGTCACTTGATGCCAGCATGTGCATGGAAAACCCCCATTCCTTCTCTGTTATCTTCCCCTTTTACTGTTTCATATCTGCACAGTTCGGTTTCCTCACCACCTCGTGTGTTCCCGCCGTCTCGTACTCACCGCAGACGTCTCTCTCTCTCGTGTCAAACAGGCTCAGCAGTCTGACCATTGGGGATTCAGAGCGCAGATCTTCTGGCGGCCAGCAGAAGGACCCATCGGCTGACCTCCCAGCAGAGAGCACAGGTGATTAGCGGCGTTTCGGTAGGGGCGGGGCTTATCATTCAGGTCTTGCTCAATGGCGCTAAGCGGTCCACGTGTCCTCTCCCAGGTCCCGGTCTGATCCAGAGGTGTGTGGTCGTGCAGAAGGACCAGCTGGGCTTCGGCTTCACCGTCTGCGGGGAGCGTGTTAAGCTGGTCCAAAATGTCCGACCGGGCGGCGCGGCGGTCAAGGCTGGCGTCCAGGAAGGGGACAGGATCATAAAGGTGATCCGCTCCCCCAGAGGCCAAACTCAGGTCTCTTTTTTGTTCCCACTGCTGACCACCTGCCCCCCCCCATCCCTCAGGTGAACGGCTCGCTCGTGTCCACCATGTCCCACCAGGAAGTGGTCAAGCTCATCAAATGTGAGTTTGCCGTGAGCGTTTCCTGAAGCCAGAGCCGGTTTGTCATCAACCCGTTTTTTGTTTTTTTTTCTGTTTCCCCTTCCTTCCTCGCTGCAGCGGGACCGTTTGTCGCGCTGACGTTACAAGGACCGCCTCCTTGCACTGCAGCCTTACCTTTGGAGCCCCTCCCCACTGACCACACAGCCAATCAGAAAGCATCTCTGAGCGGGGAGGCCCCGCCCTCTCCCCCTCCACCTGTGCCCTCTGGACTGAGCAGCACCCCATCCCAAAGAATCACTGGTCCCAAACCACTGCAGGTAAACGGTGCTTTATTAAGAACTCCTATTTCTGATGCTTTTTATTTGCGAGCATTAAAATATATGTTTAATGTGTGTTTTTAGGACCCAGAAGTACAGAAACATGCGAGTGAGATACTCAGGAAAATGCTGGAGCAGGAGGAGGCCGAGCTGCAGGTAGGCGATCTCGCGAGCGAGCGAGCGGTGACTCCTCGTTTAGAATTTCCATCAACATTTTGTTGCTGCGCATCAGAACCTGCTGGAGGAGAGGCTGAAGAACCCTTCGCCGTCCCTGGACGAGCGCATCGAACGCGCCAAGAGGAGAGCGAACCAAGTCAGGTTCAAGATCCAGCAAGATCTGGTAAAAAAAAACAAAAAAAACGAGGCGCCCTGCTTTTAAAAGGCCCGGCGTGTGGGTCTCTCTAGCGACGGAGCTGAACCACGGTTTTGTTGTCTTTCCACAGGAGGGCGCTCGGTCAGAGTTGGTCTCCAGTTACGTCATAGCGGGTAACGTTTCTCTGTTCGTCTCTACTTTCTCCAACAGTCCTCAGAGCTAACTTTTAGCTTCTTATTGATTATATTATTAATCGCTCTGTAATGAGAGGGGACCTAGCATTGAACCTTGTGGTACACCACAAGCTGTGGTGGAGTTTTACAGATTTTTCGTATCTTATTCGTGTGTAACCACGGCTCTCTCGTTTAGGTCGTCTCTCGATGGACTCCAGCGAAGGAGACGTGGAGGTAAGTGGCGCGCTGTCGTCGCCGACATACCCGAGCGCCAGTGTACGACACGGACCCGCTCATCCCGCCCCCCCTCATCCCGTCCCCTTCCCCTCCCGCTCCTCCTCCTTCCCCAGGCTTGCGAGAGTCCCCACTCCTCCCCGTCATCCTTCAGGACCCCACAGCACCGACGGCAGAACTCGGACGCGCACCCGTCGGATTCGGTGAGCCCGACGCACCGTCTGCTTCCGTCCCGCTGAACCTGAGGCGGCAGTCGGGCTTCCGAAGAGCTCCTCCACCGCTCTCGCCTTTCCTCTTCATCCATTAGTCCCACTCCCTGTCCCATGTTAGCACTTACCATGACGGATAAACCTGTGTCTGCTTTCAAAGGGGGTGAAGGCCCAGATCATCGGCCCAGAGGAGGAGGATGAAGACGACTACAGCTACGCCTTCAATGACGTGAGTGGCGTTTCAAGCCCCCGGGTGCCCCCCCCAATCCCCCCCCACTACCCTCCTGTCCGTACTCATTCAGGATTTCCTTCCTCCCGTTTCCAAGATGGAAGGTCTGTTCCACGACATCGAACTGCTGAAGTCACGGCCTGCACACATGACCGTGTTCATGCGATATATCTTCACCCAGCTTCTGGACCCCAACCCTCTGGTTAGTTCGACGGGGGGAGGGGGGCTTCTTTTGGTCCTCCTGGGGCCGAGCGTGTAGAGATGGTCTCACTCTTGTGGGCTCGTGTGTCTCCAACAGCTGTTCTACCTGTCGGTGGAGGCTTACCTGGGCTCCAACACTAAAGAAGCTCGTGCACTCGCGCCTCAGATCTGCTCCCATTTCCTGGACCCGGACGCTGTCAGTACAAACCCGCAGCAATGACTTCATATTGAACGATTCACCTGCTTGTTATTGACGTCACAACATCATTTCTTTTGCAGCCTCTGAAAATCAAAGTGAGAGAGGAGTATCTGACCGATATAGGTGCGACCGCCGACCAATTTCTCCCCTCGTCTCCGCCTCGGTGCTGAATATAGTCAGATTCTCAATGTGCTTTTTGCCCCAGGGGTTCGACTTCATGCTCAGGAAGACATCAGAGGGCCCCTGTCGGAGCTGCAGCTGCAGGTGCTGCCAGACATCCAGGACCAGATACAAGACTACAGGTGCAGGGAGCGGGCCTGAGCTCGGTGGTGAGAAGCCAGACTCACCATCAGGTCGCTCACTGTGAATTGCTTTGCAGAAACAAGCAGATGATGGGTCTGGGCTCTCTGTTCGGGGAAGGGGACTTGGTGCTGCTGGACGGAGACCCGGTGAAAGAGAGACAAGTAGTGGACAGACAGATCACCGCGCTGTGGGAGATCCTGTGAGTCCTCGGCTTCTTCTAGGCTATAACACCGTTAAAGTGGGTTTAACCAGACATCAGTCGGGTTTTCACGGCCCAATAAAAGCCGCCGCAAAGCGGGAGAGGAAGCCGTGACAAAGGTCATCGCCATGGCTGCCAAACCGGTGAAGCACATGACAGTGATTTCTTTGACACACATCTATGAGCCAGTTCTGTCACATGACCTCAGTCTCGCTTTCGTCGCCTCCCGACACGGAGCGGCTGTATTTTTAACCTGCGTGTCTTAAAAGTTGTTTCTCATGGAGGAAATGTATTTCTTTTTTTGTGCTCCTGCAGGTCAAAGCATGAAGAGGACAGAAGGTAAGGGAATCCTCTTGAACCTGGAAACATCTCTTTAACACCTTCCCCTCCGTGGTCTGCCCTCACGTCTCCCTCCCATTGGTGCCCCCCCCACCCTCAGCTCCCCTCTGGCGTGGGCCGTGCTCCTCTACTTGCGTCACTCCGGCATCAAGCTGAGGGACTCCAAAGTCTTCCCCGGGCTCAGCTCCGAGAAGGAGAAGTGGCTGGCGTTCCTCAAGACAAAGAAGGTAGGACCCTTCCCTGCCCTCTCCCCATCAGCCGCGCTCCTGCCTCCTCTCTCAACGTTGACGCATCGATTTTGTGTCTTCGCTCCTCTCCACAATGAGAATACACTACTTCTCGGCACACGCACACCAGTGTATAAACGCTGACATTACTGTTCAAGTCTGTAAACAGTCATATTAGTCTAATAATGATTTATAACGCAATAACCCGCCCCTCCTGGAGCCGTATTACATTACACTTATTTATGTTCCACTGGGATATTCACTCACTGCTGCTCCCTTCCCGAGGTTCTTCGGTTTAATCTCTAATTTCGCTTTTGAGATTGAGCTCAAAAAGCAGCTGTTTTCGTTCTGGTTTCTTTATCGCGTATCTGTGAGAAAAATCCACCTGCTTTTATTGTCTATAACATGCTTTGTTGACTCTATACCTGCGGCCGCTCTTGTTAAACCCATCTGCCGGCGTTATAAACTCCGCCTTTCAAATGTAATTAAAGCGTGCCAGACAACCACTCGTTTGTAGCTTTAAGGAAAAAAACAAAACACACGCACGGGCAATATCCACAAATGCGATGTTGTCTCTCCACAGCTGAGCAGCACCAAGAAGGAAAAGGACGGAGAGGATAAAAAGAGAAACCCTATCCTGAAGTACATTGGAAAACCCCGGTCGACATCCCAGTCCAGTAAATAGAAACACACACACACACACGTGCGCGGACGGAGCCCGGCTCATCGCGTGACCGCCGACTCGCATGCTGACGGCTTCGCTGTGGATTTCTTGTCTTTCTCCTCTTTGTTTTATGATTTTGTTCAGATTTCAAATTTGAATTTGGGGCATTTCTCCTGACTTCATCTTCTTTTCCTTTCCCCCACCCCCCCCCTCCTCCTCCCTTAATTTTGATTTTGTAGCATTCCATGTCCCGTTGTCACCCACCGAAGGTATCACTCCACGCTCACTTTTATTTCTCGCCAATCACGCGCAGGCACGATCAAACGATCCCCGGCCGCGAAGTGCGCTGGTTTATATTACCCTGTACCGATCGCGTGTGTGTGCGCGTGTGCGTGTGTGTGTGCGCAGTCCGTTCCGGCAATGTAAGGAACATCATCCAGCAGTTTGAGAATCACACTGAGACGGGAGAGGAGGGAGGCGATGCTGCTGACGCCCAGAGACTCTCCTCCAGCAGCCTGGGAGAGGACAGCATGGACAGGTAGCGCTGGCGTTTTTAACGCTCTAATGTGGGGTTTTTTAATATATATATATATAAAACTTTTTTTTTCCCTTTTTCCGCCCTCGCAGCCCCACGGTCTCCGTACGTCTGGCGCGCAGTGAGTCCCTGAAGGCGCAGGGAGAGGGCCGGCGGCGGGGCGGCACCCCGGGCGCGGAGTCCGTCCCCCGGTCCCGGAGCGACGTGGACATGGAGGACTGCGGGGAGGAGAGGGAGGGGCCCGTCCTCAGGTCGCTGCAGCACAGCGCCTCGTCGTCGGCATCCAGCAGCTCAGCACGGTAAAGGCGCGCTCGGCCGGAGGGAGTTCTCTCCCTCCCATTTAACCAGGGAACCGCTCAAGTCGCTCCCCTTAAGGCCCATTTATGCTCATCTTTAAATATGGATGTGGGCGGAGCCTTTTGTCCGTACTCCATGTTCATTTCGTCCGTGTTTCCTCACGTTTCTTTAAATCTTAAAAGGCTGCAGTACCACTGGAAACTGAGTGGGGGGCAGTGCTGCTGTCACTACTCGGTACTTAGGTCTAGGACAGAGGTGTCCAAACTGTTCCACAGAGGGCCGTGTGGCTGCATGTTTTCATTCCAACCCAGCAGCAGCACACCAGACTGGACTCGTTTAATCAATCAATCAATCAATCTTTATTTATACAGCGTCTTTTACAATCAACAATAGTTTCAAGGCGCTTTCCAGAATCCCAGGACCTAACCCCACACAAGCAACAGTAGCAAGGAAAAACTCGTCGATGATTGTGTTAATGTATTTAATGGCCTCGTGTTTGTCCTAAACCTTTGACTCTGGGCTGCCCCCGGTGGCTGTATCGGTTAACATCCACGCCAACGTAAAGGACGCGTGAAAGTAACATCGTTTGAAACAGACATGCAGGTTTTCTTAAGTTGAGCAGAAATGGGCCTATATTAGTGAGAACTCAGCCCCGAACCTTTCTCACCCGGTGCCGTCTCTCTCTCAAACTCAGGTCTCTAGAGAACCCTACACCCCCATACACCCCCCGGTCTAGACGCAGGTGAGTGTCGGCGTCCCCCCGCACGCCCCCGACAGCCGCACGAGTAAAGACGGAGGGCGTCTCTCCCACGAGGATGAACATTCGAGAGCAGCATCTAAAGCAGCTGTCTGTTAAGGCTCCGTCCGTCCGTCTGTCTGCAGGAGCGTAGACTCTCCGCTGGCGCTGCTGCCAGACTCACCGGCGCTGGAGGAGGAGGCGTGCGACAGCCAGAACTGGCAGGACACCGTCTCAGCTCAGCTGCTGGCCACGCTCAGCCAGAGGGAAGTGGACCGGCAGGCGGTCATATATGGTACGTCGGGAATGTGTCTGGGGGGCGGGGCAGCAGCACGGGACTGGAACCCTTTAACACCCGAGGCCCCGCCCTCCTCGTCCCCTCCAGAGCTCTTCACCACCGAGGTCTCCCACCTGCGGACCCTGAGGGTCCTGGATCAGGTGTTCTTCCAGAAGATGAGGTCTGTGCTCAACTCGGAAGAGCTGGCGTGCATCTTCCCCAACCTGCCGCAGGTCTACGAGCTCCACGGTGAGTCCGCCTCCGCTCGCTTCCACCTCAGAGGGAGGGCAACCGTGCGTCTGCGTTACCTGAGCCCTTTATCTTTACTTATCTGTAAGTAAGCTGTGCTTTGTGTCAACATGTGCTCAGGGCTGCTGGGCAAATAAAGGTCTTAAAGAGTAACATGCAACCTCAGCCACCGGGTCAATATTTGCTTAAGCTTTTAATTAAAATATGGAAGCGCAGCCTGCACATGTAGCACTGTAGCAGCTCACATGTGCATCCTCTCCTCCTCTTCTTTATTGTTATTCTTATTTTTTTAATGATTGTAATATAATTCTGAGCTGTTGTAGGGGACGTGGAGGGTTCCTGGAGCTATGATAGATTCCAGCACCCTCCCTGTGACCCCTAATGGGAACTAGAGGACAAGAAAATATACATAATTCTGTGTATTTGTCCTGTAGGAAGTCTTTGTGAGGCGATGAAGAAACGAAGAGAAGCTCCGGTTGTTCGAGACATTGGGGACATCATGCTGACAAGGGTGGGTGAGGCCCTGCTGACTGGGGGGCGGTCGAGCGGTCTCTGTCCAGACTTCGGCGGCCGCCCTTTCCTCCGAGAATAAAGAGTTTGGTCGTGTGCTTCCAGTTCGAAGGCCAGGCTGGGGAGGAGTTCCAGGAGCAGGCGTCACAGCTCTGCAGCCAGCACTCTCAGGCGGTGGAGCTCATTAAAAACAAGAAGCGCAAAGACCCTCGATTTGCACAGATCATCCAGGTACACACACACATCCTTGTATTTCTATCTTTGTGAGGGCCTTCGTAGATATAATGTATTACCCCTGACCCTAAACCATCCTACCTGACCCTAAACCATCCTACCTGACCCCCTGACCCTAAACCATCCTACCTGACCCCCTGACCCTAACCCAGTTCTAACCTCAACTCTCAGTCCTTTGAAGCAGTCCTCACTTCCCAAAATGTCCTCACTTTTATAGTAAAATGCAGATTTTGGTACTGGGTATGTAGCACACACAAGAACACACATCCCGTAGATGTGGTGTGTGATCGGGAGCCTGTGTTCCTCTTCAGGAGTGTGAAGCCAGCCCTCACTGCCGGAGGCTGCAGCTGAAGGACCTGCTGGTGTCAGAGATGCACAGGATCACCAAGTACCCGCTGCTGCTGGACAAGATCATCAAACACACAGAAGGCGAGCCACGAAACCCCCCCCGGAGCCCTGCAACCCGCCGAGGCGCACGAGAAGTTAAACCCCCCTTTTGTCCCACCCCCCCCGCAGCCGAGGTCCCAGACCTCCCCTTGCTGCAGCGCGCTCAGACCTGCTGCAGAGGGATCCTGCAGGCCATCAACGAAGCGGTCCGGGAGACCGAGCACCGGCAACAGCTGAGCCAGTACCAGCGCAGGCTGGACGCCGCCCCTCAGTTCAAGGTGGACACCCCCCCTGAACCACCTGCACCTCGCGCCCTATCAGGACTCACACGTGTCTTTTTCCCCTCCCCCGCCTCACAGAATCTGGACTTGTCCACAAAGAGGATGATCCACCAAGGCCCTCTGACGTGGAAAGTCAGCAAAGACAAGCAGATCGGTGAGTAACGGCGCTCCATCACCACTGCGGAGCTTCGTTCCTGCCTGCTTCAAAGCTTCGTGTCTCCGTGCCCCCCCCCGCCAGAGATCCAAGCGCTGCTGCTGTCCGACTGCCTGGTCCTCCTCCAGAGGGGCCCCGACGACCGGCTGCAGCTCAGGTACCCCTCCCGCTGGCTGGGCGGAGGCGGGGCAGGGGGCGGAGACAGCAAGACCTCCTTCAGCCCCCTGGTGAAGCTGGACTCCCTGCTGGTGCGCCCGGTCGCCACAGGTAACCGCCGGTCCTCCGCCGGTCCCTCGCTCCCCCGCTCCCCCCCCCGACGACGCTCAAACGAGGCCTCTGTTTCCAGACCACAAAGCCCTGTACGTGCTCAGCGCCACCGAGGGGCAGATCTACGAGCTGGCGGCCGGGACGTCGTCGGAGAAGAACACGTAGGTCCCGCCCCCCCCACACCGTGTCCAGGAGGAGGCGGGCTCAAGCCAATCAGTCCCGCTCACTCTCGGGTTTCCTCTTCCCTCAGCTGGAAGGCGTTCCTGGAAAAGGCCATCTCCGCCGCTGACGGCTCCTCGCCCCACGTCAACCACAGATCCACCCCCGCAACGTGAGGCTCTCGCCACACACACACACACACACACACACACACACCGGTAGTCCCGCCTTTTCCCGGTGATTCAGTGGGTTTGTGTTTGCTTCAGCTCCCCCAGTGCGTCCCCAGTGTCGGCCGGAAGTAACGTCTACCCAGGTAACGAATCCCGCTTTGATTCCGGCCTCCAAATGTTTCGATTCCCTCTAAATATGTATTTGATGATTCCGGGTTTTTTTTTTTTCCCCAGACAACTCCATAGCGGACCCCTCAGATTCCATGGAGACCCAGTCTACCGACGACGTGGAAGTGTCTTCCAGCTTGCCCGCCGATCACCCGGAGGATAAACCGACCAGCGTGTCGGAGGCGGCTTTGCAGGACGGTGAGAGGAAGCACGGCGCGGGGTTTGGGAAAACGCTCCCGAGCTGGAACGTCGGAGCGACGCTCCTTCTCCCCGTGCGCTCTTCTTCTCTTTGCGCGCAGTGGAGACGCTGAGGCAGCTGATTCTGCGGGACCTGGAGGAGGGGGGCTGGGGCCACGGCTCGGACGACACGCCCACCAACGAGGCGGCCGGCGAGGCGCTCCTGGACGCCGGCGAGGAACACCGGCCCGGGCGCCGGGACTCGGAGCAGTCCGGCGTTCAGGTCGTGAGGAAAGGTAGAGCGAAGAGGGCCGCTTCGCTGGGCGAAAGGCGCCAATCACATCAATCCTTCCACAGAAATCGCTGCATGGGTTTGTCTGACTGCTCTGCTCTTGTTTTCTCCTGGTTTGGCCCCTCCGCATGTCCTCCTCCCACCCTTCTGCTCTCCTTCGGCACTCCCTCATCCTCCTCTTCCTCCTCCCCCTCCTCTTCCTCCTCTTCCTCATCCTCATCCTCCACCTCCTCATCCTCTTCCTCCCCCTCCTCCCCCTCCTCTTCCTCCTCCTCCCCCTCCTCTTCCTCATCCTCCACCTCCTCTTCCTCCTCCACCTCCTCATCCTCTTCCTCCTCCTCTTCCTCTTCCTCCCTTCTCTTCATAGCTGTGGTTGCGGGTCCTTCTTCTTCTTCTGTCCCTGAAGGCATCACCGATGATGTCGCCCTCACCTCCGAACAATCACCCAAGGCTAGAGGCGAGAGCGCCGCTCAGGGTAACGATAATTAAACCGCTCGCGCTTCCGTTCCGGTGAGCGCGAGGGCGTCGCCCCCCCCCCCGCGAGGGCTGGTTCGGCGCTCCTCCCGACGGCTGCCTTTTCTCCGTCTCTGCGCCCCAGGGAACACCTTCTACCTGGTGATGCCGACGGAGCAGGGCGAGAGCTTCACCGACGACCTCCCCGACCCTGAGCCCCGGGAGGGAGCGGCGCCAGAGGAGGACACGCCCACCGGGGAATCGGACGGCGGACAGGAAGAGCACCAGAGCCGCATCATCCAGAACGTGGATGAGATTTTCCACACGATCGAGGCGCTGATGAGCAAGCTGAGGCAACTGAAGGCAAGTGCCCCCCCAGTGTTACCTAGATTATTAAGTGACCCCCCAGTGATACCTAGATTATTAAGTGCCCCCCCAGTGTTACCTAGATTATTAAGTGACCCCCCAGTGTTACCTAGATTATTAAGTGCCCCCAGTGTTACCTAGATTATTAAGTGCCCCCAGTGTTACCTAGATTATTAAGTGCCCCCCAGTGATACCTAGATTATTAAGTGCCCCCCCAGTGTTACCTAGATTATTAAGTGACCCCCCAGTGTTACCTAGATTATTAAGTGCCCCCCCAGTGTTACCTAGATTATTAAGTGCCCCCCCCAGTGTTACCTAGATTATTAAGTGCCCCCCAGTGTTACCTAGATTATTAAGTGACCCCCCCAGTGTTACCTAGATTATTAAGTGCCCCCCCAGTGTTACCTAGATTATTAAGTGACCCCCCCAGTGATACCTAGATTATTAAGTGCCCCCCCAGTGTTACCTAGATTATTAAGTGCCCCCCCAGTGTTACCTAGATTATTAAGTGCCCCCCCAGTGATACCTAGATTATTAAGTGCCCCCCCCAGTGATACCTAGATTATTAAGTGCCCCCCCCAGTGATACCTAGATTATTAAGTGACCCCCCCCAGTGATACCTAGATTATTAAGTGCCCCCCCAGTGTTACCTAGATTATTAAGTGCCCCCCCAGTGTTACCTAGATTATTAAGTGCCCCCCCCAGTGTTACCTAGATTATTACTGTTTCTCTGGTTTAAGTGCCCCCCCTTCCCCCCCCCGTAGGATATCGAGGAAGCCCACCACAAGCTCCTCAAAACCCTCAGCGACTCCCCCGTCAACCCAGACTCGGAGGATCCGCAGTGTCCCTCGGCGACCGTCTCCAGGACGCCGTCCCTGGAGCGCGGCCCCATCAACGGTGAGAGAGGACGCGCGTTCCCGTAACCCCGACAGCCCCGTAACGCCCCCCTTCCCCTTCCACCCGCGCAGGCAGAGAGGCCCCCCCGGCGGAACCCAAGATCCAGTCCACGGGATTCTGAGGCGGAGACCGGAGGCGTTCCCGAAGGCAGCCCCGCCCCCAACCCCCTCACCTGGCCGGAGGGAGCGCGGCTGTTCCCATTATTTATCTCCCGCTTCCTCTTCGTGACTCCGCCATTCCCGAGCGTTCCCGCCCTCTCGCCGTGCCCGAGAGGGCGCCACGGTACCGAAGGAACGGGAAAGCCCCCGGAGAAGAGGAAGAGGAGCCGGACGCTTCGGCGAGGAGCGGAAAAGTGTTAAAATGTACAAGCGAGGAAATACCTGAGGGATCCCTCACCCCCCCGCACTTTACCCACAATGCATCCTTCCTTTACCCACTACCCATCAGTGGACAGATCAGGGACTAGAGTATCCACTCCCCCCCCCGCCCCCCCACCACCACCACCGGGAGCTCCTTCCCAACGTTCCAGTTGCTTTACACCGAGTTCACCTGCCCTCATGGCCGAAGGACTGTGTTTATTTAATTCAGGTTTTTTTGAACTGGGTAAGGAAACAACACACACACACACACACACACACACACACACACACACATTGTAGCTGACACACTACAGTCATTTGGGACTTTATCATATTCAGCAAACAGCCTTATTTTAAGCTACAAAACGGCTGTTTTGACGTGACATTGATCATCTCTTGGTGTTTTTTTTTTAGTTTTTAATGTTTTGGGAACACTACTGCGCTGTTAACTACTGAAATGCTGGCAGGTTTCTTCACACAATATCTCAGCGATGCACCTTTTGGTTTTTTTTAACAAGCTCAGTGGATTCGTCGCTCGGCTCACATCGGGCAGTTTTAGGTTTGAGAGGTTGAACTTTTTTTTTTTTTCCCATCAAATAACTGCCAAGCGATCCCTCGTTTCGTACACGTTGAGGTCGGACCACGTGTATTTAAGGGTTAAAGATCCACTAACACCCGTAACGCAGCGGTTTGCCATTGAAAAGCTCATGCGGACAAACCTTCAATCAGCCAAAGCCAAGTAAGGACTGCATCCTAGCACACAGGAACAACACATAAAATGTCGTTTTACAGCGTTGACGTGCACAAAACCAAGTCGAAACTGTAACTTCGCCGCCGCTGCAGCGTACTCGTCGACGCTGAAAGAGCCGCGGAGCGACCAAGAGGCGAAAAACTGGAAGAGATCGGAACTTTCCGAGCAATTGGGGCAGCGGACAGGGCTGAACGCTAACATGACCCGACGGGACACTCCTCACTTTCAGCGTCATGACACACATCACCCAATTGTTATGCACAATTAATTTAGTGCACTTTAGAAACACACAGACCACCCACTACTTCCTACGTATTATCTTTACGCTAAGCTAAGTCATAGCTGGTTTGTTAAACAGTTTTCCAAAATATTACAGTCGTTTGAATGTCAGAATGTTAAAAGTTAATGTCTGTGATGTTCAGGAAAGTCACATTTGAGGCTCCCGAAGCCCGACGCTAAATAAATTGTTTGTCGTTTTTGTCTTTTTAACCGCGCTAAACCTTTTCCCCTACACGCTGAAAGGAAAGTATGTCTTTAAAGTTGAAGTGTTTGTGTTGTTTTTTTTTTTTAGTTCTGATCAAGCTGGGCAGAGTCACACAGGACTGTTTTATTTGAGCTGGTTTCAAATACTAATTCAGGAGCGCTTTCGTGAACTACCCAGACCCATACTGACAGTTCACCACTAACCCAGCCAGTGACGGGGTGTTAATGTTGCTGTTTATGAACAAAAAAAGAAGTGAAAATTCGAGCTACTGATCACCGGGCCGGCTGAACGCAGCAGCTTCTGTGTGGAAAGAAGAAAAAAAAAACATTCGACCAAAGCGAAACCTCTCTCCTGAGGTGGTTTAAGGGAAGACGTGTTTACTTTTTTTGGGTTTTTTTTTTTTTTTTTTTTTTTTAAAGCTGATTTTCACCCAACTCAGACGCAGAAAAACAAAGTTCTGAAGCAACCAACCCGAGTCTGAGCCGGATTTCTTCTTCTCTTCTCATCTTTAGTCTCAGTTCTAACTGAATTTTTTTTTTTTCCTTTTCTGATTTCTACCTCTTCAACTTCAGTTTGTGTCTTTCTTCTGTTTTTCATACCGACGGCTGTTAAAGAAGAAAAAAAAAGGCAAAAAAGCTCTAATTCCATTTTTTTAATCGATGTTGCACAAATGAACTCTGCACGGTGCAAACTACTGTATGCATACACATCATTAACTATCATCTCATGGTTTTTTTAAGAATACATCTTATTCACTTGTAATATAGAGATCAGACCCACTTGTTTTATATGTTAATTTCTTTTTTTTTGGTTTTGTGAAGCCTTAGTGCTCATATTTTATTTTATTTTTGTAGATATGATTACAAAAAAAAGGATGTATAAATTATTTTCATCTCCCTCGTTTTTAAGATTCAGTGAGATTGTTTAGCTGCACAGAAGGAAACGGAAGAGCTCGTGTCTCAGATTCATGTGTTTTGTGAGATTAAAATGAAACTGGATAAAGAACATATTGGGTGCAAGTGTATGATTTTTGAAAAATAAGGTCTTGAATGTGAAGATGTTAAATTGGAGTCCTTTCCTAATTTCATCAAAAGTTGTGATGAAATCTGAACCAGGAGTCAGACAACAGATGGACGCTACATACACGGGTGTCCCTAATGACGCTGACGAGCTGCTGCTCAAGTCCTCAGAGCTGAGGAGAAACATCTATTTATAGGTGGCCATGAATCCAGCACTCTACTTATTATTCCACTATAAATAAAACATGGGGAATGCTTAAAGTGTAAAAGGTTCATCCAACCCTTCAGCATTGAGTATGACTAACGATTTCTATGAATTAATAATCAGTTTGATTAAATTAGAAGCTTTTTCTTATTCTGGTTTTGAGGAAAAGAGAGAAGGCAGAGCCGGAGGGAGCAGAGATGAAGATGCGGAGGTTCTGTTTGGGAGTGATCGGGAATGAGGACATCAGAAGGACAGCACATGTTAGAGCAGGGGTCTCCAACCCCCCCCCAAAGGGCCGTGTGGCTGCAGGTTCTGGTCCAACCCAGCAGCAGCACACCAGACTGGACTCACTTCATCAACTCATCTGAGTCTTCAGACAGCTGACTGGTCAAACTGGGTGTGCTGGACTGGTTGGAACGAAAAGACCAAAGAGGAGCTTTAGAGATGTAGTGAAGGAGGACATGAGGGTGGTTGGTGTGAGAGAAGAGGGTGAGGAAGACAGACGGGAAAAGTCCAAAGAGGAAGATTTCAGATTCCGCTTTTATTTCTTCATTTATTATTCCTGCCTTAAATCCACTTGACTACTATCAACAACCTGAAAGTCTACAAACCCCCCCCATAACAAACTACTTTTATTTTGAAATCGTAGCCTGAAATTAATGACCGGAAGCGCTCCGTGAGCGAGGACGCGCGCGCTCAGCGGGGGCTCCTCCACGAGCGGAATGAGCCGCGTTCTGCTGCCTTTTGTCGGCTCCAAACCCGCGTTTGAGCCGCGAACAAAGCGACGACGCTGCGCCAGCGGAGCCGGAGGAGCCCCGTAAGCGACGCCCCTTCCACCCCCGTCCTCCCGGAGAGGCGAGAGGGCGACTTTGAGCCGCTCCGGGCTGAAAGGTAACGATTCTGCGGTGGGAAAAAGTTGTCTTGCATCTCAAAAGAGCCTTTCTTCTTGCCCTTTGCAGGCCCCGATAAACCTTTTCGGCCACCGTCTTTCCCGAAATCCGCTTTTATTTATTTATTTTTTTAAAGTCGCGGTGCAGGTATCGGGATTGCGCAATGAAGACCGACTTTCATCCGCGGTCGCGTGCTCACTCCCTTTGAGGCGCGCGGCGCCGCGTGCGCCCTCGGGCGTCGCTCCTCGGCTGGGTGTGTCGCGCGGCTTTGTGTCTCGCGCGGAAAACTCACGAGAGGGGCGTTCGGGTCCGAGGTGGGGACGCTCGAGGCAGGAGTCTCGTGACCCTTTGACCCCTCCCCCAGGTGAGGAGGGGGGCGGGGTCACACGTGAAAACATCCCATAATGTCTTTATTTGGGGTTAAACTGGGCTTTGTTCCCTCTGACGGGACGGTGTGAGCACGTGAAGGGACGAAATCGATGTTTTTGTTTTTTACAGCGGGTGAGGCCGGATCGATCACAGCTGATTGATCAGCAGGTCGATGGATGGGGGGGGGGGGTGACCATGGCAACATCCGGAGCGACTTGCTGGAGATGAACGTCCGTCTGTCTTTGATCTTTGGCGTTGCAGAGTCGCCTTTACGCCTCTTTCATTGATCTTTTTTTTTTTTTTTAAACGCTTAACCCAATTAGCGCTGATGACTCTGGGGGGGGCTCCGGTCGGGGTGGGTTCTATTTCAGGCCCGAAAAAGAACCTGGTCTCTTCTGGATCGAGCAACTTAAGGGCCTTTTTTCTCAAAACTGTTTCCACGTCGCCGAGGTGCGGCTGCTGAGGGAGGGGGGGGTGAAGCTTCGGTTGCCGTGGCACCTCCTCACCCCCCCGACCTCCCATTCATCCCCATTGTCGCAGTTGAGCTCCGTTGCCGTTGGACACGGCAGGGGACAGCTGAGGAATGCGAGGTTTGATTGAGTGAGCGTCCCACCCGGACCACCCCCCCCCAAAAAAACACGCCAAAAAAAGATTAAATTACCCGGCATAAACAAACCGGCGTAAACACCCTGCGGGGGCTCTCGTAGCTCCTGGAAGAGTCCGTCCCCCCGCCTGCTCCAGCACGTCGTGGGCGCCGGGGGCTAAGAAGGTGGTCTTATCGCCTTTTATTGGCTGGGAACTCGTAAAAGCTCCCTGGACGGGGGGGGGGGCACGACGACGTCCCGAGAGCTCACACAGACACTTTCACACACCGCCAGCGCCCCAACAATGCCGCCTCTCTTCTCCCCTCTGGGTACGTCCCTCCCCCCGAGACGCTTTTGACGCCTCCCGGGATGACGAACGATCTGGCGTGTCCTCGCTCCTCGCTCCTGGTCGCCCTGCTCATTCCTGGCGTTCCTCTCTCCTCAGGCTTGCAAGATAGATTCCCTCAGGAGTAAAGTGGACCTGCTGCGCCTCCCACTCGCCCTCTCCTCCAAGTCCATCAGCGACCGCAAAAGCCAGCTGAGCACGGTTTGGGAGAAAGGTGGCGGTGGCTCGGGCGCAGGACGGGCCTGGAAGCACCGCCCACCGCCGGCCTCCGACATGGACAACGACTCGACGTACTCGGGCTACTCCTACAAGTCGTCCCACTCGAGGAGCAACCGCAAGCACAGGTCAGTAGGTCAACAGCGGGAAGTCGCCAGACGGGCCCACGTCTTCGGTCGAAGGCGCGAGCGATCCGTTCACGAGATGGGAATGATGCGAATAGGAGTTCCCGAGCGTATCGATCCAGTGTACCTTATCGGGTAAACATGTAAAGCTCACTAGTTTAAAGTCGGGGCCGAGCCAGAAAACGTTTCCACCTTGCGACCCAATTTGGGATAAAGTTCCACGCGTGTCGTAGATTTCAGCGTATTTAGGTCGGCACGACGCTCTCCGCACTTTTTTTGTTTTGTACCCTCACGTTTCTCTCAAAAGCAACTCCACCTCCTGTAAAACTTTATTGTTCACCATGGCAACGCTGTTTTTTTAACACCTACATGTAAGCGTGGTTGACTCACTACCGCCACCTACTGGTCAGACGGTGTACTGCATCGACCAGCACGTAATGTGGTCGTATTGAGTAGTTTTTCTTTTGGGCTCAGGGAGAGGAGGGACAGGTATCGTCAGAAAACTCGCGACCCCTCCCTCCGTGGAGAAAAGCCCGGGAGCGTCCAGGCCCCCCCGCCGGAGTCGCTGCTGGATGAGGAGTCGACCAGAGGGGACGACAGGGTGGGTCACCGGCGCGTCTTTGATCCCTCGCCGGTGTAGCTCAGCCGCGTAAGCAGCTGCTCTCTGCTCTGCCGTCGTCAGGACGACAACTGGGGCGAGACCACCACGGTGGTCACCGGGACCTCCGTGGACAGCGTCTCGAACGAGGACCTGACGAAGATCAGGAAAGACCTCGAAGATTCTTTGCAGCCGGAGTGCCGTCGCTACCTGAGCCCGGCGCTGGGCGCCTCGTTGGGGGTCCTGGCCCTCGTCACCCCTCTGGCCTTCCTGCTGCTCCCCCAGCTCCTGTGGAGGGACGCCCTGGAGCCCTGCGGCACGCCGTGCGAGGGGCTGTACATTTCCCTGGCCTTCAAACTCCTCATCCTCCTCATCTCCACCTGGGCGCTGTTCCTCCGCCCGGCCAGAGCCAGCCTGCCTCGCTTCTTCATCTTCCGCTGCCTGCTCCTGGCGCTGGTCTTCCTCTTCGTGGCGTCTTATTGGCTCTTCTACGGCGTGCGGGTGCTGGAGCCGAAGGAGACGGACTACAGGGGCATCGTGGGATACGCTGCCTCTCTGGTGGACGCGCTGCTCTTCATCCAGTACCTGGCGCTGGTGCTCCTGGAGGTCCGACACCTGCAGCCGGCCTTCTGCCTCAAGGTGGTGCGGAGCACAGACGGAGCCAGCCGCTTCTACAACGTCGGTTATCTCAGGTCAGACGGACCTTTTGGAGTTACGCAACATCCACCGGTTTGCTGCGGTCTCTATTTGTAGAGCTGTCAGGCAGTGATGAGGAGCGCTGATACCAGCACGTTTCCGATCCTCTCTTCTCTGCAGTGTCCAGCGAGCAGCAGCCTGGGTCCTCGACCACTACTACAGTGACTTCCCCGTCTATAACCCCGCCCTCCTCAACCTTCCCAAGTCCATTCTTTCCAAAAAGATGTCCGCTTTCAAGATCTATAACCTCGGAGAAGGTACGATGGGCTGCCTTTAATTCAGATCTACGTACATTTTTCACAATGTACTATGATTTGCAGATATTTAGGATTGATTTCCGTAAATCTGCCAACAGACAACGGCGTCACCGACGCTACGGGGCAGTCCAGGACAACGATCTCGGCTGCGTCTCGGAGGAGAGACAACTCCCACAACGAGTTCTACTACGAGGAGGCGGAGATGGAGCGGAGGGTCCGCAAACGCAAAGCCAGGTGAGGGCGTGGGAGGGTGCCCGCTGGAGGTTTGAACGGCGCCACACTCGGCTCCCTGTCTCCGTCCAGGCTGGTGGTGGCCGTCGAGGAGGCCTTCACCCACATCAAGAGGCACCACGCCGAAGACGCCGCGTCCTCCCCCAAACACCCGAGGGAGGCGATGGACCCCCGGGAGGCAGCCCAAGCCATCTTTGCCCCCCTGGCGCGCGCGATGCAGAAGTACCTCCGGGCCACGAGGCAGCAGTCCTTCCACACCATGGAGAGCATCATCGAACATCTGCAGTTCTGCATCACCCACAACATGACCCCCAAAGTAACCACGATCCGACCGCACAGCCACGCTCCCTCCCGGCTTGCTTCTAACGGAGTTTGTGTCCGTCTCCCAGGCTTTCCTTGAGCGCTACCTCGGCCCGGGCCCGACCATCCAGTACCTGGAGCCCAGCAGGGGGCGCCGGTGGACACTAGTGAGCGAAGAGCCCGTGACGGCTGCTCTCCACCAGGGTCAAGTCTTCTCACTGCGGCGGGCCGACTTCTCCCTCATAGTCACCGCCACGTCACTGCCCTTCCTGCGTTTAGGCGAGGAGTTTGTTGATCCCAAAAGTCACAAGTTTGTGATGAAGCTCCAGTCTGAGACGTCCGTGTAAGAGGATGTATCATCCCGATCTTACTTTTTTAGTACGTTTTAGGATTTTATTTGTTTCTTCTAAACTTACAAACTAAACAAGACAATGGGGAATGTCTTGGATCACTATCCACTGTGTGCTTGACTTGACATGAACGTGTCACATGTCTTTCACCTCCTGTGATACAGCCAGCAGGGATTTTTAAATACTGTTTCATATTTAGGAGAAAAACCCACATCGTTGGGTTGACCAATGCTTTTGTTGAAAATGCAAATTCGGACTTTTTTAAAAAGAAATTCAGCATTCCGAAAAGCCCGAATGACACATGCTATAGAAACTTGAATGTTTGACTTCCCTACAATCTCGTTAGGCACTGCTGCTCCATTTTAAGAACTGCTGCTGCGGTTTTGAGCTGTGTTTTTATGACTACAAAGCGTTTCCAACCAAAGGTCGACCGGTCCCGTGTTCACGTCGTCCCTGACCCACAAAGAGACTTTTGGGAACGCGTCCATCAGCTTCGTCCATTTTGTCTCGCCGCCCATCATCATCATCAAGGGGCACCAACAACCACCTGAGACTCAGGCTGACCCCATATGAACTCTGGGGAAGCGGATCAGCTGGACGCAGGGCGGCCATCCTGTTGAGAAAGACCGGATCTTCTTCACGCCAGACCCATGACTAACACACCGACTAACCTAGAGAGGCCCCCACCCTCTAAAAGTATGGTAGATCAAAAATGTAGTTTATTTTCTTATTGGCTCCTGTGGAATGATAACAATCGCGGATGTGCCCATTGAACTTCCCGTACATACAAAACCACATGTACAAAGTCATTTATACGTGCATCAGATTGATAAACTGAAGCTGACTGGTTTGTTTCCTCTGGTGTCCATATGTTGGTGCTCATAAGACCGGTAAAGCATTAACCACTTCCTTCTTTTTCTTGGTTCCTTGTTCAGATCACATGTGTTCACATCATATGAAAAAAAAATAATCTTTGAAACATTTTTGTTCCATCTATACTGGAATTACTATCAAGTTTCCCTTCACCTTTTTTCGAAGCATGAATATTTTTAGTACTTTTGTTTTTGAAAGTATGACTGTCGTGTGATGCGAAAAGAAGAAGTAGAAGGATAACGGAAGTCGAGTTCAAATTCATGTCGCCTGACAGAAGATGAACGCTCTGTTCATTCTCGTCATTCTCGTCGTGTTCTTGGAAGGTAAGCGGCGTTCCATTTCTTTTCAAAAACAAAAATCCGTGTTCCAGATAGTGAAATAGCCTGGCTAATTAAAGAAAGGGTGAAAGAACCTCGTTTTCTTCCAATTAAAATGAAGCTGCTTGACGCGCACATGTAAAATAGGAAGACGAAACGCTCCAACTCTGCTATATTCTCAAACGTACGAATATGTTATTCCGGGACAAACTTTGAATTTCAGCAGCTGTTGACCACCTGATGGTGAGTGACAGATTTTATTTTTCCTATTAAACAAAAAATTTCCTGTTGACGAAAATAAAAATTTATGTTCGATGACAACTTCAACTTCCTCCTGCGTGTGTTCTCTTATCGCACGTTGCAGGCAGCATGTTAATCTTTACTCGGCTTCCTTTTGAGTCGAATAACCCCACCCAAACACTTATGTAGCAGAAATGTTGACGTGCAGTTTGAAGTTTATAACTTTGGTTTTGTTTTTTTGTTTTTTTTCCCAGGCGTCCAAACACAGACCCAGGATGTAATGAGCGGGTACTTGGGGGATACGGTAACCTTGCCATCAGGAGCCAACGCGACCTGGGGGGTGTCTAAAATTGAGTGGTCGATATTCTCCAACGTCACTTTAATCGCCAGATGGATTGGGAGGAAATTGTATGTTGAGTGGGTTCCTCAGTATGAGGGCAGACTCGAGCTCGATGTGACCACAGGTGAAGGCATAAAAAGAGCTGCTCCAGTTTTTGCTCTCTTTAAGGTTTCTCATAAATGTTTCTAATAAATAGGAGACTTGACCATCCGGAATTTGACGCCAAAGGACGATCTGGTTTACAAAGTAGAACTCCGTTATAAGGGGATAACCCATGAGAAGAAGATTAAACTCTCCGTCATGCGTAAGTCTCTCATTCAGTGGAGGTTTCATGTGTATTTCTACTTCAAAGCACCTTAAGGGAGCCACCAACCATACTAGTAACTGTAGGATCCAATGTTGTCAAGTCAAATACTGAATTTTTACTTGAGGTAACAACCACTTAAGCTCAAGTAACGTGGGTTTAATTTCAAGCTCCATCTTAGCCTTTTCCTAACATTCAACCTGTGATTGACATTTAAATGCCTGCTAGAACGCCTCCCCACACCTACCATAAAAGTGGTCAAGTCTGGACTCCAAGAAGGACTTCGGTGGTTGAATCTGGAGTGCTCTTCGCAGGAGAAAGATGTTGTTTTCAGATGGGAGTCGCAGGTCGGACATTCCATTATATTCATAGCCTCCTCTAGAGAAGCTTTTGCTATGTACAACATTAAAAAGTATCAAGGCCCTAAGTTCACCTGCATCACCACAAAAGGCAAGCAGAACACCTCAAGTGTCCATCAAGACCTTATTGGTGAGTTTTGTTGGTTTGCATAGTGAAAACTGAAGGTTGAGTGCACGTCCATAAAGCAGGTGAGACACATTGATAAATGAAACTTTCCATTCCAGATGAAGAACCATCACCCGCACCAACCAAGCCACCTCACAGAGAAGGAAATTCTCTCCATGTAGTTTTTGGAGTTTTTGGGGGATTTGTCATGGGCTTTGGTATAAAGTATTGTGACAACAGAAGGAACAAAAGAACAACGCAGACCTCACTTCATTATCCCTGTAGTCCCATAGATGGCTCTGAGGAAGGTCAAACACAAACTATAAATGAGGTATGACCACCAATATTAGATTAAAAGTAACAAAAAAACAACCATAAAGTTTTTCTGAGGCCGAGACAGAGTTTTTCCTCTTTAGATTCGCGATCAGATGCCTATTTGTTGATATTGCCAAATATCAAGTTTGTAATTTGTATTGTCTCAATATTATTTCTACAGATTATTATTTGCACTAGCCATGTTTTTTTAAAATTATAAATAATTATAAATGAAAATGTTAGAAAGTTTATATTTCTGTAATTTTGATCCATTTTCAAAAATGTATATTGTTTTGGTTTTTTTTTTTTTAACCCCCAATTTTTAATAAACACACAAAACATTTTCAAATATAGTCTCTGTATTTACAAAATCTACAACACAGGATTTAAAGAGAAAAGGTTTTCTAGGACTATCCTTTGCGAGCCATCTCTGGATGTCCGTCAGACGATCCCGTTGCTGTTCTCGTTCGCCCTCATGTGTTTGAACTGGACGGTGTCGTAGAGCGTCTGCGGCCCCACGCGTGACTGGAAAAAGAGAAAGTCAGAACCAGGAGCAGAACCTGCAAGTGTGTTGAGAAGATGGACGCTACACTGCATGATTAAGAGTGTGTGTGTGTGTGTGTGTGTGTGTGTGTGTGTGTGTGTGTGTGTGTGTGTGTGTGTGTGTTCGTACCACAGGGTCGCCTTGGATATCAATGGAGTCATACAGCGAGTTCGGCAGGGTCCCCTGAAGAGTGTCTCTCCTCTCTGGGCGAGGGATAATGTTAGGGATGTCAGCGTACACCGTCTGGTCACTGTGCGGGGCTAGAGCAGGATGACAACCACAACAATCAATGGCTGATGTGAGAAAAAGGGGATACAGTACTTTAATACATGCTGGGAGGAACGAAATCATCGAACCCCTCCCGCTGTGACGATATTTCCCACCTTCTTGACATCGTGTGCGACAAATGGCCAGCACTGCTCCAGAGACAATCACCAGAAAAGCTGAGATCCCAACACCCACCCAGATCCAATAAGGCCCTATAAAGAGAACCATGAGGCAGGAGTCATGGGATGGTTCTAGGACCTAGAATCTAGGTCGATGGTTCTTTGGTGGTTCATGCTTCCCTCAGCTGCTGCACCCACCTCCAGCCTCGCTGCTGCACGCCGACACTCCCGACACCGACACTGATGTCGACACCTTGCTCAAAATGTTAGCGACTGTGCAGGTGAAGACGGTGTCTCCGTCCTCTGGCCCGATGACGTACGTCAGGTTGGTTCCGGCCGTGGTCCGGTTCCCCACGGTCCATGTGTACGTGACCCCCCCAGCAGCGTTTGAGCTGCACACCAGGAAGACGGTGCAGGAGGCGTTCGGGGCGCTCTGGGTGGAGGTGAAGTTGAGGACAGGTGGAGCAGTCAGGACCTCTGTTGAGACGTTTAAGAGCACACCGATGAGGGAAAAGTTGACTTTGGAGCAGGAACTGTAGGTTCTGAGCTGAGTGGATAAAACCAGGTGTCTTACCATGTACCTGCAGAGTGAGGAAGACTGTTGGCGTTTGTCTTGGTCGTTCATTTTCAAGGATAATTGAGAAAAACTTGAACTCACCAGAATCAGTGAGTTTCAGGTTTTTCAGTGTTACACTGAAGTTTGTGGGGTTCAGATACAATCTGTCCTTGAACTGGTCACCATAATACACCTCTTGGGGACTGTAGTCTACTAGTAGAGAGCCATTATGCATCCATTTTACACTTGAGACAATTCCACCTTGGAAACATGAAAGTTCCACGTCCTCTCCAACTTTTCTATGAATGACCGTCGAGGGTTGAGGTTGACAGTCCTCTGCTGCTGAAACACGACAACACAGAGGGTCACACACACTACACACACGCTCATGTAGCTCCACTCTTCACTTCCCCCCTCCTGACCTCTGCTGTCCGGCTGTGTTAGCCTGACCTTCTATCTCAGGGGAGTCAAACATGCGGCCCATGGGCCATAACTGGCCCACCTGGGGGCCCGATCCGGCCTGCAAAAAACTTCTCAAGTTCTCAAGAAGTTCACCATTATTATGATGACCTTTCAGTAGTCCAGCCCACTTGAGATCCCATTTTTCTGTATGTGGCCCCTGGACTGAAGTGAGGTTGACACCACTGTCCTGTCTGAACGGACGTCCAACTTTGGGAGTCACATTGTGAATCCGTTGAGTTGTACTTTCCTTTTTCTATTTTAAAGTAACAATAAAACCCACAGACCTCCAAGATGGAACAGAAGCTCGGTCAGCGCTCAGCGTTGCCCCTGCCACCCTCGTGAAAATGTTTCAGCACGAAATCAGAATTCGAAACACGTCGGTTTATCGCTTTAAGACTTCTTGACCCTCTGGAATATCTCAGTAAACGCCCTCGAAGCTTTTAGACGTCTATGTTGCAGAAAGGATTGGTGTTAAAGTATAAAGAGGACAGCTAATGCAACAGAAAAAGAGCTGCAGGAAACAAAATAGACTTTAATATTCAGTGTTTTAAACGACATTCTGCATTTCCACTACCGCCTCAAAGCTTTGAGAGTCTGATTGAATCCCATGTTAAAGTCGTTATTTCAAACACCATCCTAAAGCCCGGGGCGGGGGAGGACTTGTCTCAACCCCAGTACAAAGAAACTCAAACTCACCTGCGATGCAGAGAAGGAAAACCAGCGCGGAAACATGTTTGACAAAGTGGCTCAAACAGAGACGGCGCCTTCTCGCAGCCATCTCTGCGCGGAGGGGAAATGTGATTGCAGAGAAGGGGAAGCAGATGGGCCCTGCCGCCTTGAGGAGGAACACGGACGCGTGCGCCTGTCAATCACACGGCAGGGGAAGCACTAACGTCGCCTCAACCCTGCAGAAGCTGCACTAACCAGCGCCCACGATGGCCTTAAAATATCTGCCTTCACCGTCCTCCGGCGGTTTTTTTTTGGCGACTGCCTCGGCGGCGTTTGCAGGATTAACTCTGAGTCTTCTGTGAAAACCACAAACCTGATGTTTGTGCCTGTGCAAATGGGGGGGGAGCATTGACACTGATTGCAAATTCACCTGAAAGGAGGAGACGGTCTCTATTTACACCGAACCGACTTGGTTCTGGGTTGCCAGACATTTGCGTGAAAGGCAAACTGAAGACGCTCGTTTTTTTTACTTTTTTCAAAGAGTCTTGCAGAAGCCTGCGGGGGTGGTTCTGCAGAAGTGTTACTTCTGTCTAGAGACGATTTCTGATAAACGTCCAGGTGCGACTGCAAAAAACCCACATGTGAAACGCAACAGACCACCCCCAACGACAGCTCGCTGTTTTCTTTGAAGAGCAAAGGCAGAATGAGCAAGAAGGAGGCGCGGCTTGGGGGGGGGTGTTTCGTCCCCCCTCGGGGTTGGTTACCGGCCGCACGTTTTTTGACTCTGCAGGGCAGGAAATGCTCCGAAGAACCGAGAGGAGATCTGAGCGAGCTGATGCTTTAGTGCAAAGGCAAGTGTGAAGACACAAGCTCCTGGGTCCTCGGGGCCGGCGGAGAATCAGTTCCAGTTTGAATTCAAGAGTACTTAAAGAAGAAGTGATGCACAGCCTGTGATGGTCCCACCCCATTGAGTCACTGACGAAACAGAAGTAAAAATGAACAGTTCGCTTCTGTGGCAACACCCAGTTCTCCTGCAACACTTTCATGACGCCTTCACTGGAATCCAGTTTGTCAGGTCCTGGGGAGATGACTCTGAGTCTGACAACGCTGCAGCCTTGTGGGAACATTTTAAAGTTTATGGCCAATTGCGTTGCGAAGAATACGAGATGAAAGTCAGCCTCACGTGGTCGAGCTCCTTAGCCACCAAGTTAGGCAACCGAGCTGCAAACAGGAACCGCCAGAGAAGTGCTGCACGTAGTTTGGCCTCAATCATGACGACACGTTTAAGTTCAGCAACTGAGACAAAGCACGTCGGTTCATGACCAAAGAACCAAACCACAGCGGAGTCACTCATGCTGCTTCCATGGAGACATGAACATCTACGCAAGGTTCAACATTGAGGCCTGAATCTCCTTCCATGTCATCATTTATTACTAAAAATATCTGCTCTCCTACACGTCTGCTGCCTGGGACAAGTCATACCAGCCACTCACATCTCACATATGGAGAGAATTTTACACATTGTTAACCAAACATATCACACACACAACACATGTAGATGTGCGTCCAGATGGCAGTTCAACACATACTAAAGTGGCTGACAGTCAAAATCTTTATTTTACTTCCCTTTTTTGTATACACAGGTCATATATTTAATTCAGTGTTTCTTCCATCTAAATAATAAGACATAATATTATTCCTCCATGTCCGACTGTTGGTGGGATGTGTGGGACACACGCTCTCCAGGAAGTTGAACTTCTCCCTCATCAGTTCCCTCAGAGGTTTTTGGGACATCTGAGGTTTCTTTGCTCCCTGTTGGACTGAGGGGAGCGAGGCTCTGGGTTCTGGCTCCTCCGGTGTGGCTTCTGCTGCAGGGTTTATCACGTTGTTGCCATGGGTGAAAGACACACAGCGCTACTGCAGCAGCTCCGGTTATCACACAAATTAAGGTCAGTCGCACGATGAAGGCGACCCCCGAGTCTGCAAACAAACAAGATGTTGCACCAGTGAGAGATGGTGGTAGACGAACGTCCTCTGGTGGTTTATTTCTGACTCTTGTGTCTGCAGGTTTCTCTGAGCTGAATAGATCAGATCTCTTTTGTGGTTCATGCTTCCCTCAGCTGCTGCACCCACCTCCAGCCTCGCTGCTGCACGCCGACACTCCCGACACCGACACTGATGTCGACACCTCGCTCAAAATGTTAGCGACTGTGCAGGTGAAGACGGTGTCTCCGACCTCTGGCCCGATGACGTACGTCAGGTCGGTTCCAGCCGTGGTCCAGTTCCCCACGGTCCATGTGTACGTGACCCCCCCAGCAGCGTTTGAGCTGCACACCAGGAAGACGGTGCAGGAGGCGTTCGGGGCGCTCTGGGTGGAGGTGAAGGTGAGGACAGGTGGAGCAGTCAGGACCTCTGTTGAGATGTTTAAGAGCACACCGATGAGGGAAAAGTTGACTTTGGAGCAGGAACTGTAGGTTCTGAGCTGAGTGGATAAAACCAGGTGTCTTACCATGTACCTGCAGAGTGAGGAAGACTGGTGGCGTTTGTCTTGGTCGTTCATTTTCAAGGATAATTGAGACAAACTTGAACTCACCAGAATCAGTGAGTTTCAGGTTTTTCAGTGTTACACTGAAGTTTGTGGGGTTCAGATACAATCTGTCCTTGAACTGGTCACCATAATACACCTGATGGGGACTGTAGTCTACTAGTAGAGAGCCATTATAAAACCATTTTACACGTGAGACATTTCCAGCTCGGATACATGAAAGTTCCACGTCCTCTCCAACTTTTCTATGAATGACCGTCGAGGGTTGAGGTTGACAGTCCTCTGCACCTGAAACATGACAACACAGAGGATCACACACACTACACACACACTCCTGATTGTTAAGACATCAATTTAACAGCGACGAGAAGAAAAAAGGGACAAATAAGGGTCTTCTTCTCTTCTCTCTGGTCCCTTCCTTCTCCACAACCGTGACAGATGAACTCACCTGCGACACCGAGAACCCAAACCAGCACAGCCAGGTGTGAGAGGAAGGGGCCCGGACAGAGAAGGCGCCCACCGTCCATCTCTACAGGGAGAGGAAGAATGATCGATGAGAACAGGAAGAAGGTGGGCCATGGTGTGTTCCGGAGCCACATTAACCACGTGATACAGCCAGTAAGCTCTTCATGTTTTCATGAAGATGCATTTAAGTTCACTAAATTAGACAAAGCACGTCGGTTCATGACCAAAGAACCAAACCACAGTGGAGTCACTCATGCTGCTTCCATGGGGACATGAACGTCTACGCAAGGTTCAACATTGAGGCCTGAATCTCCTTCCATGTCATCATTTATTACTAAAAATATCTGCTCTCCTACACGTCTGCTGCCTGGGACAAGTCATACCAGCCACTCACATCTCAAATATGGAGAGAATTTTACACATTGTTAACCAAACATATCACACACACAACACATGTAGATGTGCGTCCAGATGGCAGTTCAACACATACTAAAGTGGCAGACAGTCAAAATCTTTATTTTACTTCCCTTTTTTGTATACACAGGTCATATATTTAATTCAGTGTTTCTTCCATCTAAATAATAAGACATAATATTATTCCTCCATGTCCGACTGTTGGTGGGATGTGTGGGACACACGCTCTCCAGGAAGTTGAACTTCTCCCTCATCAGTTCCCTCAGAGGTTTTTGGGACATCTGAGGTTTCTTTGCTCCCTGTTGGACTGAGGGGAGCGAGGCTCTGGGTTCTGGCTCCTCCGGTGTGGCTTCTGCTGCAGGGTTTATCACGTTGTTGCCATCGGTGAAAGACACACAGCGCTACTGCAGCAGCTCCGGTTATCACACAAATTAAGGTCAGTCGCACGATGAAGGCGACCCCCCGAGTCTGCAAACAAACAAGATGTTGCACCAGTGAGAGATGGTGGTAGACGAACGTCCTCTGGTGGTTTATTTCTGACTCTTGTGTCTGCAGGTTTCTCTGAGCTGAATAGATCAGATCTCTTTTGTGGTTCATGCTTCCCTCAGCTGCTGCACCCACCTCCAGCCTCGCTGCTGCACGCCGACACTCCCGACACCGACACTGATGTCGACACCTCGCTCAAAATGTTAGCGACTGTGCAGGTGAAGACGGTGTCTCCGTCCTCTGGCCCGATGACGTACGTCAGGTCGGTTCCGGCCGTGGTCCGGTTCCCCACGGTCCATGTGTACGTGACCCCCCCAGCAGCGTTTGAGCTGCACACCAGGAAGACGGTGCAGGAGGCGTTTGGGGCGCTCTGGGTGGAGGTGAAGGTGAGGACAGGTGGAGCAGTCAGGACCTCTGTTGAGATGTTTAAGAGCACACCGATGAGGGAAAAGTTGACTTTGGAGCAGGAACTGTAGGTTCTGAGCTGAGTGGATAAAACCAGGTGTCTTACCATGTACCTGCAGAGTGAGGAAGACTGGTGGCGTTTGTCTTGGTCGTTCATTTTCAAGGATAATTGAGACAAACTTGAACTCACCAGAATCAGTGAGTTTCAGGTTTTTCAGTGTTACACTGAAGTTTGTGGGGTTCAGATACAATCTGTCCTTGAACTGGTCACCATAATACACCTGATGGGGACTGTAGTCTACTAGTAGAGAGCCATTATAAAACCATTTTACACGTGAGACATTTCCAGCTCGGATACATGAAAGTTCCACGTCCTCTCCAACTTTTCTATGAATGACCGTCGAGGGTTGAGGTTGACAGTCCTCTGCACCTGAAACATGACAACACAGAGGATCACACACGCTACACACACACTCCTGATTGTTAAGACATCAATTTAACAGCGATGAGAAGAAAAAAGGGACAAATAAGGGTCTTCTTCTCTTCTCTCTGGTCCCTTCCTTCTCCACAACCGTGACGGATGAACTCACCTGCGACACCGAGAACCCAAACCAGCACAGCCAGGTGTGAGAGGAAGGGGCTCGGACAGAGAAGGCGCCCGCCGTCCATCTCTACAGGGAGAGGAAGAATGATCGATGAGAACAGGAAGAAGGTGGGCCATGGTGTGTTCCGGAGCCACATTAACCGCGTGATACAGCCAGTAAGCTCTTCATGTTTTCATGAAGATGCATTTAAGTTCACTAAATTAGACAAAGCACGTCGGTTCATGACCAAAGAACCAAACCACAGTGGAGTCACTCATGCTGCTTCCATGGGGACATGAACGTCTACGCAAGGTTCAACATTGAGGCCTGAATCTCCTTCCATGTCATCATTTATTACTAAAAATATCTGCTCTCCTACACGTCTGCTGCCTGGGACAAGTCATACCAGCCACTCACATCTCAAATATGGAGAGAATTTTACACATTGTTAACCAAACATATCACACACACAACACATGTAGATGTGCGTCCAGATGGCAGTTCAACACATACTAAAGTGGCAGACAGTCAAAATCTTTATTTTACTTCCCTTTTTGTATACACAGGTCATATATTTAATTCAGTGTTTCTTCCATCTAAATAATAAGACATAATATTATTCCTCCATGTCCGACTGTTGGTGGGATGTGTGGGACACACGCTCTCCAGGAAGTTGAACTTCTCCCTCATCAGTTCCCTCAGAGGTTTTTGGGACATCTGAGGTTTCTTTGCTCCCTGTTGGACTGAGGGGAGCGAGGCTCTGGGTTCTGGCTCCTCCGGTGTGGCTTCTGCTGCAGGGTTTATCACGTTGTTGCCATCGGTGAAAGACACACAGCGCTACTGCAGCAGCTCCGGTTATCACACAAATTAAGGTCAGTCGCACGATGAAGGCGACCCCCGAGTCTGCAAACAAACAAGATGTTGCACCAGTGAGAGATGGTGGTAGACGAACGTCCTCTGGTGGTTTATTTCTGACTCTTGTGTCTGCAGGTTTCTCTGAGCTGAATAGATCAGATCTCTTTTGTGGTTCATGCTTCCCTCAGCTGCTGCACCCACCTCCAGCCTCGCTGCTGCACGCCGACACTCCCGACACCGACACTGATGTCGACACCTCGCTCAAAATGTTAGCGACTGTGCAGGTGAAGACGGTGTCTCCGACCTCTGGCCCGATGACGTACGTCAGGTCGGTTCCAGCCGTGGTCCAGTTCCCCACGGTCCATGTGTACGTGACCCCCCCAGCAGCGTTTGGGCTGCACACCAGGAAGACGGTGCAGGAGGTGTTCGGGGCGCTCTGGGTGGAGGTGAAGGTGAGGACAGGTGGAGCAGTCAGGACCTCTGTTGAGACGTTTAAGAGCACACCGATGAGGGAAAAGTTGACTTTGGAGCAGGAACTGTAGGTTCTGAGCTGAGTGGATAAAACCAGGTGTCTTACCATGTACCTGCAGAGTGAGGAAGACTGGTGGCTTTTGACTCCATTGTTCATTTTCAAGGATAATTGAGACAAACTTGAACTCACCAGAATCAGTGAGTTTCAGGTTTTTCAGTGTTACACTGAAGTTTGTGGGGTTCAGATACAATCTGTCCTTGAACTGGTCACCATAATACACCTGATGGGGACTGTAGTCTACTAGTAGAGAGCCATTATAAAACCATTTTACACGTGAGACAATTCCAGCTCGGATACATGAAAGTTCCACGTCCTCTCCAACTTTTCTATGAATGACCGTCGAGGGTTGAGGTTGACAGTCCTCTGCACCTGAAACACGACAACACAGAGGGTCACACACGCTACACACACTTCTGATTGTTATAACATCAATTTAACAGCGATGAGAAGAAAAAAGGGACAAATAAGGGTCTTCTTCTCTTCTCTCTGGTCCCTTCCTTCTCCACAACCGTGACAGATGAACTCACCTGCGACACCGAGAACCCAAACCAGCACAGCCAGGTGTGAGAGGAAGGGGCTCGGACAGAGAAGGCGCCCACCGTCCATCTCTACAGGGAGAGGAAGAATGATCGATGAGAACAGGAAGAAGGTGGGCCATGGTGTGTTCCGGAGCCACATTAACCGCGTGATACAGCCAGTAAGCTCTTCATGTTTTCATGAAGATGCATTTAAGTTCACTAAATTAGACAAAGCACGTCGGTTCATGACCAAAGAACCAAACCACAGCGGAGTCACTCATGCTGCTTCCATGGGGACATGAACGTCTACGCAAGGTTCAACATTGAGGCCTGAATCTCCTTCCATGTCATCATTTATTACTAAAAATATCTGCTCTCTTACACGTCTGCTGCCTGGGACAAGTCATACCAGCCACTCACATCTCAAATATGGAGAGAATTTTACACATTGTTAACCAAACATATCACACACACAACACATGTAGATGTGCGTCCAGATGGCATTTCAACACATACTAAAGTGGCAGACAGTCAAAATCTTTATTTTACTTCCCTTTTTTGTATACACAGGTCATATATTTAATTCAGTGTTTCTTCCATCTAAATAATAAGACATAATATTATTATTCCTCCATGTCCGACTGTTGGTGGGATGTGTGGGACACACGCTCTCCAGGAAGTTGAACTTCTCCCTCATCAGTTCCCTCAGAGGTTTTTGGGACATCTGAGGTTTCTTTGCTCCCTGTTGGACTGAGGGGAGCGAGGCTCTGGGTTCTGGCTCCTCCGGTGTGGCTTCTGCTGCAGGGTTTATCACGTTGTTGCCATGGGTGAAAGACACACAGCGCTACTGCAGCAGCTCCGGTTATCACACAAATTAAGGTCAGTCGCACGATGAAGGCGACCCCCGAGTCTGCAAACAAACAAGATGTTGCACCAGTGAGAGATGGTGGTAGACGAACGTCCTCTGGTGGTTTATTTCTGACTCTTGTGTCTGCAGGTTTCTCTGAGCTGAATAGATCAGATCTCTTTTGTGGTTCATGCTTCCCTCAGCTGCTGCACCCACCTCCAGCCTCGCTGCTGCACGCCGACACTCCCGACACTGACACAGACACCTCGCTGAAAAAGTGGGTGACTGTGCAGGTGAAGACGGTGTCTCCGTCCTCTGGCCCGATGACGTACGTCAGGTTGGTTCCGGCCGTGGTCCGGTTCCCCACGGTCCATGTGTACGTGACCCCCCCAGCAGCGTTTGAGCTGCACACCAGGAAGACGGTGCAGGAGGTGTTTGAGGCGCTCTGGGTGGAGGTGAAGGTGAGGACAGGTGGAGCAGTCAGGACCTCTGTTGAGACTTTTAAGAGCACACCGATGAGAGAAAAGTTGACTTTGGAGCAGGAACTGTAGGTTCTGAGCTGAGTGAATAAAACCAGGTGTCTTACCATGTACCTGCAGAGTGAGGAAGACTGTTGGCTTTTGACTCCATTGTTCATTTTCAAGGATAATTGAGACAAACTTGAACTCACCAGAATCAGTGAGTTTCAGGTTTTTCAGTGTTACACTGAAGTTTGTGGGGTTCAGATACAATCTGTCCTTGAACTGGTCACCGTAATACACCTGATGGGGACTGTAGTCTACTAGTAGAGAGCCATTATAAAACCATTTTACACGTGAGACAATTCCAGCTCGGATACATGAAAGTTCCACGTCCTCTCCAACTTTTCTATGAATGACCGTCGAGGGTTGAGGTTGACAGTCCTCTGCACCTGAAACACGACAACACAGAGGGTCACACACGCTACACACACACTTCTGATTGTTATAACATCAATTTAACAGCGATGAGAAGAAAAAAGGGACAAATAAGGGTCTTCTTCTCTTCTCTCTGGTCCCTTCCTTCTCCACAGATGAACTCACCTGCGACACCGAGAACCCAAACCAGCACAGCCAGGTGTGAGAGGAAGGGGCTCGGACAGAGAAGGCACCCGCCGTCCATCTCTACAGGGAGAGGAAGAATGATCGATGAGAACAGGAAGAAGGTGGGCCATGGTGTGTTCAGGAGCAACAATAACCACGTGATACAGCCAGTAAGCTCTTCATGTTTTCATGAAGATGCATTTAAGTTCACTAAATTAGACAAAGCATGTCGGTTCATGACCAAAGAACCAAACCACAGCGGAGTCACTCATGCTGCTTCCATGGGGACATGAACGTCTACGCAAGGTTCAACATTGAGGCCTGAATCTCCTTCCATGTCATCATTTATTACTAAAAATATCTGCTCTCCTACACGTCTGCTGCCTGGGACAAGTCATACCAGCCACTCACATCTCAAATATGGAGAGAATTTTACACATTGTTAACCAAACATATCACACACACAACACATGTAGATGTGCGTCCAGATGGCAGTTCAACACATACTAAAGTGGCAGACAGTCAAAATCTTTATTTTACTTCCCTTTTTTGTATACACAGGTCATATATTTAATTCAGTGTTTCTTCCATCTAAATAATAAGACATAATATTATTCCTCCATGTCCGACTGTTGGTGGGATGTGTGGGACACACGCTCTCCAGGAAGTTGAACTTCTCCCTCATCAGTTCCCTCAGAGGTTTTTGGGACATCTGAGGTTTCTTTGCTCCCTGTTGGACTGAGGGGAGCGAGGCTCTGGGTTCTGGCTCCTCCGGTGTGGCTTCTGCTGCAGGGTTTATCACGTTGTTGCCATGGGTGAAAGACACACAGCGCTACTGCAGCAGCTCCGGTTATCACACAAATTAAGGTCAGTCGCACGATGAAGGCGACCCCCGAGTCTGCAAACAAACAAGATGTTGCACCAGTGAGAGATGGTGGTAGACGAACGTCCTCTGGTGGTTTATTTCTGACTCTTGTGTCTGCAGGTTTCTCTGAGCTGAATAGATCAGATCTCTTTTGTGGTTCATGCTTCCCTCAGCTGCTGCACCCACCTCCAGCCTCGCTGCTGCACGCCGACACTCCCGACACCGACACTGATGTCAACACCTCGCTCAAAATGTTAGCGACTGTGCAGGTGAAGACGGTGTCTCCGTCCTCTGGCCCGATGACGTACGTCAGGTTGGTTCCGGCCGTGGTCCGGTTCCCCACGGTCCATGTGTACGTGACCCCCCCAGCAGCGTTTGAGCTGCACACCAGGAAGACGGTGCAGGAGGCGTTCGGGGCGCTCTGGGTGGAGGTGAAGGTGAGGACAGGTGGAGCAGTCAGGACCTCTGTTGAGACGTTTAAGAGCACACCGATGAGGGAAAAGTTGACTTTGGAGCAGGAACTGTAGGTTCTGAGCTGAGTGGATAAAACCAGGTGTCTTACCATGTACCTGCAGAGTGAGGAAGACTGATGGCTTTTGACTCCGTCGTCCATTTTCAAGGATAATTGAGACAAACCTGAACTCACCAGAATCAGTGAGTTTCAGGTTTTTCAGTGTTACACTGAAGTTTGTGGGGTTCAGATACAATCTGTCCTTGAACTGGTCACCGTAATACACCTGATGGGGACTGTAGTCTACTAGTAGAGAGCCATTATGCATCCATTTTACACTTGAGACAATTCCACCTTGGAAACATGAAAGTTCCACGTCCTCTCCAACTTTTCTATGAATGACCGTCGAGGGTTGAGGTTGACAGTCCTCTGCAGCTGAAACATGACAACACAGAGGGTCACACACGCTACACACACACTCCTGATTGTTAAGACATCAATTTAACAGTGATGAGAAGAAAAAAGGGACAAATAAGGGTCTTCTTCTCTTCTCTCTGGTCCCTTCCTTCTCCACAACCGTGACGGATGAACTCACCTGCGACACCGAGAACCCAAACCAGCACAGCCAGGTGTGAGAGGAAGGGGCTCGGACAGAGAAGGCACCCGCCGTCCATCTCTACAGGGAGAGGAAGAATGATCGATGAGAACAGGAAGAAGGTGGGCCATGGTGTGTTCCGGAGCCACATTAACCGCGTGATACAGCCAGTAAGCTCTTCATGTTTTCATGAAGATGCATTTAAGTTCACTAAATTAGACAAAGCACGTCGGTTCATGACCAAAGAACCAAACCACAGCGGAGTCACTCATGCTGCTTCCATGGGGACATGAACGTCTACGCAAGGTTCAACATTGAGGCCTGAATCTCCTTCCATGTCATCACTTATTACTAAAAATATCTGCTCTCCTACACGTCTGCTGCCTGGGACAAGTCATACCAGCCACTCACATCTCAAATATGGAAGAGAATTTTACACATTGTTAACCAAACATATCACACACACAACACATGTAGATGTGCGTCCAGATGGCAGTTCAACACATACTAAAGTGGCAGACAGTCAAAATCTTTATTTTACTTCCCTTTTTCGTATACACAGGTCATATATTTAATTCAGTGTTTCTTCCATCTAAATAATAAGACATAATATTATTATTCCTCCATGTCCGACTGTTGGTGGGATGTGTGGGACACACGCTCTCCAGGAAGTTGAACTTCTCCCTCATCAGTTCCCTCAGAGGTTTTTGGGACATCTGAGGTTTCTTTGCTCCCTGTTGGACTGAGGGGAGCGAGGCTCTGGGTTCTGGCTCCTCCGGTGTGGCTTCTGCTGCAGGGTTTATCACGTTGTTGCCATCGGTGAAAGACACACAGCGCTACTGCAGCAGCTCCGGTTATCACACAAATTAAGGTCAGTCGCACGATGAAGGCGACCCCCGAGTCTGCAAACAAACAAGATGTTGCACCAGTGAGAGATGGTGGTAGACGAACGTCCTCTGGTGGTTTATTTCTGACTCTTGTGTCTGCAGGTTTCTCTGAGCTGAATAGATCAGATCTCTTTTGTGGTTCATGCTTCCCTCAGCTGCTGCACCCACCTCCAGCCTCGCTGCTGCACGCCGACACTCCCGACACCGACACTGATGTCGACACCTCGCTCAAAATGTTAGCGACTGTGCAGGTGAAGACGGTGTCTCCGTCCTCTGGCCCGATGACGTACGTCAGGTTGGTTCCGGCCGTGGTCCGGTTCCCCACGGTCCATGTGTACGTGACCCCCCAGCAGCGTTTGAGCTGCACACCAGGAAGACGGTGCAGGAGGCGTTCGGGGCGCTCTGGGTGGAGGTGAAGGTGAGGACAGGTGGAGCAGTCAGGACCTCTGTTGAGACGTTTAAGAGCACACTGATGAGGGAAAAGTTGACTTTGGAGCAGGAACTGTAGGTTCTGAGCTGAGTGGATAAAACCAGGTGTCTTACCATGTACCTGCAGAGTGAGGAAGACTGATGGCTTTTGACTCCGTCGTCCATTTTCAAGGATAATTGAGACAAACCTGAACTCACCAGAATCAGTGAGTTTCAGGTTTTTCAGTGTTACACTGAAGTTTGTGGGGTTCAGATACAATCTGTCCTTGAACTGGTCACCATAATACACCTGATGGGGACTGTAGTCTACTAGTAGAGAGCCATTATGCATCCATTTTACACTTGAGACAATTCCACCTTGGAAACATGAAAGTTCCACGTCCTCTCCAACTTTTCTATGAATGACCGTCGAGGGTTGAGGTTGACAGTCCTCTGCACCTGAAACACGACAACACAGAGGGTCACACACGCTACACACACACTTCTGATTGTTATAACATCAATTTAACAGCGATGAGAAGAAAAAAGGGACAAATAAGGGTCTTCTTCTCTTCTCTCTGGTCCCTTCCTTCTCCACAACCGTGACGGATGAACTCACCTGCGACACCGAGAACCCAAACCAGCACAGCCAGGTGTGAGAGGAAGGGGCTCGGACAGAGAAGGCACCCGCCGTCCATCTCTACAGGGAGAGGAAGAATGATCGATGAGAACAGGAAGAAGGTGGGCCATGGTGTGTTCCGGAGCCACATTAACCGCGTGATACAGCCAGTAAGCTCTTCATGTTTTCATGAAGATGCATTTAAGTTCACTAAATTAGACAAAGCACGTCGGTTCATGACCAAAGAACCAAACCACAGCGGAGTCACTCATGCTGCTTCCATGGGGACATGAACGTCTACGCAAGGTTCAACATTGAGGCCTGAATCTCCTTCCATGTCATCACTTATTACTAAAAATATCTGCTCTCCTACACGTCTGCTGCCTGGGACAAGTCATACCAGCCGCTCACATCTCACATATGGAGAGAATTTTACACATTGTTAACCAAACATATCACACACACAACACATGTAGATGTGCGTCCAGATGGCAGTTCAACACATACTAAAGTGGCAGACAGTCAAAATCTTTATTTTACTTCCCTTTTTTGTATACACAGGTCATATATTTAATTCAGTGTTTCTTCCATCTAAATAATAAGACATAATATTATTATTCCTCCATGTCCGACTGTTGGTGGGATGTGTGGGACACACGCTCTCCAGGAAGTTGAACTTCTCCCTCATCAGTTCCCTCAGAGGTTTTTGGGACATCTGAGGTTTCTTTGCTCCCTGTTGGACTGAGGGGAGCGAGGCTCTGGGTTCTGGCTCCTCCGGTGTGGCTTCTGCTGCAGGGTTTATCACGTTGTTGCCATCGGTGAAAGACACACAGCGCTACTGCAGCAGCTCCGGTTATCACACAAATTAAGGTCAGTCGCACGATGAAGGCGACCCCCGAGTCTGCAAACAAACAAGATGTTGCACCAGTGAGAGATGGTGGTAGACGAACGTCCTCTGGTGGTTTATTTCTGACTCTTGTGTCTGCAGGTTTCTCTGAGCTGAATAGATCAGATCTCTTTTGTGGTTCATGCTTCCCTCAGCTGCTGCACCCACCTCCAGCCTCGCTGCTGCACGCCGACACTCCCGACACCGACACTGATGTCGACACCTCGCTCAAAATGTTAGCGACTGTGCAGGTGAAGACGGTGTCTCCGTCCTCTGGCCCGATGACGTACGTCAGGTTGGTTCCGGCCGTGGTCCGGTTCCCCACGGTCCATGTGTACGTGACCCCCCCAGCAGCGTTTGAGCTGCACACCAGGAAGACGGTGCAGGAGGTGTTCGGGGCGCTCTGGGTGGAGGTGAAGGTGGGGACAGGTGGAGCAGTCAGGACCTCTGTTGAGATGTTTAAGAGCACACCGATGAGGGAAAAGTTGACTTTGGAGCAGGAACTGTAGGTTCTGAGCTGAGTGGATAAAACCAGGTGTCTTACCATGTACCTGCAGAGTGAGGAAGACTGTTGGCGTTTGTCTTGGTCGTTCATTTTCAAGGATAATTGAGAAAAACTTGAACTCACCAGAATCAGTGAGTTTCAGGTTTTTCAGTGTTACACTGAAGTTTGTGGGGTTCAGATACAATCTGTCCTTGAACTGGTCACCATAATACACCTGATGGGGACTGTAGTCTACTAGTAGAGAGCCATTATGCATCCATTTTACACTTGAGACAATTCCACCTTGGAAACATGAAAGCTCCACGTCCTCTCCAACTTTTCTATGAATGACCGTCGAGGGTTGAGGTTGACAGTCCTCTGCACCTGAAACATGACAACACAGAGGGTCACACACGCTACACACACACTTCTGATTGTTATAACATCAATTTAACAGCGATGAGAAGAAAAAAGGGACAAATAAGGGTCTTCTTCTCTTCTCTCTGGTCCCTTCCTTCTCCACAACCGTGACGGATGAACTCACCTGCGACACCGAGAACCCAAACCAGCACAGCCAGGTGTGAGAGGAAGGGGCTCGGACAGAGAAGGCACCCGCCGTCCATCTCTACAGGGAGAGGAAGAATGATCGATGAGAACAGGAAGAAGGTGGGCCATGGTGTGTTCCGGAGCCACATTAACCGCGTGATACAGCCAGTAAGCTCTTCATGTTTTCATGAAGATGCATTTAAGTTCACTAAATTAGACAAAGCACGTCGGTTCATGACCAAAGAACCAAACCACAGCGGAGTCACTCATGCTGCTTCCATGGGGACATGAACGTCTACGCAAGGTTCAACATTGAGGCCTGAATCTCCTTCCATGTCATCATTTATTACTAAAAATATCTGCTCTCTTACACGTCTGCTGCCTGGGACAAGTCATACCAGCCGCTCACATCTCAAATATGGAGAGAATTTTACACATTGTTAACCAAACATATCACACACACAACACATGTAGATGTGCGTCCAGATGGCATTTCAACACATACTAAAGTGGCAGACAGTCAAAATCTTTATTTTACTTCCCTTTTTGTATACACAGGTCATATATTTAATTCAGTGTTTCTTCCATCTAAATAATAAGACATAATATTATTATTCCTCCATGTCCGACTGTTGGTGGGATGTGTGGGACACACGCTCTCCAGGAAGTTGAACTTCTCCCTCATCAGTTCCCTCAGAGGTTTTTGGGACATCTGAGGTTTCTTTGCTCCCTGTTGGACTGAGGGGAGCGAGGCTCTGGGTTCTGGCTCCTCCGGTGTGGCTTCTGCTGCAGGGTTTATCACGTTGTTGCCATCGGTGAAAGACACACAGCGCTACTGCAGCAGCTCCGGTTATCACACAAATTAAGGTCAGTCGCACGATGAAGGCGACCCCCGAGTCTGCAAACAAACAAGATGTTGCACCAGTGAGAGATGGTGGTAGACGAACGTCCTCTGGTGGTTTATTTCTGACTCTTGTGTCTGCAGGTTTCTCTGAGCTGAATAGATCAGATCTCTTTTGTGGTTCATGCTTCCCTCAGCTGCTGCACCCACCTCCAGCCTCGCTGCTGCACGCCGACACTCCCGACACCGACACTCATGTCGACACCTCGCTCAAAATGTTAGCGACTGTGCAGGTGAAGACGGTGTCTCCGTCCTCTGGCCCGATGACGTACGTCAGGTCGGTTCCGGCCGTGGTCCGGTTCCCCACGGTCCATGTGTACGTGACCCCCCCAGCAGCGTTTGAGCTGCACACCAGGAAGACGGTGCAGGAGGCGTTCGGGGCGCTCTGGGTGGAGGTGAAGGTGAGGACAGGTGGAGCAGTCAGGACCTCTGTTGAGATGTTTAAGAGCACACCGATGAGGGAAAAGTTGACTTTGGAGCAGGAACTGTAGGTTCTGAGCTGAGTGGATAAAACCAGGTGTCTTACCATGTACCTGCAGAGTGAGGAAGACTCTTGGTCGTTCATTTTCAAGGATAATTGAGAAAAACTTACACTTGAGGGTTGAGGTTGACAGTCCTCTGCACCTGAAACATGACAACACAGAGGGTCACACACGCTACACACACACACTCCTGAGTGTTAAGACATCAATTTAACAGCGATGAGAAGAAAAAAGGGACATATAAGGGTCTTCTTCTCTTCTCTCTGGTCCCTTCCTTCTCCACAACCGTGACAGATGAACTCACCTGCGACACCGAGAACCCAAACCAGCACAGCCAGGTGTGAGAGGAAGGGGCTCGGACAGAGAAGGCGCCCACCGTCCATCTCTACAGGGAGAGGAAGAATGATCGATGAGAACAGGAAGAAGGTGGGCCATGGTGTGTTTAGGAGCCACATTAACCACGTGATACAGCCCCTAAATATCAGTAAGATCTTCATGTTGTGTGTATTTACTTAAAAAAAACACAATTAAGATGCTTATTGATCTGTTTTAATGGTGTTTAATGAAAGTTTTGAAACAGTAACTAAAGCAGTTTTTAAACATAACAGATCAAGATACTTTGTTCAAAAATAGATCGCACTTGACAAACATCCGTTAAACCCTTCGCTGTCTGTGTTTTATTGGTCATACTGTATGCCATTATGACCGCATGGAAGTCAGCTTCCTCCCACAAAAAATACAAAAAGAGCAAAAAAGAAAATATACATATTTTTAAAACGCACAGATATAAATAAAATGTATGCAACACAAAAGCCAACCGTCAGAGGGAGCCCAAGGTCAATAATAAAGGGTGGCTTATTCACACATTTGACTTTAGAACAAAATGTATTTAACCCACACACACACACACACACACACACACACACACACACACACACACACACACACACATTCTCTATTCAGTGCATAAAATTATTTCTTCTTTTAGTTTCAAATGTTTTCCCTCACTTCGGAATAAACAGTCTCGTCTTCTTGTGCAGGCTTCGAGTTCCCTAAAAAGACATTATTGTTTTAATCAAAGAACTGGATTTGAATCATTCTGGGCTTATTATGTTTGTGTGTATGTATGTGTGTGTGGGGGGGGGTACCTGTCGACTGGATCACCATGTTTGAATAAACGGGGCTCTCTTCAGACTCTTGAGTCATTCCTGTCATAGGAATCAGACGCGTTTCAGTAATTGAATCCACGGCCCCGCAGAACCACCTGAGAATGTACTCACCCCCCTCAGCAACTCTTTTGATTTCAATCATAGAGTATACAACATTGTCGGGGTCGTCTGAAACACACACACAATTTGTTCGTTTCTAGAGGTCCTGTGCGGCAAATGGCACATAAAGTGTTTTTAATGAGCCAAAGACCATCTGGAGGAGCTGAATCGATGCTCCGCATCTCCTCCAGGTTGATCTTGGGTTCTTGAGCAGAGCTCCGATCGGCGTCCGGGGACCTGACGGGCCTCAAGCACACGTGGAACACGTCAACTGCAAAATACCAAGGCCGATGCTAATGAGGCTCTGTTGAGAAACTCACCTGGCGGCGCACAATCCTGCAAGACAAAAGGAGTGTCCCTCTTTACGGCGAGCCCATCTTTCATTTAAGGGGATAACGGAATAAATAAAACTCACCTTTTGAGTTTGCGTAGCAGCCAAGCAAGAGGAGGAAGAGCAGGAGCAGCGCGATGCTGCAAGCCAGCCCCACCATCCAGGAGACAGGAAACGGAGAGGCTGAGCTCCACTGGGGCATCGCTACCGCAACATGGATAAATTACCGTTCGCTTCCAGCCAACAATCACGAGATCGGGGTAGATTTTCACGCCGCACTCACGTCTGACTGACATCCAGCTCTCTGGCGACGTCGGGCTGAGCGACCGCTCCTTGGAGCTTTTCCCGCATTTGTAAAAACCTTCGTCGGCCTTCGACGCGGCCGGGATGAACAGCTCACCTCGGGAGTCGTTTTGGACCATTTTTCCATTTTTATAGAAATAAATGACAGAGAGCTGTTCTTTCTTCAGCTTGCAGAGGAGAGTAACAGGCTGCCCCTCGGCCACCGGGTGAACAGGGAACACCATGATGGTGTTGGCATCTGGGAAAAGGCCAAATTATATCCTCGTTTTGGTGTCTTGTTACACAATCAATTCCCCTTTTCGGATTGGACATGTGAGATAACTATTTTTCCAAGATGTTGCAAGTAGGAACAATAAGCCCTGCCCCCTCCCATTGTGCTATTTGTTGCAGATCAAGCTTTCAGCTACTTTAGTCTTAGTTGAGCCTTAAAACCTTGTATTTAAGCAAAATATTGCGACCGACGCTCTGGTGTTGTCATCGGCAAATGACAAGTTGTTGTTGACAAGATAAGTTAAGGTTAAGGCTAAGTGGATCAACCCAGACGTGCAATGTCGGTAACAAAGTGGTAAAACGGACACTCACAGGATCCGGTGATGTTGACGGCATTACTGAACTGTCCCGTTGAGGTCTCGCACCAGTACACCCCGTCGATGAACTGGTCCCCCTTGATGTAGCATGAGGGTCCGGTCATCGACCCCCAGGTAGCGCAGCTGGTCAGGCCGAAGGAGGTAAACCTTTTGACCGACCACTCGGCCGACTCTCCGCCACAACTCAGCGTCAGCTTCATCGCGTTAGTGACAAAGTGCTGCCCTTGGTTAGGGCTCACCGAGATGGAGGGCGCCAACGAAAAGTCTGAGGAAAAAAAAAACCCAAAACAGTTTTCACATCTCTTGACGAATTAAAAGATAGAAGCAATTTTCATTTCAGGGCACCAGCTTATTATATTTGGGCAAAACAAAACATTAAACCAGGGATGTCCAAACTATTCCACAAAGGGCTGGTGTGGCTGCAGGTTTTTGTTCCAACCAGTTTGACCAGTCAGCTGTCTGAAGACTCAGATGAGTTGATTAAATGAGTCCAGTCAGGTGTGCTGCTGCTGGGTTGAACAAGAACCTGCAGCCACACAGCCCTTTGTGGAAGAGTTTGGAGACCCCTGCATTAAACCCTCACCTGTGGACCAGACAAACTTAATATTACTGATGTAAGTGAATGACAGCGGATTTCCTCTCCCGGCTTTACAGAAATATCCCGCCGTGTGTGTCTGTCCGTGAAGAGTGTAATACGACTGTTCTGTCCCATTGCTGCTGCCAGGTAGCGGCTCGGTGTCGTAGAACTTGCTGATCAAATTGGGAATGGCCCAGTACCAGTAGAACCTCCAGCCCGCGTGCGGATGCTTAACGCTGCAGTTCAGGGTGACGGAGTCCCCAGAGCTCAGCCATGACGGCGACACGGTGAGGCTCGGCAGCAGCTTCCCTGCGGGCATTTGGACAAAAGGGACCAGCGTCACTTTGTAGACCGGTTGCCTTCGCAGGCGAGCGCAGGGCTCAAGGACTTACTGGGGGACACCTTCAGCTGAAAGGGCGGGCTCCACATGGTGGATGATGTTTCATTCTTCATCCTGCCCTTGCAGTTGTAGCTCCCATCGTGCCATCCTGTGGCATATTTGATTCTATACTCGTTGCCAGACTGAACGCTAATGGAGTTGGGCAAGTACCATTGATACTCCCACTCCAAGTCCTCTCCCCCCTCAATTGTACAGCGGAGCGTGAGCGCCTCGCCGTAGTAAACCTCTGGCCAGCTGGGCTGCAGGGTCACCACAACTCTGTTTGTAGCTGAGATGGTAAAAAAAGAAACATCAACACATCAGCTGGATTGGGGTTTGAAATGTATTTCCATAGTTGCCGATATGGCCGGTACCAATTGGGCTGCTGTATTCGGTGTAGTAAACTGGGTTTCCTCTTCCTCCTCTGCACCAGTACACGCCCCCCTGAGTGGTGCTGATTCTGTCATTCGAGATGAAGGTCACATCTTGCGCGGTTAAGCGGTCGCCATTTTTCTTGCCTCTGTACCAAACGAACTTCCAGCCGGGCGACGGCGTGAGGGCGGAGCACGCCAGGGTGACCTTCCCTGCCTCTGGCGAGTAGTCTCTTCTCAGTTGGGCCTTCGGTCTGTACGCTGCCGGCGTCGGGACAACCGGAATAGTTGGCAACCACGCACCCACCGAGCGAGCCGAGCGGCTGCGGCGTTACTTACGGTCCAGCTTCAGACTTATATGTTGGGACACCGCCGAGCCGAGTTGACACGCGTAAGAGCTGTCGGACAGCACCTGGATGGTAATTTCAACAGCGTTTTCCTCCGCCTTCAGCGTCCAATGGTTTGGGTCCGTTATGATAAGCGACCTATCCTTGTAGAAGGTCACGCTTGTCATGTCCCTCTGTATCCGGGACCTGCAGCGCAGGGGCACCGTTTCTCCTTGATACAAGATGCCCGCAGGGTGTTGGAGGATCAAATTTGCGTCTGCCAACAACATTGCATTGCATCAACACCGATTTTCCTTCGCCGCTCATTCAAACACCGCTACCGATTCTGATCAAGTCAGATGAGGTCAGCATATTAACATCAACTCATATCATCCAGCTACTTGAAGATAAAACATCCAGCAACATTGTAATAGCTCAAGGGGACTTACTTGATACGGTCAGAGAAATTTTATTAGAATTTGTTGTAGTTCTTGTGCGTAGGTTAAAACCTCTGCAGAAGTATTCTCCACCCTCTTCTTGTGTCAGCTGTTGAAAGAAGTAGCTCTTGTGTGAGTTGAAGGAGTAATATTCCCGACCATCTTTCTGCAACGAGTAAGACCAATCCGTCTCTTCTCCTTCTCTCATGTCACACGTCAGGGTCATGAATTCCCCGGTGAAAAAAGTGGCCCAGTTTGGTTTCACAGTCAGCACTAGAGGCAGAAGGACCGATGAAAGGGGGGGGTTAAGCAGGACTGAGATACAATCAGATATTGTCCGGATGGCGAGGACACCACCTTACCTTGAAGTTGTCCGTGAAAAGGGAACGTCGCCAGCACTAAAACAGTGACAGATCGTGACCGACTCAATTAACATGGTGACAGAATAAATGGGCTCTGACTACTGGTACTTACAGAACAGCCTCAGCAGGCACAGGAAAGCCCGTCCCATTTTTAAATCCCAGCACTGAGAAGCTCCAACGCTGAGCAAAAAGTCCACCTCAGAGAAGGAATTGGTAACTGCTAGATTGTGTAACTTCTTCTTTAAGTCCTTTTCCGCTGCTCTGCAGGAAGTGATTGATTGGCTTGACTGCATGTGTCCACGCTAAAATGTCTTCTTCCACTTTTCTTCCTTCTCTGATCGTTGATTTTGTGTCTTAATGCAAACTAAATCTAAAATCATCGCAATCATATGCTGAAGAGCCAGACAGTTCTTAAAGATCTTAAAAAAACATAGAGTTCCATCATGCATGTGCAGTAACAGCATTATTCTATCCTGAAGTATTATCTGATGAGTCTACAGTCTGCTGTGTGTTACAGATGTCACACCTGTGGGTTAAGTTGGCCTTTTTATCCTGTCTCTGTGTTGGTTTTGTGACTTCCTGTTTTATTTTGAAACTTACTCTCCCCTCGTTTCAGGCCACCCTTCCTGCTGTGTCACCAGTCCAATTGTCTTCCCTGATTCTCGATTGTTTCCAGCTGTTCCCCATCACCCCGTATGTGCTTATAGTCCGGTGTCTCCCTTGGTCCTGTGCCGGTGTATCGGGTCCCATGTCATGATCACCAGCTTGTCCTTTGTTGTCACCAGAATGTTTGAGACTTCAGCCTTCGTTTGTTCGGTGCTTGTGAGAGAGTGTATTTTGTTTGGTTTTGCCTTCTTTTTGGATTACTTTAGTTTAGTAAGGCTTTTTGTTTCATCCCTCCTTGGAGATGTTTTATAGTTTGAATAAAGACTTGTACTTTGTGAAAACTCCGCGCGTGAGTCCTTCCAGTGAGTCTTGTCAACAGATGTACAGGATTTAAAAATATTGAAACCTCTATTTATCCCTTTAGGGCAGGGGTGTCCAAACCCTTCCACAAAGGGCTGTGTGGCTGCAGGTTTTTGTTCCAACCAGTCCAGCACACCCAGTTTGACCAGTCAGCTGCTGAAGACTCAGGTGAGTTGATTAAACGGGTCCAGTCTGGTGTGCTGCTGCTGGTTGGAATGAAAACCTGAAGCCACACGGCCCTTTGGGGAACTGGTTTGACACCTGTGCTTTAGGGAGATTCAGGTGTCCAAACAGAGGAACAGTTTAAAAAAGTAGAGAAAAAGAAAGTAAATATAAACAATAATGACAATAGAGAAGCACCAGCATTAAAAATGATCAAAAGCGCCTTATCCATGTAGGAAAGTGCCTGGCTAATAAAGGCTAATAACTTAAAATTAGTTATGTCTTAAATCTGCATCATAATTAGGTGTGTTTGCCCTGCAGGAACGTTGGGGTAATTTTAGGGGACTGGGGCCGTCGATGTGCATCTCCACCGTGCCGCAGCAGGGACATTTACAGGACTTAACATCGTGCTCCATCTTGGGTACTTGGATTGGGCCTGGAAAAACTCCTGGGTGGGACTTGAGGTTTCCACTGCACTGATTGGATAAACGTAGAGAAGGATGTGACTCAGATCAGAAGTTGTCGCTTATTCAGAACATGAACCACGAAGATGAAGACCGGAAATGCAGCAACTACCTCAGCTCCTTCCATCTAGAACTCCTTCCACTTTGTCCTTTGTTATGATTTCTGCTTTTGGCAGCTTGCCGAGGTGACATCGCAGTTGAAAGTGTGCAATTCTTATGGTCTTAAATCTTCTTGTGAACAAAATCTGATATACCACCCTCCTGGGTGTCCTTTCTGTGGACAAAATGTGTAAAGCAGCCTCATGAGTGTACTTTTTGTGGACAAAATGTGTAAAGCACCCTCATGAGTGTACTTTTTGTGGACAAAATGTGTAAAGCACCCTCATGAGTGTACTTTTTGTGGACAAAATGTGTAAAGCACCCTCATGAGTGTACTTTTTGTGGACAAAATGTGGTAAAGCACCCTCATGAGTGTACTTTTTGTGGACAAAATGTGGTAAAGCACCCTCATGAGTGTACTTTTTGTGGACAGAATATGGTAAAGCTTCTAACTTTTGTTTTTATTGTAGGTTTATTGCAAAAAAACCCTCCAAAAAACAAAAAAAAAACAGCACAGTTAAATTTCACATCATGTCTTCAAATAAACATTTCTTTACAAAAGCGTGGAAGCAGTCATTACCCACACAGTGCATTTAATATGTATATAACATCCTGAATAAATGTCTGTTTTTTCTTTTCTCAGGTCTTCTTTCACCTACTGTCTCCATTATGGTTTTCGTACTTTCTCCAACCGGCTGTACACAGTTTCAACTTCTGTAGGACTCCTTGGTTGTGAAGCCTTCCGGTTGTCCCGACCAGCCGGTCTGGGTCTCTCAGTCCCTCTGTGGATGGTCTCTACCCTGCTTTCCTGTGCGCTCTGTTCTGCATCGACGTTTTCGTAAGAGACGTGGGACTGGGTGGAAACTTGGGAGACTCTGCTCAAGACGGAAGGGGCCCTTGCTGCTGCCGTTGGCAGGATTTCCCGAGGAGGGTAGGCGTCCTTCTACACGGTAGATATAGACATCGCTAAGACCTTATTTTGCTTCGTTAGGCTATCCTGGTGTTATCAAGGTGGTGTAAAGTCAACTTACCTTATGCTTGCAGAAGTAAATACATAGGAAAGAAAGTGCAACTATTACAATTAGTACGACTATAACAGTCGTTACTGTGTAGAGGAGCACTTTTGGATTTATTTTAGTCATTCCAGGTGAGTCATTGAAACCTGAAAATTGAAATCTTTCAGAACCACACAGAGAAAATTCTGTCATCCACAAGCACCTCCTACTCACACGCCTCTGTGATCGTGCTAGTGCTGATGCGGTTGCTCCCTCTGCAGGTAACATTTTTGATTCCGGCCGATAGGGTGATATTGACCGCCCTGAGGGATTGCTCGGATGTTTGGCAAATGGACCCATTACAGAACGCCGACACCCAGTCCTCCCAGATGGAGCAGTTGACCGTGATGTTGCACACCTTGTCCGACTGGACAGAGTGAAACATTTGGATGATGGGTCTTGGGACAACCTCTGAAATTGAAGGTAAGTTGTTAGCCCCCTCTAGTGGCAACTAGTTTAAATTAACCTCTGTGGATTACTAGTCTATATTAAGGATCAATGCCCGGGATTTTCACAAAAATTGTATACATTTTTTTTCTTCCAACATATTTCAAATTCACATTAATTAAATCATAAATTCAGATTTCATATTTCAAATGGTGGATATATATACATATATTCAAATTCATTTCATTCATTCATTCATTAATGTCCTCAAGGACACTTTACAACAGCTGTCTCAAGGCAAAACGTTTTATTCTTTTTGCATTTGTTGCTATCAGGACACACGGTTGATAATGGGCTTTAATCTGAATTAATCCACAGCAGCCCTCTAACCCATCAGTTCATAAAATGTAATCAAACACTTACCTTGAACCACTAAATGGTAGACCTTTGAATTAACCGTATCATTCTGAAAGGTTGAAAACTCGTACATGCCGTTGTCTTTCTCACTGAGATTGTGGAGACACCAGTTTAGGTTCTCTTGATTATAATCCATTCTGTCTTTGTAGGAGTTTTTTAGTTCGTTTCTCTCAACTAATAATGTTCCTTTGATTTTCAAAATAAGATCATGTTTTGCATTTTTTCCACCTTTCCAACAAAATGAGTCATTTTTCCTCAGGTAGTGGTGTGCTGAGTCCATGGTTGCCCCTTTGATTTAACAAAAAAGAGAGAAAAGTTTGATCATGTCTGTAAAAGAAAGCATATTGAAACATAACTCTGAATATTACTTTTAAAAGTTATATAGTTATGTATTTGCAGTTATGTATAGTATTAAAAAATAGCCACAGAACTTGCTTGACGGGTATTAAAGCCACAGCACCAGTAAGTAAGATCAAAAGAAATCTTACCAGCTTCACTCCAAAAACTCAGGAGTAGAAGTATTTTCAAGATACTCGCATCCATGTGCGTAATGCCAATGAACAAAGGTTTCCGTGAATGAGGCTTACTGTGCCACTACCAAGCAATAAAAAAAAAAAAAAAAACCCAGCACAGGAAGCAGCTGCACTTCCCTTTTTGTAAATTTTAAAAGCCAAGTGTATTTTCTAATTCGAGAGATCACATAAAGTTTTTGTTGTTGTTGTTGTTGGGGAGCTGTGTTTTTTTGTTTTCAACATACAAAGCTATGTTCGCAGACTTACATTTCTTTTTGATGAAATTATCTTTTTTATTTTTAATGTTTCTTCCTCATGCTTCCTGCAACAGTTTATTACCCCAGTGGCAATAAACAAGAAAAGAGAACCCATTTCAACTGCTGATTCAGTATCGAATAACAAATTTATTAAAAGAACAATTTGAAAGTGCACTTGAGTTAGACCAGTGTGCTCTGAGTCTACACAAATGAGGTTCTAGACTGAGTGTCAAGTGTATCCTCCCTTCAGATATTGAGACTAAAGTCATTTACACTATTTTGCATATTTTCAATTTGTAAAATGTACTTGTCTAAAACAGAAGTAGCAGTAGCAGCGTTTAGTAGTATTAGAGTACTATTTACAAAGGTCAGTCCGTTTCTGTTAAACATAAAGTTGGTTGGAGGGATATCTGTAGAAAGTTGATATCTTGTATAAACTTCATGAAGAAAAAAAGATACAGCAGTTTTTTATACATAGTTGCACAAGTACACTTCATATCATACAGATAGCATCCATAAAAACAGCTCTAACACACTCACAAAATGTTCACTTTCAAGCATATGACTGCAAATCAAACCTATATAAAGATTAAACTTCTTACAGTGCATCAAGTATCAAAGTTAGTGAAGTTATTCCCTTAAATGAAATGCCACTTTTCTTCAAAGTTAAAGTGCTTTTAGTAGTGTTGTTAAGTATGTGCATGCCCCAGAAACAACAAGAAACATTCATCCCTAAGAGCAGAGCATGAGGGTACATAAGTTATGATACATTCCTGGTTAAAAAATGGTTCCAGTACTTTTATAACCTGTTGCAGGTATGATGTGATTAAAAAATACATTGATTTAGCAACCGTATCATGCGGTCGACTAAAGATACAAGTCAATTTCCCTGGTCTCTAGCAGAAAGCATCTGCTAGAGAACAGGGAAATTAACTCATTTGGATCATCTTTTTTTTTTTTTTTTTTTTTTTTTTTACAAAAAGACTGTTATAACATTATCCTAGCTACACATTGGCAAACTAGGTGATAGTTGACAGAATGTGCATATATATTTATATATGCATATATGCATACTGGGCCAAAATCGAATTTAAGTAACTTTATAGCAAAATCTCGACGAGGCTAAAAGACCCCCTGGTTGATGTTCAGGTACCACTTGTGGTTCAGGTGCCACCGTTTTGAGAACATTGCTCCTGTCCTAAAAATGTAAGGACCTTCATCTTCTCAACAAAAACTCAAGTCTCTTTGGAGAAAACCAATGTGTTGATGTGGTGTACATTTGCTGGGTTTTAAACTTGCCCATAAGATGGCTGTTCGGGTCAATCTTCTTCTCAGGTTCACTTTTGACACAGACACACAGTGTGAGTGTGGACTGGGGTGCAGAGGTGTTCGTAATCCCTCTACTTGTGGGGGTTGATGCTTTGACATTGAGCAGATCATGTTGCTCTCTTCCTGTCTTTGATCTAAGTTTCACATCAACAATCAACCTCTTCCTGTCTTCGTTCACACATTACTGATTCGCACACTTAAAGGGCTGCTATCTCTAATACGCCTTTCTCTTCCCCTGTCTTCCCCTCTGTAGCTCTCTTCCAATCTCATCTTCTCTGTATCCACACTATCACCTTCCTTGGCTTGGTAATGTGGCCCTTGTGACATTGAGACCGTTGACAGGGTTTGTTTGAAAAGGGGTGGGGTTTTGGTTTTGGCCACTTTGTCAAAGAAGGCAAAATCCGCAACATATTTTCCCGAAGGAGATAGGGAGACGACAGGTGGAAACTCGTATCCCCAGAGTATTTCATCTGGAAGGTAGGACGTGCGGACCTGGCAAGTCGCAGAGGTCGGCTCAACGGTGGCGCTCATGATTACCAGGAGTTCAAAATCAGCCAGCTCTGGGTCCGTCCAACCACCGCCTGAAGATAAAAGGAGGCCTCTGATTAAAAGAGAAATAAAGAAGGCACAGCTGAATGATGCCTTCTCATGATGAGCTGATGACTGATCCAGGCTGTACCCCGCCTCTGGCCCCAAGGCAGCTGGGATAGGTTCCAGCAACCCCCAAGTCCCAGCAAGGAAAAAAGCAGTGAGAAAGTGGATGATTTAAACTTGGAAAAAATCTTTTATTTATTCAGCATCTGTAGAGTTAAATAATGTTCAGAAAAGGAGTAATTATTTCACATTACACCCTCTACTATAGTATCAAGGTCAAATCCCAGTGGAATAAAAAAAATCTGTAACTGTAGGTCGCAGTGTAGACAAAAAAGGAAAAAATTCCAAAACACAAAAACCTTTCAGCTCACAGATGGAGTCCAGTAAAACACGGGAACTCATTCATAAAAATGACCACACGCAACACGAGCCTGGCTGGATGCAGGCAAACACAAATATTGAATGTTTTAAAAGCCTCCAGAACCGGTCCCACATCAGCTTCTACGAGGACGGCGGCGGCTACATGGAGGACACGCCGGCTGGCGCTCAAACAAGCGCACACCTGCATCAACAGGCCTCGCTCAGAATGTCGACTCGGTCATCTGTCTAAACAAGTCCTCGCCCAAAGCCCAGACCCAGTATCGTCGGCCCGGGGTAAAAAACACTGGGTTTCGCAACTTCTTGTACACACTGCAGAAAACTTGGTCAATGGATTCCCCATTTGTGGCCTAAATACAAAACTTATTGAAGTCATCATCTAGCTCATCCAGACCTGAACGCCTCCTCCCCTTGCCTTCACATGTCGTCAACCAAACCAATGATTCAAACGTCATCATTGGGCATCATATATGGCATATATGTATACAGTCTCATTTAGATGTTTCTATGTAAACTTCCACCTATGGCCCGTCAGCTGTAGTCTTCCTTGCTAACTCATATAAAAATGGAAGTAAAGCTCTATTATAAAAGCCCAACCTCTGTAGCAGTGGTAGGGTAGGATACTAGGGTAGGCACAACTCCATTCATTCAACTATCTACAAGGCAGGGACCCCCAAACCCTCTTTGCAGCCTTCCCAGTATGGTTTAGCCCCCTTTTCCAAGCCAAGGTTCAAAGCTCTGACACTCATTAAAAAGTACTAAAGTACCAAAGTACTATCTAGGTATCTGGTTGGCTCTCTCGCCATAAAAATTGCGATTGCCAGGAGCTTTTGTGTCCATGCAGATTGTCTCCAGGTACTGCACAGTCCAAAGACATGTATTCGATAGGGGGTAGGTCAATTGATTACCCTAAACTGACCTTAGGTGACCTTCATTGACCCCGTTGTTTGAAAGGTGGTAGAAGATGATGGAGGGATGGTGAGATCAGATGTGCTAACAGGTCAGGCTAAGGCTAAGGCAGACATTTCCACCTTCTCAATCCTTTGAGGATGGACCAGACAACACCCTAGTTTTCCAGCTAGGCAATTTGGTTTGTTTAGGTTGGACAGGTTGCTTTCAAGAGCTTCATCGCGTGCATCCAACGAGGTAGCGAAAATCAAAGGGCAGAAATAGTGCCAGAACCCAGCCACCGGAGCCCGTCAGCGCTGAGACCTCTGGACTGCCGGGAAGTGGATCTGCGCAGGCTTGTTGTCAGCACCCCAGACTGTGCGGCATTGTGCTCTAATGAGGGGGGTCGCACTGGCAATCTCCCTCACGCACATTCCACCCAACGCTGTGCAGTGAGCGCCAGCCAAGCATGCAGCACATGACTATAAATAACAATACACCTACATGTACAAATCTACTACACGTACACTCCTTCTGTCACGCACTGGTGGCCAGTGTCATAATACACCCTGGGGTCACTCTGAGGCCTCGTAAAATGTAAATACCGGCCATGTATCTGCCAATTACAGCATCTGAGGCTACAATGCGCTTGTTTTTGACCTATAGAATGTATCAAGCAACCTTAAAGTCATCACTGCGCGCCTACCTTTAGCTGCCCACGCCCTGAGGGGGCTGCTGTCGTCGATGACGTGGTAGAACGTCAGCGGGATGATGAGAAAGGGGCTGTCGCTGGACGTGTCCACCTGGAAAGGCACGTTGCGCTGGTCCAGCCGCACCGTCTCGCCCTCCTTGGTCATGGACGTCTGAAGCAGCTTCCCCGTCACCTGGGAACCAAGACAGAGTCAGTAAATGTTGCAGAAGGCAGCCTGTACCAGGAAGGCCCCGGGTTAGACCCCTGAAAAAGCCACGAACTGCTGCTATGCTCCTCAATTCAGGCTTTAGGTGGATACAGTTCTCATGGGTAGATTTAGCCCCGCCAATTTGCATACCTGACAGCCCAGCAGCAGGCTTTTGCGCATGTTAGCCACTCGAATCATGAGGCAGGGAAGTCCCTCATGATTCGACACCACAGCATGTTGACTGAACTTCACCGTCTCGCCTCTTTTTTTGGGACGAGCAACCTCAAAACGTGAAGAAAAAACAAATAATTTTGTATGATCATACGATGGAATTCAACACCAAAAGGATGTCAACTTGTAAAGTTCTTGTACCTTTGCGAGAAAAGTTCCTGTGATGAAGATCTCCATCACCATGGTGATGACCAACTGGAAGATGAGCAGGACAATGGCAACGGGACACTCCTCTGTGATGCACCGGAATCCATACCCGATCGTGGTCTGGGACTCCAGCGAGAAGAGGAAGGCTCCTGTCAGGGTCTTCACCTCCATGACACATGGGGTGTGGTTGGAAGGGGGGTTGAACTCTGGGGGCACAATCGGTATCTGTCATTCTCCGATTAATTAAAATGAGCTTAGCGTGTAGTGTTTACCCTGCAGGTCTCCGTGCACCATCGCCACCAGGTACCAGAGCACTCCGAACACGAACCAGGTCCCCGCAAAGGTGGCAGAGAAGAGGAAGAATTTGTAGCGCCACTGCATGTCTAGGAAAGTCGTCCAAAGGTCACGGAGGTAGAGGGCCCCTCGCCCGCTCACGTGCTCAATGAGGACATTGCTTCGTCCATCCTTGGAGAGGACTCGGCGCCTTCTCAGAGAACCGGGACCTCCAGTGCCCATTCCCGAACCTCCATTGCTCTCCTGGGTGCCTAGCAGGGGCTTGCTGATGTCGGTCTGCGTCTGGGAGTGGCACACTTTCTGAGGGGAGGGGCTCTCGGAAGACGGCGGCGTGGCTGAGGTCATGGCTGGCCCTGCGGGGGATTGGAGCCGGGTCATACGGATGGTAATTTGAGGTGGCCGCAAGAAAAGGTGCAGGATGTGTGAACGACAGAAAAAAGGATTCAAAGCTCATTTTCATCTGCTCAAAGCATCTTTCTCTGGAGGCAGCTGCCCTTGTCAAAATAAAAGCCTCCTTTCAGCATGAAGGCACAGCTGCTCTTTCACAATAAAAGCCTTAAGCACAAGCACGTGCTGCTTACACAAGAGCGCTACTGTCCTTATACATCAATCAGAAATCCAAATTGTGCCACTACTGCCCCGTTCTTGTGTATCATAATGGAATGGGGGAGGTCTTATTTATCTCCTGCAACCCGCCACCAGAGGGCTGTTGTCTGGGTTTCTCACTCTAACATTTATGAAAGACTTGAATGAGCCGCAGTGTGTCTGCTATGTTCTTGTCCAGTTGGATAACAGTGGCACCCTGTGACGGGCCGGCATCAGCGTGATTTTGACATAATGACCCTCCCCCCTTCCCCTCCCGGCCTCACCCTCGGGTGCCATCGACACCGATTGTCCCTGCAACAGCTCGAGCCTGACTCTTTCATCCTACTTTCTCTTCCTTCCCTCGCTCTCACTCGCCACTTAACAGCGTTTTTTTGTTGTTGTTTTTTTTTTCCCCCATCTAGATCTGCCTCCTCATTCCATGGTGAACGTAACAAAAGCCAAAGGGCCGAGACAATCTGATACGCTCCGTCTTTCCCCGTCCTTCCTGACTCTCCTCTCTCCCCGGTCTGTGATGGAACCCGCACCGGGTGAATGAATAGAGATCTGTGTTGATGTCTCTGAATGCTGAGAAGGGACGAGGGGGGTGGACGGGTGGGTGGTTGAGGGGGAGAGGGCGGCGAAAGAGGCGGCATCAACGGGAGTCCCACGTGATTGGCCGTGTCCGTCTCCAGTGTGGCTCTCTTGCCCACACTCGGGAGAAACACACTTGTGCATTGGAGACGCAGACCTTTGAAAGTTCGGAGTTATTGTCCGTTGGAAGGATTGTTTGATTTGCGTCTGCGGTTCCCAACCTCTCTCCCCAAAGTTGATTGAACCAGCTCACCAGTGAGCCTGGAAGTGATTTTATCTTTTGTTGAGGCAAATAAAGGTGGTATCAGATGAGTGATATCAGACGGTTCAACTCCAAACAACTGCTGTCTTTGGTAGCTGAAATTATTACTTCCTCTATGAATTACACTCGGAGTGGGTTTGTCTTCTTCTCCGGCCATCATCCCCCTCTTTTCTCTTCCCCGTGTGCACAAAAATCCTTTGTTGCAGGACACGAAACAAAAGATACGATTGAAAAAGAAAATACAACTGAGGAAAAGAGGGACCAATTTAGCCCATGAGAGGAGGGAGAGCGGGGGTCAAAGTATTTGTGTGTGGTTGAGACCGTGTTTGACGGTGTGTGTTCGAGTGTGCAGCGGGTTGACGCTGCAAGGAAGTGGGGAAGAAAGGGAAAGAATTAGTTTTGGGCAACAAAAAGAGCGAAAGAGGAGGAGGTGGAGGAATATATGTGGAGGGAAGGTAGAGGAAGCTGTTTGGCAACAAAGGACGGTCATTAGTATTCCAGAGGGTGAGCGTAATCCCCTCCACACGGTGCCCCAGTCCACTGACCACTGCCTTAAAGGACCCCCCCAGCAGTCGACAGTGAAAAGAGTCCACGCAGCACGAGTTGAACGGCGCCGGCCGCTGTCTGTCGTTACAGCATGCGCCAAGGAGGCATCTGCTCAGCCAAACGAAGCACCACCCACATGGAAGTATGAATTAACGCCTATCATTAAGAGATAGAGTCATTCATTTGTTCTATTTCGACTCAGCTTTACAGTACACAGATAAAATGGTTTTAAGGAGCCACAACACCCAATTAACAGGCTCTGCCCATCACCCTGAGCTGGGGCTTTACCTCCTCTGTCAGGGTGCAACTTTATATCCAATGTTAAGTGTGTGAACTGGCTGTGTATGTCATGACATGGCGGTCCCTGTAGTTCATGCTGTAGATGACAAAACCACTGAAACCACAACGTCACAAGTAACAGTTTGGAGTTGTTTTTGTTGGTCGTTGAAGTAGGCAACTCAACATTAAGGCTAGTGTATGCTTCCCTGGTTTGCATAGGGGTTTGCGACATCTGCTCCCCAGTGTGATCTTACAGGCACCTCCAAAAAATTGTAACTACCCAGAGATGGACTGCAGGCCCCCACAGCTGGGATGGGTTCAGCAAACTACATAATTTCCAGTTTGCTGTCTGTCCGACTTTGTTTTGCAACTTTTATCGTATCCATTTAGGTGGTCATATCCCCTCATGTAGACCCACTTTTCTACAGACAAGTGGAATTCCTCATCTCCTATTTTTCTAATTGCTCCCTCCTACCATGTCTTCAGACTGTTCTTTGTACCAGATGCATTCTTCTAATTAAATATAAAGGAACTAGCCGTAAATACCTAATGATTGTTGCCCCCTCTAAACTTGTTTAGGGGGTTGGCCTCTCCTGTTTTGGTGGGGTGAAGCATAAACAGCAAACCCCTCCCATACAGGGATGCTATCATTAGGAATTGATTGTACACAGTCAGGACTGACTTGTTTGATTGTTGTTTTTTTTGTGGGTGTGGGTGAATAAAAGGTCAGTATGCTCAAAAGATCCAAAAACAGCCAAAAGCGCCGCTCTGAGCACTTCAGCAGGGTGCAGATGAACCTGCACATGGAGGTGAGCTCTATTGATGGGTGACAAAACCGACATGCTTTCCTTCAAAAGATTTCACGTAGCTGAGATCTAGGGAATTCCTTGGCAATCAGAATCGAGGGTTTCTGTGCGTGCGCCTCCAGCATCCTTCCATTTGAATTCCTCCCTCGACTTCCTCTGCCCAGATTTAGTAGCAGGAGAGTTACAACACTGACCCAAATTAAACAACAGGGAGCAGCAGGTGGCCTCGATGGGCTGTAACTTAGCCTGGACTTTTAGCATCTTTTTAGTGGCCAAATGTCTGTAAATCTGCCAGCCCCGTGGTGCTCCGCCATTCAGGGTTTTCTTTTTTCATCAAAGGTGTGACTTGTTTTTGTCAGTCACATGACACCCAAGGCTTTCCCTGTTCACCTACCTCGCTTCATTTTTTTTTGGTTTTTAAGATGAACTCACACTCACCTGTAATAAGCTGGTATACCTCTAACTCGTGGTGCTTTTTCTGAATTCTTACAGATCTCTCAGTAGACATCAAAGTGTTCTTTTTTTATTTATGTTATGCTGATAAATTCTGATAATTTGTCACAAAAACATCTGCTGAGGTCACTGCAAAAATCAATCCCACAATTTAATGGACATTACCATAATGACGACACCAACTGTTATCAGATGAATCCGATCCCGCATTCGGCATTTTTGCAAATAAAGTGGTGTTTACGTGCCTCTTACCTTCTTGTAGACGATGGAAATTTGCTCTGAAAGCTACGTTTCACTTGGCCTCACTAGTGCAAAGTGGACAAAAACACGCGGAAACAGCAGCAGAAAGTTTCTCCAAAGTGCGGTGCACTCGCTGGCAGGGCTGGCATCCTTCAGCCGCGTTCACATTTTCTCATCTTCAAGCAAAACTTGGGTGGTTAAAAAAAAATTGAAAGGCAAAAGTGCGGGAATGGTCAGGAGAGGTCTGGACGAGGAGCGAGCAGTGGTCGGTCAGTCGGTGTCTCCCAGCGCGCTGGTACTAGCAGTACCGGTTCTGGCTCCCTGTTACTGGGTCATTATGTAACCAGGCGAGCACAGTTTGCATTTCTTCTGCTTCTTCTTCTTCTTCTCCTCCTTCTTTTTCTTCTTCTTGCGGAGCCAAGAGGAAGCCCGGAGCCCTGGGACAGGGAGACGTTGTAGCCCAGTGCGGTGCACTGCTGCAGGACTCCCGCCCCTGCCCCTGCGCCTTTATAAACCCTAAAGCCTTCCGACGGCCGCTGTTTCACGACATTTTTAATTCATTAATTCAACTCTCCTCCCAGCCTGTCCTCCTACCCTCCCTCGCCGCGGCTCTCTCTCACTGTACGCTATAAATGGGCCCCTTTGTTGTCAGGTCTCCTCCGCTGTTTCGCCCTTTTGTCAACTTTCTCATGTCAACGTTTGATGGTCAGAAGATACAAGCAGAGAAGTTGTTGCACTCGTGGTAGAGGGTTTTTACAAACCGGCAGTAGACCGAGAGAGAGAGAAAAAACCCCAGCCCACAACAACAACAGGGCTCTTTTCTTGGGCGCTTGGCCACTGGCTGCTTTGCGTTGGCCAGCGTGCAGTGAATGGATAATGTCGGTGCGTCTCTGTGAGGCCGTGCCATGTCCGCCTGAGCGGAGGGGGACCCGGTGGGGTGTTGGCAGGCCCGCGCCGCCCTGCTGTGAATGGACGGGGCAGCACAAATTCGTTAAAAGCTGCTACCAATAGCCCAAACAACAGTGGAACCTTTCCACGGTAACTCGTGGCACCAGGTTGCACTACGAGGAGGTGACGGACACCTTGGGTCCTGCCTCCATAGGAGGGGCTTGAGGAGCACAGCTACGATTTTAAGATGGCTTCAAATCCCCCCCCCCCAGATCTCAGTCCAGTCAAGTATCCGCGATTGAAAAAGAAGTCGGATCCGTGGGTGCCCAACCTCACAACACCTATAAGATACCACAGGACACCTTCAGGGGTCTAGAGCCCAAGTCCAGAGGTGGTGATTAGTATCCAGGTTCTTTAAACAGGTCTTAATCATCTTAGAATATCTGCAGGAGGCAGCACAGTGGACCCGCTTCACCTTGAGGGGATCGTTGGGTTTGTCTCTTGTTTTGTCTGAGGTTTTCGTGAAAACGCGGCGCTCTCACATTTTTCGATTTATTGGACAATCCCAGCCAGTTCCCCCTTTGACCTGTTACTTTTGGCTGGGGTTAAATTTACCGTGCGCCCAGATGAGAATCCCCTGGGAGGGGCGCAGATGCATGAATCTGCAGCTGGGACGTGCCGCACAATAAGCTCAGCGCTGCGCAATATCAGGCCCGGCTGGTTTCACACGCACATCAATCTGTGGGGCCCCTCCAGCTTGCCAGGGGGTGTTGTTCACCCCTCAATACCCTCTCCCATCCTGCGGAGACTGGGGCTCCCCTTTTTCCACAGCAATGGGGCCCTTCAACCGCGGGGGCCCAGATTATGTGTGTGTTTACCGTCTTGGTGACGATTTGAAGAGGAAAAGGTCAAGGTTCGCCGTGGGGAGCGCCACCTAAGACGTTTAAGCAGCTGATAAATAAGAAAACAAACACTTTGTGTGCGTGGTTACTGACCTACACCACCGATTAGTGACATCAGCTAAGTTGTTATGTAGTTAGAGTTAAATATTCAAGGTCAGATTTGACATCTGATCTATTTGATTGCCAACTATTCGTGGTGCCTGGATGATAACCCGGAATAATTACCGTTTAGTGACCCCAGCGTGAGTTCAGCTAACCTAATCCTTTCATTTTTTTTTCTTTTACTTTTGATTCATTTGGAAAATCAGGAACACGCGATCCGGTTTCAGTCTTGATTGGGTTCAAAACAAAAAGTGAAACCTTGACCGGATGTGGTGGGAATCACCTGCCTTGAAATGACATCTGCACCAATCCATCTGAATGGTTTCCCCACAAGACTTTTCTTTTTTTAAGTCCTCCGAGTTTGAGGAAAGTTTTTGCCCAGAATAATCTTCATCACATGTCAACCACCACTCTTCTCACTTTCGACTTCCTTTTCTTAAAGGCACCAATGCAGAACATCACCTGGTCTCAAAAACCTGATTTCTTTCATTTACCCTCCCTGCAGCTGCTTGCTGCTCAACACTGAGCTCTTTACACCATCTGGCGGCCATCTGTCGGGCACATTTAAATTTCCATCATCCACTTACTCCTTTGTTCATTGTGGTGTTGGCAGATGCCACTATGTGGCGCTAGTGAGCCACTGTGCGGCCTCTTTCAGCGTTGATGCGGAGAGAACTTGGGAGAAGGTCTCTTTTTGTGTGGGCTTGAGGTGAAAATGTGCAAATGTGCGTGTCTGGGAGCAGCTGGGAGGTTGTCGAGGTTTACCATGTGTAGATTGTATGGCACCAAAAGAAGCTGAAACCACTGAAATCGAACACCTTGGAGCGAAAAAGAAACATTTGCAACATTGCAACAAGTTTCCTCAAGGTGTAATAAAGTAAAGTGTCCTGAGGGGGTAGTGCTGACCGGGAACTGCAGTGAAAATTATTAAAAAAAAAAGCAAGATTAAGAGATTTTAGTGTATTAAACAAGCAGGAACTTTGAGGGAAAACTCTGAAATAAGTCGGCAAAACCCCTGAGAGTGATAAAATGCGTTTTTGAAGTCTGCAAATAAAGGCTGCGTTCATGTGGCATGTGTGACATAAAGTTTTATCTGGCAATGCAAACAAGAGGGTGGTTGAAAGATCAGAGCACCTGACACTAACTGGGTTTATGGAGGTCACTAACAACATGGAACCTTTTTGTAAATGCGTGTAAATGACGCTCAAATCGTTCACACACAAACACACACACACCGACAGAACGGCGCATTCATATCTTTGTTTACAAGATAGGCTGTGTTTTTATCTTTATGTTCCCTCTCCATTTCAGCTCTTGTGAGTCCATTACTCGTCATTACATGATGTATTACTCAATAAACCAAACGCTTGGGCTCATGTTTGTGTTTAGCCACCTGAGTTGTGTAATTCCCACAAAGCTGGGCTTACTCTCTCTTTAACCCATCAAGCAGAGGGAATATTCCACCTGCCTCTGGTGCTGTTTGCTGCTTTAACACTGCTTTGTCTCTGTCACTCATTAACTTTGGCCACCTGTTTAGTCATGACCGGATGATAAAAATGGGTTTTACAAGGAAATTGTAAATGTGGGGGAAAAAAAAGCTTGAAATTCAACCTCGCAGTGGAAAAGAACAGCAGTCGGTGTGAGTTGGCTTTCTGGTTATTTTTTGGCGGCAACCTTTTACAGTTTTATACTCTTACGGCAGAAATTTTACCAGGAATATGTGCCGCAGTTCCAGTTATCGGTTTATGTGAACGTACAGCTCCTGAGACATCCTGAGAATTACGGAAGGCTGTGTACTCTGTATGCGATTATTGGATAAAGCTAATCATTCCAGGGACACATTCACCAGATTAGAGCATAATTAGATATATTTAACTAAAGGAAATAAGTACAGTTAAGTCGTATTCTCTTCATTTGATGTAAAATTGATGTAAATCACGCGGCCTCCGCCCCTCCACGAGGGCTCCCAGCGGTCGTGTGACACCATGAAAAGCTGTGTGTCGAAGAGGGACTCGTCCATTGGCCACGTTGTTTTCTTGTGAGGTCACGGTGTCCATCACGCCACGGCCACCGGCGGTCCCGCAAGGGAATGAACCTGGCCCATACCTTTGCCCTCACGCCTGTTATAAATGCTATATACATATGTCGAGATGTTCTATTCCTCGCTGGAGCATAAATTGAGCAATCGGGTCTTGTCTGGAGGGCACTTATCGCAGGGGGTATTTATTGCGGTATGAAATTGCCAGCCACCGAGCAAGGACGCAAAGCAGGTCTGTAAAGATCACTTAAACGCCAACACGAAGAGTCCTTGTTAAGACTCAAGTAGTAAAAGTAGAAAAGCAATGAGCTCGGCAGGGATGTAATGGTTGTTGTCCAATAAAGTCTGCAGGTTTACTACCTGGGCGATTGTAAAGAAGGTTATTGTCTCGGGTCAGCACGAACAGACAGGATTAAGGCTGCGCTGCGGGTCAGCCGGTCAGAAGCGTTATGTAATCTCTATAACGCAACCTTCCACTGTTATCAAACAAACTAGCACAGGAAAAGGCACTTGATAAGGGAGACCTTGACTGTGACCTTTAAGGTTTTTATCAATCCTGCAGGTTTTGGTCCCATGGGTGTTTGGGTTTAAGACCCGTGGTCCGATCGGGAGGTCCGATACGGCGGCTTGCGTGAGAAAGCGCGACCTGAACCACGACGTTCCAGATGTTCCAGTGCCCATGGCCGCGTCCCTCTGAGAATTGGTCATGTCGCAGGTCACATGCCTGGCCGGGCCCAATTTAACGCTTTGTCACTGTCAAAACAAGTGTGAATGTTTAACCCGCTAGTGACGTCTGCTGCGTGGTAGGGTTTAATCAAACACACCCAGCCCTTGACGAATCCGATTTGGCATAAATGTGCCAAACAATCGATCAAGCAGTAAAATAAGTATAAGTTAATAATGTCGTTTTATTTTGAAAGCATTTACTAGAAGTTGACATGAACTAGGCGGAGCTAGCTACACTATGACACAGTGTTCCATGCATGTTGCTAGGCAGGTCTGAGGTTGCTAGGCAGGCCCAGATGTTTCTGGATATATGACGAACCATGTGATCGCCAAAGCAACAGTGTGGAAACAGGAACTCTTGTGACTGCAATTAAAAAAGCCACTCCACCCGGGAGCGCAGGTACTAGCTAAAATCCCCTCAAAGCATTCCTGAAATATCTCCTCCACGCGGAAATGCAATCGACGAGAAACGTCACAGATATACACATTCAGGCGATGTGCCTGGAATAGACGGCCCACCCGAGAAGGGTCGTAATGAAGTTACACTTTGATCGCAGGGCCCTGTGATCTGAGGCCACGGCTGCTGATGCCGTGAGAAGTGGCAGCTCGCATTAGCTCTGGCAGTTTCCGTGGATTGGATTAAGAGCCGTCAGGTGACTTTGTGTGAAGCTCAACTCGGGACGCGCCTGCCGAGTCTGCTGACACCGCGTCTCGTGCAAAGAAAGCTCATGGGAAGGTTTGAGGGCCTTCATGGGCAAGTCTTTGTGTGTCCGTGTATGATAAAAATAACATGTGTGAACACCTCAATTCGTTACCCAGTCCCCCCCCAGCTGGTTCGACAAATGATTTCGCCGTTTCACACGTTAATCAATGGATGGAACGGTAGAGGTCAAGAGGCCATTGGTGTATTGTCACCCGGCAGCGCCTCAGGCGACTTTAGGTCTCCGTTGTTGAGGCTCCAGTTTAATCTTGACCACTCCTGGTGCCACTCCCAGTGGCCGTGGTGGCTCCCTGAGGGGTGCTGGTTCAGGTGAAGCTGTAAATGAACAATGCCTCGATTCGTTTGCTGGGTTTAATTAGTTTCCTGACATCTGTCACGTCCACGCTCGGAGAAACTCAGCCACAGGAAGTGAGCATCAAAATGTTGTGTGTTTATTCTTAAGTAAGACTTATACTAATAGTGATGCAATGTGCTTTTGTTCCCAACCTTCCTCAAAAAGACTCATGTGAGTGGAGACAGTAGGGGTTGGGGAGGTGCCAAATGTGGGTGAAAGATCCTTTCCGCTCCCATTCGTGCTCATGAGGGTGTGTTCGCGCAGCTAATCAGGTTGCAGCACCAGAACGCGCTTTCCTGTAGAGAAGAGGAGGAGCTCGGAGGGGAGGGCAGGGGAGGAGGGACCCCCACGCTATAAATAAAACGGCAACTGAACCACAAAGCAGAGAGCTGAAAACTCGGACGAGAAATCCAACCAAACTTTTCTCTCAGATCGCAACTTTCTGGATCTTGGTTTTTATTTCTCTTGAGCGGTTGCCTATTTATTTATTCTCTCAACATGTTCCCAGAGGAAAACGGCGGGTAAGTGACTTCCATCTGAAGCTTTGGCTTTGGGCTCACATGGGCTGGGGGGCCCACCGGGTTGAAAAAGCTTCAACAGGATGTTATGGAAACTCTTGACTTGTTGAGTATTTTTCACCCGATAAGCCTTAAGAATGAGTACTTTGTGATGTTGTTACTTTACTTCAACATTATACATCACAAAACTCTTTATTTAATTGCCTTTATTGCCTAAAAGCCTCACATCAGATGATATAGATACCACGTGTGGGTGACGTGGCGTATCGGCATTAGCAACAGATGTGGCATGGAACACTGTGATCCGATGATGTGCGAGTACAGCCTTAAACTTGAGATTTGCGCCTGTCCAGTTACAGTTATGAGGACTGCAAGGCCACCGCCGACTGGCTGCTGACTCAGACAGACATCCGTCCTGTGGTGGGCATCGTGTGCGGGTCAGGGCTCGGAGGACTGGCCGACACGCTGAAGGACCAGGTGCTCTTCAACTACAAGGATATCCCCAACTTTCCCCAGAGCACCGGTGAGTCCCGTCACTCCCTCAGAACTACGGATCAGAGTCCCAGTGACGCTGGCTGACTATTTCGTCCCCCCACCCTCCCCAGTGCACGGGCACGCCGGGCGCCTGGTGTTCGGTACCTTGAAGGGGAGGCCGTGCGTCTGCATGCAGGGGCGCTTCCACCTGTACGAGGGCTACCCCATCCAGAAGGTGGGTGTTTTCCTCAGTGTGGGGAGGGGTTCAACCCGTACCTCCATCAGTTGACGGGAACATTCTGTTCCAGATCACACTACCCATGCGCATCTTCAAGCTGCTCGGTGTGGAGACAGTGATGCTGACCAACGCGGCCGGAGGTCTCAACCAGGACTACAAAGTGGGCGACATCATGATCCTGAAGGACCACATCAACATGCCGGGATTTGCGGGCAACAATCCGCTGGCTGGACCCAACGATGAGAGGTAGCGGGGGGAACTTTAACTCCTTAATCCAGCAGTATGTCCACGCCGCCGTCTCACCAGAGGGGATTCTCCGTCTCCCAGGTTCGGCCCACGATTCCCGTGCATGTCCGACGCCTATGACAGAGAGCTGCAGCAGCTCGCAATGGACGTAGGGCAGGAGCTTGGCTATGGCGACTTCCTAAAGGAGGGGGTGTACTGCGTCCTGGGGGGCCCATCCTTTGAAACCATCGCTGAGTGCCGCATGCTGCACAGACTGGGTGCCGATGCAGTTGGTGAGCATTCGAGTGCTACTATTTCTAGGGGGGTGGGGGGTTGAGGGTAGAAGATATCAAGGGTCACACCTTCTCTCCACTCCAGGGATGAGCACGGTCCACGAGGCAATCACAGCGCACCACTGTGGCATGCGTGTCTTCGCCCTGTCCCTGATCACCAATCAGGCCGTCATGGACTACGAGAGCAAGGAGAGGGCCAACCACGAGGAGGTCCTCCAGACGGGGAAGGAGCGGGCTCAGCAGCTGGAGCAGCTGGTGTCCACCATGGTGACCCGTATTGAGCACAGCAACAACTACGCCTAACTGAGTCTCCCCCAACACCCCAACCCGTCGGTTTAGGGTTCTGGCAGGAGTTTAATCGTAGGTCAAAGAAAGATCAAGCGACGGTCTCACAATGCATCAACACATGCCTTCCCTGACTTCGTTTGCATTCCTTGAATGACTGCGGATGAATTTCTTTTTTATATATACATATATGTATCATCTACTGTCTTATTTGTGCTAACGAGTATGATTGGTTTGTACAAACGTAAAGAACCAAAATCTGATGTAAAATATCTTAATTTTGTAACCTTGATGTGTAAATGGTTGGTTCTTAAATACTATTTTATTGTTCTTTTTATTTAGTATTAATATTAATACCAAAGATATTATTTATTACTTATATGTTTGTATTCTTTCAGTCTTGGACAATAAAAAAAAACAAAAAATAAAACAAGTTTGAAGTTTATTTTATACTGTGTTTGGATGATGTACAGAGATCCCAAAATGTTCATGTAACACTGAGTAATGTTACATAAGAAAAGTGCTGGCACTTACGTGTTCCATGAATCGAAAAAAAAATCTTGGCAGTCACGTTATTTATTTTTCAACACAAAAAAACGGCAAATTAAATAGTTTTGGCATATGAAGGTGAACATTCTTTTTTTATCTTTATGATTTTTTCCCCCCAGATAAGATATTAACTCCCCCGGGTAAACAGAATCGAAGCAGGCAGACGATATAAAATCAATATCGCATTTCACACGTTGCATGCACATGTAAAAGTTGCATAAATGTCGACCTTTACCGAGAAGACTGACTGAATTTGTTCTCATTAAAAGGTCAAAACAAACAGAACAGAGCGAACCTTCGTCCACTTCCGGCCCCCGCGGCGTTCAGATTAGGGGCCGGTGCTCGGAAGCGTTAGCCGAGGGGCGCTGTCTGCCAACTAACGTAAACAGAGGAGCAAACCGGCCTAAAAAAGGGCAGAGCAGGAACATGGTGCACGTCATCGTTTCTGCGTTTCTGGGCTCTGGGAGGACGAGGCATCACAATTTTTAGCCTGTTTATTATGAATCTCCCCCCATGCAAGAAGGTCAGGACTGTCCCTTTGAACCAGGTCATCTGCCTCAGCCAAGTTCCCAAATATACAATTTACAACTTTAACCACCCCCCCACACCACCACCACCAAAACCAGGCAAACATGGCTGCCTGGTAAACTTGCACATAACGAATACGATAAAAGTCGGACTCAAACAGCAGATTGTATGCTAATTAGCAGCTAGTTGCAGCAAAAGACATTAAAGGGGACATATTATGCTCCATGTTAACGTGGCTCCTTATTTTCTAAATGAAATTTAGAAAAAGTGAAGGATTGACCCCATTTGGAGTGCCTGCTCAGAACCTTTTCCTTTAAATCCAAATGAGCAACTGCAGGTAGTTGTGGTCGGGATTCTTCAAATTAGTCCAAATGTTACACAACAGTAGGGCGGAAGTGTGAAACAGACCGTTTTGACGCTCCAAAGACATGCACTAAAACGCTGGAAAAGTGCGTTTTGCTAATATGCCCCCTTTAATGTTTCTTTTTTGCACAATTTAACATAAAAAATGGGCCAGAAAATTCTCTCCACTTGTTACATTTCAACCAGTGAGCAGTTTCTAACTAATGTCTGTGATGTGGCTCGATGTGGTAGAAAATAAACATTTGGCACATTTTGAGCGCAGGCACTGTAAAGATGGAGTTACAGTCTTCTAGCATCAAGAGGAAGAACCAGAGCAGGAACGAAGGCACTTTAGAGACATCGTGGTAGGAAGTAGACGAAGGTCCAGTCGTCTAGGCAAACATGGTCAGGGTGATCCACTGTGGAGCGGAGGGCCATTAGAGCCAGAATTAGATGAGGGCGAGCTGGAGTTTTAAGAGAAATGACACCAAACGCATACCTGGAAGAAGTTGAGGCTTATGATTTGGTCTTTGTCCGTGTCCAAGTTGTCAAAGGTCTCTGCGGGAAGAGCAACGAGTCAGTGTTTGAGGTGCGCCTGAGGCGGTTCGACGAGCACGAGGGTTCAGAGGGTCCACTCACTGTACATGGTCTCCAGCCTGACCAGACACGTGACGAAGTTGTCAAAGTCGACGGCCATGTCGTCCTCCGTGTAGCGCAGGATGATCAGCTGGAACAGGTTGTTGGTTAACTTGAACCCTGCCGGAGAGAGAGACAGACGAGGAGGACAGCCGTCAGCGCCTGACGTCGGGGTCGGCCGTGGGGTCGGGAGGGAGGTCAACCGCACCTGCCGATTCAAGGGCCAGCCTCATCTCGTAGGAGTTCATGGTGCCCGATTTGTCCAAGTCAAAGGTCCTGAATATTGTCTAGACAGGAAATTAAAAAGACAAATAAAGGCAGACCACTGACCCGACCTGCTGGCAGGGACTCAAACTAAATAAATCTCTGACACACGTTATGCCATGAAGACGGATCGATAATGTTTAGCCTGATTCCTCTGTTTGACCCCTTTGGAGCTCAATCTCACCAGATATCTTTTGATCTTCTCCCAGAGGACGTGGAACTCTGTCAGGCCCAGTTTCCCGCTGCCGTCCACCTGGGCCGGGGCGTCAGGGAAACGTAACCATTACGGTGAGCCTAACCCGAGCCAAACGCCTAATGTCTTTTGATTTTCAGGATACGTCCATGAGGTTAATCATGCTGCGACAAGCCTCCTTGGAGAAGCCGTCCGTCTTCAGGTCTTTGTCTGTCAGTGGGAGAGAGAGAGAACCGGGCGGTGAGTGGGGGTCCCATGACTGCGAACAACCGCGCGCAAGGCTACCGACGTTTGCTGATGATCCTGTTCAGGATGGTCTGCAGCTCCGTGATGCTGATCTCCATGTCCTGTCGGCACAAACAAACACAAGCTGGGCTGCGGTCGCCTGGACGCGTTTCGTGGATCCGCCCCTGACCAGAAGCGCACTTACCGGCCCCGCCAGCTGCCTGAACAGGCTCTTGAATCCAGCGTCGATCTGGCTCTCGTCCAAATGCTCCTGGAACACAAACAGGAACACGGTTTCCTCTTTGTCTTTTTTTTGTTTGTTTTTTTGACGGCCGTGTTTTACTTTCGCACCTCCTTCGGAATATTGGCTACGACTTTGTCATCCAGCTCCCTTGACGTGGGCAGGAAGAAGAGTTTTTATTACCGTGGCTGTCGGGTAGCGTTTGTTTTACAATTGGAAAAAGTCACGTAGCTGACTCACTCCGACTGGGCGGGCTTCTCTGAGAAAACCCGGAGGACGAAGTCGGCCTCTTTGTTCGGCTCGAACGTGGAGGGGACGATGACGTACTCCCCGGCAGGCAGCCGGAGCCGCGAGCTGACCTCCCTCATGTTGATGAAGACCTCGGAGCGAGCGCTGGACGCGTGCGTGAGGAAGAAATCCCGCTTCAGGTGGATCCCTGAGCTGCCCACCATCTGAGAGGGAGCAGAAGGATGCGGCTCACGTTCCCACATAACTGTAACGGAGAGCAGAGCGGGACACGTACCTCCCGGGGAACCTGGAAGGGACAAAGACGGGAAGCAAAGAAAAAAGTTAAAGATTTGTCAAACTACCAAGTAATGCTACCGAGTGGCTAAGCTTACCTCGTAGATGGCGAACCCGATGGTCTCCATGTCTTTGCCGTCTCGCCGTTTCTTCCTGCGGTCCTTCTGCATGAGGCTGACCAGGAAGCTGCAGTCCGCCTGGCCGGGCATGTCGGGGTTCTTCAGCACCAGTTTGAACTGGGGGTTGAGCCAGAAGGAGGCTGAGGGGGAAGAACACAGAGAGCGGCGCTCAGAGACGTCTATGCCACTATTCCGCCGTCCGGCTTCGTCGTACCTGGGTAGTTCCTGCAGCCCCCAGCGGTGCTCCCCCGCCTCCACTCGCCCGGGTAGAGCGAGGTGCTCCACTTCTTCAACTTGGCGTTCTGCAGGGCGTCAGGGGTCAGGTTGCAGATCTCCAGGGTGGTGAATTCGCGCAGGAAGTCGCTGAACGACATCCTGGGTGGGCGCAAGATAACAACAGTCAGTCAATGCAGATGAAAAAAGGAAAAAAAACGACTTACCAGAACTCGCCATCCTCGCTGCGGTTGTGCAGGCGGCTTCTCACGGAACGATCGATGCTGTCCCACTCTCTGGAGCTGTGGAAAGATGATAATGTAAACAAAGCAGGAGAACGTCATAAAAACCATGTTTTTCTAATCCTCATGTTCTCAGTGGTTGCCAACCTGGGGCCCACATCCCAAAACTGGCCCGCTGCTGCAGTATTAGCGGTCCACTCTGGTCAAAGCTACCCAAAATCTTAACTAAAGGTTACGGCAGCTATCTAAACGGGCATGTTTGACACATGCTGGCTATTGTGGTAGGGAACTCACTTGTCGCTCCAGGATCCAGTCCACTCAACTTCCCCCCAAGGATTCCTGATTCGAAGCAGCTTGGTTGGATTTCCCCTGTACGTCACCTTAATGTAAAGAGGCACCACGCTTAACATTTTAGTTAGGTCACGAAGTGCCAATTATACAGTTATGGTAAATTACACACAATTAGAAATTATTCAAATCATGAGGCCAACTGTCCGCCCACAGAGATGGATTGCTAAAGAAAATAGCTGAAACATCCACCCTGAGTTCAGAAAGTAAGAACTTTCATTGAAAAAGATAAACAGAGCTGCAGAGAGTAAAGAAGTGCAGTTTCTTTGCCCTTCCCTTGAAATGCTCACCTCCTCTGCAGCGGTCACGGAGTAGGCGTGTCCCTTCACCAGCTTCTTGAACGTCACAGCCTCCATGTCATACTTGCTGGTGATCTGAGGATGACATGGCACGTGGCGTCAACAAGAGACGCCTCTGATGCAGACAGACACTCGAGGCTTGAACTGTGAGTAAAATCCATTCGCAATGCCGACTGGGGAGTCAAACCAGACCTTGAAGGCCACTTCCTGCTTTGGGATTGGGTCGTCTTTGATGTTGAACAGACCCTGATTATAGATCAGTCCTCCAGGCGCTCCTGGAGAAACTCGTGGCTCCCCCCTGCTGGAGGATTCAATGTCCGCATTTTTGTCTAAAAAAGTCCTTTTCTGTTCACATCTTTATGTCCGATGTCCAAATTTATTTGTTGAATGTTCACTTGGCTATTTCACTACCAAGTACTCTTTTCCTCATGAAACTCATAATCTGGAATCATCTAAAACTCCAGGCACCTTTACAGAACAATAAACTATTGACTCATGTCTAAAAGTTAATTTTAACACACAGGTGTTAATTCCTCTGGATCACTGGGGCGTTGGGCTGCATGCTATCACATCATGCCAAAGCCATAAAAAAACTGGTTAAAGTCGATAACAGGCAAAACAGGCGGTCAGACTGACGTTGATGGAGCAGCCCAGCAGCGACCCTCTCTCCAGGGCCCTGCAGATGATGCTGTACAGGTCGGAGGGCGCTTTCTTCAGCTCGTACATCTCTGTCACACCGCCAGTGAAGTCCTCGAAGCCCTCCGACGTGCTGCCGCCCGACAGCGCCTCGTAACAGCCGTTCAGCCTGGGACACAAACACGGCAACGCTGTTACCTTCGCTTTGTTACTGGCACAATGTCGTAGATCACGAGGATCTGGTATTTGGATCCCCGTTTCCTCTCTGTTTTGTTGTTTCCGTCCACCTCCACAGGGAGGCAGATTTGCAGCTGAGGCCACATCTGGAGCAGCTGAAGTTACATAACACATCTGTTCCGGTCCTGATGGACCACAGACCCTCAAACAGTCTTAACGCACAAAGTCTTAACGAGTTTAAGACGAACATCCCCCTTTATATAACGGGTCACATCTATTACAGCTGATTCAGGTTAGCCCTGCGCTAAGAGTGACAGACTTTCTAATCCTCTGAAGCCTGCAGAAGTGGAGTTAGTTGCGTTCAAATATGCTGACGCGTCGCCTTACTTAGCGTAGGCCTTTTCCAGCAGCGCGCTCCAGAACTCGGTTCCCTCAGCTGAGTGGACAAACAGCAATTTGTCGTCCTTCACCGGCAGCCTGTCATCAATCACCACGTCCACCCATTCACCAAACTGCCAAAACTGTAAAAAGACCATGAAAAGTGTTATGTAACAACGTAATTAATAATTTATTAATGATACCAAGTCAAGTAATACTTTGAACATAGTATTACATAACCATAGCTAATGACTTATTGGATTTAATCAAGCATTTATTTATTTATACTCCGCAAGGGGTTAGCAAGGGGTTGAATTATTTAACCAGTAAATGACATTGACGTATTTAAAAACACCGAATAAGTGTGATGTAACAACAGTTAATGGTAGATAAGCAGAGTGCGTTATGTTGTAACAGGTCATGGCCAGCAGGGGGCAGAGTAGAACTGTCCCATAGTCAGGAGAGAGAGGTATATATAGAGAGAGGGCTGGAGAGAGAGAGGTAGAGAGGTATATATAGAGAGAGGTAGAGAGAGGGATGGAGAGAGAGGTAGAGAGGTGTATATATATAGAGAGAGAGAGGGAGAGAGAGTGAGGGAGAGAGAGGGAGGGAGAGAGAGGGAGGGAGATAGAGAGGTAGAGAGAGAAAGAAAGAGACAGGTAGAGTGGTCGAGAGAAATGCAGAGAGACGTAGAGAGACAGGGAGAGAGAGAGGGAGGTAGAGGTAGAGAGAGAGGTAGAGAGAGGGGGAGAGGGGAGGAAAAGGTGAAACACTGGCAGGATGTGCAATGATCCAGCAGAGATGACTCAGTGTGTGTAACTTCCTTATTTTACCCAGGAGCCTCATTTGCACCATGATGTGCAGATAAGCAGAATAAACAGTACAGTCCTACTACAATACTATATATATGTGTTTATATATATATATATATATATAGATAGATAGATAGATAGATAGATAGATAGATAGATAGATAGATAGATAGATAGATAGATAGATAGATAGATAGGATTTATTTTCAAATCCTAAATCCTAAATTGACAAACAAAAGTAAAGATATTTTCTCTTTTATTGATGATGTGAGTACTCCTTACTCTCTTTGCATGGAGTGTATTTTTAAAACTCTTACATGCACATACAGTATTTCGTTGTTTGCTGAGCCATCGGTATATTTACCAATAAAATATTAATTGCGATATGATGAATGAGTGCGCTCCAGTTAACACTTTCATTTGTCCCTGAGTGTCTCGCTGAGATTGCCTCGTTTATTATTCATCCTTCCTGCCATTGTTTGCCCGTGTGGATCATTGGCACCCGCCCACCTCCGCGGCGTCTCCCTCTCCATAAACCAGCTCAGATCCTAATTGCTTTTTGGGAATGACTCATCCCGGCCTGAGTGATATACCCGAATGCCGAAAGGCTCCGAAGTGACACGTGTGTGTGTGTGTGTGTGTGTGTGTGTGTGGGGGGGGTCCCCTCTGACTGAGGGGAGGAAAGTAGGGCGAGCAGCCGTGCGCATTTTTGAGCCATTTAGCTTTGGTTCACGCGTATTAAGCAGAAACGCAACAGAGGATAAATATTGACACTCGGTCTAGCAGAAAGAACATTCACGGCTGCGATACACGGAAGCCGCTGCGAGCATGGAGGTGGAATTCGGCGAAAATGAGGAAGTTCTTCTGCAGATGCGGGAATGCTGGAGCAGTGTGTGTGTGTGTGTGTGTGTTGGTATGTATTGATCCTTCAATACGACACGTTGCAATGTGGATGTTGGAGCCTCCGGGGGATTTTCCGATTATCTCTCCACAGATGGTGGACGATTGCAGCTGCAAGGGCCCGAATTCCATGGAAAACCAGGATCTTTGAATGCAACGTGTGAACAAGCCCCCCCCCCGTCAATGCAGGCCCGGGAGGAAAAGGTGAAAAGGCTTTGGAAGGAAACCATACGAATGCATGAATGTATGAATTTAGCGACACGAAGGAAGACCGGGAAGGTTGTGGGATATGGAGGGCCAGCGGTGGTGGGGGCGGGGCCAGAGTCAAGGATCAGCTGAGCTGGAGCAGTCGCAACACCTGGAGCAGCAGGCGTGTCCGCGTGAAGCATTTCACCTCCAGGAAAAACGGAAATGGGACAATACTGTTGGCTTAAGGACGCTGAAGAGTGTTGATCACTTGAGTGTTGCACACTTGCTGCTGGTGAGTGTGCGTGTGTGTGTCTTTGTGTACTTTTCCTATCGAGCTGAACTTTGACCCCTGATAAGCAGTTCGCTGTCGGGCTGAATGAACGGTGAGCGCAAAGCCGCTGAACAAGTCCTCCCTAAATGAGAGCCGCTCCAAAATATGTAGACGAGGCGCAGGCGGCGTGACATCGCCGGTGTGAACGGCGGGGCGTGTCCCGCTCCCACGTTCAGTCCAGCTACCGAGGCGTAGTTCGCCGTCGGCCCCGAGGCTCTCAGGCGGTGTTTGCTGAAGGAGCGGGCGAGGACCCGGTCCTGGTGACTCAGGAGATCAAAGACCAAAGAGCCAGTTTAGGAAAAGACTCGAAAGTGCGCTGATTTTCAAACGGCCAGCAGGGGGCGCCCCTAGCGTTTAATGGGCTTTTCCAGCTAGCGCTTTATTTTATACCTTTTATGCATCGTCCTCAGCAAACAGGTAGGACAGTTTCAGGTGAAAGTACAGTTTCGACTGTACACAGAAACGTTTTGTAAACAGGTTCCGGAGCTGAGTGTTTACGAAATTCCCCCGGCCTCAGATAACGTGTATAAATGGGGAAGTCGACACCTGGCTGACTTAGCGCCAACGCTCCACCGAAGGAACGCTCGGGCAACGACGGAAAAGGGAGAGAGCGAGAAGGGCGGATGGCGCGGTCACCTGGAAGTGAAAGATTCCGGCGTATCCGTGCGCAAAGCTCTGCCCGTGGGGGACCACCCGGTGGAGGATGTCGTCGTTGAGCGTGAGCGAGGCGATGGCCGCCAGCAGCCAGCAGTCCCCTGCGAACACACGTCAAGAGGTCGGTGATCAAAGCAGCCACGGCGGGCTTTGTTCTGCTAGCGCTACCTGCTCGTTCCCATATTGACACAACGTCTGGATTTGCGTCCTAATCTGTTGACAGCGCGATAAAGGTGGGCGGGTCCCCTGACAGATAACCTCCCCCCAACCTCCACCCCCCCCCCCCCATAAAGTTTACAGTCTGTCAAACAAAGTGTAACATTCTGCTTTTAAAGAGTTTGTAGCACTTTAGCGTTACGTTTGTAAAACAGCCGATCCTCCGGGATGGAACGTTTCGTTTTTCAGATAAGTCTTTTATCTCTGATTGAGAGCGTCTCGGGGGCGGAGAACAAAGCATGATTTATCAACGGAGCGGGCAAATAAAGCCGCTCCTCAATTGACTAACTCGTCTTCATCGCCATCTGCCGCTCAGGCCTCGACTCGGATCGCTGCGGTCACGAATCAGAAAGCGCTCCTTCGGACGCGAGGGGTTTTTCGCCGCCGCCGGTATGTCGCCCAGCTCGTTTGTCTGACCGTCACCTGGGAGGCTCGACAGAAAGCAGTTTTACCTAAGGCTCCCTGACAGATGTCTGTGCGAGTCGCTCCGTCCACGATGAACTCGGGCTGCCTGCAGATCTCCTGTCGGAGGGGAAGCAAAGACAAGAGTTTCACGCTCACACCTCCATACAAAGGGCACATTCGAAATCACAAAAGCCGTCCTCTCCGATATCTTAGGAAAAGCACGGCGTCGTCGACGTACCCTGTAACCCTGAGCTCCGAAAGTTTGCGAAATACATTGCCGCCATTTTAAGCGATACCGCCCCCCAAAAAAAAGAAATTCGCATCCTCTTCCCAGCGCGTTGAGTCTCCGCAATGGGAAGGCTATAAAAAGATGCATGCCGTTCCGAGCTCGCATGCCACCGCGCACGCACGAGTGAACTCAAAGATGCCAAAGTCCTCCCCTCGCCTCTCACGCAGCGTGGATTTGCGCGAGAGCCTTGTTGCGCTGCGTAAATGTTGAAAGACGCGCATGCATTATAAAACACGGCGACTTTTATTTATTTATTTTTCCTGGAGACTCTGGGATGCATTAGGGGGGTAAAAGACACGCGCTCCGGCCTGCGGTCGCCGCGGCGGGAGCTACCGAGGGGGTAACGCTACAGTGCTGAATTCAATAACAGGAAGTCCATCCATTGCTTAATCTTAGTCCCCTAACAACCAAATGTCTCATGCCCATGCAGAATATTAGCTGTTCATCTCTTCCATCCTTTGATCATCGGACAAGGGCCAGCAGGTGATTTGATGTTCTCAATCTGTGAAGTCCGAATATTCCCTATTACCCTTGTTCTGAACTTGGCCTCCCTTTCTTACCGTGGGCCTCTTCCAGCGCACCCCGTAGGTCTTGGAGGAGTTGGGGCCGAGCTCGTTGAACCCCAGCGAGGAGGTGCTGCAGGGGAAATAGTGGTCCTCGAACAGCCTCCCGCTCTGGAGGCTCTGGGCTTTCATGTGCTCATAGTCCTGCTCCAGGAACTTGATGGCCTTGTGGTTCTGCCCCAGACCTTCGTCGCGGTCCCACCGGCTCCTCAGCTTGTAGGCCATGCCCGTGGCGTAGATGCGCTCCTCCATCGCTAAGGTCACCTCTCGGGCTCCTGTGTGTGTGTGTGGGGGGGGGGGGACGGGTTGAGGCTCGGTTACGAATCAGAAAGCAACATCGGCAGCGACTAAAAGCCGGCGATATACCGAGCACACCGCTGCTTGGTTGGGGTACTTTAGATCGGCGGCTCTAGTCCTCCTCTGGTTCAAGCAGTTCAGGCCGGAAAGCCTGCGGGAGAAAAGAAAAAAAAAAAACCAAACAGGATCAACTTTTGAGAAAACAAGAATGCAGAAGCACAAAAGCGCCGTCAGTCTCCTCCCCGGCTGCGTGTATCCAGGCTTTAGCCAGACCCTTTTTCTTGTCAGTCAAGCATATATGCAGAGGGCTGAGTCACGGGAGGGGCACCGGTGCTGCCAACGCAGCGTCAGAGGAGTTTAATCGTATCGTAAAAAGGCGCACAGGCGTGGTTTCACTGATATGTGGCGAAAGCTCCCCAAGCTTGGGGGGGGGGGGGGGGTGTAAACTGCTCCCCATGTCACCAGGAAGCCGGCTGACAGAACTGGAGCGCCTTTGCGTCGCTTTCTCTTCCTCTCCGTCTGCGGACGGTGGAGCTCAAACGGCTCAAAAGCCCGCGTTTATTTTTAACCAGGGACATGTCGGCTTTACGGCCCCCAGCCGCCACTCCCCCCCCAGCCACCACTCCCCCCCCAGCGCTAATCGCGCTTCCTGTTTCGGTCTTGTCTTGACTCCTCCACAGAACAAATGGAGACTTGAGCAGCTGCGCTAACCCCCGGTGGGATTGTGTCTGCGTGCGTTCCACAGGGCCCGGTGCTCGGACCCCTGCGTTTTCGTCGCGTCACCCTTTCCCTTGTTGAAAACTCTGTGTTTTCTACTCGGACTTAAAAACCCTGTCATGGTTTCCACAGCGAACTCTGGGAAGAAAAAAAACAGCAAAAAAAAAAACCCCGCCCCCACCCCCCCCTTAAGGGCCTTAAAAACTCTTCCAGGCGACAGGAGCAGAGAGAAGAACATAAAACTTTCAGGAATTTTCGCAGAGACACGGGGCGTCGGAGCTCCACTCTGGCAAGAAAAAATGAGGAGCCCTAATCCCACTAACCAGTCAGCAGCACTGGTGGGGAGCCTAGATCCCAGCACCGGCCTCGGGTATCAGTCGGACATCTCATCCTGACCCGGAATGGGGCCAAACTGGTTGTACCGGTGTTTTAAATTGATTAGGAATCAGGTTTGTGCACCAACAGTAACTTGCACAGTTGCTTTTGGTTTATTACTTATTATTATTATTCGTCAATAAACCAGATACAACACCGGTTCCACTAATGTTGCCATGGTTTATTATTGATTTCATCTCCGTGGTGAGGCGTCAGATCCTCCTGGGCGCAATCTTGGTGCAATAAATATTTGATTGAATCATTTAATGGGGAATACGCTCACACTCACAGACATGCACGCACAGATTCTCCGCGTCATTGCAGGTAATGGGACTGAGCACAGATGACAGGCGGGGAGCTGCAAGCCCGGACACATAAAGAGCTGTTGAGGGACTTTCGCTCCGCCAGCTCCACCGCAGCAGCAGCCGTCAAGCCTCGTTCGGAGGAACTGACGCTTCCTCCATGAGGAGACCGGCCTCGGTGAGGCGGTGTGTCGCTGCAGACCAGGGTGTCGCCGATCGATCTCTGAGCCCCGGAGCCGCGTGTGTGCTTTGGCACGCTTCGCTCTGCGGCACACAAACAGGAAGTCTTCATACGCGCAACAATTTTTACGCGTCTCTGGCGAGGTGTGTTGGGGTTTTCTTTTTTCCTGCGCTCAGGGCGCACGCACACACAGACACCTTAAGCGTCCGTGGAAAAATAGAGGTGTGGAGAAGCATGACGCCCAGGGGGACCAGTAGAATGAAAAGTCGAGAGGATCGATGGCGTAAATTCCTGCGGTTTGGTGATGAAGCGCGTTGGAGCGCGCCGAAGCGCGATCACGGTGCCGAAGCATGGCTGCTCCAGATACAGATACAAGTTAGTAGGTGTGGCCCAATATCCAGCTGCCATACCGAAACTATATCGAGGTGACCAACTCGAAAAGCATTCGCTGCATTCATGTTTAAAAAAAAATTCCGACAGGGCGGCTGTGCGCAAAAAGGAAAACTGTCAGCATCGCGTCGTGATTCTGGCAGAAGTTCAAATAGATTGTTCTCGGAATGCCTGTTCGGTCATGCATATGCTGTAAAAGAAATTTAAAGTTGCTGTAACCCATCAAAGACACATTTCAAAGGCGTCTCCGTGCAGCGCGACTCAAATCAGTGTTTGGCGAGAGGAAAGTGGAATTACCTTGCAGCGGATCTCCCCGGAGAAAAAAAGGCAGCTTTGGGCCTATTCAGACATTCAGCAGTCTACTTCAGGGCTCTCTACTCTTCCCTTCCATGTTTATTAGAAGTTCGTCCCTCCCCTGCATGAGGAGTTTAAAAACGCCCTGCTGGAACTGCGCTGGGTCGACAACACGCATGCGCAGATGCAAAACATCCGTTAGTTATTGGGCCTATAATGAAAATGTATTATTTACTACTAAGATTGCTTGAGATACGTCTCAGAAATCAGTATCGATTTCTCAAAACTTTTGTCTCATGCATGAGGAAGACTGTGAGTAGTGGTCATAGTAGTAGTAGTAGTGGTGGTGGTGGTGGTGGTACTATTGTCGTTCTAATAATAATGTTATAATAATGGGTTAACAACATTTAAATACTGCACCAGACCCGTAGTTTGGAGTCAATCTGCACTCATCAAACGTCAGGGCTCAAGGAGGACGCCTAGCGGACGTCATAGCGCACTCGCCCTGGTTGTGGACTCCATGTCCCAGCAGGCGTTGCGGCAGGACGCTCCCGTCGTGCTTCGCGCCCCCGTCGTGCTTCGCTAGTTCGACCGAGCGGCTCGACATGGCGACCGACGGCCCCCCCGGCACCGACAGCCTGCCCTCCGACTTAGGCGGCGCCATCGCGTCCCTGAACACCTGGAGCCACCCGGAGCTCCAGACCAAGCTGGCGGAGCTCGGAGCTCCCAACATGGGTGAGAAAACGTGCAGGAACCGGCAGCGAGAAGCTGCGTTTAGCTGAGAAAAGAGCTAGCTGGTTGCTAAGTGGCTAACTAGTGAAAAGGAAACGGCTCTTTTATTAAGTTAGAATTAACTCCCCGGTGTGTTTTCAGCCGCTTAAATTCGTTTTATAAACCATTAAGTCGACGTTTTGTCATGCAACAGCATGTGTGTCCTGTAACTATTATAAAATGTCCATGCATCCATTGTATCCATTGTAGCATGTTGGCTAGCGTCTGAACATGAGTTCACTCTTCCTCCTGTTCCTCTCAGACTTTTCTCATCTTTATTTGACAATCAACGGTGTTTTGGGTGCTTTTTGTGACGGTGACCGTGCGTGCATCTGACTTGTGTACAATCCTGTACTCTAGGTCCCCGGGAGGAGCTGATCGACCGGCTGAAGGGCTACATGATGCAGGTAAATCATCCTTTTAAAGTCCTTTTGTTTCATCAGAACCGTGACGGGGATCATCAGTCCTTGCCTGAGACGACTTTGATTGAATTAAAAGCACCCTTTTGTCTTTCCCTGCAGACTGGCATCCTCATCGGCAAACCTGACGATACTTCGATGAGTTCACAGGTGAATAAACACAACTGAGACAAGCACTTCACCTTCATTCTGATTAACTCCTTTGTTTCACATGCGCATATTTTGGGAGAGAACTATCGTTTTAAGTGGCTGAAGTTCCCCCTTGCATGTCGCTTTCTCCCGTCCAGGTGCCGGGGATGTCCCCCATGTCTCAAATGTCCATGCCCATGCCTCCTGGTATGGGCATGGTGACCCCGATGGGAATGATGGGCGGGGGCCCCCCTCCGCCCGGCATCCACATGGGCATGGAGGCCCCGGGGTTGGCCCCACCGGGGATGATGCAGGACGATCAGCTGAAGATGGCTCAGCATCGAGCTGCCATGGTGCTGCACGAGGAGCGAGCCATGCAGGTGAGTGTGTGTGTGTGTGGGGGGGTAGCCTGAGGTTTAAAACATAAATACTGTATTTTCATGACCATAAGCGCACCGTATTTTAGGGCGCACTTTCAACTAACGGCCTATTTTAGAACTGTTTTCATGTATGGGGCGCACTGCGTTGTGAGGCACATAGAATAGATGCTACAGTAGTGGCTGGGGTTGATGATGCTTTCACTAGATCGCGCTGCGCTAAAGGGAACGTCAATAAAACTTTATTAATAGAATACAAACCGGCGTTCTCACACCTCTGTTCACTCCCAAAATGGTTTGGGACTGGACTGGAATTCCTCTTTATAGTTCACACTGCTGTTACTTCGGTCATGCCTTCTGACTACGGTAGCCGCGATTAGCCAATATTAATCCATACAAAAGGTGCACTGTCGGTTTTTCAGAAAATTCTAGGCTATTATGTGTGCCTTATAGTCGTGAAAATACGGTACATTAAATTGAGATAAAAACTGGACATTAGATGGAACTCTGGTTGTTGCTCAGATGTGAATTGTGTGTATTACAGGGCGAAGCACACGGCATGGATGAACACGATCTTCTGGAGCAGCAGAAAAGGGTGAGAAACAATGTTTTTTTTTTTTTCCTTTTGTGTCCGATTTTGAAAGATCCGAGACTGTTTCGATGAAGCGTAATATTAAAGCCCGACTGCTCTCCCCTTGCGCCGGTCAGGCTGCCGTGCTGCTGGAGCAGGAGCGTCAGGAGATGGTGAAGATGGTGGTGCCTCCGGGCATGGTCAGCGCCATGGGTATGCTCACACACACACACAGACAGCACGTGCCACACATCTGCACATGAACGCTCACCCTCGGGTCTCCCCTCCAGGCATGGACCCTCGCGCACCGCTGCCTCCTGGCGTCAGCATGTTGCCCATTCCCAAACCGAGGATTCCCCCTCCTCCCGGCGAAGACACCAGAGAGTTAAATGTAGGCGGTGCTCGAGTTTTGAAGCCCAAACCGCACGAGTAACGAGCAAAATTAGACAGCTAACGCAAACTAGCCTGGTTGCTTCCAGATGTGGCAGAGCGAGGAGGTGAGCATCAGTGGACCAAAGATCCCTCAGGCCCTGGAGAAGATCCTCCAGCTGAAGGAGATAAGGCAGGAGCAGCTGGTTGAGCCCACAGGTGTGTGTGTGTGTGTGTGTGAGAGGGGTTTTTAGATAAGTGCGTAAAACTCGAGGGGAGGGAGGCTTCTGATCCGGTTGTGTGTTTGTCCGCGCGCTCAGAGGACGACGAGGACGAGGACGGCGACCTGAACTCCTCTGGCCCGGCGGCGTCGGAGCGCGACGATCACGACCTGTCCAAGAAAGACGTGAGTTTTTCCGCGTCCCGGCGCGAGAGCCTCGCTCCGACCCCCCCTCTCACCATGGCGACACCCCCCCCCCATCAGAAAAACCGCCGCCGGCGAAACCGCAAGAAGAGGAGCAAGCAGAAGCGCGCCCAGGAGAAGAAGGAGCAGGCAGCGGAGCAGCAGCAGAAGAAGGAGACCGGCGGCGAGAAGGAGAAGGACAAAGAGAAGGACAAGGACAAGGACAAGGACAAGGACAAGGACAAGGAGAAAACCTCAGACGTGGAGATCGAGTACGTCACGGAGGAGCCGGAGATTTACGACCCCAACTTCATCTTCTTCAAGAGGATCTTCGAGGCCTTCAAGGTGAGGCGGAGCTTTAAAAACCCCTCCAAAATAAGAGCCGCCGCACGGTTTGTTGACGTTCTCTGCCTTAGCTGACCGACGACGTGAAGAAGGAGAAGGAAAAGGAGCCCGAGAAGATGGAGAAGCAGGAGACCGCCATGGTTTGGAAGAAAGGATTCGTGGAGGAGAAGAAAGACGACAACGACAGCGACGAGGTCTGGATGAGCGACCCCGCCGTGTGAGCGGAGTGAAAGGACTGAGTTAACGTCGTGGTTGTCGTGTAGGAAGTCCGACCAGACGTACCAAAGATGTCCAAGAAGAAGCTGAGGAGGATGAACAGGCTGACCGTGGCCGAGCTCAAGCAGGTAGGAGCAGGTAACGGCTGAGGGCCACCGCGGCGTGGGTCAGGGCTCACCCCCCCCCCTGTGTTCCAGCTGGTGGCGCGCCCAGATGTGGTGGAGATGCACGACGTGACGGCGCAGGAGCCCAAGCTGCTGGTGCACCTGAAGGCCACCAGGAACACGGTCCCGGTGCCGCGCCACTGGTGCTTCAAGAGGAAGTACCTCCAGGGGAAGAGGGGCATCGAGAAGCCCCCCTTCCAGCTGCCCGAGTTCATCCGGAGAACCGGCATCCAGGAGATGAGGGAAGCCCTGCAGGAGAAGGTGGGGGCGTCACGCTTCTCCCAGCGCTCCACGGCTTTGGGAACGAAGCCATCACCTTTGTTTGTTTGTTTTAACGTTCGCAGGAGGATGCTAAAACCATGAAGACCAAAATGAGGGAGAAGGTTCGCCCCAAGATGGGCAAGATCGACATTGACTACCAGAAGCTCCACGACGCCTTCTTCAAGTGGCAGATCAAACCCAAGCTCACCATCCACGGAGACCTTTACTACGAGGTCCGAGCCCCGCCCCCCCCACACACACACACACACACACACACACGCGGCGTCGGCCCCGCTCACCAGCCCGTTCCTCCGTGTCCGCAGGGAAAGGAGTTCGAGACTCGGCTGAAGGAGAAGAAGCCGGGCGACCTGTCCGACGAGCTCCGCATCGCCCTGGGCATGCCCATCGGACCTGTAGGGGCCGCTCTGTCCTCACACACACACACACACACACACACACCCTTTCACAAACTATCACTACCTCTGCTCTCCCCCAGAACGCCCACAAGGTCCCGCCTCCCTGGCTGATCGCCATGCAGCGTTACGGACCCCCTCCCTCCTACCCCAATCTGAAGATCCCCGGCCTCAACTCCCCCATCCCAGATGTGAGTTGGTTCGATCCAGAGGTGTGTGCTGACTGTTGGCGTCTGATCTTTCCTTCCGTCCTTCGCCCCCCGTAGAACTGCACGTTTGGTTACCACGCCGGGGGCTGGGGGAAGCCCCCCGTGGACGAGATGGGCAAGCCCCTTTACGGCGACGTGTTCGGGACCAACGCCGTGGACTTCCAGGTGAGGAGCGCGGGCTCGGGGATGGGGGGGGGGCGGGGCCACGGCGGCGGGAGACTCAACCCCGCCCCCCTTTTCCCCCCGAGCAGGCCAAGGTGGAGGAGGAGGAGGTGGACCGCACCCCGTGGGGGGAGCTGGAGCCCTCGGACGAGGAGTCGTCGGAGGAGGAGGAAGAGGAGGAGAGCGAGGAGGAGAAGCCGGATGAGACCGGGTTCTTCACGCCAGCAGACAGGTACGCCGCCGCCACCGCCGCCGCTTGCCCGAACGCACCCCCCCGCCCCCTGCTGACCCCCCCTGTGCGCGCCTCAGCGGGCTGATCACTCCCGGAGGCTTCTCGTCGGTCCCGGCGGGCATGGAGACCCCAGAGCTGATCGAGCTGAGGAAGAAGAAGATCGAGGAGGCCATGGACGGGTGAGCTTCTCCACCTCTCTCTCCCTCTCAACCGCCTCTTCCTCTTTCTTTTTTAATGGAAGTCTTTGTTGTGCTGGCAGCAACGAGACGCCTCAGCTGTTCACGGTGCTCCCGGAGAGGAGGACCGGCCCCCTGGGAGCCGCCATGATGGCCTCCACGCACATCTACGACATGTCGACGGTACGGCGCCCTTCTGCGCTCGTTCGAGTGGTTTGTTTTGCGGCTTTCTTTTTTTTTTTTCTCCTCCTTTCCTGACTCTCGCTTCCCGTCTGCAGGCCATGGCCAGCCGGAAAACGGGCGGGTCGCAGGAGTCCCAGGGCGTGGAGGTGGCGCTGGCCCCCGAGGAGCTGGAGCTGGACCCCATGGCCATGACGCAGAAGTACGAGGAGCACGTCCGGGAGCAGCAGGCCCAGGTGGAGAAGGAGGACTTCAGCGACATGGTGGCCGAGCACGCCGCCAAACAGAAGGTACCGACTTCCTCTGGGCGCAACTTTTCCTTTTTCTTTTCTTCTTTTTGGTTCGGTTATTAACGCCCTCGCCTCTGACCTCCGCTTCTTTGTCCCCCGTAACAGCAAAAGAAAAGGAAGGCCCAGCCACAGGACACGCGCTCCGGTGCCAAGAAATACAAAGAATTCAAGTTCTAATCTGGAGCGACACAAAGCTCCGCCGGAGAACGAGTCGAGACAGGAAATGAAAGAGCCGTTCTTGGATTTTAACCCGACACACACACAGCAACACCATCCCATAAACCAGCACAACATTTCTTCTCAGTCTTTTTGTTGTCCTATACTTGGATGTATGGTGACATCTTTCCTGTTTCACTCCACATTTTATGTTTTTGGGCTTTTTTTTTTCTTTTTTTGTATTTCGCTGTAGCCAGTTTTCTTTTGTAAATAAATGAAGTAACGATAAAAACGGTTCGTCCCCCCCCGGTCTCCGTTATTTCCCCGTCTTGGTTATTTGCAGTTCATCAGATGAAGGATATGTGATTACAAATGCAGGTTTTGATAAGATCGTATCGGCGTATTTGTGTGAAAAACTCCCGTGCGTTTGAACGCACCGTGCAGTTCCAGTTTTGACCACAGGGCGGCGACAGCGGCCCCTGGGCTCCTGAGGCACAGTGACCTACATACAGTATTTATCTGCAAGAGTGTTGAATAGGCCTCACACACACGCACACACACGCACTTTACTCTCTCATAAACTGCATATGAGTGCGTTAGACCTGCTCGGGTAGTTGGAGCTGTTCTTAGTTTATTTTGTTTTATAGTGCAGGGCAATAAAAGCCAGGCATATTGTCAATAAAATCAAGGAATTTCAAATATTTACGCGCTGAACATAATCACAGTAGGCGACACATGGTTGTACAATAGATTGTCTAATTGTTAGTTTGGCTTTGCAGCCCACAGTATCACTTAATGACCTGGCGGATTATCCCGTGACCATGTTTTAATCTGCTCAGTTTTAATCTCTTTATCAGTGGCGGGAGAGAAGCCTGTTAAAAAGAGCAGGGCGACCGCGCCGCCTTCAACTCATCCGGCTGATTATCCAGAGCGAGGGACAGATGACGGGGGGTGGGGGGGGGGGGGTGTGCAGCTGACTTCACTCGGGCAGGAAGTGGCCTTTTACTGGGATCTATACGATAATCTGGTTTTCCCCCCCGCGGACGTTTGAGTTTTCCGCCTGGAGCACGGCCCCAAGCGATTACTGGGAAGAGAAGACAACTGTTTTAGCAAAGTATACAAGGGGGGTGTGTGTGTGTGGTGGGGGGGTGCTCAGCGGTAGATTTTGGGGCCGGAGCACCTCGAGGTGGTTCGTGCAGCCGTGTTGGCCCCATATCAGCCGATCTTTGGAAGAAAACATCCACCTCAGACGGTATTGTCGCACGATTCTCAATGGCTGCGATGCCAAGGCGCGATATTCCTGCCCCCCCCCCCCGAATGCCAGACGGAGGGCGGGCCGCGTCTTCGCCGTGCGGCTGGCGTCGCCTCCTTCTTCCCACTTAGCAAATGACGCGATTCAGCGCCGACAAAAGGGTGAGCGCGTGTTTGTTTGGCGGTGTTTGGAGGCCGGTGGAGCGTGGCCCGCGCAGCAGGAAGCGGCCAACTCGCCGTGTGAACGCGCCGTTTGTAACCGGTTTAACGCCTTTTTTTTTTTTTTATGGCCGTGTTCTCTCAACAGCTGAACGAAGGTGTGTGTGAGAAAGGCTGTTAACACTTGCCCATAAAAAAAAAAAAAAAAGGGCTTTATATGAAACTATCAATCTCTTCGGTGGCAACAGGTTGGTCGGGGTCGAATCGACTAGCCCTGGGTTCACAGGTCAAGACTGTAGAAAATATGGAGAAGTTATTGATTAACAAACCGCGCTGATTAACCTGATGACTGTCGGAAACTAACGCGGCGGTCTCGAGCCATAAACGCCCAGCGAGGAAGGGTTGCGCCAGGTGAAACGGGCCGAATAAAGCGAGAACCAGTCGCCCTCCCGTCGTGCTCTGGTGGTCGCCGGTGGCGAGCTGCAAAGGGCTCTCCGGGGGGGCCCCAGGATTTCTAAAAATCTGAAAATAACACCCAGATTTACTATAAATACTGCTAGTAATGCATCCAAAAGGGGGTACAAGCCAGTGCCTTATTGCAAGCCTGGATAAATACAGAGGGCTGTGTCAGGGAGGGCACCCGACGTGACACTTTTATCAAATCGAGCCGATGTCTTCTAATGAGTTTGGAGCTGCCTGGAGGGAAACCGAAGAGGAGGTTTGTAGATGTGGTGAAAGAGGTCAGGGAGGGGGTTGGAGGATGGGAGAGAAGGGGTCGGGTGGAGGCGACGGATTCTCTGAAGGGAAAAGCTGAAAAAAGAAGACTATAGTCGCTGCCAGTCCTTCAAAAACCAGCCTTTTCCCAGTCAAAACGTCCACTTTGCTGCTACTTGAGGCCCGTGAATACCGGGCATATGAAAGCGCGTTGATATCAGCGCGGGCTCTGATTGGCCGGCTCCGCTCGGGGGGCGTGGCCTGTTGCTCGGGGCTGCGGTGCGCCGTCGGAGGGGGGGGACATTTCCGCTTCCTGCGCGGAGCGAGCGGCACCTCGGAGCGGCAGGACCCCGGACCGGGACCCGGAGAGCACCGCCCGCCTTCGGGGGGCGAGCGGGGACGACGGCCGCGACTCCCATGCGCCCCCCGCCCGAGCGAGAGTAGCCCGGAGACGCGGCGTTCGTCGGCGGGGCGAGGCTGAGGCTCCGGCGCCCCCGCGGCTCTCCCTCCTCCAGCCCCGGCCGAAAGCCCCCCTCCCCCGGCTCCGGGGATGTCGGAGCGGGGGGGGCTCCCGCGGACCGGGGGCGTCCCTTCGCCGCACATGCAGCCCTCCAAGCCGGTGAGCATCACCTCCAACCGGCCGGTCCACATGAACCTGTACGCGACGTGGGAGGTGGACCGCTCGTCGCCCAGCTGCGTGCCGAGGTAGGTGAGGGGGGCCCGGGGGGAGGGATGCGCCCGGTCCCGGGGCTGCTTCTGGACCCCGGTGGGGGGCTGAGAGCACACACACACTCCCGAACCACCACCCTGCAATCCTCCCTGCTGCACCGTGAACACTTGGTGATGGTTAATCGATATTTCTTTGCTCTCATTCACCACATTTACCCAGATTCTGACACCTATTATCGCTTACGTGTATACAAGCAGCCTTTGTGTGTGAGCTGTTGCTCGTCTGATCCATTTTAAGTGAAATCTGTTTGCAGATTCACCCGCACTGATGTTTATTCCCACATATTTGCAGGCTGCAGCCAAAGGAGGCTTTAAAAAGAAAAAGAATGCAGCAGGAGTGGTACTTGGGCACGCATGCATCAGAGCGGATTGTGATGCAAATGATGGGTGTTTGTCTGAGCGTGCAATGCAGCGGGGGGGGCAGGTGAGGCGTCCGACCCACCTGCAGCGGCTCCGAACAAAGACGAGGCGAGCCTTCTTTGTCTGCTGGACGGCGAAGGGGGGGGGGCCCCCGCGGGAGCGGACGTCTTCGCCCGCCGGGGGGAACGGACGCGCGTCAGACGCCTCCCCTCCCCGCCCCTGATCTGTTTACGATGCCCCCCCCCCCCCACCCACTCGCAATCACTCCCGATCACCGGTTTGAGTTCAAGGTCAAAGGTCAGGCGCCGAGGGCGACGGCGCGTCTCGGTCTCCCGACGATACCCAGCGTTCCAGGAACGCGGCAGGCCCTCTTTCCTGTTTGCGTTATTCCCGACCCCCTTTTCCCGTGCAGGCTGAACCTTTAACTCCTCCGCTACGATCGGATGGGTTTGATTGATTTATTGATTGATTTATTTATTTATTTATTTAAGCCTCCAGGTGTTTTTGTTTGCTTCCGGGGACTCTTCCTTCACCCTTCACCCTTCACGGTCCGTCAGATATCTTTGGTTTCACTGCGGCTGCAGCAGCCAGACCCTGGGAAAAGCCGGGAAACATGGGATGGTGGAGAGAGAGGATGAGACCCTGAGATGTGTGTGTGTGTGCGTGTGTGTGTGTGTGTGGGGGGGGCTGTCATCTAAATTCAAGTCGGCTTTCTCGCACAAAGGCGGCTGGACGGTCTTCGGGAAACGTCGGTGACAGGCTAATCCGCGCCTCGGAGACGGAATTGAAATGTGTTGCTTTTCTGCTGCGGGGGGACCGAACTGTGGGGGGGGGGTCGTCTCTCCGCCTCGCTCCAGAAACGCCACCGGTTTTTAATCCCCTCGTTAAATTGCGCCCGGGGCCGCGCGTCCGAGCGTCTTCGGCTCTTGTTTAGTTGAGCAACAGGAAGCGGTGACTAAGCGAGATGTCACTGCTGAGGCGTCACGAGGTCTTCTGCAGCGCTCAGTCGTGGCGCTGGTTTTGAAAACGGGGGGGGGGGTTATGTTTTTGTGTTTTTTCCTCAAGCCGGCTCCGCCCGTCCTCACGGGAATTGATCATTCCCCTGGTACCGAGCCAGGGGAATGATCCGGGGGGCGCATGGCGGGTGATTCCGTCTCCTCCGGTTTCTGCAGCGTCATCCAGTCCCCGGCCCCCCCCCTCTCCTGTTCCTGGGTCCTTATCCCTCAGCCCCCCGGGATGGAACCCTCATTGTCTGGAAGTGGAATGATTCCACTGATGATCACAGCGTCTGCCCCCCCCCCCCCAGCTATTAGCTCTCCTCAGGTGTTTTCAGGAATGTTGACGATGTCCTCCGGATTCCAGCTGCGCGGTATTCCAGGAATGGGCCCTCGCAGCGGAGCTCCCCGTCTTTCCGTGATTCAAAGCCTCGCTGGAAAATCCCGTGACTCAGCTCCGTCGACGGTTTCGGCGCTTTGACGTGGGTTCGCTCGCTCGCCGCTGGAGCGCGAAGGCGGCGCCCTAATCCAGGACTTATCCCCGTCTTTTTTCCCGGTATTCCGCTAGAGCCGGGAAAACAGCAGGGCGCTCCGAATCGGTCTCCGCGCGTTCGGAGGCCTCGCCGGCTGAAATGGCCGCCAGACGAACGCCCGGCGCTGGAGTGTCAGCTCGGCGCTCCCATCCCGGGCGAGTAACACTAATGGGAAGGAACGAGGAGAGCGCCGGGGGGGGCCGCGGGTCGAGGAGCCCCGGCTTCCCCCGCCGTCCCCCCGGGTTCTGCTCGCTCTTCCGCACGGCCGAGCGGTTCGGAAGCCCCCCCCCCCCCCGGTGTCGCCTCTCCCTCCGCCCCCGTTGCTCAGAGGATAAACACGCGTGTGTGTTCATGTACACACATGCGTGTACGGTTTCATCCACAAGGCTGTGGAGGGAATTTTACTGCGTGTGGCTGTTTGTTCCCCCCCCCCGTAGATCATAAATCCCACCTTTCTGCCAAACAACGATCGCAGTTGTTTTCCTCTGACGCTGGAGAAGCTCGCCGTGGCATCCCGGTACATAAAAGGGCATCCAGCGAAGGGAAACACCCATCACCGTGACAACAGGTGCACACACACACCATACACACACAAGGGAGAAATGTTTTCCGCATCCAGCCTGTTCCGACTCGCTTTGATGCGGTGTGTGTGTGTGTGTGTGTGGGGGCGCTACATGGGATTGTTTGTATTGCTAAGATCTCAGATGTGTTCAACCTGTCTGAGCGCCCCCCCCCACACACACACACACACACACACACGTGTTCTCATCACGCCCATCCGAACGCGCCGCAGGTCTGTAATCCTCTCCCGCTCGCCAGACGGCGTCTCACCTGCGCGGTCGCGCCCGCAAGGTCACGGAGCGCTTACCGCAGCTTGACCCCGAGGCCTCTGCTGGAGGATTACGGCCCCCGCCCGCCCCCCTTCGGCTTTTGGCTGTTTTTCTCCAGAAATAAGAGGCGCCGCTTCCGCAAAGAGTTCCGTTTCTCTGGCGCTGTTGCGGCGTCCCGCTCTTAAAAAAGTACCGACCCCACTTCCTCTGATGGTAAATATCGGGACGGGCTTCGCTTGCACGTGGATCGGCAGGTGTGTGGAGCGAACGTGCGACATTTAACCGGTTATCCGCGCTTTCTCTCACGTGACCATCTCCATCAGCTCCAGGCCTCCAACTTCGGGGTGATGGACAGCGAGCTCGGGACTAAAAGCCCGCCCCCCCCCACCTACCTGACGTTAAACTGGATTAGCCGGGCGCTCGGCTCATGAATCCGTAATCGCTTTAACGAAGGGTGAATTATATCAGACAATGTGTGTGACAGCGAAAAGGGGAGTCCGCCCAGACGCTCCCAACAACACAGGCTTTGTTTACGCTGCGTCTGCACCAGCTCACTGAAACGCAGGCATGCAGCGAGGAAGCCCGCTTTTTTATTTTTTTTTAAACTTTCGAGCAACACAAGCACAATCTTATCTCACACACACACACACACACACGCAGAGACACTCTGCGGGTCACATGGTGTTTGCTGGAGATGAGAGGAAGTGGCCAGACACCAACTCGAAAACAGCGCAGCCCAGAAAAACACCACGAGCGCGCTGCCGTTTACCCTTTTGTGTGTTTTTGACCCAAAACAGATGTAGCGGACCCTAACGGGGCCGTGTTTGTGGAGGAGGGGGGGAGTGTAAACACCCAAGTGTGTGTGTGTGTGTGTGTGTGCAAAGGTCGCTTCTGCCCTCCTTTGGAAGGGAAAGGCAGCAGCCTGAGGCGGGGGGTGACAGAGGGGTGCATCTTTGGACTTATTTCAGGGGCAAAATCAGGCGTTTTCTCTGCGTCGCACGTCCCGCGCCGTCTTTCTAGAGCGAGTTTTCGGCCGCCCATCGCGACTTCCTACAGGAAGTCTCGGCGTTGCTCAAGCTGCTGCAAATAGCTGTGGCACGAAAGACCCAAAAAAAAGTGCTGTTGTTTGATTTTCAAATCAGCTATTCTCGCCCGTCCGCCGCACATTCCTTTGTGACACGATAAAGATTCAGTGGTTTATTTTTATCTTCGGGAAGAAAGTGTCGGCAAAGCGGGATAAAACGACTGATAGCTTGCTATTTTTAAGGTTCCTGCTGCTGTCTGGCCGAATTTACTTGGGTTAAAGGGGAAAAAAACACAATCTCCAAAATAAAAGCCCCTTGAGACTTTCTTTATTGCTGACTGAAGAGTTTGATAACATCTGCAGATTGACTAGTGATGCCTGTCCAATATTTGAAAGCAGACTTATTTTAGTTAGTTTTCTTAAAATCTTAAAAGCACAAGTGCAAGTTTTTCCCGTTCCAGACGCGGCTTTAATCCTCTTGAAGTTGCCGACCGTTTCCAGACATTCCCGCTCCGGTTTTGTCGGGGTGTTTGCTGGGCTTCTCTCTCATGTCTCCCAGCTGCCTCGGGGGGCGCCGAGAGCCGAGCACAGCGGGGCGAGAAAAAACCCACCAGCACGCCGCCGCGATTCCCAGTTGTCGGGCTGACATTCGTCGGGGCCCCGCGCGTTGCCGGATCAGTCTCGGGGCGGAAAAGTCTCACCAGGCAGCGTCTGCCTTCGTGTCTGTCACACATCGGGGACCAGAACGCCCGTTCTACTATCAAAGCGAGGACATCGCTGGGCAGTTTCTCAACTTCAGAGGAGTGTTTGAGGGTTGAGACCTGTCTGAGGTCACACGTTGAGGTGGTCAGCTGAAGGAGCTGGGTCATATGGCATGAAGGCCCCACAAAGATAGATAAAGGAGCGTGTGTGTGTCCACCGTTGACCTTCCACCGAAGCCGGGTGACCCTTATTTTGAAGGCCGGAGAAAAGAGGAAGTAAACGCGAAAGGAGGGGAAAGTGGGACGAGGAAGAGAGAGGAGGAGGGCGATGTTTAAAACGGCGCCCTGCGTGGAGCTTATGTGAACGCCTTCGCGCAGCGCCGCCATCGCGTAATGGCTGTTGAAGCCCAGAGAGGGGAGGACGGGTCGAGGAGAAGAGGAGGACGAGGACGTGAAGTGGAGGCCCTTCATCGCGAGAAGTGACGCTCCGCGCGCGGCCGGGGGCGGCGGCGAGGGCGAGAGCCTGAGGGGAAGGATCGGGCTGGCGAAGGAGAGAAAATGGGACCCAGTGGGTGAGGGGGGGGGGAGGAAGGGTTATTAGAAAAGAACAGCGGGAAGGAGAGCAGCTGGGGCACCGGGGGGGGGGGGGAGAGAGGGAGAGAGAGAGAGAGGGGGAGAGAGGGAGAGGGGGAGAGAGAGAGGGGGAGAGGGAGAGGGGGAGAGAGAGAGGGGGAGAGAGAGAGGGGGAGAGAGAGAGGGGGAGAGAGAGAGAGAGAGAGGGGGAGAGGGGGAGAGAGAGAGGGGGAGAGAGAGAAAGAGAGAGGGGGAGAGAGAGAGAGGGAGAGAGAGAGGGGGAGAGGGGGAGAGAGAGAGAGGGGGAGAGAGAGAGAGGCTGGATGGGAGAACCGGACACGCCCCCTTTTTCCACCTCAGCATCGGTTTATTTTTTTCTGCTCCCGTTCCTCTCCTCGCCCCTCTGCTCTCCTCCGAAGTCTCGAATCAAATGTCAGCTGTGTATTTTTGGTTTCCTCCGGAATGCGGCGTCCCCCCCCCCCCCCGTCAGCGCGTGTATTAGAATTCCTTCCACGTCTCCTCGGTGTACTCTCGGCGGCGGCTTTGTTTCGCTCGTTCGCTCAGCGCTCATCTCCTCGCCCCGGCTGCCCGCAGGGGAGCGAAATTTGCGGAATGTTGATCCGAACACGCGCTCCGTACTCACAAGGTCAAAGGTCGGCTGGCATCGGCTCCTCGGCTGCAACCGTTCCTAATCCTCCCCCCGTCTCACCTCCCCGCTGGCGGAGCTGTCTTTCCTTTCTTCTTCTTTTCTTGGATCGTTTCCTCTCCGCTCAGCTCCTGCTCCGATTCGCCCTTTACATTATGAAAATTAATTCCAGGAAAGCGTCGTACGGAGCGTCGCGGATTAGGTCCCGGCTCAGCACGGGGAATGGGACCAGGTGATATAACCCAATTTGGGTGAATCTGGGGTAATGTCGTATTCAGAAACAAAGGCGGGGAGCGGAGTGACGCCCGCAGTCAGCTAAAGCGTTTGTGCGGAAGATCCGAGCGTGGTTTTTTAGGGTTCGGAGTGAGCCCAGTTGGCGGAATTTGATCCGGAATGTTCCTTTTTTTTTTTTTGTTGTTGTTGTAGACACGTCAACAGTTCTTCAACCCGCTGAAGGAGCAAACGCGAGCCTGAGTTCAAGTCGCTGAAAACGAACTCTTGAGGCGTCTTGAGGTTTCAGAGCGCTCCTCGCCCGCAGGGTTACGCAACAGGCCGACGAGAAGCGGTCACCTCGCCTCGTTTTCGGGGGTGGTTTTCTCTCCAGCCCAGATGTGGCGGCGAGCGGCGTCTTAACGTGTACCGATGGTGACACGAGTGGTCCCCAGCAGTAGCTCGCCGCTCCTTTAACCCCGCCCCCCCGACCGCCGCCATTCGCCCTGTTACCCAGCCCTTCTTCTCCTCCTTCACCCTCCTCGCTCGGCCTTCCTCCGCTTCAGCTTCCTTCTGTGGGTTTGATCAACATCACGCGTGCTTTTAACGCTCCCGCCTTCCAAAATAGGCCCGCGCGCCCACGCCGGACGGCTTCGCATAAGGGCAGCGAAAACACGAAGCGCCCGCCCACGGCGCTCGCCGGGGACTCGCTCGGAGTCGGCCTGTGTCGAGCGACAGGGCAACACACACACACACGCGCGCGCACACACACACGATGATGGACGTGCGGCTGACGCGCGTTCATTCGATGGCGCGGGCTCGGGGGCCTTTTCCATGAACGCGTCGGGCACATCGCAGCGCTTAACGCAAGCAGACGGGAGGAGGTTGCGTCACGGGGGCTTTACTCAGAGGTCGGAGGTCGCAACATCGCGCGTTTCAACACGAGTTCCGCTTTTCTCCCCCTGATCTCACCCGTCCACCGGTTTGTTGGCTAGAAAACCTCGTAAACCTCGTGTGTGTGTGTGTGTATGTGGGGGGGCTTAGCAGCTCTTTAAAGTCTTTCAAGGAATTCCTGGAATTAAACACACACACACACACACACACACACGCAGGCTGAACAGTTAATGTAACCTGGAGAAAACCCGTCATTCCGAGGCGCATCTGGGGCGCCGGGAGCTCCTTTTGGAGGGCTGTTTTCAGTGAGACGGGACGTGGAGGACTCTAATGAAAAGGAGGAAAAGCAGAAGCGGAATGTTAAAGGAGACGCCAGCGTTCCAGTTCTTCATGTAATGCATATTTTATTCCAAATCACAGCCCAGGCCAAACAAAGGCTGGATTATTGATGGAGAAAGCACAGGGAGCAGATATCCATGTCATGTTGTTATGGGCGGGATTTATGGGAGCATTCACGTGGATGCGGGAGAGGGAACGGGGGGCCAGATACGGAATGACCGGAGCGAGACGCAGGTCAGCGCAGATGGGCCGGATCGAGCCGAGCACGAAGAGGGACGCGAGAGCGTTCCCGTTTTCCGCTCCGGCCTGCAGAGGAGGCCGGGGAAACAAAGACGCTATCTGGGACAGACGGAGGAGGAGATGCGCGTCCCGGGGCGTCGTCGCAGGACGGCGGCGGGCCGGAAAAACCGGCGAGCTCGGGCGGGGGGGTACGAGCAGCAACGTGATTTAAACGCTCCAGACGGAGAGAGGACGCGGGCGCCTCGCGAGCCCATTAGCTGATGAGGCGGTCTAACGGCGCTCCGTTATTTACCGAGGTCCGGCTCCGTCAAGGTGGATTCCACTTCCAGGCCTTTTTTTCCCCGTTATTCCCCCCTCGACGTGACGGGGGACGGGAACGCATTCGGACAGAAGGGGAATGAAAAGGTGTTTTCACTGACATCCTGTCAACGCCCTCAAAGTGAGCGGTGAAAGCGGATCCGGGCGGTTGCATCCATCAGCGGGCGAAGAAACGCCCTCCTCCCCCCTCCTCCCCCCTCCCTCCTCCCCCCCCCCCCCTCCTCCCCCCTCCCTCCTCCCCCCTCCCTCCTCCACCCCACCTGACCCCAGAAAACCGACTCCGGCTGCTTTAAACCCGCCGGAGGGACGCGCCATCAATCGATCGGGCCTGTATTAAAAGCTACAGGATTACCCCCCCCTCCCCCTCCTCCCCCCCTCCCTCATTGCCCTCACCACCTCCCCATCGTTATTCAACGCCGCTGGAGTGGCCAGGGCACGGCTAGCTCCACGCCATTGTTCCGTCGGCTTTATCGGCGGGGCGGGGGGGCGGGGGGGGCGCGTGTTCCCCGCTGATAAGGCCGCGGTGGTGTTTGCGCGACACGCGAGCGCATGGGCGGGGCTTCGAGGGGGCTCTAAAGGGCGAACCTGCTGTGGACAAGGGCCCGGCGCCGTCTGGGCGGTCCTGTGGACGTGGAGATGTGTGGCTTCACACGTGACTCACCAGCCGGACCCCCGTCACCTCTCCCCCGCGTGACTCACGTTAAAAGCCTCCCACCTGCTTTTGCGCGTTCTAGTTTTTTTTTTTTTTTTTTAATTTTTTTTTTTAAAGTCGCCGAACACTCGCTGGGCCTCGCCGAAACGATGCGCACGAGAAATGGGAAATCAAAGCTGCCGAGCGCGTTTGTCATTACCCCGGCGTGTGTAGCGTGTGCTGTTTGTGCACGCTTAATCTGTAACGCTGAAAGCAAACTTCCCCACGCGGGGCGTGTCCGCACACGTCTTGTCTTTCCCCCGACAGACCAACGCCACCGCCGTGCACGAGTTATCCTCGATAACGGGCAGCTCTATTCCATGGAACAGGTTTTTATATATCGGTGTAAAGTCAGGCATTCCAGTCTAATAAATGCACACCATTAGCAGATAAGGCCTTTGCATCGTCGTGAGCACAGCTGTGGAGCCCCCCACACACACACACACACACACACACACACACACACACACACACGACGGTCCCTCCGCCCATATTGCATATGTACTCTGATTCCACTGGCGTGCTTGTGTGCTGCGGCGGCGTGGCTGATGAGGGAGGGAGCCTCTGCCTCGCTGCTGATGTGACCAGCCTGCTGATCCAGTGTAGCACCAGGTTAGGAGGGGAGACACACACACACACACACACACACACACACACACGCACAAACACACATGCACACACAAACACACATGCACGCGCACACACACACACACACACACACACGCGCACGCGCAGAAGACACTCAAACTGTTCTAGTTCCCAGTTTCGCTCCAGGCTCATTCTGAGACTTGACGCAATTTCTTATCAGACCCGATGCCCCCCCCCCCCCCCATCTCGCTGCCCTGTCCGGCGCCTCATTGGCTGAGACAGGGAGAAGGGACGCGTGAGTCACTGCGCTCCGCAGGCGGGCCGCGTTCCCGCCGAGGTGATTTCACAGCAGATCGCCCCCTCGCCCCCCCCCGGCCCCCGACCTCAGGTGGGCCGCTCGGCGAGCCGGGGGAACATCTGGCGACGATCGAGCGAGCGCAGCCTCGGGAGCGGACGCTCGGCCGGCGAATCCCACCGACGCGGGCCTTCAGAAAGGCGATTGAGCCGAGGGGAAGCGCAGGAGAGGATAGAAAAGCCCATCCTGTTTACCTGCGCTCAGCTGAGACATTCAGAGGCTTCTGCCACCGCCCTCGCACGCCCTCGCACGCCCTCGCACGCCCGCCTTCCCGTTTCTCTCTCCCTCGCCCGCTTGCTTCTTCTTCTTCTGTGAAAGCGAAAGTGGAGCCAAACTGTTGACATCTTCTGTTTCCACTCAGCCGAGGGCTATTTTAAGACCGTTGTTAGCCAAGAACCCACAGCTTGTTATTTTTTGCTGCCTGCAGCCTTCATGTGATTGCATTAGTACACCCCCCCCCCCCTCCCCCTCCTCCCCCTCCTCCCCCTCTGTCTCCTCCTCCACGATGCTCGTCCTCACCTGCTGACACCCTTCTTCTTCTTCTTCTTCTTTCTTTCTTTTTCAAGCGTTCGTTCACGCCGGTGCGTTTGTCTGTTGCGCGTTGTTGTTTATTTTAGGCGCCCGTCGGCGTGCGCGGCGCTGATAAGGTTGCCGGGTGTGGGAATTTAAGCCGCTTTGGCTCGACGATCAAAGTCGGAAGTTTGAGCTGGTTCGTGCTTTCGGGGGGGGTTGGTTCGCTCGCGTTCGTCCAACGGGGACGACTGGGCGGACGATGCTTCGACGGAAGAAAACGATCAGAGGGGAAAAGCCTCGTTGTCAGTGTTACCCGTTGTTGTCGTTATCCGTCTCCTCGGAATGTCGTTGGAATGCCGATGGGCTCGGAGGCAGGGGGGGGGCGGGCGTACGGACGAGCCGTTGATCACAATTAGTGAAGGGAGGACAGGCCGCTTGAGGGAGGACGGTGGGCGGGGCCTCTTCCTGAAAGGATGCGGAGCGGCTGTTACGCAACGAGCGACGGCGGGAGATGTCAAGGCGGCGTTGAGGACGGGCGGATGGGGGCGGGGCGGGGAATGACGGGATGAAAGACGATGTTGGCTAAGAGGAAGAGTGGAAGACGGGAGTAAAAGGCTTTCAGGGGAGGGGGGGGGCGTGAAGGTTGAAGGAAGGACCGCCGCATCTTTTACCGTGCCTAGTAGGAAGGGGGGGGCACGCTCCGACCCGCCGTCGTCAAGGGAACCGCAGGGGCGCCACAGGTAGCGCCGCGCTCAGCAGCCCCCGCCGCGCCTGTTCCCCTCAAATCCCTCCGAAGCGCGTCCCCCCGGCTCGGGCCCCTCGTTCACATTCAGCCGCTTTAAACTAATCTGCCCCCGAAAGGAGACGCCAATAAACGAATTACGCGCTCGCCGTTATCGCCTTTATCATAATTGACTCAGAGGAAATTCGCCGACCCCCCCCCTTTTTTTTTTTTCTTGGCGCCGCGCAGCACATCTCAGCTGTGCTCATGTGACCTCAAGGCAAGTCAAAGGTTCTTATTCAGCAGCGATCACAAATGTACGCATCCACCTCGCCGTGTACCCGGAGCGCCGCCGCCAAAGGTCACAGGTTAATCACCCCCCCCAGGCTTTATCGAACCGCCGCCTGCCTCTGGCGTCCCTCATCAGATAAGCAGAGATCGCTGGGCCTGCCGGGAAGACCGGAGGCGTCGTCACCCGCGGGGGGGGGGTTAAACATTCATTTAGCGGCGGCGAATCAGACGGGGAGGTCGTGGACGGTTGGACCTGTAGGAGCTGGACACATCGATGCTCTCAGGGAGGTATCCCACGGAGAGTGAGAGGGTGTAAATATACCCGCTCTTTACCGTCAGCGCTGCCCCGCGCTATTGATTATTGATCTATCGGGTGTGGATCTACCGCACCGGCCCCTCCCACCTACAGGGGGGCGTGGCTAACGGTCGCCTCTTCCTCGACAACGAGGTGTCGAACGCACCCAACGAGCCGAGCCGCTCCCCGATCTTGTCTTCCCCCGGTTTATTTAACCCCATGGGGGGGGGTTTGGTGTCGACTCACCGCGCCTTGAATCGTTAATTCCTTATATAATCGGGGGGGGGCAGTTGGCCGTCTCCAGGGACGCCGGTTAAGTCGCGCGACTACACCTCACAGCTGCGGCGGTCCGGGGAGCTTCCGCGCTGGCGTCCCCCCGACGTGGCCCTCGGCGCGTCCCTCCCCAAACGTTTACGACTTCCCGCCAGCTCGCCGATCGATGACGGGACAGGAAGAACGCCACAGAGCGTTGCCCTGCATCCATCACCCCCCCCCCCACGTCAGGTGAGCTCGGCCCCAAATGAGGCCCCTGGCAGTCGGCCCGGCCTCAGCTCAGCAGCTGTAAGAGGACGCCGCACTTAGCCGGACCCCGTATGTGGGGGGGGTGTGGGGGGGTGTGTGGGGGGTGTGTGTGTGTGTGTGTGTGTGGGGGGGTCGATCAGCTTTTATCGACAGGTTCAGCCTCTCCTGGACGCTCTGAAAGCCTCGGGAGTGAGCGAGTCAGGAGGAGAAGACCCTCCCTGTCTGAGCCCCGTCGCTGCGTTGTTGACTCTATTTCCTGTTTACCCCCCCGTACCCCCGTGCCCCCCGCCCCCCCCCTTGTGCCCCCTCGATGACAAACAGATGGAGCTGTGACCCCAGACTCAAACATCCGTCTGCGTGGCTGAATATTCCCGTCTCGTCCCCTCCGCCTCTCGCCTTTCCCTCCTTCTTCTCCTCCTTCTTCTCCTTCTTCTCCTTCTTCTCCTCCTTCTTCTCCTTCTTCTTCTTCTTCTTGGTCGTCTGGCTGTGAGCTTCCTCCATCTCTCTTCTTTCCTCCCTCTATCTCCGCTCTGTCTTTCTCTAATCTCGTCTCTCTTTATGATCCTTTGTCAGACCGTCTGCCTCCGCCTTTTTCTTGTCCTGCGTGCTTGATGTAATCTCCCACCTTCTTTGTTTTGTGTGTGTGTGTGTGTGTGTGTGTGTGTGTGTGTGTGTGTGTGCGTGCGTGCGCCCCCCTCAGACAGCCCAGCAGGTCTATTTTAGTGGTTCACTCTCTTTTCTGAAGCCCAGGAGATGAATTATTGAGGAGCTTGACCCCAGGCTGCCCAGCTGATCCCCTCAGACTCCCATCTGAGCAATCCTCTTCTCAGGCATCTGTTTGTGAGCCCGCGGGACCGCGCGCCGAAGGATCCTCGAGGTGCGGCGGTCCGACGCGCGGCCCCCCCGAGTAAACGGCGTCTCCTCCTGTGTCCCCCCGCAGGCTCTTCAACCTGACCCTGAAGAAGCTGATCATGCTGAAGGAGCTGGACAAAGACCTCACCTCGGTGGTCATCGCCGTCAAACTCCAGGTCAGGCAGAGTCGCCGAGGCACGTTTAACCGCGCGCGAAGGCCGTAAATCAGAGCGCTCGCCGACTGGCCCACGGACGACCGAGGGAGCGTCTACACCGCTTGTGAACGCCGTGGCTCCACTCCCAGTTGCTGCCTCTTGGCTTGTTGTCTTGTTCGCCGTGCCCGTCTCCCTGACCCCTCCTGTCACTCACCCTCCTCCCCCTCCTCCCCCCTCCTCCCCCCTCCTCTCTGGCGGCTGATGAGTCCTCCGCTGGAGTCGCACCGGCGGTGATCTTTGTACTCCTCCACTCGTGACATTCTGTCGTTTGTCCCCCCCTCTTCAGGGTTCTAAGAGGATCTTGCGCTCCAACGAGATCCTGCTGTCGTCAGCGGGGCTGACAGAGACCGACCTCCAGCTCACCTTCTCCCTGCAGGTAAAGGCCCAGCCCCCCCGGTCCAGCCCCCCCATTCACACGTCTCATGACCAGTTTGTAACGTGGGGCGTCTACAAACGAGACCGCCACTCCCCCCAGGGTCCTCTGTAACGCCACTTTAGTGTCACTGGGAATGTTCTCTCCCAGTCCTGATCGGAGCACACGGGTATTGGCGGCTATCTACCCCGCACCAGCTTTACCCATCCAAATTTAGGCCCCCGTTAGCCCCCCCCTCCCCCGACGTGTAGCAGGAAGAAGTGGGTGTTTACGCTCCCGTACGCGTGGGGGTCTCAGCTGGGGGGCGGGATGACTGATGGTTACACGCCGTAGCGCTGACGCAAGCGCAGCCTCTCGTGACGCTGGTGTGTTAGTGGGTTGATGCTGGGAGCAGGTGTGGTGTGATCAGCCTCCTTAGCAGGCTCTTCACTGGGGGGGGGGCTGGTACACACACTCACCCGCGCCTTCTCCCCCCCTCCCCGCAGTACCCGCACTTCCTGAAGAGGGACGCCAACAAGCTGCAGATCATGCTGCAGCGGAGGAAGCGCTACAAGAACCGCACCATCCTGGGCTACAAGACGCTGGCGCTGGGGCTCATCAACATGGCCGAGGTAGGGCCCCCCCCCCCCCCCCCTCATCTTTGTGAGTGTTAAAGTCCAGCAGCCAAACACACCGATGTTCACAAAAGAGCAGCCCCGATCTGTCTGTGCTGATGGCTGATTGAGCTATTGTCACCAACACTGGAGGACCTCTCGCCACGTCGGCCGCGGGTCCTCGCATCACTCCTCTCTGCCCCCCCTCCCTCGCTCGCCTCCCAGAAGGCCCCGCCTCCGCTCCCGCTCCGGTCTAATCTTAGTTCAGGGAAATCATCTCCGGCTTAATAGCGCGCAGATGAAAATCGGGCGCCGTGATTCGTTTAACCTCCAGCTCAACTCGGAGCGCCCCCCCTCCGTCCCCTCCTCCAACCAGGGGCCTTAATTAAAAAAAACACGAGCGAGGCGGCGCTGACGCGGTCGCCCCCCCGCAGGTGATGCAGCACCCCAGCGAGGGCGCCCAGGTGCTGGGGCTCCACAGCCAGCTGAAGGACGCCTCCGTGCCCGTGGCCGAGATCCGCGTCTACTCCCTCTCCAGCCAGCCCATCGACCACGAGGGGCCCAAGGCCAAGATGTCCGGTGAGCGCTCCGCCCCTCCGCCCCTCCGCCCCCCCCCCCCCCTTTGTTTTAATCATCAAACGTGCCTCCAGATCGCTCGCCAGACATCGACAACTACTCGGAGGAGGAGGAGGAGAGCTACTCGTCGGAGCAGGAGGGCAGCGACGACCCCATCCACGGACAGGCGAGCCCTCGATTAGCGCCGATGTGACTCAGGCGGCGGTCTGGGCGCCAGAGTGACACCTCCCGCCCCTCTCTAGTATCTCTACGACGAAGACGAGGAGGTCAGGAAGAAGAAGCCCCGGCGGAAGCTTCCCTCCAACGCCGCCATCACCAGGGTAACCCCCATGAACCCCCCCTCCCCTCCTGTCTTCCTCACCTCACCCACAAATCCACTCTGTCAGCCCCCCCACTCCCGAGATGTGCCTTTCACATGCCGCAGCGTGTCTCCAGGAGCTCCCACAGATGATGTGTTCGAGGCCCCGCCCCCACATCTGGGGACACGCACATGCAAATTAAGCCCTTCTGATCCGATTCAGACGCATAGATGTGAATGTATTCAAAAGCACCAGGTGATTCCTCAAGCTTTTCCCGACTTCCCGCCCCCCCTTCCCTGCCTGTTGAGGCCCTTATCTGGCGGGGGGATGTTGCCTTCATGGCCTCTGTCTGTATCCATCACCCATCTGCACCCCCCCCCAGAGCCTCACGCCGTCTCCTCCCCCTCTCTGTCTGCAGCAACCCAACATCAAGCAGAAGTTTGTCGCCTTGCTGAAGCGGTTCAAAGTCACCGACGAGGTACAGCCTGTTTTCTCCCGAGTGCTTCTTTTTTTTTTTTTTTCTACGCTGGATGCCGCAGAAGCGCGTGGGAGAAACGTGGCAGAACCACTGAGGTTCAGCTGGCGGGGGATTAAAAAAGGGACCCGCCGCCGATTGAAATAGAACGCAAGCGCGCACGCCCGCGTGCTCTTTGAAGCGGTTCCGCCTAAATTTGTGCGAGCTTGATATCTGTCGGGTTTATTTTTTTTGGCGTGAATAATCAAAGGCGAGTCATGACTGTGTCGGTCACCTCCTCCGCCCGTGCGGCGCTCAGGTGGGCTTCGGCCTGGAGCACGTGTCGAGGGAGCAGATCCAGGAGGTGGAGGAGGACCTGGACGAGCTGTACGACAGCCTGGAGATGTACAACCCCAGCGACAGCGGGCCGGAAATGGAGGAGACGGACAGCATCCTCAGCACGCCCAAGCCCAAGCTGAGGTGAGGGGAAGCGGCTCTGTCCCCTTCACGCCTCTCACGCCGCTCCTCCTGCAGAAACCGACGCCGGGCGCCCTCTTGTGGCGACGCCGGCGCACTGCAGCCTCACATTCAGTTTAGGAAACAGAGAGGTTAAAAAAAAGATGTTTAAAGAAGCAGACTAACATCTCAAGATAGAAATAGATGGAAAATAATTATTTACTTCTAAACGGCTTTAGTTATTTTATTTATTGCTTACGTTCACCTCCAGTCAAGAATACACAGCGAGGCTGTTTGGGGGCTGTGAGCTCACATGTCGGGGGTTTCTCCCGTCTCCCTCCTCTCAGGCCGTTCTTCGAGGGAATGTCCCAGTCCAGCTCCCAGACGGAGATCGGCAGCCTGAACAGCAAGGGCAGTTTAGGCCGAGACACCTTCAGCCCGGTGAGTCACGTGTTGGAGGCGTGGGGGGGGGGGTGGATGTGGGGTTGGGGGGGGCTCACACCCTCTGGTTTATAATCTTTTGCTTATTCCTGAATGAAAGATATTGAAATTACCTTCTTTTTTTGGGCCAAAATGAATGCTGATCGTTAACTTAGCCGAGAGAATGACTGCTGCCTCCTCATCCTTCCAGCAGGGGGAGCAGCCTCCCTTAGAGAAGATGAAACCATCACGCAGCCGCAACCTGGAGGAAGCCTTGTCGGAGACAGACACGCTGGTACGACTACACACACCGTGTGTGTGTGTGTGTGCTCTTGTGCACGCTGCAGCACGAGCACCCGAGGAGACGACATTTAGTCTTCACAAGAGCTGGATGAGGAGATGGAAGGATGGGCTGTGAAGAGAGAGAGAGAATGGGGTCGTCTGGGCTGATTGTGGGAAGAAAAGGAATCAAATGATGTGTGTGTGTGTGTGTGTGTGTGTGTGTGTAGGAGCTCACAGATCAGGAGTTGTTTGCAGAGGTGGGCCCCTCCATCACGGTGTCGGTGGCAGAGAAACCCCGTACCCCTCTGAAGAGCAGCAAAAGCGAGACCCAGGCTATGCCATCGCCACGGTAACCGACCGCGCAAAAAGCGACACCAATAGAAACTAAACCGCTCGTTACCGTTTGGGGGGGGGGTGTTTGAGAAAGAAAGCGAGAAGGGAGGGCGGGGTTTGATGCTGCCTGGTCTGACCCCAGGCTGGACGGCGGCCACACCCCCCGGCAGAAGCGCGTCAGCACCCCCATGAAGGAGCGGCAGCTCTCCAAGCCGCTGAGCGAGCGCACCAACAGCTCCGACTCTGAGAGGTCCCCCGAGCTGGGCCACAGCACGCCGGTGAGACCCCCGCACCGCCCGACCCTCGCGCATGGAAACGACTCACCCAGTTCACCCCCCCCACACACACACACATACGCCTACACACACACACACACACACACACACACACACACACACACACACACACACACACACACACACACACACACACACACACACACACACACACGCCTACACACTCTTTTCATTCCGCTCCCAAAATAAAGAACATGTTGTGATGAGACCACCGGAATTAAATATGTATGCGCTGATGACTCATTTGAGTAAAATAGGATGCTGTCATGCAGTTTACTAGCGTGTGTGTGTGTGTGTGTGTGTGTGTGTGTGTGTGTGCGTGCAGCTCCTGAGGAAGGTGGTGTACGACCAGCTGAACCAGATTCTGCTGTCTGACGCGGCGCTCCCAGAGAGCCTGATACTGGTGAACGGTACCGATTGGCAGGGCCAGGTGAGTGTGTGTGTGTGTGTGTGTGTGTGTGTGTGTGTTCTTCCTGCTTTGCTGAAAAACTATTTTCTACTATCAAAGTGAGGACATTTTGTCTGGTCAAGGGGGTCAGGTAGGATGGTTTAGGGTCAGGGGGTCAGGGGCCGTTGGGTCATATCTGTCTGTGTGTGTGTGTGTGTGAAGCGTTTCCTGAGCCTCTGTGTGTGTTTGCAGTACGTTGCTGAGCAGCTGCAGCTGCAGCGACACCCGGTGGTGTGCACCTGCTCCACGGCTGAGATCCAGGCCGTGCTGTCGGCCGTGCTCACCCGCATCCAGAAGTTGTGAGTGGCCACACACACACACACACACACACACACACACACACACACACACACACACACACGCCTCACATCAGTGTCTGTGAGTGTGTGGGTTGACCCCTGACCCCCCCCTGTGTCCAGCTGTAACTGTAACTCGTCGATGCCCCGCGCGGTGAAGGTGGCGGCGGTGGGCAGTCAGAGCTACCTGGGCGCCATCCTGCACTTCTTCGTCACCCAGCTCGCCAACAAGACCTCCGACTGGCTCAACCACATGCGCTTCCTGGTCGTACCCCTGGGTGAGAGCCCCGCCCCCTTCGCCCTCCCCCCTCGCTGACCCTCGCCCCCTCCTCCAGGCTCCCACCCCGTCGCCAAGCACCTGGGCTCCCTCGACAACCGCTACAGCTCCTCCTTCCTGGACGGCGCCTGGAGGGAGGTGTTCGGGCGCTCCGAGCCGCCGCAGACAGGTAGGAAGCTGGCGAGAGCGGGTGGCGTGGAACCACACCCCTGACCCCCCTCCTCCTACCCCCTCCTCCAACAGATCAGCTGGACGTGGCGGCGAGGATCTCTCAGTACATCAGCGGCGCCACGGTGACGCACCAGCTGCCCGTGGCTGAGGCCATGCTCACCTGCAAGCACAGGACGTGAGTACGGCGGCGTGCCCCCCCCCCCCCCCCCCCCCCCCTCCCCTCCCCTAACGCTCTGCTCTCTCCAGGCGTGACGAGGACTCCTACCAGAAGTTCATCCCCTTCATCGGGGTGAGACTCGCCTCCCTCCCCCCCCCGTCACCGTGACGACAGCGGGGTCATTTCTGATGTTCCTCTCTTCCAGGTGGTGAAAGTCGGACTGATCGAGTCTGGACAGTCTCCCACGGGTGAGGACCCTACACACACACACACACACACACACACACACACACAGTCTGGTTTACACCCCCTACTGAGGACTCCGCTCTTACCAGGTGATCCCGAGGACGCCGTGTCCGTGAGCCTGGCCGTCCCCTCCACGTCCCCCCCCTCACGGCTCGCCCACGGGGGCCATCAAAGAGGCGGCCACGCCCCCGTCCTCTCCGTCCATGGGCAGCGTCCTCACAGCGCAGGGGTGGGCCGTCTTTGTCTCCACGGGGTTGGGGGCGTGTCCTTGCGTGGGCGCTCATTAACCGTTCTTTAAACGTCCTTAAGGAGCCCCAGCATGTCTCACGGCGTGGACGCCATCGGCCTGCAGGTGGATTACTGGCTGGCCTCCCTGGCCGAGAAGAGGAAGGAGGGCGAGCGGCGCGACACGGGCTGCAAGAACACGCTGAAGAGCGCCTTCCGCTCGCTGCAGGTCAGCAGGCTGCCAGGAGGGGGCGGCAGCGAGCCGCAGGCGCAGGTCAGCACCATGGCCATGACCGTGGTCACCAAGGAGAAGAACAAGAAAGGTCAGTGTGGGGGGGGGTCTGGAGAGGAAGCGGTAGGTCTGGTGGTGACTGTGGCTCCGCCCCCAGTTCCCACCATCTTCCTGGGAAAGAAGCCGAAGGAGAAGGAGGTGGACTCCAAGAGCCAGGTCATCGAGGGCATCAGCCGCCTCATCTGCTCCGCCAAGCAGCAGCAGACCATCCTGAAAGGTAACCCCCCCTCTCTCCCCCTCCCTCTCTCCCCCCCTCTCTCTCTCCCCCCTCTCTCCCTCTTTCTCCCCTCTCTCTCCCCCTCTCTCCCTCTTTCTCTCCCCTCTCTCTCTCCCCCCTCTCTCCCTCTTTCTCTCCCCTCTCTCCCCCCCCTCTCTGTCTCTCTCCTTCCCCCTTGCTCCCTCTCTCTCTCCTCTCTCTCTCTCTCTCTCTCTCTCCCTCTCGTCCTTCATCTCTGTGCTCCTCCCCCAGTGTCCATCGATGGCGTGGAGTGGAACGACGTCAAGTTCTTCCAGCTGGCCGCCCAGTGGCCCACCCACGTCAAGTACCTGCCCGTGGGACTGTTCGGCTACAGCAAGCCCCCCTCCTAGGACCCCCCCCACACACACGCCCACCCCGGACCCTTCGGCGGTCCTCGGGCCGCCCGTTTTCGGAAGCAGCCGGAACCTCTCCGGTTTTTCCTGCCGTCGTCGGCCACAGGAGGGCGGAGGTCGGCGTTACGAGTCACTTTAAAGGCCCCTTTTAGTGTGTGTGTGTGTGTGTGTGCATGCACATGTGAATGTACAGTGTGTGTCCGTGTGTGCGTCCCCGAGGGGCCAACAGCACAAGACCATTAGCTAACTGCCGTTTACGTTTCCGTTCTATGGAATGCAGCAGCATGCAACCGCTCACCGATTTCAAGCTCCCGACGCGTGCATGCTTCAGCCCCCCCACACCTGCCCCCCGTGCCCCCCCCACGCAGCTCCGAACACGCCCCCCCCTTCTTCACTCTCTTGATTTCAAGGGCTTCCGTCGGGTTTGAGACCTTCCTAAAGTCTCAACAGAGCGCACGTCAGGAGAAAACAAAACAAAAAAACAAAAAAAAGCGCAGAACGGAGGACGCGTCTTCTTCCCCTCCGTCACCTCGTGGTCGTTACGAGCGCTCAAACCTTCTCGTCTCGTGTGCCGCAGTGTCCGTTCTCGCATTTCAGGACAGGAGCTGATGTAATATGCAGGTCTCCTCCTCTTCTTTTGGGCTATGCACTTAAAGGTACGCGTCCGGCTCCGCCCGACAGCCTCGGGACTCCACCCACCTGCAATAAGCACAACGTCGCCGGTTAAAGTGTGGTTTTTTTATTATTATTTAGCGTTTTTCCTCTTCAGAACCTGCATTTAACCCCCGTTGGAGTTGTTTCAGCACCCGTCGGCTTCTGGCTGAGGTGTGTGTGCGTGTGTGTGTGTGTGTGGTGAAGTAAATGTAATAAACAGAATCACTAAATAGGACTAACTTTCTACCGCGGTGCAGACCTGTTGCGATCGACCTTTAGGTCGTCCGACGACGTCAAACGTCGGCAAACCCGCGGTTTCGCCGGGGTCGGGCGTTTTCCCCGGCGACGCCTGACGTGACGCCTCCGAAAACCACTTTTGCGAAGCGGCTGGGCGCAAAGCTTCAGAATGTATCGGCGTCAGCGGAATACTCTCAAAGTAGTTTTAACAATGCTAACTCCAGCAAAGTATTAGTGTTTTCTTTCTCTAGTGTTAAGGCCATCTTCATCTTTCTCACCTTTATTATTGTTGTTGTTGGAGTAGGTTTGATATGACAGTGTTACATCAGGAGGCTTTCGCAGTGATGTTTGCTTTAACAGCTTCTCCTTCACCATGGGCGCTAAGTACATATCAAATATTTGAATGTATTACCTTCAGTTTACGCGTACCTTTTCGGTCCGTCGGGATCGCGCCGGTGACCATCGGCGAGGTCGGGTGTTTGTTTTAATCTCACAAACGCTTGGAGGCAGGAAAGAGAACTCCACACCCCGAGCGACTTGACAGTCGGCGCACAGCGGGCAGGTCGTCCACATCCGCATTTCACCCCCCGGTTTGGGCTCTCGCTCCCGCGTGTGGGGGGGAAAAAAGGGCGAATGTGGATTCGGGTTTGAGAAGGAGAACGCGGAGGGGGCCACTTCAGGGAACTTCCCGCCACAGCCGAGGGGACACGGTTCCTGTTCCTGGTTCTTTCTGTGGTGGAAGAGCTGTAAAAAAAAAAAAAAGAAAGAAAAAAAATCAAATATGCAACAGCAGAAATGTAAAAAAATGGTTCCCCAGACTTTCCAAACCTGCCAACGTTGATGTATCCGGTGAACAAGCAGAGCTTTTAGCAACTAAACAGACTTAAATCATAGAAGATAAAGACAATTATAGCTAAATATTAACAGTTCAGTGTACTCGTATCAGTCAGACTTACTGGTGTTAAGTGACAACCTTTATATTGTGAAATGATGATGCGTTTTTTTTGTTTGTTTTTTTTAAAGTAAGAAATCTTCCAAATTAACATTTTTGGAGTGAAACGCTTCGTCGGCTAACAAGAATAACCTCTGCTACTCCGAAATTTGCCTTGTCGTCTTTGGCCAAAATATCACGGCGGAGTGAGTTTGAGCCGTTTGTCTCGAGCGCGCGACATCACGGTGGAACGATTGCTGTCCGCCTCCACGGGGGAGGTCAAAGGTCATCTGGAACTGGCAATGTTTTACTGAAAAAGAGGCATTAAAAAAAAAAAAAAGTACCACTGCCAAAACTACTTTGTAAAGAAAAAAAACAAAACAGTGATGTTAAAATAGATTTGTGGGGTTTTGTCGACAAAAAAAAAAGTTACCCTCGTGCTGTTGTCATTTCACTGTTTGGAAGAACCAAACCCGTTCTTTCTTTTTCCCGATCGCGTCGTTCTCCGTGAAACAGCTGACCGTTCCGTGTGTCTTGAACTCGTCCCCGTGTGTTTTCGTACCCGTACCTCTGTGCCCGTGAGTGGTCGTGAAAGGTGTTGACAATGGTCCCTCTGTCCTCGTTAGAGATTAGATACCGTCCCCATCAATAGTCTGTCGGCGGTCCGCGGCGTCTTTCCTCACCTCGTTCCCCCCGACGACAACGGATTCCTCCTCCCACAAGACCTTCGACTTCTGCTCCGTCCAGAGTTTCCCGAGCTTGTTGGAGAATATTTTGCACATGCCATCGTTTCTTCAGCCGCAGTCTCCAGCTTTCGTTGCCTTTGCCTATAACAATAATTATAATAAAGTATAGTGCTTGTACATATCAGATAATACTTGTTATATTGGTTTGTTTTTTCTTAGTTTGACATGTTTTTTGTAGTACTCCTTTTTCATGATTACACATTTGTCAATCAGATATTGGATGAAAAGTGAAAGTGTTTATTATTTCGTTTTTTTAATAAAACACTCGTGATTTGTAACTCTTTCTCCTTGCATTTTCAAACTTGGATTTTGGACGTTTTTGATTATAAAAAGCTTCAGTCTGTCGGACGCTATTCTCGGAGTTCAAAGAGTGTCAGCGAGGCAAGATAGATATTCTCCACTTAAAAATGTCGCTCGAGTTGTCCCGTATGAAACTTACTACCTATTGCGGTCCCCACGATAACACCACTATGATATATAAGACGTTATCAATTATTTAAACTATTTAGACTCGAACTATCCTCTAAAAAAAGAGAGAAAAGGCTCGTTAGCAGCGACGCCCCCACGACGGCGTAGTGAAGGGGGGGTGCTCATCTCGCCGTGCACACATCTTTGGCCGCTGCTGGGACAACTGTCGTATATTTGCGCCCCAGCTGTTGAAGGTGCTTCTGCGACGACGTCACTCTTATTAAAACACTACGGTCGTTTGGATGACCACGAACGAGACGCTGGTTTTTATCTATTTATTTTTATTTATTTGAGGGCCCGTGGAAGCGCTTACTCGCCGCTAACCGCCGGGGGAGACGTTAAGGCGGTGAGTCAAGGCTCGGACGGTGAACTTTGTCGCCGTGTGAGTCGGCTATCGCGTCGTTTATCTGCCTCAGCTGCGTGATTAATCGCATTAAACCACGTTAGTCAGCGTGGACCGTCACGAACAGGTGACCGCCGGGACCGGAAACGGGGCCGGGGCCCCGACATCGCTCCCCTTCAAAGTAAACCTTCCCCTCGTTTACCCGTTCACCTCGGCGTTTATCCATCACCTATAAACGTGTAACGTTCCCGATCATGTTGATTGATAAGGACAAGCGTGACTGACGACGCAATAGCGATAAAACCCATCTATCCCGGAGCCCTCGCCCCGTCTTAGAGAGCGGTGTTTTATTTTGAAGGTCACGCCGGAAGCCACCGCCCTCCCGCCGGAGGCTTGACGCCAGTGTGTCGGGAGCATCACAACATCGTCGCTTTGTCCCAGACGCGAAAACCTCCGCCTGCGCCTTCCATGAGGGTAAATATGCAAATAAATGAAAATAAAGCGACATTCAAACGAGCCCGAGGCGCCGGTGCTCGACGGGTTTGGGCTTTTAGAGGCCGCCGGGGCCACGCCGACGCCGGGGTTCCGGACGGGGCTCGGGTCCGACCTCCCCCGGGGCGGGTTTCTCTTCATCCGGACGGGACGGGCCGACACCAGACGACACCCCGAACCCCCGTGAAGGTAGCGACGGGGGCGCGCAGGTGCGAGCCGGCCCCGACCCGCAAATGAATGGGTCGGGACCATCCCCGGGTCGGCGCGCCCCTCCCGGCCGCAGGCCTCGGCGTTCGCATTCGCGTGTTTCGGCTCCGAACCGCGTGTATCGACCCTCCCGGAGGGGGGGGGGTCGATGGTCGAGGCCCGCGGCCCCCAGCGACTCGAATTTCGGTGCTCGAGAGCCGGGAAGTTGTGGTTGTTGGTGCATTGCAGTCGAGGGGGGGGGGGAGCACAGGTGCTTCATCACCACCATCATCAGGAACATCACGTCCTCTGCAGCCTCCTGCAGGGTTAACTTTACTGGAGGGGGGGGTTCTGACTCCCCCCCCCAGAGCGTCGGTATCAGGTTTGAGGGCAAAAGGAGAGAAACGCTGCAACGTCCAAACTGCAGAAAGCTGCAAATATTTGCTCAAGGTGAAGCTCGTTATGTGTGTGTGTGTGTGGGGGGGGGCGCTGGGGGGCTGGGCTAAAAATATAAACACGTGTTTGTTCTCTGGATGTTTAGAAGAGCGTTCTGAGTCGGTACCGATCCTCCGCGTGTGACCTCAAAGTTCAGAGGGCGGCCGATCTCGCCCGTGTGAGGGTCTCGTGTGAACGCGCACAAGCCTCACGAGTGTCTCCTAACCCCCCCTCGACCCCCCCCTCCCCTTTTTCTCCCCCAACAGTGTGAATGAAAGCAGGCAATGTCCACCATGGTGTACCCTCGTGAAGAAGCCCTGGAGCGACTGAGCCAGGACGAGATCGTCCTCAACACCAAGGCGGTCATGCAGGGCCTGGAGACGCTGCGGGGCGAGCACACCCAGATCCTCAACTCGCTGCTGGACTGCGCCCAGCCGCCCGTCACGCAGGAGAAGTCGGGGCTGCTCCGCAAGAGCCTGGAGGCCATCGAGCTGGGGCTGGGGGAGGCCCAGGTGCTTTTATTGTGAAAGGGCAGCGGTGGGAGGGCCCATCTGCCAAACGCTGGCTCAAATGTCCCCCCCCACAGGTGGTCATCGCCCTGTCGAGTCACCTGAGCGCCGTGGAGTCGGAGAAGCAGAAGCTGCGCGCGCAGGTGCGGCGCCTCTGCCAGGAGAACCAGTGGCTGCGGGACGAGCTGGCGGGGACGCAGCACAAGCTGCAGCGCAGCGAGCAGAGCGTGGCGCAGCTGGAGGAGGAGAAGAAGCACCTGGAGTTCATGAACCAGATCAAGAAGTTCGACGACGACGCCTCGCCCTCCGAGGACAAGAACCAGAGCGGGGGCGGCGGCGGCGGCGAGGCTTCCAAGGACAGCCTGGACGACCTGTTCCCCAACGACGACGACCAGGGCCCGGGTGTGACATCATCGCGGCGTCACCCTCAGCCCTCTTGGTCGCCGCGGTAACACTCCCCTCCTCCTCCTCCCCCTCCTCAGCCCAGCCCAGCGGCGAGGTGGCGGCCCAGCAGGGCGGGTACGAGATCCCGGCGCGCCTCCGCACGCTCCACAACCTGGTGATCCAGTACGCCTCGCAGGGCCGCTACGAGGTGGCGGTGCCGCTGTGCAAGCAGGCGCTGGAGGACCTGGAGAAGACCTCCGGCCACGACCACCCCGACGTGGCCACCATGCTCAACATCCTGGCGCTGGTCTACAGGTAACCATGGCAACGGAGGGGGGGGCGGGGTCACGCGAGGGTGAGCGTTTTTTTTGGTTTTGTTTTTTTTAAATGTGGCGTTTGGGCCCCGCAGGGATCAGAACAAGTACAAGGAGGCGGCCCACCTCCTGAACGACGCGCTCGCCATCAGGGAGAAGACGCTGGGCAAGGACCACCCCGCCGTGGCCGCCACCCTCAACAACCTCGCCGTGCTCTACGGGAAGAGGGGCAAGTACAAGGAGGCGGAGCCTCTCTGCAAGAGGGCGCTGGAGATCAGAGAGAAGGTGGGTAAGGGGGGAGGAGGGGTGAGGAGGGCGTGGGCGAGCGGCGAGCGCTGAGCTGACCGGGGGGTGTCCAGGTGTTGGGGATGTTCCATCCAGATGTGGCCAAGCAGCTGAACAACCTGGCGCTGCTGTGCCACAACCAGGGCAAGTACGACGAGGTGGAGTACTACTACATCCGCGCGCTGGACATCTACGAGTCCAAGCTGGGCGCCGACGACCCCAACGTGGCCAAGACCAAGAACAACCTGGTGGGCCCCCCTCTCCTCCCCCCTCACCCCCCAGGACTGACTGGAGCCTCTCACATCTGCCTTGTGGTTCCAGGCCACCTGCTACCTGAAGCAGGGCAAGTTCAAGGACGCCGAGACGCTCTACAAAGAGATCCTGACCCGAGCCCACGAGAAGGAGTTTGGATCCGTCAACAGTAAGCAGAGCCCCCCCCCACTACCTGCCCCCCCCCCCGGAGGATTACGTAACCCTTCCCGTTAAGCTCATGCAGCCCTCTGAAGCGTCTCTCTCCCGCCCTGTTCTCGTCTGACTTGTTTGTCCCCCAGATGATAACAAGCCCATCTGGATGCACGCAGAGGAGCGAGAGGAGAGCAAGGTAACACCAAAAACGCCCCCCCCCACCGCCTCTCCTGGGGGGCCGCCGAGTGAGAGTGACGCTCCTGATGTTTCCTCCCTCAGGACAAGCGCAAGGACGCCGGTCCCTACGTGGAGTACGGAAGCTGGTACAAAGCCTGCAAGGTGGACAGGTGAGTGCCACGTGTCCTAATGCCCCCGCCGCGTCCTAACCCCGCCCCCCCCTCTGCAGCCCCACCGTGAACACCACCCTCAAGAGTCTGGGGGCGCTGTACCGCCGCCAGGGCAAGCTGGAGGCCGCTGAGACGCTGGAGGAGTGCGCCAGCAAGTCCCGCAAGCAGGTACGCACATAGGCCACGCCCCCCCCACCCACCCACCGTGACGCAGGGACTCACCCCCTCGCCGTGTCTCCCTCAGGGCATCGACGCCATCAACCAGAGCAAGGTGGTGGAGCTGCTGAAGGACGGGGGGGGCGGAGACAGGCGACACGCCCGGGACGGGGTCAACGGGCCGGGGGGCCAGCGGGGGGAGAGCGAGGGCGACGACTCGGCCGAGTGGAGCGGGGTCGGTGCGCCGCCGTCACGGAGGTCTGGTCCGGGAGGCCGCCAAAAGCTAAGCCTTCTGTTCTCGCCACCCCCCCCCCCCAGGATGGGAACGGGTCGCTGCGCCGTAGCGGCTCCTTCGGGAAGCTGCGCGACGCCCTGAGGCGGAGCAGCGAGATGCTGGTGAAGAAGCTGCAGGGCAGTGGGCCGCAGGAGCCGCGCAACCCCGGGTAGGACCGCCCCCGGGGGGGGGGGTGAGGTGGGGTCATGTGACTCACGCCTCTTTCGCCCAGGATGAAGAGAGCGAGCTCCCTCAACTTCCTCAACAAAAGCGCCGAAGAGAGCACGCAGGTGCGTTCGGGGGACACGCGCGACCCCTCCTCGCCGAGCGTCCTCTTAACTCTCTCGTCTCTCGTTGCCAGGACGACGGCTCCGGGTTCTCCGACTGCAGGGGGCTGAGCGCCAGCAACGTGGACCTGTCCAGACGCAACTCCCTGATCGGCTAGGAGAAAAAAAAAAAAAAGAAAGGCAGGAGGTGGGAGATCGGTTTAGAACCCCCAAAGCTCGGAGAGAGAGCAAACAAACGCACCCAGGATATTTTTGTAAAAAAAAGTCCAAACAATCAAACAAACATCCTGTCCTGCTGCTTCGCTGTACAGAAAACGCTGCTACGAACCACGATCCGCGCTAATCAGCATGCCGCTCGCCAGGCAGCGGAACGTCCGCACCCGAACGCATCGTCAATGTCGCTGTGAGCACCGTAGCAACCCCCCCCCTTCCCCCGCCCCTCGACACCCACGTATGCAATCTATAGGCGACGACACTCGAGCTCCGGGGCGGGCTCGAAGAATCCCACCGCGTAGTTCATCGTTGCACCTCGTTAGAGATCACAGACGGTTGACACGGTACGAAGAAAGTCAGCACTAACATTTGAACCTCACTTTTTTTGCCTTTTTTTTTTTTTTTTTTTTAATGTACATACATTTTACGTTATTTATTTTTTTTGTAAATGTATATATCTCGATCACGTCGATGCGGTTCGTCGTTTTCGGTGTCAGGTAAAGGGGGGAAGACCGGAACTGAGGCAAAAAGAAAGCCAAACCTGTCGTGATGCGCTTCCTGCAGTCTTTGGTGCCCCCTGCTGGTCGAGGTCATAACTGCAGTCACTACAGAATGTAAAAAAAAAAAACATGCTGTGAGAGAGATTTAATTTGTTTACCGGATATTTAAGTACTGGACGTTGTTTCTGCTGATGGACGGGCGGATGTCCTCGGTGCATTCCTGCTGTTTCGGCTCCGAACTTTTCCGTACGGAGACGCCGATTTGAATGTCGAAAAAAAAAAAAAAAGGCCTCGATTGTGCGCTCCGGCGGCACGCTACACTGGATTTTCTTTATTTAAAGAGCAGAAAAGGAGACAAAGAGCGCCTCAGAATGTCCCCATCTCATCTCAGTGCTGAGTCTTTTCTTATTTATTCGTCTTCTTCTCGTTGTTCATCACTTCTTTCTCATTATGGGAGCCAAAAAAAAAAAGAGGTTTGGGAGCCAGGAGGGTTGAACTGTGGCGGAGGGGCGTGAAGTGTTAAAGTAAGTGACGCGGGACGAAGGAAAGTGCTTTAAGTGTCAGCAAATAACGTATAGACTCCTTTTAAATGTTCACCGTCGAGCTCGAAAACCTCCGCGAATGCCTCGACTCTTGTCGCCGTGTACATAAGTTAGCGATCGATCATCTCAGCTCTGTATTGTGAGAGGATATCAATTATTCACTGTATTGATCAGGTATTTATTCACTCTGGGGTTAGTTCACGTATCTTAGCAACTGCGTATGAAGACATCCAGACAGGAGCGGGCCCTCGCTGCTGATGAGAGGGGCCCGCTCGCTGTGTGTTCCTGACCAAGGTTCAATAAATATTCCACTTTTCAAACAAAACCTGGGCACCTCTCATCGTTTCTTGAGGCGGGTTTGACCGTCAGAGAGTGTGTGTGTGTTTGTGTGTGTGTGTGAGCTGAAGGCATGAATCATACGCCCTGAGGCTCGCGCTTGAGCTTCCTGTCACAGCGACACCCACAAAGGAAACCAGACCACCAGAGTTCTTGTAGAGATCAGCGTTTCAGCCCGGTGGTTCAGACGCAGCCGAGGGCGAGCGGAGCGCCGCTGTGACTTCGGCTTCTCGGAACATGTCCCCGAACGGGCCCTGATCCAGATCCGACCCCCGTCCAGGTGAGGCTCCGTCTCCGTTGAGTTTCTGTGAGGGCGCAAGCTTGAAAATCTCTAAAAACCAGTCCCCTGTTGGCGCAGGCCCCCCCCTCATGTCTGCCCCCGCTCCCGTGCCCCCCAGCGGGGTCCACGTCCAGTTCCAGCTCGGCCTCTTCAGGGAGGGGGTGCGGGTCCCCGCCGGGAACCTGAGCTACGGCCACGCCAAGAGGCTGGCGACACAGATGATCGAGCGCAAGGTAACACGGGGGGGAGGGGGGGGTCGGACAGTCTAATCACACCTCTGGTTGTGGAAGAAAAACCCCGGTGACGTTCAAAATGTGTGTTAACGGACTTGGCAGCTGTGGGTTGCTATGGAAACGACACATGGCTGTAAAGCTCAATTCAGCTTTATTGACGCAGTTAGTCTGTTTAGATCAGAACTGTCTGGGGGGGGCTGTAGAGGAGCCCAGGGCCACAGCTCGGGGGTGTGAAAACCTCCCCTGTAACAGGGTGAAACCTTGAGCAGGCCCAGACTCCTGGGGGGGTTAAGAGGTGAGAATAGACCCTGTGGGGGCTGGGCGATACTGTAAGATGGACTTGGGCGGGGGGGGGCGCAAGACTGAGGCAATGAGTCATCAGGGAGCCGACGACTCCAGGTGTCGCCTCGACGCCTGCCGTAGCGAGGCTGTGGTCAAGAGAGCAGCAAAAACTTTCCAACCACACACACACACACACACACCTCGGGTGATTTCTGGGGTGAGCTGCACGTCGGTGCGTCGCCGTGGGGTCTCGTCTGACCCGCTCTGTGCCTCAGGCGCCCGACTGCAGCCTGGTGGGGGCGGGGGAGAAGATCCTGCTCTTCAGACACCAGCCGGCCTCCGAGCAGCTGCTGCTGCACCTGGGGGAGGGCAGCCAGCTGCAGGACGGCGACCTCATTGAGGTCGTCATCGCAGGTACGCGCCGGCGCGCTCGCCAGTTCCTCCGCCCCTTCCGCCTCTCACTCCGCCCCCCCCCCCCACCAGGCTCGGTGACGGCCACCGAGGTGAGGATCCGCCCCCACTCCCTGGTGGTGTACTCCTACCGGACCCCCACCTTCTGCCACCACTGCGGGGAGATGCTGTGGGGGCTCGTCCGCCAGGGCCTGAAGTGTGACGGTACGAGGGGGGGTTGTGGATGTCCCGGTTTGGGGACAAAGAACAAAAGTGAAATTCCGTGTCCAGGTTGCGGGTTGGATTTCCACAAGCGCTGCGCCTTCCGGTTGGCCAACAACTGCAGCCGCTCCCGCCGCCACGTCAGCACCAGCCTGTCCCTGTTCCCCCCCCGGCGCCCCCGCGCCCACTCCCTGTCCAACCAGCCCAGCGGGAGCCTGGAGGAGGTCAGGAAGCCCCCCCCAAAAAAAAAAAAATCACGAGACCTCAGCGTTAATGTTGTTTTTACCGCCTCATCAGATCAGCATGACGAAGCCGTCCTCCAGGCCGCCGTCCTGGGCGGAGCCCCCGGTGTGGCTGGGGGTCGGGTACGGGGACCGCTGCAGGCCCCAGGTCCCCCACACCTTCCACATCCACAGCTACACCAAACCCACCGTGTGCCAGTACTGCCGCAGGCTCCTCAGAGGCCTCTTCAGGCAGGGGCTGCAGTGTTCAGGTGAGCCCCCCACACACACACACACACACACACACACGCACACACACACACTCATCAAAAGCTCACACCCCCCCCTTCTTAGATTGTGGGTTTAACTGCCACCAGCGCTGTGAGGTCCTGGTCCCCCGAGACTGTCCAGGAGACAAAAGAGGCGCCAACGGGGACGCCAGAGCGCCCGGACGACCCGGTTCGTCCCCCCCTCACTCAAACACCCCCCCTCCCCTCCCCGCTCCTCACAGGTCCTGACCTTTGCCCCTCTCCCAGACTCCCCTCCGGAGCCGCGGGACGACGAGTCGGAGCTCACCAGCGTGTCGGAGCTCGACACCTCTGAGGACGAGGCGTCCCTGGACGGGGACTCGACCGTCGCCTCGGAGACGGGGGGGTCAGAGGTCAGCCCGGCCCCGCTCCGCCCCCTCAGCGCCTCCATGGGCCCGTGCTTCAGCACCTACATCCCGCTGATGAGGCTGGTCCAGACCGTGCACCACACCAAGAGGCGCGGCGGCGGCGGCGGCGTCCTGAGGGAAGGCTGGCTGCTGCACCACACCAACGCCGACCCGCTGGTGAGGCTCCGACTCTCCCAGACGCTCGCGAGCGCTGCGGGAATATTCACGACCACTTCTTTGCCCCCCCATCTCAGAGGAAACGGCATTACTGGATCTTGGACTGGAAGAGCATCACCCTGTTCCAGGACGAGAGCAGCACCAAGTACTACAAGGTGAAAGGTCAAGGGTCGAGGGGGGCGGGGTCTGGTGCATGTGGTGTAATTCCCCTGTCCTCCTCTAGGAGGTCGCCCTCTCCCAGGTGCTGGCCGTCCGCGGCCCCACCCAGCTCTCCGAGCCCCGGTTGCCGGGCGACGGCGAGGGCCACTCCTTCGAGGTGGCGACGGCCTCGCTGGTGTACTGCGTGGCGGCCGGAGGGGACGGCGAGGCCTGGGCGGACGCCATCCGCCGGGCTCTGATGCCCATCGAGGAGGGGAGGAACGCCGAGGGGGTCCAGGGGGGCGACGCCCGAAGAGGCAGCGCGGTAAGGGTCGCCGGGAGGGGGGCGGGGCCTATCCTTGCGAGGACGTCGGTATGATGGCGCGTCGTCTGCTGCAGGACATCAGCTCCACGTATCAGATCTTCACCGACGAGGTTCTGGGCTCGGGACAGTTCGGTGTGGTCTACAAAGGTGCGTCGATGTTCGTTTGATGATCTTTTTTTTTTTTTTCCTTCCTCTCAAACTGGTTTCGCGTTTCCCGCAGGCACTCACAGGAAGTCCGGACGCTTGGTCGCCATCAAGGTCATCGACAAGACCCGGTTTCCCAGCAAGCACGAGAAGCAGCTGAGGAATGAGGCCACCATCTTGAAGGTGAGAACGCGTGGAAGCCGCGAGCGCGGGCCTTTGGAGTCTTGACGTGTGTGTGTGTGTGCTTCCCAGAGTCTGTCCCACCCTGGCGTGATCCTGGTGGAGGGGGTGTCCGAGACGCCCGAGCACATCTTCGTCGTCATGGAGAAGCTGCACGGGGACATGCTGGAGATGATCCTGTCCAGCGAGCTGGGGCGGCTCCCCGAACGCATCACGCGCTTCCTGGTCACGCAGGTCAGCAGCTTTGATGCTTTGAAGCGGCTCCCCCGGTTGGGGGCGGGTTCGGTTTGGCTCAGATCGGGTCTTTTTCGTGCTGCGTCGCTACAGATCCTGGAGGCCCTGCGCTACCTGCACCTGAAACACATCGCCCACTGCGACCTAAAACCTGAGAACGTGCTGCTGGCCTCGGCCGACCCCTTCCCTCAGGTGGGTTTTCACAACATCAAAGCATTCAGTCGGCGTTTTCACACCCCAACCCCCCCCGTTTCCTCCCCTTGCGGCAGGTGAAGCTCTGCGATTTCGGCTTTGCCCGCATCATCGGCGAGAAGTCGTTCCGCCGCTCCGTGGTGGGCACGCCCGCCTACCTGGCGCCGGAGGTGATCAAGAGCAGCGGCTACAACCGCTCGCTGGACCTGTGGTCGGTGGGCGTCATCATGTACGTGAGCCTGAGCGGCACGTTCCCCTTCAACGAGGAAGAGGACATCCAGCAGCAGATCACCAACGCTGCGTTCATGTACCCTCAACAGACGTGGGCCTCCATCTCACTGGAGGGTGAGAATCATTCCATTTTTACGAGGTTTTCTATTGTTTAATTTCAAAGAATAACACATTTTATCTGCTGTACTTCATTAACTTTAGCAACCATAATCTTGATTCTTTTTTTTTTTTTGTCAGGAAATTACAAAGTTCTCCAGAGATTAGTTTATTTCTAATTTTGAAGCGTGTCTTTGAACGCATCACGAGAGAGCAGTGACTATTTTAAACTCGCACGTCTGGTTTTAGTCGGCGTCTCTTAATTATTCAACTCTGCGATGACGCGGGCGCAGTTCTGCTCTTCGGCCGCTGGGTGTCGCCGGAGCACCGTAGCTTTAACGACGCGTGTGTTTCCAGGCATCAGCCTCATCAACAACCTGCTGCAGGTGTCGGTGAAGCGGAGGTTCAGCGTGGGCAGAGCTCTGGCCCACCCGTGGCTGCAGGTCAGCATCCTTACGCCCGACCCCCCCGGTATCCCGACATGTCCCGCCCCTTTGCCGCAGGACTTCCAACTGTGGCGCGACCTCAGGGAGTTCGAGCGGAGTGTCGGCTGCAGGTACCTGACGCACCCGGGGGACGAGGAGCGCTGGGTTTGCTACGCCAAGGAGAAAGGGCTGAGCTTCCCGTCGCACCTCTGCGGGGACGACGGCGAGTGTGACCTGGTCTAAAGGTCAGCGCTTCCTATCCACACACACACACACAAAAAACACCACACACCAGTTTAAGTAATAGAATTTTCCTTTTTTATTCCAAGTAGTGTTTTTTTTTTAAATGTGCGATGAGTGATTAGCTATGGCATCAGTGATGGACAGACTGGATGTAGGAGGAGGAGAATGGAGCACAGATGGAATCTAAAAATATTGTGCACAGGGGAGGAGTTGTCTCGCACTGATCATGGCGGCCCGTGGCGGTGGGACCACGATCCTCACCGCCACGGGCCCACTATGGTCCCACGTACAGAATCTTCTTATACTTTCCTGAAGCCCTGTTGTCTTGCTCTGCGTGGGGCCCCTCGTGCCACAACAGTTCGTCTTTCCTTCTTAAAAAAAAATCAAACGCTTCGCTCTTTTTTTCTGTATTTACCCATAGTGCTTTGCTTTTACCCGTTCTGTCTGCGCCATCTAATAATTCAGTGCCGTAAAGTTAATGTGCTCCGCCCGCCCTCCATTTCTTCCTGAGCTTAAGGCGTTTAAGATTAGTGGGGAACATATTGTGTTTGGGGTGGGGGGGGTTCACAGTGCTGCTGTTTGGTTGTGGTTTAACTGGCTTTGTGACGTGTTAGCGCCTGACGGGCTTCACTCTGATCGATATTGACGTCTGATTGGAGTAAGGAACTTCAACGTAGCGAGATAGCATGCAACTGCACAAATACACAACCAACCAAGCCGACTGTCCGACCGTTTTATCGCCTTTTCTTCAATTCCCCTCCTAAAACGGGTGTCTTAATATAAATGTGCCTCACACATTTGCTTTTCTGAAGACGGCTGAGTCTGAGCTAACTCACGAGCAGTCTTCTGCTCTCACCCTCTGGTTTGTTTTGCAGGCGAGATGAGAGGAGGAGAAACTTTTAGGGGAGAGGGGAGGAACAGAGGAGGGAGGTTTAAAAGGTTTTCTCCAGAGAGAGGAAACAGAAAGGAGCTGGGGAGAAGCAGGGAGGATGAGGAGGAGGAGAGGGCCAGCGTTGGTTTATAAGTCGCTCTCTCCGTAGAGGGCACTTGAGAAGGAGATGTAGTCCAGGGCTCCGGCCGGGCCATCGGCCCCGATGTACCTGGTCATGCGGCTGATGCAGTACTCGGCCTGCTCTGGGGGCAGCTCTCTGCGCAGCTCATCCACCGTGATGTAGTTCTGGGGGGGGGACAAGTGGCGTTAGTGGGGGGGTGGAGTTAAACTAGGGGTGTCAAACCGGTTCCACAAAGGGCCGTGTGGCTGCAGGTTCTTGTTCCAACCAGCAGCAGCACACCTGACTGGTCAAACTGGGTGAGCTGGACTGGTTGGAACACAAACCTGCAGCCACACGGCCCTTTGTGGAACCAGTTTGACACCCCTGAGTTAAACACTGGGGTGGGTGGGTGGGGGGGTCTCACCTTGTCTGAGGCCAGGATCCTGAAAGAGGCCATGACCTGTTCTGCGGTGTCGGTCTCGGCCGTCTCGCGGGTCATGAAGTCGATGAAGGCCTGGAAGGTGACCACGCCCGTGTTGTTGGCGTCCACCAGGGTCATGATGCGGGCAAACTCCACCTCGCCCTGTTGGAGCACAACCACCTTTAATCTCTCTCTCCAGTCGGGTGACTGTCTGCAGGCGGCCACGTGTGCTGACCAGATCGTAACCCATGGAGATGAGGCAGGCGCGGAAGTCGTCTGGGTCCATCATGCCGTTCCTCTTCTGCAGGAGAAGCGCTTGGTTAATTTTTGGAGTTCAGTTCCCCCCCCTCCTTAATCTACTGGCGCCGTACCCTGTCGAAGTGGTTGAAGGAAGCCCTGAACTCGTTGAGCTGCTCCTGGCTGATGCCCTTGGCGTCGCGGGTCAGGATCTGGTTCTCCACCTCGTTGATGGTTCTGGCGATGGTGGTGAGCAGCTGCTCCCAGCCCACACGGATGTGCTACGGCGGGGAGGAGACAGGCTGTGAGGCAAAAGGCCCCGGGGTGGAGGTTCAGTGGGCGTGGTGTGGTTACCTCCATGCTGTAGTTGGTGTGCTTGTTGTCGAAGATGAGCGACTCCTGGCTGAGCTGGTGGTCTCCCTCCAGCTTGTCGATGTTGGATTTGTAGTTGATGATGTTCTGCTCGTACTGTTTCAGGCTGTTCATCTGTTCCTCCAGGGAGCCAGAGATGTCCACAGACACGTGGCTAATCTCCTGCAGGTTCACACAGGGACGGGTCAGGCCCACTGGTTCCACTGGAACCCTGCGGTGCTGTTATCACGGCGTACCTCCATCTTAGTCTGAATCCAGGGTCCGATGATGTTGGCCTGTGCAGCAAACTGGCGCCTCAGCCTCTCGTTGGCCTGCTGTCTGGCCACCTCCTCCTGGAGCATTTGGTCTCTGAGGGGAACAAGGTGCTTCACCTACGGGTGCAGATCAGACATCAGCCGCCACCCGATGCTCACTTCCTCAGAACAGATGCTGGAGCGGTGACTTACAGTGTCCCACTTAGTGGTGATGTCCTGGGAGGTGATGGTGGTGTAAGGGTTGATTCCGGAGAGTTTGATGCCGTACGTCTGAGCGATCTTCAGGATCTCGTTGTGGATGCCCAGCGTGGCCATGCGCTCCTTGTCGGCCTCGGGCAGAGTGGCCTTGAACTGGTCGTGAGCGGTGATCAAGCTCTGAAGGAAAACGAGGCCCATTCATGTTTAGACTCCTTCAGCACTCTGTTAAGGGAGACGCAATCTTTTCCACGGGCCAACTGTACCTGAATCTCCTCAATGCTGTGGACAATAAACATGTCCTGCAGGTCCTCCATGGCACCGTCCATCCAGTTGTTGAAGGGGGCGGCCCTCTTGGCGAACTCCAGATACAGCTGATCAATGGTCTCCCACAGCTTCTCCACACGCTACCATAACAAGGCATTTTTTTTTAATGGTCTGTGTTATTTGGGTTTTTTTTTTTTTGTCAGTCTTACCTCCAGGGCATCCCTCCTCTTCTGGGTCAGGGTACCCAGGTTGTCCCACTGGTCACAGATACCCTGGCAACGGGAGTTGACAGAAGCAGCATCGTGGTAGTCGAGCTCACTGCCGACAGAGAAACATCATTAACTGTGGAATATTTGATGGGGCTCATTTTTATTCAACTCTTCATGTCGAGGTCATCTAAGATCATGCTTTTGAGGGATTGAAGAAATTATGTGCGGCACGTATAGGTTTCCATTCATTCCTTATTAAATTGAATATAGCATCAAAGGCGGGGGGAGGGGTGGCAGTGGAGCGGCTATGAATACAGAAAAGGCAAGATCAGACATTTCTGCTCTTTGATGAAAACCCTTTCATCTTTATCTGTTCCCGCTTTTGTGTTTGTGCCGATATCACCAATCAAGAGTTCTAAACCCCCCCAATCGATTCTCCCCTGTGGCTCCCAAAGCATGAAGCTCTAACAAAGCGTCCGGACCAGCTCTGTGTCTTACTTCAGCTCCTGTGCGATGGCAGCGATCTGCTCCACTCTGTCCTGGTGAGCTGCGAGGTCGCTCTCAAACGCCTCGTGCTTCCTCATCAGGGCCCTGATCTCCATGAGAGAGGCTGTCTCATAGTCCTTCTGGGACAGCAGGTCCTCCTTACCTGGAACACACACACATGCACACACACTCTCACTTCTGTCTGCCTTTTCTGTCACAGCAGCATTTTAAATGTACTTTTATTCTAACTGCTCTTCACTGGTGCTGCCCTTGCTGGACAGAATCTTTCAGCTTCTCTCTGCAGAATGTTAAACGTTTGGTCTATTTGACCCTTATTAAATCTCTTGCAGGGTTTAAAATGGAAATGTCGCCATGCCATTTTTTTTAATGTAGTGCTGTATAATCATATGGTTTGTATTTAAACGGATTTTGTCAGCTCGTACCTCCAGTCCAGGCCTCATGCATGGCACATTTCTGCTTAAACTTCTCAGCCAGGTGATCCACTCTTTCCAAGCGACGGATCTCAGTCAGCAGCCACTCTTCATATCCTTTCTCCACCTGCTCCAGACCCTTCCAGGCATTGGCAATATCCTGGGGGAAGCAGAGGGCTGTTATTATATAACTGATGCTTTAGGAAGTGTGTTTTTTTTCCCCTAATGCTTAACTCTAAAAACAATCTATTGTTCCTCTACAGCAACGAGGGGGTACAACATACTCACAGACACCATCTTGCCCTCGGAGGGCATGAAGGCGGGCCTGTTGCTCAGCCTCAGCTTAGTCTGCAGAGTGTTGAAGTTGATCTCCAGCTGGCACTTCTCCTGCACGCGTGGCGGCTTGTGGACACGGCGGTAGTCGCGGAAATCCTCCAGTTTCTGCTGCATGGCACGCATGGTCTGCTCCGACACACGGTTCTCCAGCCAGGGGATGGTGCGGCGGATCCACTCCAGCAACTGCACAGGGAATATTTAAAAGTTTAAATAATGTAATTTCTTTTTTTTAATGACTCTAGTCTGGATCTTTGCTGTGATTCTGTTGTCATCTTAATTCATTCATCAAAGTCAATCAAAATTAAATATAAGCTCAACCACCTCTGTGGCTGAGAAGACTTCATTCCCCTCACCTCCCTCCAGTTAGCTAACTCTCTTTATCTTCCCCACTTTAATAGTTTTATGTATCAATTAAGCACCTTGGTGAGAACAGGTGAATGTCGGGGTGTTTGGTTTCAGCTCATTCTCACCTCACTGGCCAGCTTCTCGTACTCCTCCATCAGTTTCTCATTCTCCTGGTTGACAGCCAGCACTTTGCAGATACGGTTGGCAGCTGTCTCAGCCTAACGGAGGACCAGAGCACCAACACATTTACACGTTCCATATTTATTTACTAGTGTTTGCATTATCTAACTTCAAAGTTATGGCGAGGACAGTTAAAATCTCACCTGCTCGGCACCAGCGAAGGCGTGATAGAAGCATGACACGTAGGTCATGATGGCCTTCTCATCAGGTTTGGGTGTGTTCACAATATCTAAAAGGAGACATCCAGAGTATTAAAACAGTCATTTTTCCTTTACAGTTATAATTATGCAGGGTAAATTATAAGATTATTTTAGCAGTTTTTAAAATACGACAGATGCCTTAAAGTCATTTACAATGCAAATGTTTTATAGGAGACAGTTGAATCTACAATGAGAATGTGTTATCCTTGTACCATCTGTCATCACACATGGTGGTTTGAGGCAGTGGAGGTTATATTTGTGTTTGTGTATGCATGCTCATGATGCATGAGGTGACAGTGCTGTTTCACCTTCAGCATCAAGCATCTTAGGGATGTCCAGGAACTTTTCAGCCACCTCAAAGGCAGTGTTCAGGTTACCGATGGGGTCGTCCTATGGAGAGAAAGTAGAAATAGTTGACAGTTCATGTTTGTTTCCATTCCAAACTTCCTTCCAATCTTTAAATAATTGAGCACTGGGAAATCCTAGGATCAACTGTAATAAAAACTGCCAAACTGTGCAAATATTGTGCCGCAAAAACATGCATACTTCAAGACAAACCTAAATAAGTAGAAAGAGGAAATAAAGTAAACAGGAAGGAATCTGAAGAGAACAGAGAAAGGAAGGACTGAGCACCTTTCTCAGTTTGGAGTAGTCAATCAGGTCAGGTCTGTGTCTGTGGATGAGAGCGCACAGAGCCAGCCCGTCCTTCCAACTGAGCCACGGGAGAATTAAGGGAAGAGCCAAAGACGTGGGGAAAAAACAGTGAGGTCAGAAGAATATGAACATAGAAGAGCAGTGAATTGTAATTCATTTGAAAAATTAAAGAGAAAAACATGAAAAAAATGCATTTGGGGAAAGAAAAAACTAAACTGACCTGATGTGGAAGTTCTGCACATTCACATTCCTGTAGGGGGCAGTCTTCCTCTGGCACCACAGCAACAGACCCTCCTTGGCAGAGGTCTCTAAAATCAGAGTGAGATAGTGAACAGAACAGCAAGATGAAGTCAAAAACAGTCATTATATTCAGTTGTATTTTAAAACAACTGTGATCTGAGTTCATATTGTGTGCTTTTGTAGAAAATAAGCCAATAGGCTTTATTTAACAGATAAGTCTGACAACATCAATTCCAAGGTAAAGACTAGTAACCAATAATGTTCTCATTAAAGTGTTAAATCTCCTTTTGTAATTCTTTAACTCTTAATGAACTAAATGTTATTAACCTCAATGTAATTCAGTGTGAGTGGGGGGAAAAAAAACAAAACATATACATGTACATACCTTCCACAGAGATGTCCTGGATGGCAAAGCGGAGAATGATGGTCCAAATCATACCAAGAGTCATCTTCACATTACCATCAACAATTTCTGTTAGAGCACACAAAGAGAGCCATTGATTGATACAGAGATAAATATCCTAGGTATGAGCGCTACGATCTGCACCGTGTTCAGGGTTATAATGACACAGGAAGTGGTGATTACAGGTTGGAACAGAAGGTCAAATCTCACCCTCAGCACCAATGGACACCAGTTTGACTCCCTTGCTGCAGATGAAGTCCAGAGCTTTATTCACGTTGGCAATCTTGTGGAAACGCATCTTGCCTTTGTCAGGTTTGGGGAGCCTTTCACCTAAGATGGGAGCAGAATTGATAAAATGGCTGGAAACAAAAACAACCGACGTCTCTTCTAGACGACGAGTGTGTATGTGTGTGTTCTACCTGAGATGACCTCCAGCAGCAGCATGAGTTTGAGGCCATTTCTGAAATCCTCTTCAATGTTTTCAATCTGCGTCCCAGCTTTCCTCAAGTGGGAGTTACACCAAGCTGTGAAGGTCTGAAAGACAAACAGTGGGTTCCAGAAGGTAAGTGCACACACGAACACAGTTGTTTCTCAGGAACAGTCCCCTTGAGTACTGGTGGAGGTTAGCGTTAGGCTATTTTATGGAACAGCTTTTTAACACAGGGCAGGTATGATGTAAGTTATCTATTATATAACTTATATATGTGCTTCACACATCACTTCACAGGTATGATAATTCATTTAGTGCCAAAAGTTTCCCTGCAATGAAGTCTTTGAACCCAATTCTATGCTGTGTTCTACATTTTGTAAAAGCCGCTGCTGTATCTTTTAACAATCTGATCCCTCGTTTTAGGTGAGGCTGAATGCATAAAGGCTTGACTGCAGACACTGATGGAAAAGGCACTCAGCAGCTGAGTGCCTGCTTTCAGTCTGTCTGGGAACCTGCCTAATGGCAATGGCCGTTCACATCGAGGGAGGGGGATAATGCGATTTTGCTCGCGGAGCTATTCAATCAATCAGTGAGCGGTGTTTTTTGAGAGGCTTTCTTGGTGTTTAGCTGCAAATGAAGATATGGTACGTGTTCATTTTCACGAGCATGCACTCTGCTGCTGCTGCAGAGGTGAACCTTTCCTGGGGCTGAGATGATGTGTGGGTGTAGAAGTGGAATAAGTACGGCAGCGGAATAACTAACTACAGATCACAGTGTAGGTGGAGGGAGTGCAGAGCAAGTGAGCAGGAGAACAGAGAGATGGATAAAACATACATTTTACATTTTTACAGAGCATGTAAATGATCTAATCCCTGGCCTGAGTGTCTGTCAGAACTGAGCGCCTGAACAGCCAGGGTCCCAGCAGGTGTTGGTCCCCTTTGCCACGTACGACCAAATTTAGAAAGTCCCCCATTTGAGCGCACGAGGGCCACCGGGCCGAGCTGGAGAGGACAGGGAAGGTGTGCAACACACGGAAGAGAAGGTGGAGGACTGAAGGAGGGGAGGGGGCTAAATTTGATAGAAGACAAGAAGGATAAGGGGGGTGGGGGCGGCGGCAAGGGGTTGTTCTAAATCTGTTTGCTATGGGACACCACTGGACAGCTGAGAGGGCAGGATTCCTGAGGTGAACTGTAATAGTCCAAGATGGAGGGAGAGATGAGAAGGAGGAATGAATGGGGGGGAAGGATACGGAGTGATATGAAATAATAACTGGAGAAAGTGCCGGAAAGATGAGAGGACTGAATCCAAACATCAAACGCAGCGCTGTTCGAAGCTAAGCTGGCGGTAATTAAACTGAAGGATCCACTTGACCTATTAAAGCTGACGTGATGAAGAATTCATTAACTCTTTAACATTTAATAAAGCACCAGAGGATTTAAAAAAAAAACAATTATACTACCTGCCACAAGTTGTTATTTCAATTTAAAGCACGTAATGCTCTATTATCTCATCCCCTGGATTTATTTTAATGCCTGCGGTTGTCCACAGACCCCCCCCAGCATGAAGTCACCCTCCATCCTGGCATCACCCCCTCCCCTATCCATCCACACCTGTCATCATGGCCTGGCCCGGCACAGGTCCTTGTAAAATGAGGTCACAGTCACCCAGCTGAATGCCTGTCATAACTCAGCCCCCCCAAGGGGAAACTGGGGCTGCTGACCCCACATACACCGCCCTTCCTATCTGAAAAGGACTAGAGCTCTTAATAACACCACTACTAGTTAAAGAGCTGAGGCAGCCGCAGTAGTTCCTGTAGTGTAGGGAAGACAGGAAACACAACACACGTTCCACATATTCATAAAAGACAACATTAAGACACCGGAACACTGTCGCGGCTGCTCGTCACAACACCCCCGAAGATCTTTGAACCACGGAGTTAATCTTTGATTACTGCGGCCCTCTCACCTGGGATTACAGCGCGTTAGCCGCCACATAGCTGTGAGCAGTGCGCTGCCTGGCTGCTATATTAAAGCTATGCAGCCCCTTGCCCTCTGCAGAGACACGCACACCAGTGGGGGGGTGGACCCGAGCGCTGACCCACCGTCGAGGTTACACCTTCCATGTCAAGGTGCTCTTTACACTTGTGGACTCACCCATTAACAACCTTTGATATGAAATCTGTAATAGATCCTAAAGATCTGCTTTGTTCTTTATACTGCAGATGAAAAAGGCAGAAAAAATAATCCCTTAAATGGCAGAAAACCCAGGTCTGCTTTGTGTTGTTTATTTGGGGCCTGTCACGGCATTGTACACACATTTTCCTAATATAACACCAGCATTTATGTCAGCCAGCAGCTGTAAAAATAGGTGCCAGCTACCTTTGTCATACACCTGTTCATGGGTTTTGTCCTGCACGCACACACAACACACTTATATGGAGTGTAAATAACAGACACACACTCCATGCAATGTTGTTTATAGGGTCCCCGAGTCTTACAGGACTCGTGCAACTTCTGCATGAGGACAATATTTTCAAATGGAGAAAACAAAAACTGATAAATACGATTCACCCAAACCATGTTTGTTTCCAACCTCCCTCACGTAACCATTCTGTCTGCAGTCAGTCAGCAGGGTGATATTTACCGGACAAGGCAAACAACGCACGAAACACAACAGTCAGCATCCATCTGTCAGCAGAGAAAAGAGCAAAGGAGAGTGAGCTGCTCATTCTTCAGGATGGAGCAAAACTGCAGAGTTTGCGTTTCTAAATGCCCCGTGCCGTCAGTCACTGAAACTAATACCGACGGGAGTGGAGTATGTTTCACTTCAATCGAAGAGAACATCCAACAGTAATGCAGTGCAATGCCAAGAACATCAATAAAGAAGGAAAAAAAACATCACAACATCATCCAGACAAATACAAACAGTGCATGAACAGCACTGCTATCAAGTGATCGGGAGACAGGAAGTAGCAATGATATCCTCAGTTATCGTGATTGTTGACTGTCACCGTTGGGACTTTCCCGACAATTAAAACATAAGGTTTGACAGGATGTTTGCAAGAGGTGTGACGGCAGATAAAACACCTCAAGCAATACATTCAATCAGTTCTTTCTAAACACTTTGCTGTTGAACATTTACTCCATTGATTTTCTTTCACACACAAAGCTTTTCTTTAAAAGCGTGTTTGTCTGCTGGACAGTCACATGATGCAACAAAAAAAACATCATAGATCTCCAACAACTGTGCAGAACTCTCCCGCTTGGCTTGAACAGGTAAATCTGTGACAGAGTTACAAAACACAACAGGTGCTGCAGAGGAACTCCCACTCCCTGTGCTCTCTAAATACTCCCACCCCCAAAACAGACAAAACAAACCACAGGGACAATTTGGGACAATGACGCTATAGCCAGGAGCTGCCCCCCCCCTCCTGCTCTCTAATAGGGCAGCCTGAACTTTCCTGCCCCACAGACTCAACCATAATCCTCTGGCAATTTTAGACCGTAAACCATTTCGGTGCCTTGACATGACAACGCATCTCTCTCAGCGGATTATTTGCATTTTATCTCCTGTAGCAAAACCACTGAATAAGCACGCAGACATCCGTAAAGATAGAGCAGTTCGTTGGCTCGACACGGAGGTGCACACATCTCTAAGCTCTGCTGATGAAAAGCTGTGCTTTCATTTTCGGTTTTGATCTCAGCAGGTGCTGATGAATCGCTCCCCGCATCGGGGTCGGTCCTCCCCGCCGCCTCTCTGCTACGGATTAAAAGGTGCGTGTCCGAGAGGTCCGGCTGACAACAGGAGCCACCGCAGTTGGCCTGCAGCACCAGGTCCTGATCCCAAACCAGTGGAGTCGTGTGTGTGTGTGGGGGATAAACCGCCTCGCAAGCCTCTTCTAAAGCAAAGTGTGTGCGACATGCCAGTGAGACATAATGCAGACAACAAGGGATTTAAAGTGGTGAGAGAACAAGCGAAGCAGGTGATGAACGACGAGAACGGCTTGTTAACATCCACATACAAAACAAGGTTAATTATTTAGAGCTCTGCAAGGAAATCCGCTATTATAACATCCACCCGAGCAGAAGTCACGGGGAAGCAGGAGTTTTCACCACACTGTCAGATAAACAACTCCACTCGCTTGGAAACAGATGAGACGGAACAACATCTGCAGCCCGGAGACACCATTTGTTTCCCCCGTCTGTGGCTGAGCAACGCTAACCCGGTTCAGTCAATCACGTGCTCCTGACGCTTCCGTCTGTCTGTGCCGTCGCATTAGTTGCTCGGGGCTCGGCGCGCGGGAGACGAGATCGTGTCCTTCTATTCTGCCTTCACCTGCCGCGAGGTTCCAGAAGGCTGCTGCCAGAAATGACAGCCAGAACCTCGGCGGTGTGCTCCCGCTGCACGTGTGCCTACAGGCAGGCACCGCAGGAAACACGCGCAGGCGAACAACGCCGTGTCAGACGCTGTTCAAAGCTGCACCTTTACTGGTTACGTTGTATTTCCCCTACGGCGCCAAACTGGAGGAGGATGCAGGAACTCTCAAGGGAGCGTAAACATAACCAGACTTCGCCTACAGCAAAGTCGTGATAACCGACTTCTGTTGCGACGCCCGACTGAGACCACCCACCCGACGGTCGTCTTCTTTTCCCGTTCCGCCGGTCAGCTGCATTGACAGTGATCGATTGCGTGGATGCGGATGTTTACTGCTAGGCTGTCGTTTAATGGGCCCCGCGCCGTGGAGGCTGACGGAGGCGGGCGATACGAGTCGTTTGGAGCGGCAGCGGGAGATTTGCGAAGCCGCCGTCTTGATGAAGACGCGCACGGGCTCATCTGCCTCCCGTTTCGCGCGCCGCTTCTACGGATCCGCCACCTCTGCGCGCTACCGACATCAACAGCGGCCCACCGTCGTAGCAAATATTCGCTCCCTTTCCTTGGTCTCATTATTTCAAGAAATCTGCTGCTTAATAACAAACACGGGACTCCCATCTGACGCCGCCGGGACATTTTGTAGGTGTCCGGCCACATCTCCTTTGTGCCGTTTGCCTCTGAGGTCAGACGTTGCAGCCTCGCAGCTCTCTGCCTCCTCATTAACACGACCCTCTATTTTCACTGCCGGCATGGAGCCGCACCAATTATGACCTCTAAAAATGGAACTGCCGCAGAGCCGGCCTCCGAGACAGACATGGATAATATACAATTATATATAACTACAGTGGAAGTAACAGGCTTCCACATGATTTTCTCAAATAAAGCTTTTATTCTATTTACAGACCCACTGGACTGCTCAGATTGGATCAGCCCGGCCCCTCTCACAGCCCATCGTTCATCATTTCCAATTTACCCCCCATCATTTCTGACAGCCTTGATGTATCGCGTGTCTGCTTCGGCCTGAACAACCGACTGTTTCACGCCTGAATCCCAACAGAAACAGACATAACAGCCGAAGCAAGAAGTCAGACAGATGCACATGTGCGTCTCAAGCCATCCTGCTCCCAAGGTTCCTGCGCTAAAGCAGTTTATAGAAGCCTCCCTACATGGACACGGCTTCTGGAATAGCAACTGCTATTTGATCTGACTGCAAGTTCTCTCACCTCTCCACTTACGTGCAATCCTCAAACACCCATACCTTCTCACTACATGTATCACAAAACAGAGCAGCAGCTCACTTAATGCCATTTTTTTACCGTGTTTGCATGGAAAATGTCATTAAAAGTCCAAAATAACTGACTAAATGTATTTTTATGTAAAAAAAATATAAAACCCACACATTAATTAGTGTATGTTTTTACAAGTCTTCAATAGAGGGAAAGGAATTATAATTGTATTCTTGCCTGCAAGCATTATGCCTTCATTTTCAAGTCAGGATGAAAGTGCATCTCGACTTTTATTCTAATCGAATGCACCATGACTCCCTTATATAAAGTCTATATTATTTTTATATATTATTTACATTTTAGTCTCTCAAAGACAACTTTGCGTAATCCCTTATCTCAAAACTCATGCACCAGTGCTAACTGGTCTAGAAGCTCCTTTACTAGCTTAGATTTTTTAAATCCATGACAAAATTTTCAATTACTAATTCAAAAAATGTAGATTTAAAAGTTAAGGACATCATGAAATATAGACTACATGTTCCCAAAGCCAGCCTGTGTCTTAAAAAGTGTTTCACATCGCAGTACATCCCTGACCATTCCACCTCCGAGTTTTCTTTTAAAAAACAAAGCGGTGTGCTCGTCGCCTTTGCGCTGCCTGGATGAGGCTCAGGTAGGCGGTGAGATCAGTGACCCCGTCTGGTTGCCGCAACGATCCGAAGTGTAAAACCAGATTAGACAAGAATAGACTTGATTACAGTCCACCCTACAATCTCTCAACGGCCGCGTAGAGGAGCATTACATTAGGATGAGTGGATAAATATCACCTTACTAAACATAACTTCATAACACCTGAATGCAGTAAGGATCAGGCTTTTGGACACTTCATTCTACACCCACTGGAATAGAAAACACAGCAGTTTGAAATATTTGAGATTTATTGGAAATCAAATCTTGCTTCGACACAGTAATCATTGTATATCAGGTGAGCTGATCCAAATGTTTAGATGCTTTATGGATATTTACTGGTTTCATTCATTCACTTCACAGCTGAACTCACACTGTGTGAAAAAGATGAACTTTTGTTGCTTTACATCACACTAAACACACATGCACACAAAAAGAGCACAAATGTGGGTGTAATACATTTCCTTCAAAGACAATTTATATGAAAATTAACCCTGTTCCCAGCAGGTTTTTTTCACTCCCCTTATTCCTATTATTACAGTCAATGTCAATAATTCTTCCATATCCTACTCAAAATTTTGCAATTAATAGCCAATGGCTATACTTTAATCAAATTCCTACATTAATCAAACTCCTTCTGCAAATCTACAACAACTGTTATTATGTAATTTTTTTTACAAGTCAATTTTAAGATATTCTATTCCCACAAATATTTATTTCAAAGGTCCCGTATCAAGTAACACATCATTGGGCTGCAACACTTCACTCCTCTCGAATGATGAGCAGCATTTTCCACAGAAATTTTAAGGCTTGAAGACTTAACAGGTGCAAGGATTTCCTTTCATATTCATCACATTACAAAATGATGCACTGGCTATATTTATGGGCTGATATCAGCTGGTTAAGCTAGATTTTGCATGCCGAGGAGAGCAAGGGAGTATGGTGACCTACTCCCCTGAGAGGCTCTGAGGTGAAGACTAAAGAGGGGGCTTGTTTGGATGTGCGAGGTTTTCCCACATCTATAATATCACCTTACATCAAAACAATTTAGAGATGACAAAAAGTTACACTTCACATTTGTAAAACGCAGAGAGGCAACATCGAAACAAGTGTGTCAAGGGAAAAATAGAGAAATGGTGGAGTTGTTTTTTTGTTGCTTTTTTTAAGTCGTAAAATAGATTAATCTGACTTAATTGGAAAAAAAAGACAGAAAGCAAGAAAAGAAGGCAGGGAAGTCAAGGAGGAAAGCTGAAGCTGGGCAAGCTGAAAAGTATTTTTAGGAAGATGTTTATTTGTAGGTCTGTGAAACTCACCCGGGGTGTATATCTACCAGCCTTGCCATCTCTGCCTCTCTATGTAGCCATCTGTTGTGGTCCCTCAGTCTGCCTATGCAGAAGACTTTGTGCACCAAAAGAAATTCACTGCAAAGTAACTCGTTTCTGCTGATGGAAGGTTTGGTGCTCCAAAATTCTGCAGATTAGGTGTGAAGTGATTAGATTACTTTTAATGGCCACATCATCGTTTGGCAACAATTGCACAAGAACATAATAAAGAAGGAAGACATTGGGTCATTAGTGTATAACTGCTTCATTGACAGAGGATACATTTCCATTGTTGACTATTTAGATAATAGAGGAACAGCTGTGTACACAAAATGCGAAACAATACACAAGAGTCTATAGTCACTCATTCTGACTTCAAAAGAGGTGAAATAAAAACTGTGTAATATATCTAAATGACACAGCATGAGTTTCCAACCCTTTCTATTTAAAATAACAAGTATATTAACAATATATTGTTAATTTAAATGCTGGGCTTCAAACCTGCGGCATCCAGGCCTCAAACTTTGCCAGACCTTCAGTGAAAGACAACGTAACGGTAAAATGTGACTTAGAGACACTTTAAAGCAAAAAGCACGTTGAACCCAGGACTATTTTAAGCCTAAAACTATTTTAATTGCGGCGGTGTTGTAAAATCTGGGCTCATCAAAGATGGCCGCCATGACGCAGCAACAACAGGCAAATATAACAACTGGTAAACACGCCTGTGACCTTAGCAGCAGCGGCAGCAGATAAAAGTAGTAAATGTGAAGGGGAAAAAGACTCAATAATGACATGAATGATAAAATGGCATTAACCTTGCGCTGTTTGTCTCAAAGTTGAAGCTTAAGGTGCGTCACAGTCTGATCTCGCACACCTGTCCCGCCCGTCTTCTTCTACGGTTGTGGAGGTCAGCTGGTCTCCTAGGTAACCCCTGACCCCCCGCGGTCTGTTTAGACTAGCCTGGGTTATTATTATTATTATTATTATTATTATTATTATTATTATTATTATTACTTTTTTTACATAGACGTTGCATACAGATAGGCTTGTTTGTGCACGTGTGTAAGACGAGCACGTCGGGCAAATCTTTAATTTGCATACACATTCAAATACGCCCGTGTATTTTTAATGTATATAATATTCAATATTAGATGGAAATGACAGCTTCCCACTTCCTCGCATTTTTATGACACGTCCAGCTGTTATAATCTGAAAAGGCACCGTTGCTTGTGTTTGGTGCTTTAACGCGACGTCGGCCCGGTGTTTGACAGACACGCATGTATGTTCAGTTATGATTCAACACCGGTGATTGAAGGGGGTATTATATTTAGATGTTCAACGCAAGGCAATCGGGGGTAACTGAAAGACAACACTGAGAAAGTTCCGCGGCCTAAAATATCTGCCCACACAGCTTCCATCGCGGCTGAAGTGCCAGTGAGGAAAGATAAGGCGCAGATGCCAAATTTCATACATAGCAGTGTTTTAGACTTCACATGTAGTCGGGGACGACAGCTGGTCCCGCATCCAACAAATAAGCACAAGTGAAAACTTAAAGTCACTCCAATACAGTGTTTGCGCGCATGGGCCGATCTTTGCGTAATTACGCACGGTGGCACACGCGTCACCCTCTTCCACACGTACCTTCCTCTGCTGCTTCTCCCAGGCAGGATCCAACAGCAGGTCCCTGTCCCAGTCCTCCTCTTGGATCATGTAAGCTTCCTCCTGTTGGATCGTGTAGGAGTTGCTGTACGTAATATGGGTTTCGACAGCTGTCATCGTTCCACCTTTGTCGGGACCTTCTCGTCTCCGTCGACTTTGAGTGAGGGGGGAAAAAAACCCGGATCGATTCTAGAAATGCCGACGCCCTGTGAGGACAAGAACCTCCGTGAGGGGGGGTCTTGAGGTCGGGGGAGGGAAGAGACAGTTAAGAGTTGCAGAGACCACACTCCACTGGTGCGAGGTGACTGTGCGGAGACGCTGCTGCCTCTACCAGAAGACCCCGCTGGCTGGTGCTCCTTTCCTGGTCAAAGTGGCACACGTGACCGCACCCCAATAAGTACGGGAAGCGACCGCAGGGGTATCGGGTTCGGACCCTAAAAGGCTCAGAAGGCGGGGTGGCGGCCCCCTGGCAGGCGCGCACCGCTTGCGACTGGCGGCCAGGGGTGTCAGTCACACCCCCTCGCACCGAGAGATGGTTTTATGGCCTGTGCGATGCACCTGTTGCTATTAGTGACCCTTAATGGCAAAACCAGCCCTCTGTAGTTTCACCCCACCTCTCCCCCGAAGACTGGATCCAAAAGCCGAGCGTCATATTGTTCGCCTAATTAAAAATACACATTTATCTCCGGCTGGACTGATTCGCCACACGCGGGCGGTTTTTTCCTGCGACACGTTGGCACGGAACTAAAATATAATTGACTTTCCTGGTCCTTGCCAAAACTGCCATCACTTAACTCAGCAGAAACTAGTCGTTAGATCCGATCGGGGACAGAAAATAGTCGATAAAAAATAAATAAAACCCAGCGACTTTTATGAGGGGGGGGGAGAAAATTTATTCATGATTTGCATGCATACTTAAAAACGGCTGTGGAAAGCTTTAAGAAACACACATTAAAAGGCATATTAATATATACGTGTACACAACCTTACAGTATTTTTGTTCTATATGAGGATTTGTCATTCACAGTAAACATGTTGATGCAATGCTAACATTCGTTAACCAACACCCCGCTGCCCGTCCCGAAGAGACGGAGAGAGTCGAGGGGGGAAACCCCCCCTCCCGCCTAACGCCGCTTGTGCTGGAGCTAAATTTTCTCGTACACCAGCAGGACCAGGCCGCCCGTCCCCTCGCAACGAGGCGTCACTTAGCCACCCCTCGAGCCGTCTTTGGAAGCTAGAGTAAATCATAATTAATCGAGCGGCGAAATGTAACTACACCCCGCTTGGTCCTTTAACCTACTTTGGAGGAAAATGAGCTACGGCGTAACTATTTCTGGTTAATATTAGGTACTGCGCTGCTACTGAGCCAAGGGAATCGGGTTATGTAATTGTGTATCATGGCGGGCGATTTTTTTTTTTTTTTCTTCCTCGATGGAAATAGAGAGATTTGGGCTCCGGTGGCTGCTGAGAGTAGATCGCATAAGAGATAAACGAACGCCTCGGAGGGGAATGCAAGTCAGCACAACGCCGCTGCAGCATACACGTTGAGTTTTTAAAGAATCGAGGAGCGCCGCGTTGACCTGCATTCCGTTCCAGAGGTGTTCAAACTGGCCCGTTGGTGGCCGATAGTCGCGTCTGAGGTATGCGGTCTGACGCGTGTAAATCTGTGCTAACGCGGTCCTGTTGAAAGAATCTCATTACTGCAAACACAAAATTTAAAAAAAAAATGAAATAAAATAAAGGCATTGTGGTCTGCGGGTCGGGACCAGATTGAGGTTCTGGATCGGTCGATACCTGCTGCAGGAATACTGGCGAGACCTGCGGGGGATCCCCTTCGGGCCGGATGCAGAACAAGAGATGGGCGCAACACAAGAGAGATTACTGTCCGGAAACCACGGAAGACGGGTAAGCGAGCAGGAAGTGGAGGGAAGGCAGGAAGGAGGAGGAGGAGGGGGGGGAGGGGGGGCTGCAGTGAGCTTTTCAGAGCAGACAGTTTCCCGGTGTTGTCGTTTTTTTGTTGTTTTTTTTTTTATAAAAAAACAGGCGCATGGCTGCATTCACCCAAGCAAGGGAAGCCCAGATTTCACAAGCGACCATAGAAGCCTTTAGTGAGGAGCCGGGACAATGCGGAGGACAGGGTGGATGAGGGGGGGGAGGAGTGCCACGCACCCTGATCATGGAGGCCAGGGAAGGACTTCTATTCCTCTCGGGTCTGCGTCTCCTGCCTAAAGTAGGTTTGGAGCGTTTTAAAAAGCTTCTTCTGTCTTATAGGCTTCTGTCCAGCGGAATAAAAGGCCAATTACACCTCCAATTTAAACCGACAATGAGCTCCTCCAAGATCAGGAAGGTTAGAGAGCAGCTTTTAAGATACTTCTCCTGTTGCTGTCTCACCTTTTTTCAGGGGGGGGAGAAAGAAAAAGAAATCTATTCACTCTCCTCTCGTCTCTCGCTTTCTTTTGTGAGGCCGACTGTCTCAAATCCGCCTCGCAGCTGTCAGAACAAATGCCAGACGCCCCGTTTGACATACCCAAAAACCTGTGCGTGTGCGCAGGGAGGGGGAGAAGCTCGCTCAGCGAAAGAAGAACGTGGACAGGTTAACCAAAACTGAGGGGGGGGCAGAAAAGAAAAACAAAAAAGAAAAAGACATCACATTCAGCAGGATTCCAGTCAGAGAAACGGAGCTTCCATACCAGAGGAGTCCAACAGGACCCCTGAGACCGATGGGAGGCCTCGCCTTATAGGATGATTCTGGGTGGCGCACGGGCTGTGGGGGGGGGCACCTGAAAACGTGGGCACTGTTTTGAGCTGGAAACAAGAGTGGGAAGAAAAAAAAAAAAAAAAAAATCCCGTCGGCAGCCGCGAGAAAGGAAAAAAAAAAAAAAAAAAATCTCAACATTCACCGAGTTTTAGTGGAGCCGCGTGTCCAGTAAAGTCTCTCTGGGGGTCGTGTCCCGACGGCTGGCCACCGCACAAGCGCTGTCCCATGGCACGCTCCGGCGTCTATTTCAACAGAGGAGGATTAGGGAGGGGGGGCTTCCGGGAAGCCGAGTCCAAGCCAGAGCCACAGACTTGAGTCCGATGCGGGCGGGCGACGGCGGGGGCGGCGGGGGAAAAATTCGGCGTTTTTTTGTTTTTGTTTGTGTGTGGCGCTGCAACAACGGCGGAGAGGAGAGGTGCACACAGGGGAGAGCGGTGGGGGGGGGGGATGGAGAGGTGGTTCAAGGGGTGGGGGGGGTCGGGTCGGGGCGGCGAATACGGCGGTGGAGGGGAGCTGACTAGCGGGCGAAGGGGACGCTCGTGCCCGGCCTCCCCCATCAGTGAAACACCACCGGACGGGGGGGTGGGGGGTTGTTGGGGGGGGGTCTGCAGACATGCTCTCCAACACACACACACACGGAGTCCATCACACTGTCCTAATCGCTGGACACCAGCTGGTGCGGCCTGAGCTCTGCTCCACCCTCCCCCCACCCCCACTAACCCCCCCACCCCCCCCCACCCTACGACCCAAAAAACAACTGATGGCACTGCCACACGCAGCGGAGAGGGGAAACACGGAGCGACTGGGGGGGGTGATGGCGGGGGGAGAGAGGAAAGGGGTGAAGGTGATGGCGGAGGGGGGTGTTTGGTCAAGGCACAGTCAAAGGGGGGGGGGGTGGCGGGCGGGCGGGGGGGGTGAGACAGGTCAGAGCGTTCGTTCTGTTTCTTTTGCTTTAAATTACCTTTATAACGAGGAGGGAGAACAAATCCCCAGTTGCAGAGGCGTCACGCTAAAAGTCCTCCCCGTGGGTCGCACGATCATGTGGCCGTTCCGGGTGGCACGGGGACCTAATTCAGTTGAGATAGTTAGTTCAGATCTGGAGCTTCGCTGGGCTGTTTTTTTTTAATTTATTTGTTTTTGATGTTTTTATGTACGGTTGCTCTTTTTCTCTTTTTTTTGGCGGCAGGGTTACAAATAAACCAACGCATGCAGGTCTGTAGAGCGGACACAGAGACACACGGAAGGCGAGAGGGCGGGGCGGGGGGGTTCGGTGCAGCGGAGGGGAAGGGGTAGGGTTGGGGGGGACGACCAAGACCAGACCGGACCAGACGCACAACTCATCGACCCCCGAAGTGAACAGAACTGCTCCACAGATCAAAATGCAGCCAGGCCATTCTATCTGTGTGCCTCTCCCCAGCTCTCGGCGTGAACGTCGCTCGGGGGTTTTCTTTTTTTTATATTTATTCTTTTTTTATTTTATTTTCTCTTCTGGGTAGGACCGCAACCAATTCATGCCGAAAGCAATCGAGAAAGGACATATGGTCTGAGAGGCTGGAGAGAGAAAGGAGCACCAACCCACACTTACCCTGACCAAAGAGGGCAAAGCTGGACCAGCATCTACACCTGTCTCCCCTGGGTCCCCCAGTCAAATGGCTCTGCCGCTCATTTTACACAAGAGAAACAGTGGAAAAGAACATAAACAAAAAGGGGAAATTGTCCGATCCCTCGTGCCTTATTTTAACCACAGTAGTCAGCCAAACATTCTTTATTATAATAGTGATTATAGGTACATGTAGGCTCAATAAAAAGCATGCTAGTTTACTTTAATCTAAAAAAACGGGGAGATGAATATACTCTACAAAATACTGTCTCAAACATGACAAACAGGACATTGCGCAAAACCACATGGTTCTACAAGGGATGCAACTGGTATGTGTCTGTATATACAACACAGAAAGATTACACCGTGTGAGGCGAAAACCACGCAACTGCCAAAGGCGGGCGGGCGAGGGCGGGGGGGGGCGATGGGGGAGGAAAAAAAAAATAATAAAAGGAAATGACAATAGAGACAGGGAAGGGGGTTTTTCAGGGGCGTCTGTCCGTGCACCAGACCAGAGAGAGAGAGCGGCGGGCGGAGCACGTCACCCGCCGGCTCCAAAATCACGACTAAAAGCTCTGAAGCGGGTGTTGCTGTTTAGAGAATTTATTTAGTAATAATAATAATAAAAAAAAAAAGAGGAATAATAAAGAAAACAAGATGAGTTGGACAGCCGAGGCAACTGGAAGGCACTGCCCCATCTTTCACCTCGGTGCTATCTGTTAAAACTGTGATCGCGACCCTGCGGGGGCTCCATTTGTGGCTTTTTTTTCGTTTCTATTTTTTGTCCTTTTTTTTTTTTTTTTTTAAAACCTTCGATCAGAATCTAAAAAGCGAAATGATGAAATAGCAAAAGCGCTAACAAAAAAAAAAAAAAGGAGGTCCCCCCACTTAATGCACTTCGCTCTAGACTTATAGGCACATAACTGAGCTCGTCGCACATCGCGAACGGCTCATTCAGTAGTCGCACGTGGGTTATTTTCTTCCATTTGCACGCTTTGCTATACCCCAGGTTGACTAATATGTAAACTACACTGAAACAAGAATATACAGAAATGTTTTGTTTTTTTTTTTTAAAAAAAGTGCTCCAAACACAGAGGAGGACGTGAACGTCTACATAAATCAGCAAAATCTGACTCCTCCCTTGCCGAACCGCAGACCCTGTGCTTTTATTGTGAAAAGCACCCAGAAACGAACTGCTGGCCGGCTGAGAGGCGCAGAACAGAAGCGAGTAGGATGAACTTCCTGCGAGAGGTAGGTTTAAACAGAGAAAGAGGTGAAGCAGTGTCTTCCAGTGTCGTGGTCAGAGCGCCGTTAAGAGGACCCGAGGAGATACCCATACATACATTACAGTACGTCGTATGTGTGCTTCGCGGTTTGTTTGTTTTTTTCTTGCTTTTGTTTTGGCGAGGCCTTCTTCCTCTCTTGCACCCGCCCACATTCAAGAAAGGCATCCCTTCCCGCATAAAACGCCTCCGCCTTGGTCCTGTTCGGGTCCCGGCGCGCGTCGAGTGCGACCTCCCCATCCTGCGATAAATCTTCAACTTAAGGCAAAAAAAAAAAAAAAAAAGGTTCGTTTTTCCTCGAAAAAATAGCTGCCCTGTCTGATCGTCTACGGTGGGGGGGGCGATCGTGGCTGGTTCGGAACCCCTTCGGTTTCCTCAAGGACCTTGGCCTTGGGAAGGAAACGGAAAAAATATCGGAACCGGTTCGCGGAAACGAAGGCGTGACCCCGCGACTGACGGAGGGGGGGGCGGGGCTCAGCCCGATACTGGCACGAGGGTGAGACTGGCACGGCGCGGAAGTTGAAACAAGGACCGCCCCCTCCCCCACTCCGCAAAAGAGGAGAGGCGAACAGGACCAAGGTCAGCAGGTCGAAATCCCTCTTCCGATCAAAGCTAATCGCTTCCCCCCCCGTATATACGCACACACACACGCACACACACACACAAGCAGCGCCCGCGGCTGCTGTCGGGTGGTCGTCGTTGGTTTTTCTTTCAAGTTTGTTTTTTTCGGGCGGGGCGGGTGTGGCGGTGAGGTGGAGGGGGGGGGATGGGGGGGAGGCGAGGGTGGGAGGAGCAGAGAGCTGTGCGCAGCTATCGGAAGGGGGGCTCAGGCGTGTGAAGGGAGAGTTCGGGTCGGCGGAGGATGGCCTCCTTGCGCGCGGGCGGCGGCAACGGCGGCTCATACACCCTGGGCGCGGCTATGGCGGCTGCCACCGCCGCGGCTGCGGGGACCACTGGCCTGAGAGCGTCCAACGTGGCGACCGGCTGGGCGGACATGGCGGGCACGGCGGGCACGGCGGGCATTCCCGGGATGGCCGCGACAGTGCTCGCCGGCGCGTAGGTGTACTGGAACTGTGGGTACTGCTGCAGCTGCTGGTAGTACTCGGCGTAGTACCTGAGGAGGACAGCGCACGTGCTTGGAAAGAGTCCCTGGCGCGGCGGCTGAGCGGCGGGGGGGGGGAAAAGTCAGTTATCTAGTCGCGATACCTGACCATCGGATCCTCCGCGGCCTCTGCGACCTCTTCGGCCGAGCGGCCGGCCGGCGTGGGGAGCAGGGGTCGGCGGGGTTTGGCTCTCTGGTACACGAAGGGCTTCATCACCGGGTCGGGGAGGAGGGGCACTGACCTGCGCAGGGGGCTGCGGTCCCGCTCGCCGGATTTGGCGGCGGCGGCGGCGGCCGCCGTCTGCTGCTCGGCCGCCGCCTGCTGGCCCTGCGCGAAGTAATGCGCCTGCCGCGCCGCCTCCACGATGGCGGCGGCGGGGTCGGCCGCCGCCATGGCGCTGATGTGGGCGTACGCGGGCGCGGCGGCGCCGTATATCGTGGGCGACATGGTGTAGCTGGGGTTGACCGCTGCCGCCGCGGCGGGCATCTCTATCCCGGGGGCGGCGAGATAGACGGGCGCGTTGGCCACGGTGGGGGTGTAAACCGGGGTGGAGTAGGCCGCTGCCGCCGCCGCCGCCGCGGCCGCCGCCGGGGTGGCCGCCATCTGACCGTAGATGTTCGGGGTCATCGAGCCGTACATCTGAGTCGCGCCTGACGTAAGAGCCGCCTGATTGGCCACCGATCCGTATAGCTGATTAGCGACGTTGGCGCCGTACACCTGGCTGGCGAGGGCGCCGTAAACGGCCGGGTTCATGGGGTTCCCGTCGGTGCGCGTGCCGGCGGTGATCCCGGTAAGAGCCGCGTACGTGGGGTCGAACGACGACGTGTTGTAGACGGAGTTGTGCACGCTCTGCTGGACCTGCAGTGGGAGGCCCGCCGCTGCCGCCGCCGCCGCCGCCAGAACCGCCGCCTGGCTCTGGTACTGCTCCAGAGAGGGCTTCCCGACGGGGCACTCGCCGGCGTAGTGGCCCTGCTTCCCGCAGTTGACGCAGGGGATCTTCCCGGTGGGGGTCTGCTTGCTGGGCTGGACCTTGGACAGCTCCACGGAGAGGGGGCGTCCCTTGAACGACGTGCCGTGCAGCGCCTCGATGGCCTGAAGTGCGTCCTCCTTGTTCTCCATGTGGACGAAGGCGTAGCCTGTCGGACGAAACCGGTGGTTACTGGGAGGAAGCGCTGGGGGAGACTGGTAGAGCCCGGCATGGAGAAAAGCTAGGAACCGGAATCTCATCAAGGAACCGGAATCTAATCCTATCGTACATGTGCATCATATTTTTCTGCACTAAATAATTCCTACCTCTTGAAAGTCTTATTGCACATCTCCCATTGCACCTTCATTTGTTATATTGTCTAACATTCCCTCTGTATATTCCTTCTGTATATAACTTAATTTCTGTATATAATGCTTAATGTACATAGCATGCTGTACATAACATAGATGTCTTTTTATTTTATTTTTCTTTTCTTCTAGTACTATTTGCACTGTACACCAGGGGCTACCACTGTAACGCGTGAATTTCCCCGATTTGGGATGAATAAAGTCTATCTCATCTTAATCAAGGAACTGGATTCAAAACAAGGAACTGGATTAAAAAGAAGGAACTGGATTTAAAACAAGGAACTGGATTCAAAACACGGAACTGGATCCAGAACCGGAGTTGCTCAAATTGATTGATGCCCAGGTTTGCGGCCCGAGCGAGGTTTTCCGGACACGCCTCCGCTCACCTTTGACTTTGTCGCATTCCAGAACTTTCCCAAACGTCTGGAAGAGCTGCTGCAGGTCTTCGGTGGTGCACATGCCGCTGAGGTTGCCCACGAACACCTTGGTGGAGTGCAGCGGCCTCCCGCGCGACTCCTCCACCACCAGGTTCCGGCCGCGGAACTCGCGGCCGTTCAGCTCCCGGATGGCGCGCTCGGCGGCGCCCTCGCCCTGCAGGTGGACGAAGGCGAACTGGCGGAGCACGCTGCAGCTGACCACCTGGCCGTAGGGCTCGAAGATGGACGACAGCTCCTCCTGCGTGGTATCCAACGCGAGGTTGCCCACGAAGATCTTCACTGTGTTGCTTTTATCCATGGCGCTGTGGGGGGGGGGGACAAGATTAACATCCCAAGCTCCGCCTCAAGAAATCACTCCCGCTATGTCTCGGTTCGACTTTTCACCCGGGTCGGGGGTCATTATTCCGGCGAGATGCAACTTGGATGTAACAAAAGGGGCGTGAATCAACACGCAACAAGCCCCCCCCACCAGATTACCACAAGACCGCTGAGTAAAGCCGACTTTATGGTGGCAACTTAACCCCCCCCCACCAGGTTGAGCAACACCTTTTCTCCTTTGAACAACCTTTGCAGCAAATCAAAGGGCAGACGGGAACACGACACCCCAGAATGACTTCTATTCTTTTTTGGGTTTGAGGTTCCGGTCAGCTGCTTTCATGGGGGGAAAAGGGGGGGGTGGGGGGGGGCACAATGGAGGAGGTGCAGCGTGTCTGCTTCTGTTCCATTACGCGGATACTGTACAAAGACACGCACGCTGCCGCATTGGAGCCACAACCGGAGGGGGAAGCTGCTTTCTGATGACGCAGCGCGACGCTGAGTCAACACGTCCCCCCCCACAACCCCCACCCCACCCTCCAACACCCCCCCGGGTCATTTACCGACGAAAACGCTCACAAGAATCGGTGGGCCCGAGCAGAAACGTGCCGAGGCCATTGTGCTGCCGAGCGGAAAGGCGGATGCAGCCGAAGCGCAAAAAAAAAAAAAAAAAAAAAAACCCAGACAAAAGCGCACGGTTAGGAGCAATCTCGGCCTACCGCGGGCGATAAAACACAAAACACGACGTCGCTTGTGGCGTTAAATGAGGCGAGGAGAGATTAAAAGTGTTTTTTTACCCCCGCGCAGGGCAGAGAGCGGTGCGTCGCGAAGTGGCTTCCGTGCGTCGACGCGGTCGGCTCGGCCTCGCTCGCTTCGGTTCGGTCGACGAAAACAACCGGGGGAGGCGAGGGATCGGGATCGACGTCGACGACGGCCCGGGCGGCTCCGACGAGGGGGGGTTCTTTTTTTTTTTTTTTAAAGAAAGAGCAGAAAGGGCGATTAAAGCCGAGGATCTACCATCTTACCTAGGCGGTGCTGCGTTTCAAAATGGTAGCGCCTGCTTCCGTTTGCATGTCGGGAATCCGGGGGGGTTTGCTTTTGCTGCTGCTGCTGCTGCTGCTGGTGCAACCCGGGGATGCTGCCGAGTCTGAACCCACGCGTGGAAACGGGGAAATTTAAAAAAAAAAAAAAAAAAAAAAGAAGAAGGAGGAAAAAAAAAAAAAGAGCGATCGGGTTCCTGGTCCCGCGCCGCAGCACCGGAAGAGGGAGGAGGCGATCGGAGGACGTTTGCGCGGACGGGCCGCGGCCGTGCGGCTGCTGCAGCGCAAGATGTCCGTGCAAACGGCTGCAACGTTCGCTGTTTGGCAAACTGCGCGAAAGCACCCCAAACGGGTTTATTTGAGGCGTCCGTGTTCGCCCCCTTGTCCTCTTTGCAGGAGAAAACACACACTTGTGAGGAAAATAGAGAAACACTGAAGCTAAACTTGATGCATTTGGACCCTGTCCTCAATTTTAAGCGCCAAACTGCAATACTTTAAGTTTAGTGCGCTTAAAACGCGTGTTTAATGGAGCGGGCTTGCCTTCAAGCGGCTATATATCAGGTGAAACACAATAAAACCGTACAGCTATGAGGCAGGGCGACAAAGAGGGCCACTAAATCAGACTTATTGTGGAAGTATTCAACGTCAAATCCGCTTTATTTCATCTCTTTCACGTACAACGCGGTGCCACATCACTGTTCTGAGACCCGCTGAATCAGAGGTTCCCCACATAAATAGTCTTACTGGGCACAAGAAGGCAGGACACGGTCCGTACAAATGTTTGTGCAAGTGCTTTTAAACGCAGGACAACAGTGAGAACATGGACTTCTTTGATTTCTCTACAGACACGTTCAGGGGGGAATAAGGCCGTTTTTCCTTTTTGGTCGTCGCTCCAGGGCTCCGCCTTCAGAGGTTAGCCGCCGGGACGTCGGCGCCGGCGTTGCTGCGTCCTTTCCCGGCGATGGGCCGGTCTCGCTCCTCCCACAGCGTCACCCCGTCGCAGGCGCAGATCTGTTTGGGGTTCTGGAACAGGCCGGCAGAGCGGGCGATGATCCCGCACGCCAGTCTGGAGGGGAGAGGATTAGAAGGTCATCGGGACCCCGGGAGGGAGGGGGGGCCCTTCCTCCGACCCACCTTTCCCCGGAGTTCCCGGTCTCTCTGGAGAGGGCGTGGCCGCCTCGGCCCAGGTCGTCCTCCCCGGCGTCCACGACCAGCGAGCGGCCAATCACGTCCCACACCTGCGGCGCGACCACCGTGACATCAGGGGAAAGACGGGGGGGGCGTAAAGCCGAACGTTACCTTCAGCTGGCTGTCCTCCAGCCGGAACGACGCTCGGCCGTCCTCTCCGGCCACGATGTTCCCCAGGTCGCCCACGTGCTGCCGCCACACACAACGGTGAGTCGGTGACGCGACAGTGCAAACCTTTCGCCGCTCAGACGTGGCCGTACCCGTTCAGCGTCCCCCGGACCACCGTGTTGTCTCCCAAAGGGGTTGAAGTGCTCGCCACAGCTGTCAAGACACAAAATTAAAGCCATTTACTTTATTAGATATTTGTGATACTGCTATTATAATTATCAAGAAGTATAAGTGTAATACTAGCAGTATATATTAAAAAAAATACTAGCAGTATATATGTAAAAATACTAGCAGTATATATATAAAAAAATACTAGCAGTATATATATATGTAAAAATACTAGCAGTATATATGTAAAAATACTAGCAGTATATATATAAAAAAATACTAGCAGTATATATATATATATATAAAATATTCTCTCTATATATAAACACATAAACACATATACATACAAATATACATTATACTAATTTTCCTTATATATACTAATATCCCATATATATATATATATATATATATACATATATATATATATATTTCTATACACACACATGCATATAAGGGATATTAGTAAAGAAAGGATCAGCTGTAGTGCTTGGTAGTGGTAGAGTTAATATAATATTAATATAATATTAAGAATTAATGTCTAGAGATGGTTATTTAGTTCACTAACAAACGATAAATAAATCCCACGTAAGGATGAAAAGGAGTCACAGTCACGGGGGACAAAGCGCGACCATGCCCTGAATTTAATCAGTTAAACTCCGTGTACGGGGGGTGGGGGGTGGTGACTGGGATCAGCCAGGATTGTCTGGGTCTTTATTAGACCTCCTGACCACCCCCACCACACACACACACACACACACACACACACACACACACACACACACACACACACACACACAGGTCATTCAAAGCTGTGCCTGCACTTTCGCAGCGCACCTCAGCGACGCCTGCCAGTGTGTTTGTGCAGCTAACCGCTCACGGAGGCTCAAACTCGGATAAAACTGTATCCTCGGAAGAGCGTTGGCGCACAAAGCATCCATTTTTCATCCTGCCCAAGCGCGCCGTCATTCCTTTTGTTTGTGATGCCGTGCGTTCAGAGAGTATTGCCTGGCCCCCGGGCTGGAGTAGGCGCTGGAAAAATATATGAATACATATGAAATAAATAATTGAAATGCCTCACATTCGTCCCAGTGACTGCACCTGGCCCCTAAATAATGCACGGCCTTTGTGGCTTTTCAGGATGAAGACTTTTCTTTTTTGATTCGTCAAGTAAGGTTCACCGTCAGCGAGGTTGATGGTTTTTGGGTTTTTTTTATAAAGGGCAGGAGCTGGTAGGAATTCGAGCAGGTTTGGGATATTGGAGGGATTCCATATGCAGAGCAAAGCCGCAGCTCCAGGTGGGTTGTTTCCGTTAATAGCGCGAGTTCCCTTCACGCCGGAGTTCTCTCGACCAATCGATCCCACCTGAGGCAGTCCCGAGTCAGGTCTCCCCGGGTGTGCACGTGGAGGCCGTGGGGTCCGGGGTCCAGCCCGTCGATGGTCCCGTCGATCAGGCAGGCGTCTTCGGAGACCTGCAGGAACCGGACCACCCCCTGGATGCTCCCGGCGCCAGCCAGCATGGCGACCGCCGATCCCAGATCTGGGGGAAGTCAAACGGAATTAAAACACGAGACTCCACAACCATCATCCTTTCTGGTTGAGAACAGAATATTAATTACCTCCGCCCAGGAGGTTGTGTTTTTGCTAGCGTTTGTCTGTCTGTTAACAACATAACTCCAAAAGTTCTGGACCCATTTTAAAGAAACTTTCAGGATTTGTTGGAAACGTGAAAAGGAAGAACTGATTTCATTTTGGGGGTGATCCGGTAGAAATCCTGGATTCTGGATCACTTTGAAGTTTTCGTTAACATTGCGGTAAACGGGGCCAAAAGGAATCGTTGCGCTTGGCGGAGGTCTGCGCTCTTATTTTGGTGAGACAATCTTGTGTTCAATCGACAAAAACAACTTTCCAGCCGAGTCTCCACAGACCAGATCTCGAATCTGATCAATGTGTTTTAAAGGTTAAACCCCGTTAATCATTAACCACCCCAGCCCTTTCAATAGGTACAACCACATGTCTGTTTAGTCCTTTCTACTCCCAACGTGTGCGCGGTGACACGCCGAGGCCCAGTCAGGGCAGGGCGAGGGAGAACAGCATTGATTAATCTTTCATGTTGACAGACATGCATTATTCATCAAGTTTGTCAGCCCCCTTGGATGAACAAAACGCCCTCAGCTCTGGCAGAAGCGGTTAGATCATTGAAAAATTCATCCGCGCGCGTGAGAAAATATCTTATTCAGGGGGGGGGTATAAGCGCTTTTTGCACGCCGCGTCTCTCGCAGCTCCTCACCCCGCTCCGATCCTCCGATGCCCTTCAGCACGGCCCTGCGCCCGCTGCCCTCGATCAGCGCCTGCACCTCGGCGCTGGTCAGGGAAGACTCCACCAACACCTCCTCCTTGCCGACGTCGATGCTGACGGACGCCACCCCTGCGGACACGGTTCGGGGGCGAGAGGAACGGTCGGCTGTTGTGCGTTTTTGTGGTTTTGCGCAACAATTTCAACATTACAGAACCATGGAAGTAGCTTCTTCTGATTTCATTTAAGTCTCTTAGAGGCAGCACAAGATTACAAGGCAGAAAATGACAGATACTAAAGAGGAACATTGTATAACAGATATACTTTATTAATAACCCTAATAATTATTTCAATGGAAGTGCCTGAGAAAGCCTGCAAATGGTGCTGAACTGAGTCGTTTTAGGCAAATCCTCAGAGGTTGTTACATAAATGCATGTAGAAATCAGAGGATTAGACTGTCATTTATAAATTATTTGACTTTGATTTGCTTTGAATTGAACATCTGCGCTTGATAACGCGGCTTATGTGAGCCAGCGCGAAGGGCATTTTCATCTGCGTCACGGGCTTACATCGACTCCAACAACACTTGCTGCTCTTCCTACCGGAGCTGGTGATCCCTGGCCCTCTGAACGTAGCTTTTGAGCAAAAATTGGCCCGTGTTTGGAGAGTTTTGTACCTGGTTTTCCCTGCAAAGCAGCTCTCACTTTATCCGCGCAGCTCTCGCATGTCATCTGCACAGCGAACTCCACCTGCGACAAAGACACAAAACCACCCCAAAAGCACGTCACATCGTCCCATGTGTCCGAGAAGCAGGCGATCTTGTGGGATTTATAACATTAAAGTTACAATAAAGCGCTCAAACAGGCGGCAGAATTGTGCAGTTTTAGTTGTGTCACAAGTCGTGACGCAGGAAGGGAAGGAGCCTGAAATGGAGCCAAGAAGGTCTCAAACCTTTGTGGTCCTGTCGGAGTCCATTGTGTCGAAAAACGACTTTTTAAAAACGAGTTTAAAGAGGTGATTTTTCACTCTTAAGCAGAAATAAACACGCCGACGGAGGCCGCCATCTTTGGTGACGTCACGCCCGTGCGGCGGCGGGTTAGCACCTCCGAGCGTCAGGAACGCGCTACTGCAGCTAAGTGGGCCCGTCAGTGCGGGTTAAAAACTAAAGAACTGGTCAAAAAATGACACAAAAACATCAATAATAATAACCCATACTGTTGTAGATGAACGACCCAGAATTATATTGTTGTAATATGTGCTGATTTATTCCTCAAGACTAAAAAGAACACGACTTTCTGATGCAAGGGGTGATCTTCTGAACCGACGTCTTTGACTTGACTTGAATTGAGTAGTATAAAAGTGATAAATTCTGCATTTGCTAAAAATGAGAACAGGCCAAACGTGTGTACGTGTGCATATGTACACGCCAGGGGTGAGCGTGCACACACATGTACACACACTCCTGGCATGTGTGTGCAAACACACCTGATATATGAACTCCACAGGAGATCATATAGGGGGTTTCTGGCAGACAAGATTGGATAGATAAATCACCGTGACAGCCCCTAGGCATTAATAATGATGGCTTTCCGTCTGCGGAGGCCTCCGATTTAATTTTTATAATGTGTCCAGATTATTGTCGCAAAGTTGATCTGCAGATTAAAGCCACATGGAGAGAGACTACCACTAATCTGATTTTTTTTTTTTAGTTGAGTTGACATTGATTTGTCCCTGCTATATTTTCTTTCCATAAACTGCATGAGGCGTTCTCGAACTACAAATAATAAACCCTCCAAGCCGGGCTTCCTACACGTCTTGTAGCGCGGCGGGGGGGGCGGGTCTGGCTGTGGCATCAAAACCCCCCACCCGAAATAAAATCTCTTAAATCAAATGTCCCCCAGCTAACTGTGACATGTGACATACGACGAGTCAATATTAGCAGCTGTGGTCTTGTAGCGTGAGAGCCGATATGTCGTAACAGCGCCGAAGGGTCGGATGCTTTACACGGGGGAAAGCTCGCTTACGCTGCGCAGCTCCTCCTGTGTGGGGGCTCATTGGCTTTGACCTCTGACCCCCACCCCCCCGCGCTGGGTAACACGAGCACACACTTTAAAGGGGCTGCGGCAGCGCGCACAGGTCCGCGCGCACCTGCGAGCGCCCCCCCCCTATGTTTGTTACTCACACGTGTGCCCGCGAGAACTTAATTCGGAACTTGAAGGAGCGCCTGAAACCTTTGCTCGACAACCTGGAACGAAGGGGGGGGGCAGGGTAGTTTATTAACGCATGGGCAGAGCTGGGGAGCACAATGGAACCTTATCAGAGTACGAACACAGCACACACTGGCTTCGGGGGGGGTGGGCAAAGATAGCTGAAGGAACAATAGAAGAGGTGTGTGTAGTAGGAGTACCCGTGTGTGCGTGTGTGTGTGTGTGTGTGTGTGTGTCCGGCGAAGACAGGCGGCGCTGACAGCCCCCTGTAGAACAGTGGAGGTTTTTATCTCCACTAAATGAGCCGCTCTCCTCCAGCCCATTAGCGCTGACCTGGAGTCTCTGTTGTACTTTCTTATTAAAAACTTTGGGAAGGTGAAAGAGCTCTTGTTCACCCCCCCCCCCGCCAGGACTGCTGCGCTCGGAGCCGTGGATCTCAGGGAAAGCTTGTGCCGTACAAATATTCGAGGTATCGACCTCAGATACTGATTAATGCGGTTGGTGAAAACTATAGCGCTGCGGACATTTATTAGGTTGACAAATCGATGATGAGCGCCTCCTCTCCGACGGACTAATTACGCGAGGGTGGGGTGAGACAGAGGGGCTAAACAGGGGGGGGCACCGGAGCGGAGGCGAGGTTAAACGGCCCAGAAAGTACAAATAACATGCAGAGGAGAAAGAGACTCGACGACAGAAAATCAAAGGAGCGACCCGCTGACCCCCCCCACCCCACCTCCCGGTGGCGCTTAATCGATGACACGAATCACTGGGGCCTCTTCACTGGGTGCAAGGGACCCCGCGGAGGTCAGGGTGATGTCACGGTCCCGCCGAGGCACCCCTGACAGCTCCAATAGAAGAGGACGCCAAGCGTGGCCGCGGGATATGCCCCCCCCCCCCCTTGCCCAAGGCTTTTCTTCTATTTGAGCTCAATTTAATGAGACGTGCTATTTGTTCGCGCACCGACATCTCTTCAGACGCAGCTCGGCTCCGCTTAAATGTTCAATTTGTCTCCAGGATTCCCGCTTAAATCAATTAATAGCCAAGGACGCGGCCCAGGAAACCGACGACGGCCTCCGAATCAATCAGAGGAGAGCCCGTTAAATAAGCGCCGTCCAGCCGGGGTGCTGGTGTTGCGGCTTACTGCTGATGCGCAAACAAGCTATTAATTATAACGGCGGCGGAGGGTTTAACAAGCTGGACAACGGCCACAGCTCATCACACAGGAGATCAATAGGAAGTGGAGACAGGAATGCTTATAAAAAAAAAAAAGAAAGACTGCCGCGATCGCAAAAATGAGCCGCAAAGGGTTCGACGTGCACACGTGGGTTCGTCTCTGATTGTACTTGAGTTCACCTGTGGGGACGATTGTCCACCAGACCCAGTGAGAATAATGGGAGCTGTGGTGAGACTGGTGTGACGGATGGATGGATGAGCGACAGACCAGGTTCTGACCAAACCACTTCAATAAGTACACCAAGATAAAACTTTGCATCTTTTCACGTGTCTGATTTAGCCTATGACACATGCATCAAGGAAGGAAGCCAGAAACACACACAAACTGGTTACACTGGAGAGACTGGGATTCCTCGACTCATCAAAGACTGAAAAGGATTCTTCACACCAAGAGATACACATAAATGGAACACACACTTCAACTTACAGATGAACACTACAGAGGTTGGAAACATTTTAAACATCATTTAAACAAACTCATCAAAATTCCAGCCAAACGAGCCCATTTTATTGAGTTTTAATCAGTATAACAAGTGTGTGTTTGTGAGTCTGAACGCTGCTGCTTGGGGTCACTTCTTCACTTTGGCCTCCTTTGGGATGCAGTGTTCTATTGAATTAGAAGAACTAAAGACAGGAGCTGACTGGAGCACGCTGCAGCGTCACACTGCTGCGTGTTGGAGACGGCCTGTGTTCATGTTCACACAGGTGTGTGTTCACTGGTGGGACACTCAAACATGTTTGTGGGCCCTTTCCAGACGCTTGAGCCTCCAGAAAAGTGCCACTCAACAGTCGGTTGTGGGTTTAATTCCCACTGAGAGTGGAACACACATCAGAATTAGAAGCAGACGCATGCATGCAGGTTTTTTAACGACCCCCCCAAACCTTTGAAGGTACTTCATCAAAGCAAAACCAAAGCTACAACAAAGGAACAAAGTGCATCAAAGCACAGTGTGTTATTATTATTAACTAACCCAACAAACTAGCTTTATCAACTAGTTGTGGATCCATACATTCAGATTAATCCAGGAGACAGAAACTCAAAACAATGGACAGCAAAGTTCACATGGAAGGTGAGAGCAACAGATCTGAGGTCAGTGAGAGGAACCAAGTGGGTTCACTACTGGGAGAGCAACGGCAGGTCCTGGAAGTTCTGGGAGAAGGAAACTTTGGGAAGGTTTTAAAGTGTCGTAACCTTGAAACAGGAAAGATTGAAGCTGTCAAGGTCATGAAGAACTGCGTTGATGTCGTAGCCATCGCAAAAATGGAAATTAAGAACCTGCAACGGCTGCAGTCCCTGGATCCTGACGCATCCAACTTGGTCAGGTTCAACGGCTTTTTTTTCCACGAGGACGAGATGTGTATGAGCTTTGAGCTCCTGGATATGGACCTGTACGGATACATGAAGAAGATGGACAAATACGTGAAGGGCCTGGATTTATGGGAGGTGAAAAACATCACGCGCCAACTTCTGACGTCTCTGCATCAGCTGAAGACTGTCGGGATGTTTCACGCCGACATGAAGCCAGAGAACGTGATGGTGGTGGACCACCAGGAAAATCCACCCAGGGTCAAGTTGGTGGACTTTGGAGCAGCGCAGGAGACGCAGAACATTGACTCAGACATGTTCTTCTGCACCTACAAGTACAGCTCTCCAGAAGTGATCCTGGCCTCTGAGGTGGATGAAGCTCTGGACGTGTGGTCTCTGGGAGCCACCGTGTTTGAACTGGCTGCAGGAAGGGACCTGTTTCCTTTTGAGGAACCCCAGGGAATTCTAAATTCTATTGTGAAGGTTTGTGGACAGATCCCAGATCATGTGCTGGACATGGGGCTGGAGACAGAGACCTTCTTTAAGAAAGTCAATGGAGGTCACCCAGGATGGACCATGAAGACGGAGGAAGAGCTGCAGATCCAGGGAAAAGAGGGCGGCTTCAAGTCTTTCCAAGACGTGAAGGACGTTCTGTCGGCTCGCCACAGTGAGGACACTGACCTGGACCTGTTTGTGGACCTCCTGAAAAAGATGCTGGAGGTAGACCCCACCCAGCGTATCACGGCGCTGGAGGCTCTACAGCATCCTTTCTTTTCTGGACAAGAGGAAGGAGAGGATGAAGTAGACGACAGCCCACAGGAGGTGTGGCTGCAGGACAGTCTGGACCTCCAGCTGGAGAACTCTGAAGGAAGTTCTAGAGGAGACCAGCTGGAGGGGACAGAGGAGGTCCACACAGAGAGAACAGCAGCAGTCCTCACAGCTTCATGGACACCTGGTGGACGTTCACACATGCAGTGGTCCGTGCTGCAGAGACACTTAATTCAGTGTGGTTCCCTTATTTTTAATAAGAGAAGAAGTGACCCAGAAGTTGTGATGTTGGTGCTGGAGCCAGAACGTTTGAAAGAAAAGAAGAAAACAATGAAAATGGAATCGAATTAAATTTGTTTTGTTGTTTTTGTGCAGTAAATATGATCAATCTTGTCTGGTGTTGCTCTTTTTGTGGACAGGTACTTGATTTTTTTAAGTGTACAGGGACAGACACACACACTATACATCTATTTCATCTACAGTACAGAGCCGTCCAATCCGGCCCCAGACTGGATTCTAAAGTTGTGAGGATGACAGAGAAAATATGATGAGGTCCAAACTCTTAAAGCAGCTGAAAACAGCAACAACGGAGACTCTGAACCACCGCTTCCCCACAGGTCCGGTTCTGTCTCCCTGTACAAGCCTGATAGTAAAGCGGTGTTCAACCGAACGCTTGTGTCCCACTTGGGTTCTGGTCTGGTTCCTGACAGTAATCCACCATTTCTGACTCTGTTCAGGCTACGTTCTGAAATGAGGACAGACTCTCTGAACTGCTCAAGATTTATTGTTTCCACTTTTTTTTTCTTTCAACAGAACTTTTCCTCATGATCTTAGGACGAGGACATCCACAAATGCAGCGGTCCGTGCTGCAGAGTCACTTCATTCTGTGTGGTTTCATTATTTTTAACCATCAAACCAAAAGAAACAATTCCATCGGCCCGGATGACCCCCAAAAAATAAATTGCTGCAATGCCTGTGAAGGTTCTGTCATCCAGGTCATGGTAATTCTCTTAGTTGAATAAAATCAGCTGGACTGGTTGATTTTCCACGTCAGGCCTGATACGGAAGGTGCAAAAAAAACCAAAAAAAAACGGACCCTGGTCGGTTTTTAAACAGGCCTCGGCGAAGCTCATCATGCGTAGGGCGGCCTTCGACTCAGGTCGGGAGAAAGAGAAAAAAGCCTCAGATCGAAGAGCGCGTCTTCAAGAATCTCTTGATATGCGCAGAAAGGCCAAACTCCAAAACGCAGCATCACCAGTGTGCCCAAATGACCCCCCCAAAAAAAAAAATCAAAAATCAAATACATAACCCTCAGACACTGACAAAGAAGGGCGGAAGAGGCCATCAGACCCCCAAAAGAGGGAAGGTACTGTGTTCCAGCGCACTAACTAAAGGCCTGCGGGGTGGGCGCATACACGGACCACGGACCCTTTAACCCCCCCCCCTCATTAATACCAACAACCCTTGGTTGTGGCCTCTGCGGCGCAGCGCATTTGCATCTGAATGAGCGATCAGGTTCCAGTTCAAAATGCAAATCGGCCGTACTCGCCGGGGCAGACGCTCCCCTCCGCGCTTTAATAATGAAGAGCGGGCGGCCTATTGAAGCCCGGCGGCGCGCATCACGGCCGCGAACGCACGGGCATTGGCTGTGGAGAGAGAGAGAGAGAGAGAGAGAGAGAGAGGGAGAGAGAGGCGGGGAAGGAGGGAGGAGGAGGAGGTAACCTTCCCGTCCGCACGAGGAGTCGCGATGAACACCCCCGCGATGAGAGACGCGCACACCGGCCCCAGCCTCCTCTCCGAGCGACGCACCTGAACGAGCCGAGGATCCGCCGGGAGGAAGAGCGGCGAAGAAGAGGTGTGGGGAGAGAAGAGTGTGTGCGTGTGTGTGTGTGTGTGTGTGTGAGGGGGGGGCAGGCTGGGTGGCTGGCTGGCTGGTGGACAGAGAGGTGGAGGCAGCGGCTGGGACGCGGAGCCTGAAGAAATCACCGGCGCGACCCCTCGCGTTTCCATCCCGGCTCTGAGATGACAAAGGTGGGTTCACGGCGCGCACCCGCAGCCACCGATGGCGCATTTCACCCGCGAAGTAAGTGTTTGCGTCTTTTTGGGGGGGCTTAAGAAAAAAGAAAAGAAAGAAAGAATCAGCGAACCGGGCACCGGCGCAGGAAGGTGTTCAGGGACGCTTGCTCCTGCCTCCATCCCTTTATCCACAGTGGGGTTTTTATTGGGGGGGGGGGCAATTGCGCACCGATTGAAGCGGGTTCACGGATGAATCCGCGACACTTTGGCTCCGGGGTTGCGTTTGTGCCATTTGGAGATGGCACGAGTGGCTTCGCTCCGCGCCACAACCCCCCCCAAAACAAAAAAACCCTAATCTGATCTGCCCCACATTCGTGCGCGGACCTCATGGGCAGATTTGCTGTTGTTGTCCCACAAGGAAATCATGTGCGTGCGTGCGTGCGTGCGCGTTGAGGATGACGAGGGCGGGCAGGGTCGGGGGTGTACGTAAGGGGGGGGGGGGTGCTTGTTGTGCACGACCGTCTCCTCTCGTGCGCGGGGATGGTGATCGATCATCCCGTCGTCCCGCACCCATGACGGCGAATTACCCCGAGATTACCCGTGTAGGGTGATCGGAACCCCACGGTGCACCCTGACGAGCGGAAGCGACAATTAACGAGGAGCTATTTATAACTAATGTTTTATTGGATGCTCTGGGAGCCCCGATTGCCCCCCCCGTTCAATATTTTCCATAAGGCGCATCTGATTGCGCTCCATTAGTTGATTGAAGTTTTTATTTTTTCCATTTTTCGAAACATTCGTCATTATGTTGGAGCTGGGTGAAGTGATTGATAAGTGACAAGCTTGTTTAAGAGGATGATTATCATCAGTCAGTCAATTAAATCAGGCCGGTTAAGATTGTGGTTTTATTCGTGGTGCGTTTAGAGTCGGCGTAAAAAAGAGGGAATGCACGGTTGCGGTGTCAAAACGGGGAGGAAAATGTCACATCTGGTTGTTTTAAACTGACACGCCGCTGTAAATAAAACATGCTTAGTCGGACAAAAGCGAGCCATTTGAATTTATCACCTCTGGGGGGGGGGCAGACGCCATTATCTAAATCCTCAGGGGACGCTGAGGCAGACCCGTAAAGGCGCCGCACCCCGAATAAATATTTACAGCCTGGAGAAGTTCAGCTACCAGTGGCTTTTCTCCCCCTGGAGGGCGGGAGGAAAAGGGGGGAGGCCAGCGGGTGGGGTGTCGCCCCCCCCCCAGCTAACGAGGGCGAGTTCATTAATTTCTTCAGGGGCTCCCGTGGCTGAGGGCCATCTGCAAAGAGGATGAGGATGGAGAGAGGCCAGTCGGACGGAAAAGAGCGGAACAATCGCGATGTGCGGCCCTTTAACGGTTTAGATCGTAAAAACGTGCTGAAGTTTAACGGTGCCCCCCCTCGTTTGGGTTAATAATTCACGCCGGTCGACCTGCCTTTCCGGAGGAATCCTGCCGACGGCGCGGAATCAAAGACGAAACGGGGGCCAAAACGACACGGGAGCGGTGGACTAGGTGGATCGGGAAAGCGGTTTCGCGTAGAGGTCAGGTTATGGCGACCCCCGAGGCGGGGGGGTTAACGGCAAACGGACGAGGGCCGACGAACCCTTCCGGAGAGGATCGAACGCCCGTTCCTCTTTTGTACCGGTTGGGGTGTGATTAATGGTTTTGAGGCCCCCCCTCCGTCCTTTGGGAGAGGAGGCCCGGTTCGGTCCCTCACACACACACACACACACACACACACACACACACACACACACACACACATACGCGTGGGCCTGCAAAGGTCCTTTTTTGTCTGCTAGAAGTGGTACAAGACTGAGTGATGAATGTGCACTGTGGTAGCAGAATAGCAAAGCAGGTTATAACAATGCAAGTGTGTGTGTGTGTGTGAGAGAGAGAGAGAGAGTGAGAGAGAGAGAGACCAGGGAGTGGAACAGTAGCACCTCGTAAATTCCGTCTTTCAGCGACGGCCCTCGTACAAACGGCTCCAATAAGGTTGATTATAACGCAGAGTTCTGTGGCGTTCACCAGGAGGACACGGGCTGCCATCGAGGTGTGTGTGTGTGTGTGTGTGTGTGTGTGTGTGTCTCGCATGTGGCGAACATGAGGCGACCCCCACGGGCGACCCCCACGGCCCGCAGTCGCTCTTCACAACCAACACACTGCCCCGAGTTGATAGGCTGCGTTTTTATCTATATATGTATATATATTTTACCATCAAGGGGGCGGGGCTGTGTGAGGATCGCGTCAACCAAAGCAGAACGCCGATGCGGGTTAGCAGCCGCCCACGCCGCCAACAACAGACAGCGTTAACAGCTCCGGCTGCTCTGTTCGGCCGGACACGGCGCGCTAACCTGAGGGCCGGCGTGAAAAGGCGCGAGCGTTTTCCGTGCTCGTTACGTTTCCTTATGTGAGAGAACTCGGAAACGCTGCGTTTAAATCAGACATCAGACATCTGCTAAGGTTTCCTTTGTGGTCTGTTTTGTGTTGCTGAATCAACCAGACGGTAAATCATAGTGATGTTATCAGCTGGGGGGGCAGAAGAGAAAGAGTTTTTATTTTTTAGGTTATTGAAGACAACCTCGATGCGTCGGTGTCCCGCACAAGCGTAGCCTTTGTCCCGCATCTGGTGAACATCTGGTCACCCCGGTGGGCGTGGGTGAAACCTCATCGATGCTTTTAATCCGCATCGATCGCGGGATGCTCGCGCCGCGGTGAAAGTGTCGGACGAGAAGTTGGGGGGGGCACTGCGGCGGTGGCAGTAAAGGTCCAGCGACGGGAGGGGGTGAAAGAGGGCGCATTTGTGGTTTGCGGCATAAGTGTGGGGGTTGCGTTCGTGTCCGGGGGGCTCCTGACATCAACAGGTCCTCGCCACGTGATGGCCGAGGCCGTGATCACACAGCTCCGTGTGTGCGTGCACGTGTGTGTGTGTGCACTTTTTTTTGGGTTAATCACCAATCTGACTTGCGCTCCCGTTCCGTATAAACGTAAGCGCGCACACACCCACACACATTTGTGTAATCTTCCATTTAGGATTTCATTGCTGAAACTTTGGACCTCACAAAGATGGCAAAACCCACAAGGATGGGGGCGTGTGTGTGGGAAATCCCGGGCGTGTTAAAAACGGATTAGGCTTTGCCTCCTCAGCACAAAAATGCATTTATTTTTACCTCAAGACCTTTTTACTCTCGGCTGTTATTGAGTTAAATCGATTCCCCGGAGACCCTATAACCCCCCCCACCCCACCAACTCGATTCCAGCGGATGATTTGATGTTTATTCCGGAACGCCTGGCGTTAACTTAAAAAGCGATCGTGTTCGCGTGTTGGCCCTTCGGCTCCAAACGGCGCCAGGGGGGGAGGACAGATGGGGCGAGGGCTTTTCTCGGCCCGGGCCCCGCTCCAGGGAAGCCGCTGCCGGTGCGAGCGTTGTCATCCTCTTGTAGATGTCCACCAGGCGGATTCCAACAGACCCCGGATTAAATGGGAAAAAAAAAAGAGGGTCCAGGCTGGAAGATTATGGGAGCAAAGTCCCGCACTGGGGCAGGCGTGCAGCTGTGATACTTGTTTGGTCTGTAATTTATTATTAATCTTGATAGAATTCCCGCCTTTTGTGGTCAAACCGTGGGAGAGGGGACGCTTTGAGATGAGCAAGTCGCACCGATCTCAAGCAGGAAAAATGGCGTTCGCAACCTATTTACGACCGCAGCTCGTGCTCTGATGAAGACGCCGAGATTAAATATTTATATAACTGTCCCCATCATCAGATTATTGCTTGAAATGGGATTAAAGATAATCATGTTTACGCTCTTAAAATTGGGTCCTAATCTTTCGCCCTGGCGTGAAGCGCGGGCAGCGATGGGAGCGTTGTCGGGAAGACGAGGTCAGATCGGGTGCGTTTGGGTTGTCTCCCCGAGCCCCTGATGGACCTCAGACAGCACCCACCCCCCCAACCCCCCAAGGGAGGCCACGGTGCCCAGGGTCCGTTACAGCGCACCATCCGATACGTCATCTATAGAATCCATCATGTGTAATAATCCCGAAACTAGACACCGCGAAGGGAATATCACCTTTCCGCACCCACGACCAATCAGAAAGTGCCTAAATTGGGCCAGTTTGGGCATTTTGCTTTTCCTTTTTTTTCCCTTCGCGGGTAAAATTTTCGCTTGGACGCTGATTCAGGCGTTTCTGAAAAAACCCGATGCGAATCCTCGTCCGACGACTTCCCGCCGCCGATGAATGGAGCTACTTAACAACCTTACAGAACCCATTGGGTCAGCTTTTTTTTCCGGTTGCGAGCTTTATTTACTGGCGCTGTCGGTGCTACAGGTGTGTGTGTTTGTTGGAGTGTGGGAGGGGCACAGATGGTGCCCCTCCCCCCCCGGAGGGTTCAGTCTGACCCATTAATTAATCTGTTTTCTGGTCAGAGCTTCTGTGGTATCAGCGAAGCTGGCCGCATGTCAAAAGTGCCCATAGCCAGAAAGCTGAAACCCTTTTTTTTTTTTTTTATAAAACTGCGTTTGTAAAATGCATCTGGTTATCCTTGATCCCCGGGTGGACGCTTGTGGTGGAATTGTGCAAACTCCGTGAGGACGTTCGGGCAGATGGAGGACTTCCCGGCCTTTGCACACTCGCGGGTGCCTTCTGTTTTCCTGATCCGTGAGTTACGGCTCTTGACATTTTGAAAGGGGACATCCCGACTGTCACATTCCAGAACTGTCCTCATCCTGATGAAAAACAAACCCCGGCCCCGCCAAAGATAGGAAAACCAGAAAGGGGAGCGAATCTGCATCCTTAAATGGTCCTCAAGCACAATCCGCATACAAAATGCACTGCAGACACACAAGTGTGTGCATGAAAGCAGGTACTGAGAGGCTCTCTCTCTCTATCACACACACACACACACACACACACACACAACACACAGTTCCTCTCCAAAACAATTTATTTTTGGTCTTTTGGTTTTTCCCCGTAACGCGGTCGGTATCCGTTTCAGCCAGCTGACTGCAGAGGAGTCCGTTTCCGAGGTGCAGGAGTGGTGTGTGTGTGTGTGTGTGTGTGTGTGTGTGTGTGTGTGTGTGTGTGTGTGTGTGTGTGTGTGTGTGTGTGTTTGTGTGTGTGTGTGAAACCTGAGGCAGGAGGGCGAGCACGTTCACCGCCGCGTCGCCCGCCCGCCCTCTCGCCCGTCTGGCTACCCCCAACCCCCCCAACCCCCCCAACCCCATATTCTTGTATTCATTCCATTAAGACTGAGGTGACCTTTTAAGCTGAGGAATCTGCCCCCCCCCAATCTGCTTTGATGTCTCATTTCCTGTGGTCGTGACGTGTCCGCCTGGTTCATCCTCTATCCCGGATGCGACAGCCATCGGGATGAAAACCCCCTAGTGTAGCTCCGGCGGTCATGTGACCCCCTCTCCTGACCCCTGAGCGCCGTGGCCCGAGCCTCAAAGCCCGCTCTGGCGCAACAAGGCGCTCTTCTTCGCGGCGGCGCTCCGGAATTTCGACGGAAAACTTCCCGCGCGGACGCCGGGGCCGTCACGTGCGGCGCCCTCCCCTCTTCGCCGGTTACCTCGGATCGCTAATTCGCCTTTTCATCCTAGTAATCGACGGGGCCGAACGGGGGACCACCAGCGCCGGTCCGCTTAAGTAATAATCAGCAAAGAGGCGCGTAATTAAACCATCCGACCCACCTGACCCAAAATTATCGGAGATAAATGCGGGCGGCGCCATCACATGCCGGAATTTCTGGCATCGGAGCGGAGGAGCCTATTGATCCAGCGTATTAAAGCGAGGGGGGCATTAGGGGCGCGACGGTCTTCGGAGTCCGGCACAAAAAAAATACTCCGAAAGATCGATGGTCCTGGTGGTGGTGGTGGTGGTGGTGGGGGGCGCTCTTTTTCCAGATGGGGCGAAGTGAAGGAATTTCTGCCTCCGCGGCTTATTCCGTCGCGGGATTTTCGATGCTGAAATGCAATTACGGCCGCGCTAATCAAACGGCCGCTCGGGCGTATTGATCTGATGCCTGCAGCTTCTTTAACCGAAGTGGGTGGGTGGGGATGGGGGGGGATATCTCTGGGTGGCCTATTTGGCTCAGCAAATACAGCGTGCGGCTTCAAAACGCCGACACTCGACTTCAAAACAGTGACGCAGAGGAATTCAACGGCGAAAAACAAAAGGGCAAATGAATGCGGAAATCTTGTGTTGATTACGGAGGGGGGGGAGATCGGCTCCACAACGGGGTTAACTGGAGGGGAAAAAAAAAACAACCCTACATCTGCCCTGTGCTCTCGAGCTCAGAAAGTCGAGAGTCCGATAAACATTAGATTAAGGCTGGGAGAGGTCTTTTTTTCCCCCGATCTTCACAGATCAATCCTCCAGTCCGTCCATCCGCATGCAGCCGCATTCGGCTTGAGCCTTTAATGTCCCCGCCGCCTCCCCTCCTGACAGCATCTCGGCTTAATTGCGGCGCGCGGGCGGCCCTCGCCGCTCCAGTAATGGCGGGACTGAAGCTCTCAGGGTTGATCTTCCTGATTATGGGGGCGCTGAGCATCCACTGTCGGCCATGTTTGGCTTTATTCATCTCTGTTGGGTTATTCATGGACAATAAGCGGCGCCTATTTATCTGTTACATAAAGAAAACATAGGGAAATGAACCTGCGCTCGTAATTGGCCCCCGGCTTAAGGAGAGGAGTGTGGCGTGAAGGGCTTTGTGACAAACCTGCTTGTGTAAAAGTTGTGTAAAAAGCAGAGAGCTGCAGACGGCCCCCGCGGCTAGAAGGAGCTGCTCGGGGTGCGTCGCCCCCCCCCCTCCGCTTCCGAACGCCGAATTAACGAGGTGAGCCCGCTCCTCGCGTATACGAGCAGCTGAGTTGCGAAAGCACACGAGGTTCCCCCCCCGAGCAGAATGCGAATGCAGATGGACAGAGAGGGGAGGAGTGATCTTTGGGATGTGCGCTCATGCGTCACGCTTCAAAAACCCTGCAGGACTGAGCGGAGGACGGGAGAACCAGCTCCCGTTTCGGGCTAAATGCGGTAGCCGCTTTTATATTTCTCGGTGGAGAACGCGTCGATCGTCAAACACGGGAAATGTTGCGGAAATACTCTATTTTAGGTCCTTTTGGGTTAAGATATATATCAAGATATTTGGTTGGAGGTTTTGACAGTAGCTGTGCATTTGGTGCAGTGCATATTCTGGCCGCTAGATGGCACCAAATCCTTCACGTTCTACCTTTCAAACACAGACAGAAGGGTTGTTTATAAAAGAACTGTACAAACATCTGACCTTTAAGCTCCGCTCTTGGATTCAGACAGACAATATATAGAGAAGCTAGGTCAGGGTCACTCAAGAACTGCTATATCCGCCACTCAACCTCAGGTCCTCAGACTGGGATCTCGGCGGATCCGATGACGGGCGCCGCTTCGCTTTGGGCTTCGGCTGTGATGAAGACGTCCTCGCAGATAGAGAGCGCCAAGGCGAAGCGCGACACCTCCCACCGGTGGTGTCGCTCCGCCGACAGAGCGTGTTTGCTATGCGGTGAGAACAAACAGAAGATGTACTTGTGATTTGGCTTTGCCACAGGGAACATTGTCTCGATGATGTTCTCCGCCGCTCCCTCTTGCTCCCTCCCCGGATTTGGCTTAAGGCGCCTGCCAATAAGGAGCGATCTCCAAATCTTTAAGTGACAAACACGCGAGTACAAGGCCTGACGCTGTTTCAGTCCACTCAATCGGTCTCTTTCATTTCTGCTTGTCAAATCCTCCCGTCCCCGTCCCCCCGCCCCCCTCGTTCTCAGCCTGTCCTCTTCTCATCAGTCTCTCCGGGGGGTCATTTGCGGCGGGATGAAGCCTCTCTCCGCGGGGCCCGCGGGGAGTCTACGCTGCAGACAAGTAGCCATTCAAAACACTCTTAGGTGCACTCAAGCCTGTGCACAAAAACATCTGCATACATCAAGCGCCTTGTGGCGCGGGCCGGTTTGATTCCCACCGCCGGGGCGCATCAAACAGGTCCTGGAAAAGGGTGGAGGCGCAGCGTTAAGAGCACCGCAGGGAAACTGGTCAGAAAGTCTTGGGCGCCTGCACGGCTAAGATAAAGGACCGGAGCGACGGAGAGGTAGAAAGGAGCGCAGCTCGGATTAACTGGAAGAGGACTGGAAGGGAGGGCGAGGGGCGGGACAAGACCAGTTTTGAATACCAGTTCAAAACAAGCAACTTTTGTTTCCATTTCTTTTTATTATTTGGTTATATAAAACTACCTTATATGCTCAATTTTCCTTAATTATTACACTTTTTTTGTTGCACAGCCATTCCCATTGTCAAGCCAAGCTTAATTCCCGTTTTACGTCAGTCCACTTCACTGGATAACAGGGGGGCATTTGTTCGGACAGATCCCATCAGGCGCTCACCATCGGGCCCCTCGCTTGGGGCAAATTTGTCTTGAATGACGCTATCAGGGACACTCCTTATTTTGTTAGAGAACTGCCCCCCCCCTCAACCCCTGCGGATCACAGTGAGTTGATTTGTGTTGAAGTTTGGGACGTCTTCCTCCGGAGCCGGTGGCGTACAGAAGGGCCGCAGCGTTGCGGCTGCGAGATGTTATCTCGGGCCTCGTGTCTGTGGTTGACTTTTCACAATAAAGCTTCTGGATGGTGCAAAAACAGCCTTCCGGGGACACTGATTTTAGAGCTCTGGTAACAGCCGTTGAGGATTTTTCTTAAGGCGCTACACGCTCTTCGTGATTTATACCTCGCCGCGGCCGCTTTCCCCCCCACAAGACACTCTTTATATCCGCACGTGATTATAAAAATAAAGTCTCTGCCCCGAAGCTGCGATGAATCGGTGAGCACGGATGTTAATGTTCCTGTATCTGGCAGCACAGCCTCGACTTCGACTTGGGGGGGGTGGGGTTGAAGCATTAAACCGTTCACACTGAACCTGGTGAGGAATTCCAGATCCGATCGACTTTCCAGCGTTCCGGCCGTAAAAGCCTGCATCTAGTTTAATAGCGGCAGGCGTGTCTGAGCAGAGACAGCTCACAAAAAGGTCAGCAGCGAGACGTGAAACAATCTCTAATCTCGCTGCAGGTTTTTCCGAAAGTGGATTACATCGGGATCGCCTGCGTTACATAAATCCGCATTTCATTTACTGGGCGCTGTCCGCGTGTTTTCGCGCCCTTGTGTCCCTGCGGCCTGTTACCGACGGTCCAGATATGGGCCATCTCCCCAATGGCTGGGCCTCAAACAGCTGCGCACATGTGTTTGGGGGGGTGGGGGGGGGTGGAAGCTGACATAGGCTGACAAATATGCGCAAGTCGTCACTGGCGACGTCGAGGAATGCTGCCCGAAGGCGTCATGCAGCGCACACGGGCCGTGAATTGAGGTGAGGTCAGGCATCGGTTGGTTCTGGGTTTGGATCGGGCTGTGAAAATCCATGGAAAATGGGCAAAAGTTGATGTCGTTCAATGGTGACTTTGCGGACGCATGCGCCTTTCCTCGAGGGTTAGTTATAAACGTCCCCCCCCAGGAGAGGTCAGAGGTCATTATATGAGATCAGTGCTGATGACGGGATCGTATGACAAAGCAGCTGCCGCAGTCCCGGTAGAGTGCACATATGCTCATTAGGGTGTGTGTGTGTGTGTGTGTGTGTCTGAGAGAGAGAAACTGGGGAAAAGAATGCGTGTGTGGTGAACATCTGTGTCTTCGGTGTTATAGAAGTGGGCGGGGCTACAGTTGTTGCACATTTTAGTTATAGTGTCATGTCTTCAGAGTGTGAAGGACCCGCGCCCGATACGTCACTGTTGGAATCTTCGGCTTCCGCGTTAAAATCTAATTGAATTCCTTTAAAAAAAAAACAAAAAAAAAAAAACATCGTGTGAGTGAGCGCAGGACCCGCAGGCCACGTGGAAACAATTGACTTTTATCCGCTCACCTCTAGGCCTAGAGTCCAAAACACGGGGGGAATAAACCGGGGAAATCTTTGCAGAATGAGCACGTTAAAAATCGGATAATCCACTCCGAGGTCCGCATTAAAGGATTTGCCGGAATCCTCCGCCGAGGACAGATCGCGCAAGGTAGTTCTCTACCTCTGGGCAAGATCCTTCAAAGCGCTCGCTTAATCAACGGATCGATGCGAGAAAATTAACGGGTGCCGTCTCGCCTCCTGTCTGTCTGTCCGTTTTCTTAAATAATTGCTCGGGTGACCTCTCGCATTGCTCCTCGCCCGGGAAACTTAATTAGGCTGCCGTAATTAAAAGGCCCCGGTGCAGACGGACGAGGTGAAGACGGCAGGTGACGAGGGCGTACGACGGCGAGGGGTGGTGTCCGTCAGCCTGAAAGCCTCTTAAATCCCTTTTTTATTAAGCGCCCGCGACAGACGATCCGTCCCCGGCTGGTAGCATCTCCGCCGGCGAGTTGCGAGGGGCTTTCGTCAAGTTTCCCGAGCCAAACTGGTAGACAAACTTTGCTGCGAGCTTGGTTCTCAAAGGCGACCTCGGAGGGGGGTTCGCACCTCGGAGGGGATCCGAGGTGAGTTGACGACCCCGCAGGAGTTGTTACCCCACGCCGCTACCGTGTGAGGCGTTAGAGTCGCATGAACGGAGGTGTGAATGGGGATTAGGCAGTCTGGGACCTCAAGGCTATGTTATAATTGGCTGCTAATTACCCGCTGCCTCTTTTTAATGTTTATTCCTGTTTGATACAGTTAAGAGCCTTTATTCTCCGCTGCTCAAGGGAACATTTGCCAGAGATGTCCCAGTAAAGGAATGTTGTCCTGTTTTTTTTGTTTTTTTTGCCGCACTAGCTATTTCATTTAGGGCTGAGTCTTTGGCCCACAGTCATCTATGACACCTAGAACTTTAGTGGCTCGGACTCTGAATCTTAGTCACTTTAATTGGCTCAATATAATCGTCCACTGATAAATCAAGAGGATTTGACAGCGAGGCCACTGAGGTGATGTGAATTTGTCCTCGATGAGACCTCGCTCTCCCCCAGGAACGGATGCTGTGGCAACAAAAAGAAATAAAGCTGCAGCGAATTGATGGATTACCCAAAACACAGTCGCAGTGTGTTCAATCAAATAGGAACACTGTGGAGTAAATGCTGTAGTATATTTATTTATTAAAGCGTACAAGTCAACCCCCCCCCTTTGCCCCCGGGCTTAAAATTGCCTCCCTGACAGCTGAAGACTTCGCGTTGCAGAGAGCAATTTTGGAGTGCTACTATATAAAATACTTTGCCAGCAGACTTGCTCTAATAAGTCATTAGAAATATGAGAGACGAGTGTTCATCTCGGGCTGCTGCACACCCTCTAAAGCAGCACAGCCCCAGCTGTTCCGCTGTCTGGAGCTGATAAAAACATCACATTTCTCTCCCCATCCTCCACAATGAAATCTTTGTCGAATTGTTAACTTTCCTGTGGAACTTCTTGCTGGGTACTTCTAGCTTTGTTTTTTTTTTTGTTTTTTTTTTTTTTAATTCACGACATGCCATTCAATAGAATTACTCCCATACATGGAATTAGTTGGTTGACACTTTTGGAGCTTACTTCTTTACGTTTCCCTAAACTCTGCACTCTTCCCAATGACCAGCAGGAGGCATCTACAGTATCGCGTAAAAATGTGATTTCAGCACAAAAAGGATGGTGTAAATATATCGATACTGTTGCTTTTTTGCTCCTTGTAGATTAGTTCTCAAAGTTTCAAGGAACATTTTGGGAATGATTTGAAAAATCTTTAATTTTTGCAGGTCATGTTTATTTTGCATTGTTTAAGGTGGGCATTGTCCCCCTCCATTCTATAATAATATTAGTTGTTTTAAATATCAGAATTAGCAATGTAATTTTAGTCAAAGGCGAGACTTTTGGATGAGAATCTCAAACAGGCAGCAGCTTTATCCATTGTTCATTTCACACTCTGACTTGGCCAGGGGTCTGGCATGTCTGTTGCACTCCCAATTTGAATGCTAAATAACTCCCTTTGTGTCTGTCAGTAGTTTCCTGCTTCGGCTCTTCAGATTCTCTCTGGACGCAAGGCCACGGCTGGACGCCAGCAGGTTTAAGAAAAGCGATAACAAGCACGGCGATGCCAGTGAAACGCTGTCAGCGCAGGGTTGGATACCCCTCCCGGTGGCGCTTTGACAGCGAGGGGTCGAGCAGAGCGGACACTTCCTGCGCTCTCACGGAGACGCTCCGCTGGGTTCCCCCACATATGTGTGTGTGTCGCTGCTGACAGGAGGTAGCGTGTGGGGCCATCTGTTCAGGGTCCATGCCAAAAGAATATGAAAGCTCACGAGCAGCGTGTGTGACAATTACAGCTGCGGGTATCTGACTGTTATTACATAAGAACAGAAATCTGCCCGGCTCACATATCCAGGCCATTATTTTTTGACAATGCCTGTCTCCTTTTGTTTTTCTATCATTTTCCCCCACTTGTTTCTCCCCAAAAATGACCTCAATAAACATTGGTGCACCTTTTTGGATTGCTCCACACCCCTGCATGAAGAAAATGCTAGTACGTGTCAGGTAAATCTTGTAAAATAATCCCGCGTTGCCACATTTTACTGATTATTTCTAAAAAGGGATAGGTGTACTGTTCCCAGAGAGCTCCTATAATTACCAGTACTAAGAATAAAGTTGACACTTCATCATCATTTTTTGTGCTCTCCCTGCTTCAACAGCGGCTGTCTAAATCCCAAACCTACGGGCTGACATCGCTCCTCTTGTTTCCCGCAGCCCCACTGAAGCGAGCAAAGATGTTTCAGAAGAAGATATTCCTGTTCATCGTTGCCATAAGTACCCTCAGCCTTCTGCTGCACCAGGGGATCCAGTCGAGCTGGTATGTGGAGAGCGAATTCCGCTCGTTTGCTCCCGTTATACACTCGCTCCGCTCTCCTATCCTAGTATTGAAGGTGATATCTCCTGTCATCCTGTTAAAAACAATTCAAGAGAAGCTATTATGATTTTTACCATGTGTCTTTCCTGTGCTTGTCCAGAGATTGTTATTCCTGTTTTCTGGTCCCGGTTATTCGTTTTCTTTTTTGCCCATTTTTTCATCTGCTTTTCCCCTAAAGACCAATGTTGTGTTTCTCCAGGATCATGGAGCCTTTCTATCTTAGTTGTCCTTCGCTCCAGTCCCACCCTGCACCAGGCCTGAAGCCCAAGCACACCAACGTGGCCTTCCTCAAGACTCACAAAACGGCCAGCTCCACCATGCAGAACTTGTTCTTCCGATTCGCCGAGCGCAACAACCTGACGGTGGCGTTGCCGGTGCAGTCCTGCGCCCACCAGTTCTGCTACCCGCACACCTTCACCTCCCACTTTGTCCACCCGCACACGTTGCCGCCCAACATCATCACTAGCCACATGCGCTTCAACAAGGCGGAGCTGCAGCGGCTGATGCCCAACAACACCATATACATCACCATCATCAGAGAGCCCAGTGCCATGTTCGAATCCTCGTTCATGTATTTCTACCACCACTGTATGAGCTTCAAGAGGGTCCCAGATGGCTCCCTAGAGACTTTCCTTGCCGACCCTTGGCGCTATTACCAACCAAAAGAGAAGAACTCCATGTACGCTCGCAACATGATGGCCTTCGACTTGGGCTTAGACAAGGATCGCTCAGGGGAGGATGAAGAGTACGTACAGGCCTCCCTAGCGGAGGTAGAGAAGGTCTTCTCCCTGGTGATGATCGCTGAATACTTTGATGAGTCGCTCATTCTCCTTCGCCATCTCCTCTCCTGGGACCTGGATGACGTTCTATATTTTAAGCTCAACATGCGGAAGGCAAGTTCCAAGCGGAGCGTGACGCCGGGCCTCGCTGCCAAGGTCCGTTCCTGGAATTCTTTAGACGCTCGCCTCTATGACCACTTCAACGCATCCTTGTGGCGGCAGATCTCAGCTCTGGGCCTGGCCTGCGTCACCAGAGAGGTGCAAGTCCTTCGGCAGGCCCAGGAGAAGCTGATCAAGAGCTGCTTTGACGGGACGGTGCCCCTCCTTCGCTCCGCCTCACAGATCAAGAACAACAATCTCCGGCCCTGGCAGCCAAGTGGGAAAGTGGACATTATGGGGTACGACCTCCCGACCAATCACAGCTCAAGCCAGGCTCAGGATTTCTGCTTTAAGCTCATCATGCCAGAAGTCCAGTATACCCAGGTGCTGCTACGCTCCCAATCCATACGCTACCGCCGAGGCCACCAGTTGCAGCCTTCCCAGCAGGCGCACCCCCCAGCTCTGCCCATCCGCCGGACCACGCCGCGGCATCCCCAAGTGCAACACAGCCAGCTGCCTCCCGCCGCCCCCCGCTCTGCTTCGGTGATGGGGTCCAACAGCTCGAGGCAGGCCGCGGTGCCTCAAGACCCAAATGTTGGGACCGCACCAGACCAGAAAGCAGCCACTGAGAAATAGAGACTCAAATACAATCCTGTGCCCAACAGACTGCATAGATCTACTCTTGACACGCTGGTCCCCGGTTGGCCCAGGGTGTGGGAAAACTGGGAAATAGTCATTGTGGGACCTTAATCTGTGATGAAATATGTGTTTAAAATATGGTGATACCATACCTGGACTTGACCTTGAAACCCCACCTCTTACTTTTGTCAAACAGAGTGACTTTGGGCACACAATAGTTTAAGATATCTGCACTACTCAGCTAAATTGCACAAGTCGGCATCCCAGAGTATGCGGCTCAGAGGAGAGTGTTCATGGTGAAAGTGTGTTTCTTTGAAGCAGATCTGTCATGTGCTACTGGGACTCCGCGGGGAAGTGGCGATATAGGACCTGTTGTGAAGCACAGAGTGGGCTCTGTGTGCATTGAGCCGCAGAAGTGTCACGTTTCCTGCTTTCGCCCTGTGTCCCGGCCCCTCTTTCGCTTTCTCTCCTTAACATATGCCATTTAAAGTCCTTGGGAAAGACGCGACCACATAAAGGGATCATCTGTCAGGCTTCCACGGAGCACCCGAAGAGGCCTGACAGACGCCGAGATAACGTCCCGACGTTAATAGGACGCCACAATCAACAACCCCAGAGGGAATTTGTCCGCTATCACTCGTGACCAAACACACAACGTTAAGCCTTCAACCTCTCCAGTTTCCTCTGCGCATCTCCTCGACCCCCCGCTGCTACCTTCTGGCCCGGGCTTTTGAACCTCTCGCGCGGACCACCAGCTGAGTTCCCCCTCTTGTAATCACAGAGACTTGTCCTAGAGGGTGTTATGGCAATAAGATGCCCGCGTCCTAGGCCTTTAAGAAAGCTGTGGATTTCGTAAAGTACCAGCAACCCGACGGTGCGCATCAGCACAAACAAAGTAGGTCATCAGGGCAAAGACTTGGAGTGTACGAGCGGTAGTTTTTGAATATTTAATCAGCGCCTCTCAAGGCTGTTCCTATGGCCCGTGCGCTTGGGTTACGCGGTTGTACATTTCCATTAGGGACGCGGGGACCTGAACAAAGCTGCTTCTTCTGGCTAACACCATCTAAAAGATCACTCGTCTCAGCCGTGATCCCATTTTGGTGCGTTTCATCGCGCTGACCGTCGCGTGCGCTCCCGAAGTTCCATCGGTGACCAGCAGGGTACCGCCCACTAAGAAACCAAGAGCGATGTGTGTGCCTGTGCGTGAACTAGTTAGTCCACTAATGTTGAATTTTATTCCATAATCAGCCGTGTTCGCATGGCAACAAATGCAAGTGATGTGAGTAAAAGTGATCAAAGCTATGTATTATTTATTATCGGGACTTTATCCCACTACCGTGTTTTTTGGTTTTTTTTTACTTTTTCTTCATGAATCACTGGATAAAACCTTTTTTTCCCTCTTCGCCAATGACTTATCGGACCTTCAACAGCACGCCGTTATGAGCAGCAGTGGAAAGAGGCCCGTGGCAGCCGGATAAAAAATTAACGATTGCAGCGCAACGCCAGCCCAAACCGACCATACGTCGAAACAAAATGCAGTCACTTTAATATTAATGCTTCTCTCGGCGATGCTCGAGCACTCGACCGCTAGCTGCGGTCGCGGTCGGGAGCCCGCCGTGCCGTAGGCTGCCATAATGAAAGACACAGACCTCTGCTCCGGCAGGAAATAAGCGGCGCAGACGATAAACCGCTTTATGGAGCGGCTGCGAATACATGAATTCAAAATGTACTTTTCTCAGCTGTGAACAGTTTTTCTTTTTTTATTTTATTTATTTGCAGGTACGTGGAATGTGTTCACATGTGTAAAATATTTATTTGAGGTACATACACTGTAAAACCGGGTGTTGTGGGCCGCACTCAAGACGGGTTTTCTGTCCTACCAGGAGGAAAAAGGCTTTCACCAGGAAAGCGGAGTCTGAGGTGAAAGGTTGTGGACCTGGTTGGATGGAAAACCCGACTGGAGTGCAACCCATGAGGACTGGGTCTCGACAACCCTGCTCTAAATGTTTTTTTTTAAAATAATGTCCACGGATCCCAAGATAAAAACCAAAACCAACAATAACAGCAAGTCTTGTGACAGTCATGCTTGTCGTAGAAATGCCTTCTTTCTTTTATTTCGCACACGGACCATCAGGGGTGGCTGCTAAATTTGTTTTTCGGGATCCGTACGTTGTTGCCGTTGGTCTTTTTTCTGGGATCTGTCTCATGTAAAAAAAAAAAAAAAAATCAAAGCCAAATACATTTTTTTAACATTCTCCGCCTGTTTTCTTACACTTCCTGTGTTCACTTAGCCCCCCCACCCCACCCCACCCCCCACCTCTGTTCATGGACTTAGCCTAGCTGTGAACCGAACAAAGCGAACGCCGCGCTGCCGGTGTGTGTGTGACGGGGCTCTGAACCGTCGGCTAATGACAATCAGAGCTAGGGGCCCCAAAGCTTTTGCGTTGGCGAACGGGAGCGGGACGAATAAAGTTTGAATGGTTTCAAATCACCCTCCGGCCTCGTCTCGTCTCTGCTTTTTTTTTTGGTCCCATTACGATGTAAATACGAAGTCGCGCACGTCGCTCTGCGCGTACGCGCAACTTGTTTGTGTTTCCCCCGAAGACCCAAACCAGATATTCCGGGCTGCAATCAATTGCTGCAAATGACTTCTATTCAGCCGCGCCTCCCTAAATGGATGGAGAAATTGCTTCTCGTAGTGGCAAAGCGGCGCGTTTGACACGGGCGAAACAATTGGATCTCCTCCCAGCGCGCCTCGGCCGGTCAATCGGAGACCCCGAAGCGCGCGGCGCTAATCAGCTAGGGGAATCGAGGGCGACATCATTTCGGGTTTGGAGGAAGCGTCGCCTCCGCAGTGCATTTTCAGGCGTGAGGGGAGGGTCAAGTTGAGGGAAGGGTAGGGGGCGCCCAGAAGAGCCCAGTCTAATTTATTAGAATCTAAATACAGATTACGGAAGCAGGCCGACGCCACAACAAGAGAAAACGCTACTTTTCTGGCTGTGTTTGTGCCGCTTAAGAGCTGTTAAGTGGTTTAAAGTAGCCAAGGACATCACTCAGGTGCACTTAAGGTCCCACGCAGCCCCCCGTTTTCAGGCTTTCAGCGCAACATTTTCGTCTTTTATCCCAGACTTCAGAGCGGGGAGGCGCGCAAACGTGATGCTCTTCCGATGTCTGCGAGGCTAAATGTAGTCTGGCTTTATGAGTCACATGGGAGGGGGGGCACATCACCGATGTTCAGTAACCCCCCCCACGACCGCCCCCACCGCCCCACCTCTAGTTCCTCCTTGTTTGAAGAGTGCAGGTTGGAGGTGGGCAGCAGCAGGTTATTCCTGAAGATGTGCCCCCCCCCCCCCTCCTGACGCCAACTTCCGTCCACCCGCGTTCCCAGAAATGATAATAAAGTTGAATAGAAAGCGGAGGTGGGTTCGTTTTTTTTTTTTTCTTCGTCTTCTTCCTCCATCCCACCCGGGTTCTGTCACTTGTGATCACTGAAAGGGGGCGGTGGTGGTGGTGGTGGTGGTGGGGGGGCAGATCGAGCCTCTAGCTGCAGGAGCGGACAGACGGGCAGCCGTCAGCGTTATGTCGTTCCCGATCACGCGAAGGACGCCGAGGGGGGGGAAAGGGGGGGGGGGGTTATTCCTGCTGTCGATTTGATTAGCGCTCAACTCTCTCGCGCGGTTTGTTTGCATTCGGGCCTCCCCCGATGCTCAGAAGGGAGGCAGAGGAGTTAGAAATCATCTCTGTGTAAATACGGAGCACATTAGCGGCTGGAAACGATACACGGAGGAGTGGGCGGACGCGCTGAGTCAGCTTCTGTTCTCCTTCAAACCCTGGAAGAATATAACAAATGGCTGCTGTCAGGGATTTTAATTTACTTTTCTCTGCAGTCGGACGGGCTTAGGCTCCTGCTCCGGCGGACGGGTCGTCCTCCGTGTACGGGGCCCGAAGTGAGACTTTAGCCAGAAACAGTTAGAAAAAGCGTGGTGAAAGAATGTCCTCTTTAGGAGTTTTCTTTTAAAACACGTCTTCAACATGCTGCACGCTGAAATACGTTGACTTGCCTATATATATATGTAAGACTATTCTGAGGATAAACCACTTCAATTATTCAAAATCCAGCATAAATAGTGAGGAGAGGAACACATGAAATGGCAGTTTAATCAAAAGTACACAGGCTGGTGGTATATTAACCGCCTGGTTAATCTCGCTCTCATCCGGAGGAGCGAATTTAATAAAATGAGCCAGAAAAGAGGAGGGAAGCGAAGAGATGAAAAGTCGCTTCAGGTCTCTGAGAGTGCCGTCAAACGCTTCCACTTTGGGAGCTGTCGGGATGGAACCAAATGATGGGAGCGTAGAGGGGACGAGCCCAGGTGAGGCGGATAAAAGGGCCGGGAGTCGGTCTCGACGCTCACGTGGGCCGCCTGCGGACACGAAAATGAACCGAGGCGACAGAAAACACCTTTCTGTTGTTGTTGTTGCTCCCTCTCCCTCCCACACCGCTCCTGCAGCCCCCCCCCAGCACCCTTTGACGCTGGCGGAGACGCATGCGAAGGCGTGAAAATGCACATTCGCTTAAAAGAAAAACGGCTTTGTTTGGTTCCTCCAGCCGAAGCCCCCACCGCCGCCACCACCGCTACCTACGGCCCACGACTGGAGCCCCCCCACACACACACACACACACACACACACAGCGCAGTGATCTAAAGCAACAAAAAAAACAAGCGTTTATTTCTTTCTCTGAAGCCCGTTCGATAGCGGTGGAAATCTCCCAGGGACACTTTTTGAAAGGAGATGAGCTGGTAATGGTGGTGGTGGGTGGGCAGGTTAGGGGGTGGAGGCGGGGGGGGCATCGAGGCTGAATAACAAATACGCTTTCGCGTCAGGTAGCTAGATCCGATAAAAAAAATAAAAAAACAGTTTTCGTCTACCCCCGGTGCGACCTAGCCCCCCTTCAACCATCTCTAAACAGCGAGTGGAGAAACGCGCGTTAAAGATTTTTAATTAACGCGGATCCTCCTCAGCTCGTTTCAAGCCTCACGCCCGAGCTCCCCGAGCCCCCCCCGATTTAAGCCGCTAAGCTCTTCGCTTTAAAGCTGTGAAACTCACTAATGAGCGCCCGCTAACGCCATTAGCGGAACCAGGAGCCGCGGCCCCCTACCCGATCGAGGGGCCCGTATGTTGGCCCCCGCCAGAGAACTAGGAAACTAGGCTAACCGGGGCGGGGGGGTGTGGGTGGGGGGGGGGGGTCAGGGAAGCCGCCTCATTGGTTCCCGGACAGGAAGTACTGAAAGGGGGTCGCCTTCGGCAAGTTTCGTGGAAGTGAAAGCGAGCGAGGGCGGCGAAAAGGGAGCCGCTTCCCTCGCTTGCTTTTGTGCGTTTTTCGCTCTAAGCTAATGAGACAAGACCCAGCGGGGAGCGTCGGAGACGAGCGTCTCGCTTTCATTAGGCCTCACGTCGGGCCGACTCTACCCGCAGATAAAAGGGGAGCCGGGGATGATGGGGGGATAATTGGCACGGCGGCGGATGCAGGGGAAAAACTTTCCAGTGGGCGTCAAGAGGAGCGGTTACACATGGGCGTGTTTCAATCCACTTTTTGTGTGTGTGTGTGTGTGTGTGTGTGTGTGTGTGTGCGTCTTCTCTCCGAGCCGCTACCATCACTCATTAACTCAGCAAAGGAAGCTTCTCTGGTTTCCTGGAGTCACAAAGGAAATAATGATGCTCTGTTCCAGCGCTCCATTCTTCCAGCGGTCCGCGGAGACCGGTGAGTTTTTAACTCGGGACCCCCCCCCCCCCTCCTCCTCCTCCTCCTCCCCCCTCCCTCTCGACCCCTCACAGGCGTTCGCTCTTTCCCAGCCCCGTCCACCAGATCCCACGGGTGATCTCCACACCTCCAGCCCATGGTTGGTGGCACCGGCGAAGCAGTTCTTCAAAAAGAATAAAAATCGGATTGTTATTTTTCGGGGGTTTTTGTTGTTGTTTTTATTTCAGCGATGCATAAAAGCGGGAAAGAGACGAAGGACGCGGTTGCTCAAGTTGGACGTCCCCGCTGTCGACTGCTGTCCCCCCAACCCTCCTACTTGAAGACGTCCCCTGACCCTCATCAGTGTGCAACCTGATCAGATAAAAGGCCTCGTTATTGGATTATGGAGCTGAGAGCTAATGGTGGGGGTGGTGGAGGAGGGGGGGGGGTGTACGTGGGTGGGGGGGCTACTGTTGGACCCCCCCAGGAGAGAGTGGGAGGGATGGGTTTTAAGAGAAAACAACCGTTACAAGAGGACGGGCAGCGACGGTAATGCGACCCCCTCTGCTACGCGTTGAGGGGGTCCACTCCGACATGACTGCCCGCCCCCCACCACCTACACCCCCCCACACACACACACACACTCAAATCAGTTAGATAGCGCAGATACATACGCACACACGCTCATCCGAGAGGCAGCTTCCAGAATTGGATTACCAGCGCTGAATGGGGTCGGCTCCCCTCCGCTGGGTTTTCATCTCCATCCCCTGCTGGGACTGCTGACACACACACACACACACACATACACACACTTACACACACACACATTAGACCTCCCTAATTGGTGGGCTGTGTCCTCATTACATGTTCAAATATATGCATGTGCTTCTATTGTGTCTCTCTAAAGACTGTGGATTTTAAGTGACATGCTCTCTCTCTCTCTCTCTCTCTCTCTCTCTCTCTCTCTCTCTGTGTGTGTGTGTGTGTGCGCCAGCTGTGCCCTTGATAGCAGTGAACTTGAATCTCCATCTGACTCTGTTGCAGTCATGAGGGTGGGGGCAACAAAGCCCCAAGCTGTGTGCTAGGACAAACACGCATGCACGCACACGCACACTGACCAACACACGCACACACACGCACGCAGGTGAGCTCAGCGAAAACGATGCGGCGGCTCATTTTGCGCCGCGGGCCTCTGCTCCCCCCTCCCCATTTTCCTGTTTCATTTCCATAAACCCACCGTCGCCCTCCCTCCATCGGTTCCTCGCCTCCTCCTCCCTCGTTCGGGCCTTTCGAGGAACGATGACCTGATGTGCGAGACGCCGACGAGCGGGCAGACAGACGAGAGGCCACGACCTTACCGGTTTCAGGTACGAGTCATGAGAACACCGATATTCGTGTTACACACACACACACACACACACACGGAAAACAATCAAAGAGGGGAAGAAACCGGCTTTGATGTTCGTTCAGGAGTGCATGTTCCTCCATGCTGAGAGCTGGATGTGGAAGGCTTCCATTTGGCGACTGCATTTATCACCACAACCACTTTAGCGCCCCCCTCCTCCTCCCCCCTCCTCCCCCGAGAGACACACCGAAATGAGCGTTTCGCGCCCTCAACAAAAAAAATTGGCTTTTTCTTTTCCCCGCTACCGGGCCGCTCCGTGCGATTCAGACTTCTTCTGATGTCAACCTCTCTGACTTCTCTGCCCCCCCACCACCACCACCCACGCCCCCCCCCCCACTCCCAAAAAGCCTCTGACAGCTTCCATGCTCGCAGGAGACCCGGAGACGTCGGCCTCTTGAACAGATGTTGCTGTCAGGACAGGTCTGTGAAGATGTGCGCTGGGAGGGACGGGCCCCCATCTGCGTGCCCCCCCCCAACACACTCCCACCCCCCTACACTAATTGTCATTACACACATTTAAACACTGAGCAGAAGCAACACTTTCAAATCATCCTGATCAATTCAGCTGCGGGGTGTCGCCCCCTGTCGGTCACTCGGATTACTGCAGCGCGTCATATCGTCATTTTGAGCTTTTTTTCCCCCTCTACCAATAAAAAAAGAAATGAATAAAAACATAAGCCC